>CM040994.1:5905241-6023486 GCA_022985145.1 Pangasius djambal
CGCAGTACTGATATGTAACACGGTGTCCTACGTGCAACAACCCTGTTTAAAAACACTAGTAAGTGTTCTGTGTTTCAGTGAGAACCAGCGAGGAGATAAATGGCAGAAGTGGCACACAAGCGAGGGGGTGAGAGCCGAGCTGAACTGTGTTTGTGCTCGTCTCTGCGCAAGACTGCAAGTTAGGAAGCTCTTGAAAAGAAAGAAAGGAAAATAAAGAGCTGTTTAAGTTATCCTGCGTCCCGATTCCTTATTCTCCACGCAATCGAAAGAATCTCACAGTAAGGAATAAAACAACACACATGCTGTTATAGGAAAAGAATCGAGGACGGGGTGGTGTGATCAAGCGGAGTCACTGTTTCCACCCCAAAGCTGATTATTTTCCAATAACAGGAAGTGTTTTATTCCTCTTACAGCACCACAGCATACTTTTTATCTGTTTATCCTTCAATGTACATCCGCGAAACAAGTTAGTTCCTGTTATCACTTATATATAAAACGTCATTCCCTCACCAGCCTCTCGTTCTTTCTCGTTCTTGAAGACACACAGCGTGTCACGTTCCTGAGAAACCACAAAGTTCTCGGTCCTAAACTCTTTAACATGTCGGAAAACTTCCTGTTACAAAGCGCTGACACTGTAGACTCCTTCCATAAATGTCGAACAAATCTCCTTACAGAAGGCTTCACTATATTAACAACGATGTGTTTTTGCTTGTTAAAGGATAATATGCTTTTAAAAATCTGCTTATTATTAGCCTTCGGTTAGGTGGAGCGTCTACCATACAAGTCCCTGTTAGTGTGAAATGAGAACATATTAATATAGACCTAAGACATTACTGTCAGAGCTGCTGTTGACCAATCAGAATCGAGAATCACAATAACATCACAGTGGTATGACTTTTAAGCCATGAATGCTATAGGAACTTTTAATCGTCGACAAGACAAATGCAGGATCAGCAGCTCAGCGGGCCTCTTACCTGATGGGCTCGGGTTTTAAAAAGAAGTTTAAGGCATCAGCCAGGACTCGTTCACTGAACGGAGGTTTGTCTCCTCTACGCTGGATGTCTAGATGTGCAGAGTTACAGAGCGCATGCACACCGGTGTCTGTTCGACTGGAGATGGACACCGACACTTCGTTTACAGGCTTCAGCCTTCGCACTGCGCTCTAATGAGAAAAGAGTCCATAAAGGAGAAAGTCACAGTACACGTTTCTGAGCCATTACAGCAATATCCTTTTTTTTTTTTTTTAATAAATATTACAAACCCAGGAAGCAAGTGATTTGATGTTAAAGAAAACTACTTTAAAATATTTTTAGATTCTTACAATCATTTTAATGTGACTTTTTTTTAATGTTCTGTTCCAGTCCCACTTTTTATTTTATTTTAGCAAGAATTAAATATCCTGACACCTTGTGCTTGCTTTAAACGTTTTCACATATTGTGATGATATTCCGGATGTATTGCCCACCCCATATTTCTCTGCCTGCTGGTGTTTCTGCTATTTTGAATTCTCTCAAGCTCAAAACGAACAGATAACTGCTTTATACTGAGCTGTCATTTGACACACAAAGCGTGCAGCTTCTTTATCTGAACTATAAATTATCTGAATCTTTAAACTGCTTGGTTAAAAGAAAAGGTTGTACTGCACATTCAGCTGAATAACAGTGTTCTGTACCCATATCGCATTCAGCGGCATCCTCATTTTCATACTAAAGTACATTCTAGAGTCACTTTGAGGTGGTGACAAGGATATTTCTGATATTTCTATCCCACAATCATTTAACACGATCGGCAAAACTCCGTCTCTGAGTCACGTGCAAATTTTACGAGACAATCCGACAGACAACGTGAAAGAAACCGACGGCTTCACCAACAGGAAAAGTGCTGCTTACGCGTCTGACCAGAAGATGGTGTTTCACTCCAAAGGAATTGCATTTATGCTCAATGGCTCTGTAATGAATAAGACTGCAGATGGTCAGACCTTCATGCCAACATCTGATAGTGTGTGTCTAATGCAGAGTGACAAGCATGTGATTTGTCCAGTCACGGAGAAGCAGCCTAAACTTCATGGAATTGCACTTAACCAAGGGTGCTATAGTGAGAGAAAACTAACACTGAGCTCCCTAATGCTGTTGTGGATAAAACTGGAAGTGTGGAGTTCTTGCTAAAAAGTAATTATGTGCCTTCTAAATTACCTGTAAACTGATCACAAGTCCAAAACTTATTTTGGAAGTTGTGTTATGTGCATAACTTTTCTCTTAACAAAGCAATCCTCTGAAATCATTTTAACATAAGTAAAAGTAATAAATCCTAATTTCTTGTTCAAAGAGGTATTATTTTTGTTCTTGATTTATTCAGAAATGATGGTAATTTAATCATTATGAGGATTTCCTTTCAGTTTTAGTGAGAAGATGCAGGCTTTAGCAGACCTCCTGCCGGATGGTGGCGGCTTGGCAGGCAAAAATTGTGATAAATTTGTAAGATAATTACTATATAGCAAAAACACTAGCTCTCCTAAAGGAAAATTTTTCCTGGAACACCCTTATGGACGAGATGTACTGGGGAATAAAAGCCTGGTTACTTCCTTATAAATACTGCATTCCCAAAAAGATTAAAAAAAAGTGCTTCATTTTAAAGTCCATAAGAGGTACCCTTGTCACAGAAAAGCAACTGTTTCATCCTTTATGGATGTACCTGACTTGTGCATATTGTCTGAATTAGAAAAAAGAAACTATAGTGCACTTTTATAAATGTAAAAATGTCTGTGCACATATTTATGAAATCTATTCTGGCCCTTTCTCTTAAAGATGTAATTTGCTATTTCTTCAGAAAAGCCCATATTCAGGAACATGTAACTTTTAAAAAAAAATTCTGCTCACCAAATACTTCATATGTAAGAGTAAATTTAGCAAAATTGCTCCTAAATTTAACATTTTGATGGTAGAAATTGTTTATATACTTAAACCTCTCAATCTCATCAGTAACATAAAAATAACAGATTATTGAAATATGGTGCTTTTGTAAAAAGTTATTTTATTACTACTTTTGTTATTGTTATTATTATTATTATTATTATTATACACTCCTGGGCAAATAAAAGGGGCAGGGGGGTGTCCAAGCCTAAAATGGCAAATATGAAGCTAGGAAAAGCTAGAAACAGGGAAATTCACTTACATAGTTTTTTTGTATGTAAAGATAAAATCATGATTATGATTAAAATGTTTGATGTAAGACTCAAACTAACACATGTCTGGGTGTATAACACTTTCCAAAAATATCTTCTGGGATTTTTTTCTTAATAGATTAGACATTATTTGGGTATCTGCCACACCTGATGCAGCTCATCAAGGGCCACAAGGCTTAAACATTTAAAGAAATCAAAGGGGAAAGTTATCCCATAATAACTTCCTTTATCTATTTGTTTAATTCTTGCTAATTTCCTGACCAATAACTTGTTGTTAAGACCATTAAAAGCTTAATATTTTGCCATTTTGGGCTTGGCCCATTTTTTTTTTTGTTTTTTTTTTTGCCCAGGAGTATACTTAGTGTTTGTGCAATGTATTCCTCTTTCTGTATGTGCAGCAATAAGATGGTTGCAATAATAATAATAATCATCATCATCATCATCATCATCATCACTGACACTGACCTCTAAGTGGTTCTGCACTCCCTGCAACGGCTGATGTGCTGGCGCCTTCATCACCCCACTGTAATCACAGAGCAATCTCACATTACTATGCCTTCTAACACAGCAATGCATTCATCACAGACACGAATGTAAGCTGTCACACCTGTATTTGGTTCCGAGGTACTGAAAGAAGATGAGGTAGCGAGCAACAGTACTGCTTTGCTGCATGACTGCTGGCTGATGTGTTACTATGTTATCAGCTCTACCGAGAGTGAACAGGTTTAATAAAGCACATAAACAACATTTCAGCTTTATAAAGCTCCATGATTAACACAAGCACAACAGGGAAGAAAGAACCAAGCAAACTTCGACGCTGAAAGACAACTTTTAACACTGCTGTATGTTGTGTAGCACAGAATGACGAAGGAGCAGCACATGTGCGGATAATAAATTCAAACCACTTCCGCTCTCTGAGAGTTTGACGTCCGGTGAAGTGCCTGTACAAAAAAAGACGCGCATTAACATTTTTGTCCAAAAAAAAAAAAAAGCACAAAACAATTTCGCAAATACACAGATGAACAAGATAAGTAAATATTATCTGCTCACTGTATTTTCAATTGTAAATCTTACTCAATAAACAACGAAGAAACAAAAGGCACTTTAATGGCGTTGACACCGTCGCCAGTCAGGACCCCTCTATCAGCGATGCTCATGGGTAATGTAGTGCTATTCTAATAGGAGTAATTGAATAATAACTAATTAGCCATCTATTACAAATTTATAGATTACCAAGAGTGTATAAACCAAATGTGAGTTGTTTGTTTTTTTTTTTACAAAGCTTTTGATACTTTTGAGCATTTTTATATTTTTAAAGCTGTAAATAAATGTGTTTTAAGCAAAAGCCAATACAAGCCCTTTGCACTGATCTTACACTGGTGTTTGTTTGTTTGTGTTTATTTTTTTTTAGCTTTTCCTCTGACACATTTCCACAGTTATTAAAAATCCTGTTTTGCTTAAAATATGTCTTCTTCTGTATGCTTGATTACTGTAGAGAGAATAAATACCAGGTCCATATTCACCAGTTGTTAAGCTTACACTCCTGTTTTTAAGGATTCTCTTAATGAATATATGGACATTATATAATTTTTTGAAAACTGCTAATGCTATGAGGGACCTCAGAAATCTCTATTTTTCCCTCCTTGTATTTGTGCCTCTGGTTTTAAAGAAGCTGTCTGTAAATATTAAGTGTATTAAGTGTTTCAATGCACTATTGTAAGTCGCTCTGGATGAGGGCGTCTGCCAAATGCCATAAATGTAAAATGTAAATCCTGTGAATATGTGAATTGTACTGCAGTTGCAGTTCACTTTGCAGGCAGCAGAGGGCTCTGCATATTCCAGTATGCCCCTTTAATAATGTGGCTGTTTTTTATTTTGTTGTATGTTTGTTTTTTTTGTATATACTCCTTGCTTTATAAGTGCTCATATAGTAGCTTGATGACCTTGTCTACAATAGATCTGATATAATTCTTCATCACTCAGTAGTCAAGGGTTTGAAAATTGGTGATGCCACTTGAATTATTAGCCAAGTGAGGGATAAGTCTAAGGTGTGACTTTTTCTAATCCATGACATTTTCTTCAAGATCTTCTGGCTTGTTTGTGAATGCAAAAAAATAAATAAATTAATTTTAAAAATGCAGCAATTTGTGTGCATTATTCATAGCCTGCATGTAAGATATATGCAGAAGACAGGAGTTTCTCTTCCAGTTGTGAGTCACCTGATTGGCCACACCCAAAAACCCCAAAATCTTTACTGATTAGAACAGATATTAATGTAAAGGTAAATTAATAAACAACATATCACAACAACACAATCTTTATCCATTTCTAGCTACATTTAATGTTGTGGAACATCCATGAGGCAAGTTATTTCCTGTTATCTCTTATTTTATACATTCCTTCACCAATCTCTCTTTTTTTTGTGTCTCTTTTCTTTCTTTTTTTGTCATGTTACTGAGGAACGGCGAGCTGCAAACTCCTCTGTCCTGAAGTTGTTCCCAAGAAAGAAAACATACTGGCGACTATAAAACGCTGAAACTGGAGACTCCTTCCATAAATATTAAATAACCATCTGATTATAGAGAGCTTTAACACATCAGTCATTTTAAATGTAAAATTTTAAATGTAGAAATCTGTTTATTGCTAGTCTTTGATTATGTCAAGCATCTGCCGTACCGGTCCCTGTGTACGTTGTGTAAGTTTACTACAGACATGGTAACTTGTGGTTGGCACTATTCTCAGAGCTGCTGTTATAGAAAATTAATCAACACCTTCTGGCCAATCAGAATAGAGAATTCAACAGCATTGAGGTATAACTGAATTTATATTTTGTCACTGAGTCAGTTTACAATTTGAGATCACTTTTAACTGAACTAATATGAAACCATGTGTCAAGTACCAATGATTTACTTTATTACTTACTACTTACTACAAATCTCTTAAATTTGGCCAGACAGTAGTCCATGTAAACATAATTTTTTTAAAATACAGACATTCTTTCATTGTTAAAAGTTATTAAACAACATCTTTGTTTCCAAGCATTGTCGTTATACATCATTCTAGCTAGGGCACAGTTTCTTATTAAAAAGCCTAACTGTCTATCCAGAGAACAGGAGAGATTTATTTTTTACACACAAGAACATATTTATTGAACCAGTCCAGGCTACAGGCTTAGTAAGAACGCTCAGTAAGCACGTACAGAGATATATTGACAGGAAAGCGTTTGAGAAACTTGTAATCGTTTTGATTTTTTGAGAGCACTTTGGCGACGGTCCCTTAGCTCAGCCCAGCGGCTACTAGTGATACAAATTGAACCGTATTGATTCAGAGCAGCAGTGTGCTCGAGCGCGCGCGCGTGTGTGTGTGTGTGTGTGTGTGTGTGTGTGCGGGTGTGTGCGCGCGCATGTGTGTGTGTCAGTGTCAGGACTACAGAGGCTCGGAGTTCACCAATTCACAGGATCTGTGTGAAGGACACCAGCGTGTGCGATGTGTTTTTTACATTTCTGACTGAATCCGGATTAAAAAGGCAACATGACGGTGGATTTTGAGGAGTGTATTAAAGACTCGCCCCGGTTCAGGTAAGAGACAGAGTCAGAGTCAGAGTCAGTTCACTAAAGTGAACCTCTGCAGCTCAAGCCTGTTACACACTGAGTCACTGCTTATTCTAGAAACGGCTTATTTATACACACACACGTGTCTGTATGTATGTATATATATATACATACATACACATATATATATATGTAGACACATATGTGTATATATATATATATATATATATATATATATATATATATATATATATATATATATATATATATACGTGTGTGTGTTTATTTTCTAATTCAGACTGGAAATCACAACCATTTTCATAAAACAGAGTAAGTTTATGGCCATTTCACCATGGCTGAAAATTCACACTGTGATATTATTATTATTATTATTTTATTATTATTATTTATTATTATTTTTTACATTTTCTCATTCTTGATCTTCACTCAGTGTGTTGGTTTCAACTGTGTATAAGCACTCACTGATGCTGATGCGTTTATTAAAAATAACCAAGTCCTGCATGTTTAAATTAAAATTAAATTCACTAATATGAACATTTCAGTAAACTATATATTTTGATATATTATTTATATTATGTATCTTATTATATTATTGATATTATATTATTTAATATATTATTTATGTATAATAGATTATTTATATTAATATAAATAAATAGAACACGAAGATCAGATAGTACTAAAAGAAATCTTATTGTCAGATTTGTGACATGTCCCTGTCTTGCAAAAGCACTACATTTAACTGAATTCATCCAGGGGGCGTGGCTTGTATTTTTGAATACGTTTAAAGGGCGTGGTCTGTTCGATGACGTCAGAAACTGCGGCTCACTGTAGAGTTGAAATGAAACGAATACTATCAGTTTACTCTTTAGTACAATGTTGTAACAAGACGGGTTGATTGGATTTAATGTAGAATGTGATAGAGGCAAGTTCTGGTAATCATCACATCCACTTAAAGACTGTGTAAAGCTGATATTTCTACTGATGTCTGTCATGCAGAGGGCCATATACTAACCGTAACCATGTCTTTCTCAAATGATGTGCTTTGATTAGGACAGCACACAGGGATAATGACACTTTCACTGCTAACAGCAAACACTTTACTTCATAACTGTTTCCTCTCGTGATTGCATCATGCAGGGTCTGAGCTGAGAGCATTACCAAACTAGTATGAGTTACTTGGCTCATATTTCCCAGACACTTGTTTTGTTTAGGAAACCTTTGAGAGGCAGAACAGTGATCTAGGAACAGCATTCGCCCCTTACGTCCTTATAAGTGTAGAGAATGGAAGGTGGTTCCATCATCATTTCCCATGATTGCAGTTGTAAAGATGGATATATGGACGTATAGCTCTCAAATATCAGTGTTTTTTCAGCAGTTTTTTCAGCATGCCATAACAAAGTCCATCAAACACTGGTTGCGTTTCTGATTCGCTTCTCTAGCAGTGATTTAAGTACAATTTATATCCTGTGACTGAAGCACATTGGGACTTCTGTGCCGTCTACATCTATCTCTCGGGGTAGTGAGTGATGTCCGGAAGCGTGACCTTCCCCCCTGCAGCTCTTTGAAGGCCAGGCGAGGGAGGTCATGTACATGGGACTCTCCATGAGAAGGTGCTCATTCTGGGCTGAGCTCCAGAACATGCTGTTCTTCTGATGCATAAATAACACAAACCAGAGACTAGATGGGTGACTCCAGTCTGGTCACATTATAAGCGAAAGACATTGCCACAGAGTCACCATTAGGATGAATTGCAATCACGTCAGTGACGCCACAGCTTGCATGCTTTGGCTGTTTCACTGACATGAACCTACAAGTTTGTGTCTTTAATGGAAAAGCTCTTTAGTGTTCCTTCACAACTGTTTCTGGATAAAAGACCACACACAAACCGGCACTTTCTTCCTGTGCTACTTCACAATGCCATACGGCCCTAGACATTCACTCTTGGCAGCTTTACCTAAGTGTCTGCTATCACTTATGAGGAGGAAGCATCACGAGAGGAATATTTACATTTCTGCTTCCTCTCTTTTCATAACCATTACACATGACACATAAGTTCATCCTTGTGTCACAGTCTAATGAGAATTAAAATATTAGACTGTGTGCAGAGAGTAGGATGGATTGTACTGTATTTACAGCTGGACAAAACCCAAGATCTGGACAACGATGGTAAAATGTTCCACCCAAATAGTTCCAGTAATACCTTTCGAGATTTTTTTGTGGGAACATGACAGACAGACAGGCTCCTTGGGCTGTTGTAATGTTCTACGATTGGGCAATGAGACGGAGGTGGTTCTGGAAGATTTTTTCCCACTCACTTCTTGTTACCTGAACTGCTTGAGGTGTAAGTTCTACCTGCAGGTCTGAGCCTGTAAAGTGTAGCAAAGGAGGCGAAACAGTGGCAGGGTGAAATGTGACGGTTATACGGAATAGCAAGCAGACAAGAGTTTGCTGTTTATTGTATTACTGAACTCTGATAGTCACTGAACATGGGTTGGTCCAGATGGCAAAGCTGATTTTCTTGTCATGATGACTTCATGTGTGTTTTTTTGTTTGTTTGTTTGTTTTTACACCAACCAGACAGCAAGTGGTTGTGTTAGGGGTGGTGTAACGTTATGGCACTGTATTACCTTTTACGTTTTTTTAGCATTCATATATATTTGTTCCAATTGCTCTATCCTTCACACAACCTTCCTAATAATTCACGAACACAGTAGTGCTTTTGTCGTGCTGCCTTTCTTCAGTTATGTAAATGAACTACAGTGTATGGCAAAGATAGACTGCCGCATGACCTTTTCATTAGGCTCCATTTATCCTCCATTTCTCTCACTTAAGCACTTACACACACACACACACAGACACACTCACCAAACACACGTTTCTCTCATAAATCACCTATTCAGCCTTCAACCCCACGACCTTCAGCAGCCTCTCCTCCAACAAAAGCAGCCAAGCCAGTGTTTTACTGCCTTCACAAAGAGTCGCAACCCGAGCCTAGTCAGTCCTCCTTGAATGCATTTTCATAATCTGTTCTCCTTAATGCGACTTTTACACTTCACAATGCCACCTAAAGCTGATATTCATCACCTGACCTTGTACTGCCTATATCTCTACAGGCAAGATTTCCTCACAGAGATTTGATGAACTCATAGCAAGCACACCCGATCAAACAGGCTTCTCTAGTCAAAGCAAGGTGAAAGCGTTCCTTGTCATTCTTATGTTTTTGCTCGAGGCTTTCACTAACCGGCCCTGTTGGCTGTATACTTTCTGTTTGGTTGCCCTGGTTACAGGAAATTACCACTTTACATATTCCCAGTCAGCCTCAGTGCAGAGAAACAGACAGATACAGGGTCATGACCCTGGAACGCAACATGTGTTTCTAATGGATGTTCTTGCTTAAACGGCACGCTGGAAAGCACAAGAGGAATGTATAGTATATGTAAGTATGTATAGTAGTACATATAGTGTGTAGTACTGTGTATGTATGTGTATATATATATATATATATATATATATATATATATATATATATATATATATATATATATATATATATATATATATATGAGATGATTCCTTGTTGGACCAGAGAACATGATATATTACATATGCTGTCACTGTGGATTGACTGTGACTTCGAATTTATGTTCCTGAAGATCATTGCTTTATAGATCCATCAATATCTTTCTTCTGAAAATGAGTCCTTGGAAGGCTGTTTGTCCACATCGTCATATTTTAGGAAGTCCAGAAAGGAAATTCAGTTAATTTCATTGTCATATCAGTACGTGATTTCTACCAGATGACCCTTTTTTTTTGGGAACAAATCACCCAGCTTCCAATGAAAAGCCTGGCAGAATGAGGTTTTTACCTACGACAGTAGATTTGTCATCACCGGCAGCCATGGCAACAGGCTTCCTGGGTCGGAGGTGGATGCCTGCCTCCACTGTGTGTGAAAGCTTGTCCATGAGTGTGTGTGTGCATTCGTTAAGCATTGCAACGACTAGTGATTTCCACAAACACAATGACTCAATCAGATTCTACAGAAAGCACACAAGTAATATCTCTTGATTGCATTGTTGTAAACTATCTGCTAGAGAAAGGTTGGAAGGCCAAAAGATCGATATTTATTTCTCAGCAATATATCAGTCATCACAAAAACAATCACTGATCACACTTAAAAGCAAAAAAAAATGAAAGACTTTCATGTTAAAATATATGTTCTCCTCTCTGTAAACACGGGGCATCATGCCTTCCAGCGCATGCTGTGAACGTCAGGGAATCCTTTTTCATGTTGACACCATTTAAGAACTTCAAAGCATCACAATCTGTCAAGGCTGATGATATCATGATGAAGGAATAGCAGTATTTAGCTTTTTGGTGTTTCAGTTTTGGGTGTTAACTCACTTATGTGCAGTTAGAGTTCGCTCACAGTCACTACATTGAGTCACCTGTACTTCATTCCCTACTTAGACCTCAGTATCTCAGTCTGCCTTCTCTCGTGGTCGAATGATGCTTTATGGGAAAACTCTGAATTTATTTATAAAATGGTCGGATTTGATCTTAAATTCCATCGATTGGATCTTACATTAAGATTGACATGCACATTGGAATTTATGAACACTGAGACTGATATGAAGATGTTTTTATACATACCCAAACAAAAATTTTTTTTTACATGTTTGGCCACATGCACGCTAGTGCACACACATGCATATATATATATATATATATATATATATATATATATATATATATATATATATATATATATATATATATATATATATATATATATATGTCCATATATATTTATACATATATGTATGTATATATATAATTCAGTATATTTTATCTTGCTGCAAAACATCAAATGCTTGAAAACTTGAAATTAATAAGTTATCTACAAGATGACTTTCAACTTGTTGGTCTAATGTCACTAATCACTAATAAAATAATATTAATTAATAAAATTACTAATTTAAGTACTAAATTAATTATATATGGACAGAAATCTGGAAAAGGTATGCCTGCAAATGCTTACCCATGCACATTATAATTATATTCAGAGGTATCCATTTGGAGAAATTTTAATGACTAGTAAGTTAATTAACCACTACTCTTGCTTGTGTCGCACCATATACGGAGATTTGGGAGTGTTTTCTTTGTGGAGTCGTTGGACTTGGACTCACATGCACATGATATTACGATGATTAACCCAGGAAACTCCCAGGAATCTGTGGCTCACTTTCATAATTACATATCTTTTGTCACTAGTTTCAGTATAATTACTTAATAATTAATAGTAGTTACTGAATAATACGCTTTAATATTTCGGTGGGAAGATATCTTCCTTCTAAGGAACTTTCAGGGAAAATATTGTACGCAAATCTTTTTAATGAGATCCCTGGTTTTTGTAAAGCAGAGAGCGTTAAGAGGTGCAGGAACCCAGCATTCACTCACGTTCTTGTGTAGTGTTGACGTAACATATATGGACTGGAAAACAGTTCAGGAAGCACAAATATCCAGCGAGACTTGACGCCTGGCCTGGAGCCACTCATTGCAACATGCTACCTCACACAAATCTCACAGCTTTAGCTAAACAATACCAGCTCTGTGTATTTCATGTAGACCCTTAAGAAAACACAGAGAAACCGGAATAGTCGGCTCATGATGTCAGCATCTCTAAGCTTCGGCTGTTATAACACGGTAATCCCTGCATTTCTCCAGACTAAAAGTGTGGATTGTATGTGGGTAGGGCATCTGTGTCTCCTCTCCCACACAACATCAGAGGACTGTGCTTTATATATATATATATATATATATAAAACTGCTTGTCAGGTGAATCATACTACAGGCGTGTGTTGAATGAGCTCATCTATTCTTTATCATATGACCATATCTTCTTACTAAAAGGCTCATTGTTGAAGAAGACACACTGTTATTGATGGCTTCAGTTTGGAATTTGCTGTAATTCATTATGGACAGGGGTGGCTGGTGTAAGTGTGCTAGCAGGGGTCACTCCCTCTGTCTTTCAAAGACAAAAAGACATCACTATAGGGTTTTATTTTTGACTTCCAGATTACCTGCTGGTAACAAATGTCTAAAGGTGGATCATTTTGGATTTTTGTGGCACAAAGCGCAATAGCACCACCATTGCTCTTTAGAACAAATACACAGAATGGTATGAAAGAGCGAGTCTGGGACTGATTTCATTCTAGCCCAGACTGTAGAATCATGCAACCTTTCAGTGACAGTCATGTTAGGTGATCACACAGAGTGAAATGCCTCTAAAGCTTTCTTTTCGGTTGATATTGTTCACCATGCTTCTCTAACACATGCATAACATGGAATCAGCAATGACCAAGAAGACACATTTGAAATACAGTCACGGGGTAAAGAGCGCGAACACAGAAGATTATTCAATCTATCATATTTTTTCTCAAAATACCTTCGGAGGAGAAACTAAAAGTATTTCAGTCAAAGAACAAATTATACTAAATGACAGATGACAGAAATGTAAGTTTAATGTTTTTGGTTTCAGTGAAAGAGTTATGACTTTTCTGTTTAGCATGTTTTTGTGCAGAGGAAATGCGGCTTGAACTCAGTCAGGCATTACAGACACTTAAATTAGGAATCACAAATGCGGCTGCCTATCTGCATTAAACGTGTGTGTGTGTGTTTGTGTGTGCAATAGTTCACCCATATCATTCTTATTTTGCCATTGATGAGACCTTGTTGTATAATGCCATTCAAGCTACTGATAGATATTAGCTTTTAACCCACTCTCTCTGAAAATCATAATTGTGTTGAAATTTCAATAATAATCTAATACTTGAATCTGACAGCAATTGAAAATGCATTATCTTGTTTTAGCACGTGTTTTTCAGCAAAACACAGAGGATAAGCGTGATAGCATGTTTTTTGCTCAGTATGCTTCCTGAAAACAAATTCAATCTCACAGCTCTCTAGGGATAATGTGTTTGTATTCTGAGATGAGGTCATTTCAAAGTTCAGAGGTCTCATATTGATGGGTTTTAATATCCTCTGAGAAAAATCAGGCCTTCATCTATGGAGTTGCTGTTCAGAATGGAAGCTTCGTCCATTACGGTTATGAAGGATTTGGTCTCTTTTTTTAAAGAGGACTCAGCTTATAAGAGGATGCTGGACTCGTGATTCATCTTTGCGAACGCTGCATTTGGTCATTGAATAAAAACAGAAAAAGAGAAAAGCGTGTTTTCTTGGCTCATATTGGTTTGATGTGTTTCAGTTTTAAACCCAAAGCAGTCTGCTAATAGCCTTCTGAAATGATAGACTGCTTTTATTCGAACAGTGATGATCTGCTCTTCAAGAGTCCAGGAAGAAAGTTCTTGAATGGCCTGTTGGTGGAGTTGAAAAAATCTGGCAAGCTCAGGTTTTATCAGCTATTCAATATGGCTGTTTGGATAACAATATTGTTTTGTCTAGGCTGTTTGCAGTTGATGCATTACTCCTGTGTGGTCGTCCATGTCATGTCCAATTAGTACTCTTGATAAATGCTCCATTGCGTTTTTTGACCTCTAAGAGGTTTTAATCTTGGTCACTGGCTGCTAGATTTGAAGTTTCAGTCTGAAATACGTGCATGTATATAGTTCATCCATGACTCATTCTCCAAACCCAGAGCAGTGTCCATTCACCATCTGGAGCTGTTTATTCATGCTTGCTGTCTACAAATTGCCTATAAGTTTACTTTAATCGCTATTTCTATGTAAATCACAAGACAGCCTGAAGATCCAAAGTTCCTATGAAAGAATTTTGTCTAAAATCCCTCTGAAAACCCCCAGGCTTTTCAGAATGTTGGAACGTTAACTTACGTCACATTTGCACATTTTTAGCATGACCAAGAAGCCTTAGGGAAGTTGGTTAGAGAGACTGGCAGCATGGTAGAGAGAATATTTTCAGTTCCCAAAACCCAAAATGACTGGGTTTGCTTGTCAAGCTGTTCTCACTGCCGGTCTTGGGTCTTCTGGCAGCGCTGCATCAGTGAAATATGTTGCTGTTTAGAGTGCAGCCATATTGCATGTAGGCCTCAGCAGTGTTTCCTTTGTTGTTGCTTTTTGGCCACAAATGTATCAGTGAAATATGAAGAAGGCTAAATAGGCAACATGTGGCGCACATCTGAATGTGTCAGCTTAGTGATATTTTACTTACTAATGTGAAAAGCTCACAAACTGTAGCCCAAGAGGCTTCTGCAGAAATCCTGAAATATTTTCTCTAATCGTCTACTATAATGCCTTTATGTGGTCATTTATGTGGTTTATGCCTTTTCAAGGACTTTTCAAATAAAATGTCATGCCAAAACTGGATCAATTATGCATATAGTACATGAAAGGGTTATTAAAAGGGACAGAAACTTTGTGTGTTTTGACAGCTTAACAAAGTCTTCTTGATGGATCAGTATCGATGACTAATGCTCAGCACTGATTGTAGCGACAGATCCATTCTGGCTGAGCTGCTTTGTCTTAATTTCAAAATGTTCAGTAAGTATGTGTCAGAGAGTGGTGTAATGGTATTGACGGAGGTGCTCACTCTTTCTTTCTCTCTCCCCTTCTCATTCCATTAGGAGTAATTAGGTCAAAATGATCAGCTAGCCACCCAACATCGATTAGCCATCCAAAAGCCAACTAATCAATTAATGAGTTTTGAAGAGCAAGATTTTTTTTAAATCTACCTGCTAATCTATTTTTTGCTATCATCGAACTATTTTTACAGTCATCCAGCATCTAGCAGCTCATTTTGAGCAGTTGCAGTAGGCGAACCTTTTTTTAACTGTGTTTGATACAGCAGGTGTGTTTGCAATCACCATCGCCATTCTTACAGTGGGCGAAGCAGTAAGAGCTAATATAATTAACCAGAGTTGCCAGGCGTAAGGAAAGACCTGAAACTAGCCCGAAAATTGAGCCCTGTAAAAGGGAGACATGTTTTTCTTCTTTCTATCAGCCTTTGCGTGAGAAACAAGGTCATTGTCCACTCCATAATCCCCCATCTCCCTCTACTAATCATTGTAGTGTCTTACAATAGAAATGGTTCTACAAGTAAAAGACACACTGTCTGCACTTTCACTTTCCCTTTGTTTGTGGAATTAGCTTTCATTCCAAATATTTGCTATAAAACAAGATCTTGGTGGCCGTTTAATATTTATAAACTAATCCAATTTAATGTAAAAACCGTGACACTGGCAACCCTGTCATTAACTCTCCTGTCCACTTCTCCTCCTCCACTGAAAATGTTTCCTGAACGAGCATGGGGCAGCGTAATATCTGCCCCAGAATGATTCTGTGAATCATAGACACTCTCTGCACATACACTTTGCCTTTGTTTGAGAACATTCATTAGATTTAATTCTGAGTATTTACTATACAACAAGATCTTGGTGACTGCTGAATACTTTTAAACTAGCCCAATCTGATGTAAACACGACACTGGAGACTCCTTCCAAAAATATTTTTAAAAAATGTCTCCTCACAGAAATCCTCATCATATCAACATATACCTGATTTTTTAAAAATCCGTTTATATGGAGCATCTGCCGTACACATCCCTGTTGTTACTATAGAAACAATATATTAGAATGAGCTCATAAATATAAACCTTTCAGGTGGAAGTATTGTCTGAGCTGCTGTTACAGAAAATTAATCAATACCTTCGGACCAATCAGAATCAAGAATTCAACTGAGCTGTAGTGTTAAGGAATAAATCTACTTTATTTGGTTAATAGGCAAGCACATCAAGTGAAGCCATGACAATTATACATGGCTATTCAGGGGTTTCGTTAGGTCAGTTAGTTCAGTGGTTCCCAACCTGGGGTCCGCAGAGTTCACAGGAGGATCGCGGGAGCTGATATGATTTGAGGTCAAATAAAGATGCATAAAATGCTCCACTAATAGTTTTATATGAAAATATTTTTGTATGTTTTTAAAAAATCATGTGCTTACAATAAGGCAGTCAAAAAACAATTATCTCTTATATAAAATATTATTAACGATTCTCTTTTACACATCTGTCCATGCAAGTACATAACAGTATTCTAACGTCAGTGTTTAACATTTCTTTCATAATGTTCAGTATTCTGTATGTTCATACAATTACCTGAAAATAGAGAGAAGAAAATGTTCTGTGTATGTGATTAGCCTTGTAAAAATAAGCAGTGTAATTGAGAGTAGCCTACATCTGTGCATGCTATAACAACATTCTAACGTTAATGATTAACATTTCTTTCATAATGTTCGGTATTCTGTAATTATTTATTAACTATTTATTTATATTAACTATATACTGTATACGTGTACATGTGTGAGTAGCATAAATATATACATACATATACATACATACATATACATACATATATATGGGGGGGGGGGGGGGGGGGAAAGGAAAAAAGGTTGGGAACTACTGAGTTAGTTGACTTGCCATTCGGACAATCCACCAACTAACCACCAACTATTTTGGATGTAAGTACTTTTGCACTTTTTGTGTACATTCGGTTTAATGGGTCAGTTCAGATTTTTCTGTCATAACCCAGACTCTCTCAGTGTGAATGTGCATGTATGCGTATCCTACTCCCAGCTTCCGGAGTGTCTTTTTATTACCCTAGAGCTAAAATGACACCTGAAAATATGTCCAGCTTCAGCTGTGCCATTAATAACAGCAGTAATGATGGTTCTCAGCAATGCTTTTTCCACTAAGGACCAATGGGGGATGCTTGGCTCTCTTCATATTATTCATAAATTTGATATTGCCGCAATTTATAAAGTATTGTAGTGAAATAAAAAATAGGTTCAAGCAAGACAATCATTAAATTTAGGGAAAGAATGTTACTTATGAATAGAAAAGAATGGCATTAGTGTATGCTTAGGCTTTTTGGGCAATGTAGTTCAGTTTTTCATTCCAGTTATTTGAGCAAGAATGCTGAAGGAAAAATGTGCATGGGTGTGTTTCAGAGCCTGGAACTCATCCAATCCAATAAACACTGTCAAAGTAGATTTATATATGATTGAACTGTGAGTCAATGCTTATGTTCATCAAGAGAATTGATGAAAATAAAGTCTTATGTGCTAGATCTCTTGTACGCATGATAGCATGAGTGAAACAATACATTTTACACATTTTCAAGTAACACACTGAATGGTTTAGTTCTCAGGGCTGCTCTGTAATAAAAATCCAACAGTGAAGGATTTCATGAGACCCAGAAGATAAAATAACATCCCTTTTCCTCTCAGAAGCCCATGTTTCACAGCCTGGAGAACCATCAGTTTTCCACAAGTCATCTCCGAAGCATGGCCCAGTGGGAGCCGGTGTTGGAAAATCCAAACAGCTGAAGTATTGTAATTTTTTTCTTATTGGATGGGAAGGAAGTGCATGGTCACTATACAGCACATTCAGTTTGGTTTGGTTCACTTCAGATCCAGACCTGGATGATGGTGAACTGCACAGCTTGACCGTTGGGAGAAAGGAGAAATGTTAGAGCAGTCAGCGCCAGAGCAGCAGCTTGGCAGGCTGTATTCTTGAACTGCTTAGCCGCTGACTAAGACTTCTTCACATTCTGAGTGTATACTGTGAACTGGAGTGGCTTGAAGAAAAGTTGGAGTGCAGTTTTAACTCGTCGGAGCACCAAAGTTCACTAGACGTCAAGAAGTGGTGAATATGCCTAGGTGCCCATCATGTAAAAGTGCTGCTGACCGTAGCTTGGAAAGTATGTTATCATTGAATCCACAAAAATTTGGCATTATTTTATTAATTCAACTCAAAATAGTGAATTAAACGGGTGATAAAATAGCCTACAAACTGCGCACACCTTGCGATTTCACAATCTCGATTCAGTATCTCGTGCCTTCAGTTAGTTGTGCGCACAATTAACTGTTGGAGCACAACATAAAAAATAAAATGCAAAATAATACGATATGCTGGATCAAGTGCTATTTTATGGAAGCCATATTGTTAAGTTAAACCAAATTTGCAGTGATTAATGTGATGATTACATTAGTTTTACTAGGACTATTCATGCAGCAATATGTTGGCAATATTCTAGACTCCGATTAGGCTAGATGTTTATTTCAGTGCTTGCCATCTTCTTGATTCATCATATTTATTTTTCACCCTCTGCTCGCAGCACTCAGCGCGCATAAGCAGCCGCAGCACCACAGCGCACTCTTCCACGTTGTAATGTTTTGTTTACTTTGCCGCGTGTGTTTTGTTTTAGCTGATGCCCTGTCTCCTCCCCTGTATTGCCATTGGTTGCATCCTTCACATGTCTTTGTCACTCGCACCTGTTCTTAGTTTTCCCTTTGATTAGTTTGTATATTTAAACCCCCGTGTGTGTTTTTGTCCTGTGCGAAGTGTTGTTCAGTGTTTTGCTGCCTGTTCATACCGAGCCTTTGTTCCGTGTTTTTGACCTGTTCTGTGACCATGTTCTGTTTCCTAGTTCACATACTTTAGATTACCCTTGCCATAGCTGTTTGTAGATCGCCTGACCTTTGCCTTTGTACTGTTTACGAGTTTTGTTACACGTTTTGGATTTGTCTGCCTGCCTCTCAATAAATTACGCTTTAACTGCATTTGCATCCTTCTTCACCTCCAATACATGACAGGCTCTTGATTTTATACTACATTGTATTACATTTGACAGCAAAGAAAACCATATTTCCTTATTCAGTCCGCATTTTCTATCCCTGTTTTTCTTTTTCAGGTTTAGATGCTATTGAAAATCCCGGGCTTGGATGGTGCTACTCAGGAAAAATCTTGCAAATTCGGATGTGTGATTTGGTGAATGGCACAGCCAAAAGAAATCAACTTGAGTGCCTGTGTAACCCAACTCTAAACAGCCCCTAGATTGTAATGATGCATCATCTGATCATTCTGTCTTATAGCCCAGCGCACTTGTAGCACACAAACATGGTCATATAAGGGTTAAGTCTTAGTCTGAAGTCTTTTAAAGATTGCGTAGTATATTACAGACCACCCTGTGTGTTTGTGTAAACCTACCCAGAGGAACCTCTCAAAATCTTTGCAATGACTTATGTGAATCCTTTGCTCCCTCTGTGTCCCTTCATTCCTCTTTCCACATCCACTCTTGTCTTAAAGCACCCCCTGAGGTCTGGACAACAACAGGGCTCATTATGTTTATTTTCTCCACCATCTCTTTTATTTCTTTCCAAGGCTTCAGTGATTTTATTGGGCTGACTTTTCCAAAGTGGAGCACAAAGGCAATGATGGTCTGGAGTCTTGGTCCATTTTAATCACATTTCATTTCTGGTATCGTGCTTTACGACATGGTGGCCTTCCTGACCTCCCCCATGTGCAGTCATATCCACAACTTCATCTGTATAGCTTACGTACAGCTGTGAACATTCTGACCCTTCATTTCCTCTTTAAAAAAAAAAGTGGTTCACATATTTCCCTAGCTACATAAGGCCGTTCCATGAGAACATCTGTATGTTTTTTTAACATTTAGCTCCCAGTAGTATGATAAATTTGCATTTGAACATTTGCTCAGAAACACAGCTACGCAGGGCCCCTACAGAGATGTTCCTTTGAGCACATGTTGCGCGATAGTGACTTGGCATAAAAGCAGTGTAGTCTGATGAATAATTGCTGCATTCAAAAGAGATTCGGTTTTGTTATCTCTTTAAGGCGTCGAGCAAATGTGGCACCCATTTGTGCCGTCACCCTTGGTGTGTCATCGCAAGACGTATGACTTTTGGAATCGGCGAAAAACAAGCTGGGTGTGATTACTATCCGTTCCAAGCGATGACTCAATTAAACGTTCCAGATCGTGCTGTTGATGGAGGACAATGAGAATTGACTCCAGAAGTTGACTCTCCGGGTTCTGTTCTCGGTGTGTGAGAAAGACGCCGGTCTCAGACTGTTTAGAGAGAACCTGGACAGTAACCCAGAAGTTTCTCCTTCTGTTTCCATGTCTGGCTTTGTATTTTTTTTTCATCCCTTCACTGGAGCTACATGTCTAGGCTTATCTGTTTGCTCCAGCTCCTTCTGCCAAGCACAATAACCCCCGCTAAGACAATTAGCTACAGCTCCAGAAGCCCTGAACTCTGTAGTGTTCTCTTATGATGGCCAGTACTCCTTTTTCTCCAGCAGTGGCTTATGTATGTGCTTTTTGGAGAACTGGTTTTGTTTGACAGTGATCTCTGCCTTTGCGTTGCATGTTGTGAAAAAATTGCATTGATAAGACATTTTTTAAGAGCAGCAGTATAATCCAAGGGCTCCAGTCTGTCTTTTTTCTCAGGATTAAGACAAAGGCCTGGTGTGAGCATTTCTCCTGACATTCTTCTTAGTCATGGTAATGGGCTCATAACTGTACAGACAGTGATGTCTGATGCTTGGTTGGAGAGTAGGAATGTTCGCAGTGTTCATGGCCTACCTGTACATTTATAAGCGGGCTCTCTCTTTCTCTCTTTTTCTTTCTCCATCAATGGGCCTCATTTATCAAACTGAATATGAATGAATGTGTTAGGAAATTGTTCGCAGGACCGTTTATACATTCATGAAAATTCAGTTAGTTTGGAAAAAAAGTTTGTATCCTACGAAAGCTTGATCAGCATGAAATCGTATATTTGCCGATGAGTTACTGCAATGTTGATATACATGTTACATTTTCAGGTTTAAGTCGCACATTTATTTAAATTTCACACACAAATTAAAGTAAAATTTGTGAAAATTCATTTCATATTAATGACTTGAAAGAAAGCAATCCAAAACAGACTAAAGGCAAAGACTAGCTATTCAACTAGGACAAATAACGCCCATAGAAAAGGAGAAGGGTTTAGCAAATGCCACACTTAGGAGGCGTTCTTTCACCGTTTACTCATCATTTTGTCGTTTTCAGCTCTCTGTGAGCTTTGCCGTTTATGGACTTTTGTGGGCGTCACTAAATGCAAATCAGCTGTGTGTGAACAAGCTTGGTAATTTATGACTGATTGGTGTATGTTAACATATGCACGTGAGCATGAAGAAAATCAGCATTAGAGAAACTTTTGGAAATCTTCAAGGATGTCCAGGACCTTCTACTCAAATGCTGAGAACTCACACTGGAGCTCTCTCTCTCTGTCTCTCTTTGTCTCTCATTGACATGTTTTTGGTCTTGAATGAGCAATAACCACAGGTCTTGGGTGTGTTTTCAGAGCGAAAGTGTTACACGGGTGGGCCATGATGATGACTTGTACATTTTTGTGTGTTTTCCATGTCCTGCCGTCAGCTTTTCATTTCTGAAGTTCTGGAATGTGTCAAAATGCTGTTCTAACCTTTTAATGGTATCGCTTGTGTTTGGATTCAGTTGGAAATTACTGGTTAGTGGTGGATGAGTTAATCAGCACATTGAAAACTGCAGCGTAGTGGTTTGGAAAATATTACCAAGAACTCAGCAGACACTTTCCTATATAAGCAGCCACCTTTATGTGTTGTGTATATGGTGCAGAATTATGGTTTTGCTTAACTACTTTACTTCTACATCATCCTCTTTTTTTTCTCCAGATGCCTACTTGTATTTAAAGGACTCACCATTGCCACAGGCAACACCAGAACTGGATTCAAAAGCCTCCCTGGGCCCTTGACAGATTCTATTAGCAGTAGAGGATGAAACATATAAATGATGCCCAGTCATAATAGCCTGGGTTTATGGGTATTCACTTTTTCAGCAGATCCTGGATCAGCTTGGATCAATACAAATTGGGTGGCTAATGCAAATTATTGGCTCTCATCATAGAAGAGAAGAGGGCTAAAGAGCATGCTCAGGTCTCTTTTTTGCTGTGTCTGCTGGCCATCAGTGTGGAGTTGGGGAAGGTCCAACGTCTTGTATAACCCATGGGAAATTCTGGCTCAGTGGTCGTCTTGTAAAATACGCTTGTCTGGAGAGCATCCGGACTCCGAAGTGTTTAATTTGAAAAGGGAAGGGACATTCAAACAAAAAGAGACTGATGTGCAATTAAATCAAGCACACATCTGGCCATTGCATTTACTAAGTAAAGCCCTTTTTTGTGTTATTTCTGTGTTCTTTTAAGATTATTACTTATCACACTGTATGACATGATCCCAATAAATCTTGCCCGAATTCTGTAACAGAATGCGGGATAAAGTTTTCTCACTGTCAGATTTTATCATGAAGATCTAATTGAAAGAAAATGACTACATTCAGCATAAAATGAGCTCACATAAACAGAAACAAGCCCTTAGTATATAGTTAAGTAGAAATTTCTGCCTAGAGAAAACGCATTTTGAAACGTGAAGACCAGGATTTTGGAGCTGTTTGTGGTAGAGTAAAAGGGGTAAAAGAGGTAATAAGGATATTTTTTCTGCGCATTAGCGTGCATGGTAGTTATGCATGTAGTAAGCTTATGTTAAACATTTAAATGGCATTTTGAGTTTCTCATCATCCTATGGCATCCTTCTGCTGGTGGCTTTTAGATGAGCATCATAGCAGATTTTAATCAAAAATTTCTGACACTCCCAGAATTTGCAGTCAACTGTCTTTGGTCGCAATGGCACTTAATTTCTTGGGGCACAAGTCACCTATCTCAACTCGCAACCAGTGATATTTTTGTCTGCCACAGCAAAATGCAATCTCAGGAGTAAGATCCCCAGCGTCACAAGCTAATCTGTCTTATTTATTGGATGCTTTTACTGCATATCTGGCAAAAACCACAAATAAGTCTGCACAAATATTTCTGGATGTTTTAAAATGCATAATGCTTCCAAGGTCGCTTATGTAAGAAAACCATGGTCAGGATTTCAGCTGCATAACTCACAGTGTTAGCACGAACGCTGTATTTCAGAAAGGAAAGGAATGTGTCTTTTCGCGATGATTACAAGAGAGCCAGCTCACAACCATACACAGCATGTCATGTGATGAGAAAGCAGTTGCAGCATACGACTGCACAAACCAGTCGTGACCAGTTTGAACCCAAAGTTGTGGAATTACCATGATTTGCAAGCAATTGGGGTTGTCATCTTGCTTTAGGATTTAACCAAAACTCCTGTTACCTCACTAAAGTGTGAATAAACCATGATGCAATGAACAAGTAGATGTTCAGTGTGTCTGGGTTGCACAAGACTATATATATAGGAATAGGGAATAACATACTGAAAGTAGACAGGTAGAATTTTTAAAAATTTGATTTGATTTGAAGTATAGAGGTTTATCATTATATACTACAAATCGTACAGTCAGTAGACTTTGTTCTTGGCTCAAGTCTTAATCTGACTTTGGGAAAAAGTGCTATTTTCCCTCCAGTTTACTAGGGAAAAGTCTGAAGCCAAAACAAACCAGATTAGGTCTCACCAAGACCAGCGCCTGAGCACTTCAGTCAGGTTTTTCTCCCAACTCTCCCTCAAGTAAATACGCCGCTCCTGAGGGAGCCATTTTGTGAATTGCCTTTGGGGCTTGTCACTTTCTCATCCTGTTTCACTCCTGCTGTGGATTCAGTCTCTTCTCAGAGGTAGAGAGAAATATTGCTTACAGCTCTGAAGGTTCTCATGGACAATTAGGTATAGGAACAAGGACAGGAGGATGGATTTCATTCAGGACAGTGGGAATGTTTCTGATTTCAAGTCTCACTTCCTTTTTGCTTCATTTCCCCTCATTCTAGGATTTAGGAAAAGTGGAAAAGTGTGGGAACTCATCAGCATGTCTCTATTCACCCGAATTTACTCACTGTAAATTCACTGACAGATGAGTCATATCTAATGGATGGCATCGAACTCTGCAATGATGAAAGCTAACCACCATGCTAATCTCGTGCCAGTTTTTTTTGTTTCTCATCCTCCACCTTCATGCCATCTGAGATGAATGACAAATCTTCTCTGAACTCTGGATCTGGCCTGGATGTAGTGGTGATTAGGCAATGAATGGCAAACATTCTTCACCCTTTATGCTTTATGGTATCACACTTCACTGCACTTTTGCAGTGTGTGCGTAACAGCTGTTATGGCTTCACTCCACTGTACCATATAGCCTGCTGTGGTTAGCATGCTGTAGTTTGCGTGCAGTCCAAACAGCAGGGAGACTCCCAGCCTTTTGCTGAGGAGCATGTGGAGCTTGTCCTTGTCATTATCTCATGACGCAGGTCTCTGGCTGTGAAATTGCACCTTGTGGTAGCAATGAAATCCAAAGGTGTGACGCTAATCGAAATGAGCTTTGATGTCAGCCTCACTATTTGGTGTGACTTGTGGAGAGATGGAGAGCTATATGTCAAAATAATACTGTCTCTTTTGACAAAGGTAACCAAGCAATTGCTCACTTTGAGCTAAATGTATGAGACTTTAGAATAATAAATACAATTTTTATGGGGAATAGTTTTATTCATTCATTCATCTTCGATCACTTTATCCAGATCACCGTCACAATGGATCCGGGGCCTATGCCAGGAACACTGGGAGCTAGACGGTAGTCCATTGCATGGAAGGTGATTGGTCTTACATGGAGAAAAATGTTTTATGTATACGAAACCTGATGAGAAAGTAATGCCCTACAGCAATGACTCCTTTTTTAAATATTTTTTCTTAAGGTTAGTCTTTAATCCTAATGATTAATTTTCATGTCTTATCATGGTATCTCTCCGTTCTTGAAGTGATGTCAACAAGTGTTAAAACATTTACAGGAAGTGATGAACATTTCGGAACAAACTTGTTCCATATGAGGAGGTGTACAACCTGTTTTCTCTATGAAACATGGACACACAACACAAATCAGCACAAAACACAAATCAGCGAATAATCTTTGGACAAGTCTTTGGCTGACTTCTCTCTGTTTCCTCTTTTCACATGATTTTTTCTTGTAAGGGAATAAAAGAACCACATGTCTGATCACTGGCCAGTTGGCAGGAAGTGGGCACTGTTCACTCCATCTGGCCTGAGTAAGTCTGGAGGAAACAATGGTGATTACACTTTACGAATATAATTCTCTGATTCAGCTTTGTTCCTGTAAAACTGTGAAGAAGCAGTGCATCAGTGGGAAAAGACACACTTAGATATCTGTATCAAAAAGACCTAACCTCTGCTTGGTTTTTAAATAGAGTTAAGAGCTCTAAACTAGTACATGGCAGTAACCACCTCCATATTACTAATTTGGTTGGACCTATTCTTTCCTGTTCTCTCTCAAATGCTATTTTTGTGTCCAGAAATAGATGGTGATGTTGAGGGTGAGACATGTAAAATATGCAGAGGCAGTGGTATTTTTGAATCCACATTGGTCCAAAAGCACATCTGCAAAGCCAAAATACTATTTTCAGACCTTCAAGTGAAGACTTTAAAGTCCTGTCCTCTTCTTACTATAAATATGATACTCTTCCAAAATATTAACACTCAGAGGTTTATGCATTTTGGATATCTAGGTTTTACAGCCAATAAAAATGTCTCTGTTTCTAATATGCTGCTTTATATAATTTTTAGCACAGACAGGGCTATATGATTGTTGTCTTTCCAAGTGTGTCAGGTGACGGTATAAAAAGTTAAATGAATAAAAAAAATGTTCTGGATGGCCTGTTCCTACTATTGAGATAGAAATTTGACTCATCCATATAGTTTACAGCTCTCTCATCAAACTGAAAAAGTGATAAACTGTGAAGGTCACAGGTATGCTCGTGACACAATTTAAAGTCTCTACGCTAAATAAATCTTAAATGATTAAGCAATATGTAAGACATGATCTTTCATGTTGCTCAGACCACAGATGGTTCAAATACGACTGACTGAATTATTCTATGTTTGCCGATTTTGAACTAACGACTGCGCAACAACAGCTGATGCGTGGAGCATGATAAAATTAACAGAAGCAATCAAACAGCTAATAAAACTACAGATTCACACATGCAAGTGATATTCACACAAGAGGCCAGAAGACACAATTGTTCTGTCAGCTTTATGGTTATTTGTATCACTAAAGAATAGATTGGAAATCTGTAGGTGAATGTAATAGTATGTCATTACTATGATGAGCCACTGACCCACGCTCGGTTTTTATAGGACCGAGAGGCGTTAATTTGATTGGAAATTGCAGCATCATGCTGTAAAACCCTGGTAGGCAGCACTCCCTGTCGCAGGTCAAAGATACTCACAGCAACACAGCAGCCTATAAATACACTTCATTTTAAAACATACACAGGTGTAACCACTCACTCATTACCCGCTCGACCTCTGCTATTCCTCCTCCTATTCACAGCCGGTGCTTGACATTACCATCGCTCTAACACATGCCTAACCATACCTCTATTGTGACCCCAACACTTTACCACACCATGGCAATGATCTTGTCTTATTTGTGTAGTCTTATGTAGTCATGTGTTTAGTTTTTTAGCTATAAACACACAAGACACCACCTTTACAATAGAGCTGTGAGTGGTAACAACTGAATGATAAATCCTGCAATACAAAAGCAAATACAAGCAATGCAAATGCTGGAAGTACATTGTCTCTTTTCTGACTGGCTATACCAGTCAGACTTCTCTCCCTAAACAATTTGTATTGCCTACTGACAAAAAAGAGATTCTCTGTTCTCTCTGTCTTTTTTTAGATAAAGGGACTCACTTTTGTTTTGCTTGCTCATAAAGGGAGGTCTGTAAAGGGCAGGCACATGTGAATATAGATTGATGTTCAGTAAAATGCTCAGCCCTCTCCCTGAAGGCCCTAGTCATCGGGTGAATAAAATCAGCTGCTGTTTTAGCCAGTTGAGGTCGTTTACTAACAGCCCGGGCTTTGTCAGTGTTCCAGCGGCCACTCGGATGCGGGAATGTGCTGAGACAACGCAGCATTTTAACCATGTGCAGGTGTTCTGCCTTTGTCCCGTGCCACTGCAGCTTCCCAGTATTCCCAGTATGGAGGATGTATAGGATACAAGCAGCTGGCACTGGAACAATGAATTTCTGGGTGGACTCTGAGGTCAGATCTTGCCTGGGGCAGGGGTGATAAACAGTGCACGTGTGTGTTCGGATTAAAAAGGGTCAAGGACGTGGAGCCAAATTAATTAAGTGGAAAGAGTAGGGAATTAGTTGTGTAGTCTTTCCAAAACAGATATTGCAAAAGCATGATTTGAGCTCAGAGTAAAATGTTTGCTTTAAATGCAAAATGTTTTTCTAAAGGACGTTCGGATATTTTTGCATCAGTCTCATAGGATTAGTATTGAGACTGGACACACACATGAACACTTTCCCTCTCTCTCTCTCTCTAACAGCCTGTAAAAACATGCTCAGGGCCACCAACAAACTTGTGATAAAGCAGACATAGAGCCCTTTTGACAACCTTAAAAATAAACAATGGTCAAAACAGCACAGCAGAGAAGTAGAAGAATTTAGTGACCACTTGCTGTTTCATTTCTCCTCATTTAAAAAAAAAAAAAAAACATGTACACATGTAGCATTCTTTTGTCACCCATCAACATATAAAGAGAGCTTTTTTAACATAATGGAATAATGTATATAAAAATAGCATAAGCAGTTAAAATATAACATAAGTATACTCTGCTGTATAGGGTGCCAATAATTTTTTTGGGAAATCATTTTTTGGTATTTTTTGCAATATTTGGTATTCATTTGCAGTTCAGGTACATGATAAAGTTATGGTGGTAGCCTATACTTATGGAGGTCAAATCAAATCCTAAGTATTATATTTAAAAGAAAAAAACAAGAATTTTATACTGTCTGTTGTAGTTTTACGGGATCGTAAGTGTCTGATTCAGCTGGTTTGAACCAATATGCCAGCTTTTGCCTGTGATGAGCTGGAAAAGCCCCATGTGGTACAGACACGTGGGGCTAAGAATAGTTCTCGGATGGCTGGGAGGCTGTACAGTGCCACTGAAGCAGAGATGCAATCCCGAGACCCTTCTCCCATGATTACCATCATCATTCTCATCAACCTTCTGTCCTTTTGCTGTTTTTTCACACAGATATTAATGTGTGCCTTTAACATTCTGATAATGGCATCAGTGTCAACTTCGGATTACAGCAGGTCATAATTGTGAAATATGATCAGTATGGTTCAACCAACAGCTGGTGCAGATCAATGTGTAACTGAGCTCTCATATGGTATATGGTGCTATCAGATTTCATTCGACCTATCATGACATTAACATTGTATTTTATTTGTGATATACATATTGAAAATGATATGTAGTTGTTGTTTTTTTTGACTGAAAGGCTTTGAACAGATCTCTGCGTGGCATTTCGAGAACCAGGGAGGTCTTTTCAGCTCAGCTGTCTGGGCTATAGTCAGGTGAAAATCACAGGAATGCGACATCCATGCAGCCTTGTCTCAAAACTGACAAGTCGCATTGCATTCCAGGCTGCTTTTCTCTCTCATTCTCAGCTGTCTTGGCCATCAAAGTTAAACCAACAAAGGCCAAGACTACTAAATCCCACTTGAGCTGGGAGTGAGGGCGTTATTTTTTGTAGCAGTACAGCAGCATGTTACTATCATTTTAGACTAGATTTAGCCCAGATCATGCAGGATTTGGCTGGGGAATTAGCCAAAAAAAAAAAACTGCTGTCAATACCACACCTCCTGGAAGTGCTGCTCTGGACAGAACTATGCTTACTCACCCTGTCCCCAGAGTCGTCATTGCATGGAAGGAATTAGTGACTTTATGTACGGGTATTATGTTCCATAGACTTCCACCAGTGAGATTTCCTCTGAAGGTCGAAGTTGAATCTTGAGTCTTGACTTTTGTTTAATGAGTCCATGCTGTGTGGATAATTAGTGCACTTACGAGGAAAGGGCCCTGCCATAACCTTTGTACCCCACTGTGCAGTTATGCATAGCGCTCAAATGCACACAATAGGCATTTAAACTGTGCCTAAATGGATTTACTGCTGCATGGGGTGCTAAAAATGTGTTTCTTTTTTAGGAGAGAATCAGTAGGGGGTTTAGTGCAAGAATAATATGCATAAACCGAAAATAATAAAATTTACACAGTGAAGCTGGGAAGAATTAACTGAGTATTAATGATTGGTCACGACTCTATAAATGCTCTCAGCAGGAAGGACACGCCCACCACACCATGGCCTTTTGGGTTGCCATGCTATCTGACCCCTGAGTGCACGTGTTCCTTCATTTTGTAAGTGTTTTTGTGTGTGTGTCCGTATGTGAGGTTAATGAAGGGGTGCTTCTTGGAGTCAAGGAGGTGTAACGAGGACTGCTGTGACTTCACGTGATCTCTGGCCTCAGAGCTGGAGAGATTACATGGAGAGGGTTTTTGCATCTTCGTATTAAAAATACGAAAGGGGAGGACGTGGTCACTGTTACTGTTAACTGTAGGATAGCTACATCATAGATAATAAGAAGCCTAAATGCACAGACACACATAACATTGGTAATGGTGAGATTTCTAAATAATCGTCTGTAACTCTCTAAGTCTATGAATCAATTTTCCTTCCATTTCATTAAAGTATGCAGGCTAAATCTACATCGAACAGAAATGATCCTAAGCCATAGTTACCAGCATTTTACTGACGCTATTGACACAATGAAATGTACTTTAACACTTAATAGTCTAATAAGAGTTGAGCTTCCAAGGCAATTATTTTTTTGATTCACACAAACAGTATAAGAAACAAGATTACTTAAAATTACAAAGTATACATTTTGGGTAAGAATAGATTTCAAAGTCAAAGTCAACCTTATTATCATTATGCATATTGCACCACGAAATGAGCTAGTAAGCCCTTTCAGTGCTACATAACACTCTTTGATTAGACCAAATACAAATTTTGTCCATTGGGCCAACGTTACGCCACCAGGACCAACAGACTTTTGGGTACTTTTAAATCCATTGTGCCAACATTGGCCCAGCCATTCTGCCAGGTTGGCTTTTCCAGGGTTGCACTAGGTTTCCTATATCTGTGACATACATATGTCATGATCTAACCACAAATTATCTGAGGAATGGCAGTTTGATAACATTCCTATTTACTTGGTGAATGCTTTTAACCAACTTTCAATTGAGACAGGATGCTTTCTACCAATCGGCTCTAACAATCTTCTAAACCCTACCTCCAGAGCTTTGTCCATTGAGCTCCAACCGCTCTGAACATCAACTGATATTAATTATGTTTGGCCGCATGCTTTCAGGGGAAAGCTACTGAGTCATAGTTTGCTCATGTGGTGATGTTTTTTGTTTGCTAGCTACTGAAAGCTGAGGAATTCAGTTGAGTCTGGCAGTCGGAAGCTTTTTTTTTTTTAGTAACAAACAGTTTCTGTAGCGTTTTATATAATGCTTACTATTATGTGCTCTGAGTTCACTATGCTTTTAGCAGCTACAACCATGCAGCAATGTTGCATTTGTGAAGTGATGCATTATAATTCATGCATGGCACCATTGGGTCTAATTCTTATAGTTCTATAGCACTAATTATACTAACTCACTGTATAGGAACTGTATAGAAGGAGATACGGGTTTAATTACATCCAACTCTTCTCTTCTCTTCTCCCCTGCAACCACGTGGTATGAGTCTCAATATGAGTCATCATTATTTGTTATTACTTGAAGACTTTCACTGCTAAACTGTGATCATGGTGAATTAAGCAGGGCCTCATGGGTCTACAGCTGTTTTTCACTATCATGATGATGCCTAACAAGAATGTGTGTTTTCTTTTTTGCCTTTCCAGAGCAAACATCGATGAGGTGGAGACAGATGTGGTCGACATCGAGGCCAAACTCGACAAGGCACGTGAGATCACAGCAACCATTCGGTCAAATGCGTTGGCTTTTGATATTAATGCACCATGGAAACCTGAGGTTACTTTATCTTAAAATGTATTGGAGCTTTTTTGAAGTGTAAGAAAATGAAAAGCATCACTGTGTGTGATCATATCAGATTTGCAAAGGAACAGAGTCATGCAAGATTTAAATCCCAGCTCAGATTGTAGCAGCTTAGCGAGGATCAGAAGAGAGAACAGGGTGGGCTTCGGGTGTTCATCACAGAGCGCTTTCGAAAGTGTAAATCCTGATATCACAAATCTACGCCTAATTGATCTTATGCCTAATCTGAAGCCATGCACGTGCCGTGAACTGAAAGATGTAGCTATTCTTTTTTCCCCTTACTTAGTCCTTCCTATTTCTCCGTCTCTTCAACATTGTCCTACTACACGCTGACGCATCAACAGGCATCCATCCATGTGCGTCACGTCATATACGCTCCAGTTTCCCACTAACATGATTAGAGCGACTCTGCAGCAGCTTCATTTTCATTTTGTATTGCAAAGAGACAAGTGCCACACTGAGAGCTTTCCAGTATCCTGTGTCCATGTTATTAATTTATAGTGTTAGAAGAAGGAGAATGTATTGGGATTGCAGGCAGTGACATCAGTGTAATTGGTTTTGCTTCACAGAGTCTGTGGTAAGAAAGATTTATGGGCAAAATAATGGCATCAGGATGCCGTGAGCTAATCAAAGTGCTCACTTTTCATGAAAATGCTCTAAAAATAGAAGCCCTCATTTAAACAGATTCAGGCTTTCAGTGGTCTGATACTGGCATTCGAAATCATCAAACTGTGAATTATGTCAGAAGACACAAAGAACCAATGTGGTTGCATGGTTGTTATTCCAGATAGCACACATTATTCATTTCTATAACCAAAACCAAACTGATTAAACAAGTGGAACCAAGTGGAACTCCTGCTTTGTTAGAATAACAATAATAATTTAATTTAATAATTTAATAACTTTATGGATAAACTATGCTAAACAAATCAACTGCTTCATTTGATTGCTTCATTTTATCATCCTTGTTCAAACTAACTATTCATTCTTAAACTGAATGATGTCCGTGTAAAATAATGAATATTTGGAATGCATAAAACTATGCAAGGAACTAAAAAAACATGACGGGAAAGTAGTCATTGACATGGTGGTGTGGTACAACCCGAGGTGAATGAGAGTTACAGTCCCCACCCTGACGCTGATTATTTTCCAATAACAGCACATCCTGTAGTGTTTTATTCCTCTGATACCACAGCAATTTGTCAATGCTTTATTTTAATAGATTTTAAAGCATTACACATTGTATGTTTTAGCTGTTTATAGTTACATCTAATGTTGCGGAACATCCATTAAATAAGTTAGATTCTTTTATAACTTACATTATAGCAGCTATAATGTTAAGACAGCTTTCTCTCTTGAGTTTAATAAGACAAAAAAACTTAGCTTTCAGTCATGTTATTGCAAAAACCCTCCATCCTGAAGACCTTCTTCTGTTAAAAAACTTCAAAGAACAGCTTTACCTCTGACTGTTACAAAGTAGTGACTCTGGAGACTCCTTCCAAAAATGCTAAATAAATAATTTTTTTTGTTTAAAAAAAACCCTAAAATATGGAGTAAAAGTACCTTAATCCACAACATCTAATAAACTCATTATTACGACAGTATAATTTAATTGGCCTCCTTCTGCCATTGACATAACCTGTGTGTGAGTGTGTCTGTGTGAACTGCCCTTCCTGCTGCGTGTGTGCATGTGTATTAAGCCACACTGCAGGCTAGCACCTAATCAGCATTGACTGGTTTGTGTTTATGCGAGCGCTTGCACATGCTGTGAGGTGATAATTGCAGGGTGATCCAGGAGCAAACACATTTAAGAATGCTATAATTTCAGTGTCAACCCTAATTCTCCTTCTCCTTTACCGTCCCGACATTAAACCTTGTGACGTCAGGCGTCTCTCTCGTTCTTTCTCTTCATCAGCTGGTGAAGCTGTGCAGCGGGATGATCGAGGCTGGCCGGGCGTACACCAATGCTAATAAACTCCTTATCAATGGCATTCGAGACCTTTCGCACCACTGCAAGGAAGAAATGATCTCTGTAAGTTATGTATTCATTCCCAGTGATACCCGAAACTGGAACAGTAGTAAAACAAATACATTTGCACTATAAAATAAATTCATGACAAAGATTTGGAGTAGTGACTACATCTAACAACACCTGTAAAGCATAGATAAAAGTTTTAGCTCATTTCTATAATCGTCTCTGTCCTGTTCACTAATAGAATGATCTAAATTGGCTCATCCTGAGAGGCTGTAATTGCAGGGTGTATAATATTGTGTATCTATTTGTGTGTGTTTTGTAGGAGTTTCTGGAGAAATGTGGAGAGAGCCTTCAGGAAATCGTCAACTACCACATGGTGAGTCATTAGAGCTCTGCTCCCTTGAGTGCCACAATACACACACCTTAATAAAAATGATATGCTGATATACATACATACATACAGTGTGTTCCTATACAAGTGGCATAATGATCCATAATTTCCTGTGAGGCGAGCATGTCTCCTGGGTACTTTACTGTGAAACCTTGTTGCTCAGGCTGAAATTTCTGAGAAAAAAAAAGCCTAATTACTTGGCTTTACATGCAGTGTTTCACCTCACGTCTGCCTGATGTGTTCCACATGCTTCCCGTTTATGCTGATATAGCGTTAGTTACATGCAGTGTGCCTTAGATTGGTTCAAAGGAATGTCTCGGCAAAAAAAAAATGTATAAGAATAATAATAATTTCTACTTATGCCATGTTGGTTGTCTGATGTTTTGCACTTAGGTTACAAGGCTAATAGGCTGTACGTATAACTGTCTAGCTGAGTAACAAATGTACAAATGCTCAAATGTAACTTTTCCACATAAACAGCTGCAGGTTTCCTGGTTCAAGCCTGAGCTTACATTACCATCTGTGTGGAGTTTCACATGTTCTCTTCGTGTCCATGTGGGTTTCCTCCAGGTTCTCCCATTTCTTCCCACCTCCCAAAATATGGCAGTGTGTGGATTGCTAAATCTGTGTGTATTGCCTTGCAATGGACTGGTGTCCCATCCAGGGTGTATTCCCAACTCCCAGATTCAACGTGGAACTATTTCCATCTTATATTTCCAGTATAATTCTTTCTTCCAGCTTTGGGAGATAGAGCCTAGGGGTTGGAATAACACCAAACTGCACTATGATAAACGTGATCCCGGGTGTCCAGTATGGATGCATCCATATTGTTACACACCAAGTCTGCGTGACACACAGTGCTTAAGAAATAGGTGCAGTTTGATGCAGATACAAAAAAGATTTTGGGTGAGATAAACTTCAATTATATGTTATCTAGCCAAGCATATCTTGGCTAATAGGTCACATTGGGATAGAAGGAAACTCATGTGAATTTGATTTTTTTTCATTTAAGGAAGCTTTTGGCTAGATTTGATGAACTGGAATGAACTTAGTAAGTGGAATATGCTCCATTTCTTTGTTTTCAACAAATCATAAAAACCGATCTGTAAGTTTAAGGTCAGATTTGTCTAACTGAAGCTGATCCTCGATTAGGATGAAAGGCTACCTTTTACCCAGAATGCATTAGTTAGAACTAAAAGAGAACTGTTGCAAAAGGGTATCATTTCATCTTTTTGGTTATGTTTTCAATAAATCATGAATTCTTATTTGTAACCAATCACAGTGTATCTTGATGAACTTGATAGAAAGATAATGTATTATATTTCGTTTATTTCAGCAATTTATCAAGCTTTTATGTGTACGATGAGATCAAGTGAAAGTTGCGTGGAGGAAAGCCATGATACCTTTAATCTGGAAGTCAGATATGGGATATATTGCTGACACAGAGAAAGTCCTTTTCCTGTTTTTGAAAGCTTGTATAATTGGAAACACAACACATGAGAAAGAGAGAATGAAAAAAGAGGAGGAAGACAGAGGAAGCGGTTGTATATAGGTTTTAAATAACCTAGCACTTTTGCTTTTTTGTCTGATTTCTCCTCTGAATCCATTGAGAGCTTCACTGTTTCTTCTTAAATGTCCCCAAATCACCCAATATCACTAATTAGGCTTTGTTTGTTTTGTTCAGCACACACAGAACAAGTACCTCTAGCAGAGCAGGGCTGACTGGCTTTCTGGAGCAGAGGAAATTCCTTGGTTGGGGTATAAAGGGCCTGTGGCTTTTTAATTGTCAGCCCAAAAACTGCTGATCCTTTCCTTCAGGTCTAGCACCGTATTTTCCTGTGAGATCTTGCCACCATTGTGCTGTTTTCATGGAGCAAATTTATTCCTGTGATAAATTGGTTTGTGGAGATGCGGTGGAGATGGTGCATTCCTGGGGCTGAGCATGTAGGCGTGATGTTTTCAGGTCATAGCCTTACGGGTATGTGCAACGTGTTTACAGAGTCGCAGTCCTTTGATTTCACTAGAGTCGGTTAAAGCATCCAGTTGATGATGACAGCTATGTGGCTTTTCTGTCTCAGGTGTGCTATTGCGTTACAAAATGATTGACGGTTATTCCTAATCCCTTTCACTGTCTCCTTTCTATTTACCACCCAGACCTGAGAAGATGCTCCTGAGCAGAAAGGCCATCAGTTTAATTCACTCTTGCCTCTGTCTCTGGGTCAGAGCAGTTAACCTGCCACTCTGTAAATCACAGGCCCGGCGGTTTGCAATAGATCTAATCTCTCTGCCTCATAAATCCAGAGACCTCGGTTGCAACCTCATGTCTGCTTCATACCACGAGGGCTTTGTGTGTGTGTGTGTGTGTGTGTGTGTGTGTGTGTGTGTGTGACTAATCTGAGGTTTGGTGTTCAACCCTTCAATTCAAAGATATAGATCACAGCTTATTTATTGCATATATAAGCCAAATGCTGTTTCTTCATTCGTCCTTTATCCTCACCACTAGAGGTGCTGGATTACAGAGTTATAAGACATAAAACAAAGGGATGTGTCCTTCCTGTCAGGACTAGAGAAGCAGATCTTTTTGCCAAAATTGGTACAACCAGGAAAATGAAAGCTTCTCCACCTAGTTGGCTAAAAACTACTGCTGTTGTCTGGCACATAGTCAGGCTGTGATGCTGTGAGGAGAGAGAATTGTTGGCAGAGAAAGGGTGGTGGAGATGTGTGTTTCTCACCCCGGCTGTAAAGGTGATGCCATGACTATGCTCGGTGCTAAGCTGGAAGAGCTAGAGACCAAAATGCTCTTGGTCTGGAACCAAGGACCAGTGACAGCTGAGGCTAGGGAAAACTTCATTTTAGCACCACACCACCTCTAGGAATTCATTTACATTAATTCATCTTTATCCTGGTCAGGGTTGCAAGCCTATCCCAGGAACACTGGGCACGAGTTGAGAACACACCCTGGATGAGATGTCGGGGGGAAATTTAGGGGCAATTTAGCATAGCCAGTCCACCTACCATCATTTTTTTGGGAGGTGTGAGCACATGGGGAGAACATGTGAAACGTCATCCAGACAGTAACCAGATCTCTACTGAACCAGGGACCATGGAGTTGTCAGGCAGCAATGCTGATGCTTTACCACCATGCTGCTCAGCTGATTTACATGAATGCTTTAATATAAAATACATAAGAGAAACAATGTACTATTTGGTCTTATGCTACATTCACATCATATAGGATTAACCATAATTAGCACCTATCAAGTTTTTGTCAAATAATGAAGGTGCAGACGGATGCAAATAAGCAGAATATTTAATGCACACAACACAGGTAAACTAATCCAAATCGTACGGTAGAGTCAAAGTCAAAAACAGGCCAAAAGATCAGGCGATCAGCAAACAGGGTAAACTAGACAGGACAAAGGCAAAAACCATGAGACAGAGCAGATCAAAATCAGAGAAGCAAAACAGGAACAAAAGGCTCGGTATAGTCAGGTGTACAAGACAAAGCTGAGCGTGAACTTTGCAAAACATGAAGTGTGAACGTGTAGTTTGAGGCGGCCATGTTAGTAGGCCATGGAGATTGTTAGGATATGGAGTTCACGGAGCGCTGTGATGTGACAGTTTTGAGCTTTCTACCAGCCCTGATTTCTCTGACCAGTGTCAAGTAATTGTCAAGTAAATGTCAAGTAATTTAGCAACAAGAACATGCTGTGCATTCAAGGATATGCAGTCTTAAAATAGGTTAAACTATTTGCTTTACATTTCAGTTTCTAAGGAATTAAAAAAAATAAAAACCCACTTTGATAAATAAAATGTAAAAACCGAAGAGATGTACTAATGCTTAACGTGAGCAGAACTATTTGCTAACGCTAGTTTACCCCCACCGTTTTTTCCTAGTAAACGAAGTGAAATCGCACTGAAGGCAGAATGGCACGTTCTCCATTTCCCCAAAATTCTTCCGCATGATGTAAGCAGAAGAAGTAGGAGCTACATTATTAAGGCTAATACTAGGGTTAATGCTACATCTTTGGGCTGTATATAGACTTTCTCAAGCCAGAGCTAATAATTCCATTGTTATTATTTTGACTCAGAGGAGCAGCTCAAATTATTTTAATGACTGTAAAGATACATGATCGGTGCTGAGGGTTCTAAAAAATACTCTAGAAAAAAATAGCAACATTTTAAAAAATCAGCTATGAAAGTAAATAAGACTTACAGTGCTAATGCATTGTAAGAAAAATGGCTTTGTGCAGATACAGGCAAAATTAAAAACATTAAAACATGTATGCCTATTTGTCATCTTGTGCATAATAATTATCAGTGATTATGTCTTTATGCTGTGTGTAAACACTGCAGTATTTAGCTTTGGATGGTAAAATATGTTCTCAGACAGAGATAAAAGTAACAAGTATTGTTTTTACGCTACATGCTTATGTCGTGGTTCAGTGAGAATCTTAATGCTCTTTAGGAGTGTTGCACAACCCTTCGCTTCACATTTCTCAAGCTGACTCAAACAGACCTTCATTTATGCCATCAAGAGTGTAGGCGCTTCCATCCCCAGATGAGAGATGTAAGATGAGCCCGGATCATGGCTGGGATCAGTGCTCGATCTCAGTTTATTTACTGTCTGCGGCGGCCGAGGGACCTGATTGCATAACAGCGGCTCTTACTCACCCGCACAGTCGTCATCTTCGCACCAACAGGAAAACTCCCACAATCCAAGCTGGTGTTGTTTTACGACAGCTTGCTGTGCAGTTCGAATCGGCGCAAGTCAATATTGAATTTCACAGGAAATCATGCGCCATGGAGGTCTCACAAAATAACAAAACATCTTCGAATTCTGCATTTCAAAGAGGCCAGTAATTATGTCACAGGCCTCTTTGACAGTCTTCGCTCTAAGGTGTAGGGTTTCTCACAGTGAACATTCAGAAAGACGTTGGCATGAGTTTTAGCCGAGGAGTGACCTTGACCTCGGACCTTTGTGACCTTTCTAGGTTTGGAATTCACATCTTGCTTCCACAGGGAGTCCCGAGGTTTTGTTTTTGTAGCCATTTCTATGTTTTCTTCACAAGCTTGAGGTGGTGGAGCTGTGACTGTATGGCACATGTTGTAAACTCCGGCAGTGCAAGGTCATTTTTCAGTTTCATGAAGCAATTTCCAGAACCAAATAAAACAAAATGCCGAAAGAAAGAGGGAAGTAGGAATGGACTGTTTGTTGTTTAAGTCTCTGACTTTGCTCTAGAGCCTTTTGAGATAGCTTGCTTCTTTTGGAGTCCAGTTGGAGACATTTATGAGCCTTGTTTTCTTTCTGATGTGCAACTTAACATGCAAGTTAAACCAAATTTTGCATGCCTGTCATAAATGTATCTCGCTTGGTTTCTCTCCCTGAGAAAAAAACCTTGAATTTAGATTTGGATTGAGGTTCCACATGTGGGTAACACTTGCAACATCTTGGCGCAATTAATGATCTTCCAGTTCCAGTCTCCTCTGTTCCGCTCCTGCTCATTCTTTATGTCTCCAGTGATTTCTTCATCTCTCTTTCTTTGTCTCTTTCTTTTCCAGGAGGTTATCTGAGGCTCTGTAAAGGCACCTCAGTGCGCTACTTCTTCGTAACTGCGATGCGTGAGCGGCCGGTTGCTGCTGCTTATTAATGCTTGGCGCTACATCAAGGAGCCTTGGTGCTCTCTCTAAAAGCTTTAGGCTTCAGGCCACAATGAAACTCACACGTTCTTCCTCTCTTTTGCTTTCATGCTCTCTCTTCTCTCACTCATCACTGTCTTAATTACAATTTCACCACAGAATACTAGATGTGGTTCAGTGGATCTCGTCTTCAGCAGATTTCTCTATTTTCCCAATAATGAGATACATAAGGATATGACATACAGATTATGACAGAGAGAGAGGGAGAGGGAGAGATGGAGGAAGCATGTAAAATATATCCAGAGATGCAGAGGAGGGTGTGAAAATGAACGAAAGAGAGTAAATGTTGGCGAATGCAGATTAAAGAGCCTGAAATGGCACCGGAAACCCAGTCTATTTTGTTGTCTGACGTAATCGCACAGCAGTAGGGAGCTGTTAACTACTCACATCCACATATATTGGCTAATTAAATGAAACAGAGAGCAACCAGCTTCAGATCGCCTGTGCATAATGGATGGCTGCTGTTTAGTGGCTGTTTCTGGGTTTAGTGGAAGGGAAAATGCTGATTCTAGTCTAGGATCATTAACGAATGGAATGGAAAAGGTTAGGATGCAGTGTAATAATGCTAGTGATTAGCATTTCAGATTTTCCTTGAAAAGTGATAAAAGAATAATAGATTCTGTATCTTATATGATGTCAACTGCACAACAGGGCCATATGTGCAAAGATAAACTAGTGTTTTGCATCCTGTTTTTCTCAAATCTGTCTCATTTATTTATGAGCAAGCTTAGCATGTGACATGGTGCACTTTGTTTGTTTTGCCCTCTGCCTTTGTTTCAGTTCTAGTCCTGTCTCTGCCACTCTACTGTCACTGGTTGTTACCCTATTGTGTTCACCTGTTCTGTGTTTAGTCCATGATTAGTATGTCTCTTTATGCACTGTTTTGTTATATGTTTGCAAAGTCATACTGTGCATTTCTAGTATTACGTCCAAGCCTCATTTTTTTTCTAGTTCCAGTTCTGTGTGAATTATTTCCTGCTTTTGACCCAGGAATCATTCTATTCATTTATGGATCATTCTAGTTTGTTGTTGTCTGCCTGTGTTCTGACCCCTGTTTGCATCTCTGACAACAATTCATGGATTGAACAGGTTGAGTTTTCACACTTGCGTCCAGCCTTCACGGACTCATGTTACACATGGACACGTTTCCCTTAAGTTCCTTCATTTTTGGTCCAGTGTAGATTATTGTCTGGTTCTTTCTCTATTTGCCCTCAATGAGACATTATTTTAGACAAAAGCCCCAGACTCTGTGCTTTCCAGCACCCTGTTCCCTTTTATTTCATGCATCCACTTCAGCTTAGAGATTAATACAAAGCTGAAAATAGGAAATGAGGGAGATGGGGGTTTGAATAAGAGAGTAAGGAGGTGTGTCAGGGTTAGTGCTTTGTTGGTTTTGCAATTGCAACTTTGCCATCTAGTGGTCATATGTGGTCATATACTGTGAAGATCTGTTGTATAGCCTAAGGCTGGGGAGCCACTGAGCTGCATAATTTCACACTCTGATTGTTAAACCTTGGGTCAGGTGTGTTGGGAGCATGAGAACATTGGGATTTAACCTGATGGTCCCAGAGTTTTGGTTTTGCTCGACAGTTGCAGTCATTTAACACAAATGCTTGGTTTATTTCTACTAAATGATAGAAAATAACTGTTACCTTAATCAAATGTTAAATAATACAGCAATCTGAAATTTATGCATATTTTCCTTTACGTCTCCTGTAGATCCTTTTTGACCAGGCCCAGAGGTCCATTAAGCAGCAACTGCACACTTTTGTCAAGGAGTAAGTAGGGTTTTTTTTTTTTTTTTTTTTTTTTTTTTTAGAATCCCCTACCTTTTTTCCATTATCACTCGTTCTTTTTCTCTAATGATTCTTGCTTTCCACCATGCAGGGATGTGCGCAAGTTTAAGGACACAAAGAAGCAATTTGACAAGGTGCGGGAGGACATGGAGATCGCGCAGGTGAAAAACGCTCAGGCTCCCCGCAACAAGCCACACGAAGTGGAAGAAGCCAGCAGTGCACTTATCGTGACCCGGAAGTGTTTCCGACAACTCGCCCTCGACTATGTACTACAGGTGACTAACCAACCAAAAAAAGCAAAAACATGGATCCAGTATTAAAAATGAGCAGACGGATTTATTAACAAAGCCAAAACACCATCCAGAGCTCAATGTTATAACGATAGCTATGGTCAAATCGAAAAATCGAAAGAGTAGGCAAGGCAAGGGTCAAAACATGAGAATGGCAATCACAATATACACGGTTTCAAACCATGACTAGGATTGGCAAGACTTTGCAATTAGACAAAGCATGTGTTGGCTTTGAATACTCTATTTAGCAGGAGCTAACCTGGAAGTAGTAGTATGGTTTGATATACACTTATGAGGTTTAGTTTTCCATGGTAACAGTGATCAGACATAAGATTCCTACTCTGTTCAAAAATATTGTGTCTCCTAGCCAGGAAATCTTTTGTCTATTTAGCACATTGTACTCATTTTCACTTGAGTATATCATTTAAAGCATATCATTTAAAGCTCATTTAAAGCATATCTTAGTGGATTTACCTTAAAGGAATACTCCCATGCTTTTCAACTTAATCTCTAGCTATGGCATCTGTAGTGGGATTACAGCAGAAAAGAATTTTGATGCACCTCTTTGTACTGATAAAAGAACAGAAAACGTATTATCTGTTGTAATGAAAGTCCAAGGGCAGTTGTTGTGGCAATAACTAAACATTTAAAATACGTAACTATATAACACAAATTCAAAACTACAACCTTTTAACATCAAAATACGTAGCATGAGACATATGTGACAGAGTATCAGTCTTTCAGGTCAAAAATGTTCTTACGTGGTTTTATAGAAAAGAAAAAATACAGTAAATAATAACTACGAAAATAATTTGTTCAAGGTTTTGTGGGAATATATACAGATTTACAGCTTCAATTTGAAGATTTAGTTGTAAATCAGTATTGCGTTCATGAAAGAATTCTACAGAAGTACGCATTAATTTTAATTGCCCTTAGACTTCCTTTATAAGTTAGCTTCAGTAAACAAGTTCTCTGTTCTGTTCTCAGTGTAGGAGTAATGTTGATATTATTGCTCAGGGTAATCACACATACAGCATAGATGTGCTAAATAGAATTTGGGTTGAGTGGTACTGCTTTAATATAAATGAATATTAATATATAAATATAAATAAATATGAAATGTTAAGTTTTTGGTGCTTGTTTTTATTTATTAGATTTATTTCTATCTATGTCTATGCTGGACTTTACTATGTTCTTAGGCTACCAAAGTTGTAATCTTGGTAACGCAGAGTTTGCAGTATTTCTACGCTCCACTGAGTGGCGCAGTAGTATCTGTAAAATGTATTCTGGTGCAGGTGCTCAGATTAGTCTTTGCATGCTACTAAGATCTTAACTAAGCTCATTTTCTCCACAGATCAACGTTTTACAGGCCAAAAAGAAGTTTGAAATCCTAGACTCGGTGAGTGATTTCCTTCTTTCTATGCTTTTCTAGGTTAAATAGGTTATAAATACAGCAATGTGAGTGTGTATATTGCAGCTAAGGACACAAATGCTGTGTCTGTACTTCACAGTTTCAGCACCAGTGATGGAATAGTGCCCTCTCTCTTTCTCTGATCCTTCCTTCCTTGCCTTTCATAGATGCTGTCCTTCATGCATGCACAGTACACGCTGTTCCAGCAGGGATACAACCTTCTGGACGAGCTCGACCCGTACATGAAAAAGCTTGCTGCTGAGGTGAGGTGCCGCTTCATCATGTGGTCCACATGAGCTACACACCAACACAGACCAAATGAGTTAAAAGAAGGATTAATCTGTTCCCTGGCAGCTTCTTCAGACCGTGTGTGGTGGATTATAGAGTACTTAGTAAGAGAAGATCTGCTAATCCAATACTACCAAGTGCTGTAGATGCTGAAAAACTGATGAAGCATATGGTGTATATGTGAACAGAATATTTAGAATTCAGCTTTATACAAGGGTTATACATAAAGCATTAATATTATATTAATATTATACCACAGTGCTGTTGAATTCTCGGATCTGATTGGTCGGAAGGCATTGGTTAATTTTCTGTAACAGCAGCTCTGATAATAGTTCCAGTGGCACTTTATTAATTAATGTGCTTGTTTAACAGAGTATGTTATAATTTCCATTGTAACAACTTACACTGGGAGTTGTATAGTGGATTAAAGGAACGTGTAATTGTTGCAAGAAGATGATTTAGCATTTTAGATGATTTAGAGATGATTTAGCATTTTTTGATGGGGTCTCCAGTGTCTGAGTTAAAACTGTTCATTTAAGTTTTCCGATACAAGAAAGCCTTCAGGACTAACAGTGTTGTAGATTCTCAGTGACATCTTAATAAATTCAAGGGAGAGAAAAGGAGGCTAGTGAGGAACCTGTTTATAGCTGTTGTAACATAAGTGATAACAGGAACTTGCTTGTTTCGCAGATGTTCCGCAACATTAAAGTAACTACAAATGGATAAAAAGTGCAACGTGTTCTTTCATAAGTAACAAAAATTGTTTGTGTTGGCAATTTGCTGTGGCATAAGATGAAAAAAAGCACTTTGTTGTTGATTTTCCAATAGTTTTCTCAAAGTGTTTTATTCCTTACGTAAGTAGCAACTGAGACGAATTAAATTTTGATAATTAATGAAATAAAGATGTTTTAGCAGAGATATTTTTAGCATGTAAATTAATTCTTGTTATTGTGTAGCCAAGTCACTTCCTCAAGTCCAAGCTGAGCATTCACAAAAGTGGTCCCAATCCAATTTACTAACCAAATCTGATTCTGTGGTCTATATCTGACGTTAGTCTGAACAGATCACGCTTCTAAACTGACCCGCATCCACAAAGGAACAATGTGTCATGTGATGTGTTCAAACTTGCATTATTCAGCCACGGCCACTTCTTTGGTTCATGGCCTTGATTTCTTTAAATATTGTTTTTAAACTTTTAGCATTTGGCAGACACCCTTATCCAGAGTGACTTACATTTTAATCTCAGCTTGGCTGTACTGGGATTTGAACTCACAACCTTCTAACCAGTTGGCCAACCTCTTAACCACTGAACTACTTCTAACGTCCCGTTGGTGCTTCAGCCAGATTCTCCTATGGCCCGTTTGGGCATTTCTTTTGAGATCTCTTAAAATATGGAGCGGTCGCGATATGTGTCTTCTAATCACCCCAAATGTTTATGAGGACTGTTACCTCACAATCCTGCCACTGACATTCTCCTTCGGTTATCCTTCATCTTTCCTACCTGGTAGCGTGAAATTATGGATTGAAGTCGCATGAATTCCAATCTGCCTGATACATATCTGAATTCACTGCCAAATGAAAGTAGCCCAAATTGGAAATGTCAGATTCAATGTGTGTTTTGTTGTACACACACCGTACAAGTAACAAATCGGTGTCACATATGAAGAAAAGGACTAGATTTGGGCCATTTTTGCCTGCTGTGTGAACGTAGCCTAAGTGAAGGTAAACATTTCTAATTTGCCACTCAAGTAAAGTCCAAATCGGGGTCTCAGGGTGGGGAGTGGGATTCCTTCATGTCACATGGTTTGAGATATTTAATGTTGAAGAAAACAATCATTAATGTAGTTAAATATACTTTCAAATCCAAGTCAAAGTCTAAGCCTCATTAATAAGTCTTTAATAAGAAAGTCCAAGCCCAGGATCTGAGTACTTTGGACAATAGTACAATAATATTTACTATTATTAGCAGCTATAAAACGGAGAACTGATGCCATAAAAACTCCCCTGTACATATAAATGTGTGTATGGGCTCTGGTGAGTATGTATGATGTATGAGGTGTTTACTCTTCTGCTGTGTGTGTCCTGGCTGCAGCTGGATCAGCTGGTGATCGACTCGGCCATGGAGAAGAGAGTGATGGAGCACCAGCATGCCATCATCCAGCAGAGGGTGAGCGCCGCTCGTCTTTCCTCTCATTTCAGCCAGTGTCTATCAGAAATACATGTCTGTATGGTACATAAACCTGATATGATTGGGCTCAGTGATCATGTGATTGGATATCACACTGTGATGCTCACTGTGAGTGCCTTTTTCTCTTGCTCTTAGTATCAGTTAATAATTTTGAAATTCTGGCTGATTCTTGGGGGAAGATCCAATCCAGGCAACATGAGATACTGTATTTCAGTGACAATTTTTGAAGTTATGATCAAATACATAGAATGAGAAACTGCCTGCATGACTATCTTATTACGATATTTAGAGAGCTGCACCGTTCCTTTCACGTTTCATCCTCAGTGATCATACTGATGACTATAGGTGGATAAATTCAATCATTTTAGCGTACATGTGACTGCAGTATTTGTTTTTAAAGGTCTATTATGTAGAATTTTATCAACATACAAATAAAGTACAGTTTCCTGTCTAGCCTGGGGACTTTGGACCTCATGACACACAAGCACACACACACACAAGCACACACACACACACATGCCCGCACTATTTGCCACCCAGGCACTGACCATCTGTTAGCACATTGCTAGCCAACAGGGCATTGGTATACTGAGCCAGCTAAGTTAGCTCCTGAATTTGTATTCATAATTTCATAATAATCATTTCCCTTCATTGTATTTTAGTTCAAAATGGATTCATTTGAACTTTCACTTGATTTTAATGAGGATCCACAAACTGTCCCTAAAAACTGTCCCATGTCCTTGAATCTTCTTATATTTGGAAAAGATCACACATTGCTATGAAATTGCTCAATGATGGAAACATAGTGATGCTGTGCGTTTAAAGGAGCCGTTTTAAAGGAGTCCTCTGCCTTCTGCGAGGCAAAGTGCAGTTGACAAAACATTGTCAAGCCTTCCCCAGCTGACTTCACATCCCTCTGTTGAAACTACATGGAGGTGCAGCTCATTTCCGAGCCAGAAAAATATAAACAGAAGCCTGAAATGAAGCTAGTCATATTCACTGCATGGCAATAATGTGAATCAAAGGTATATTTAGTTATATTTAGTTATATAGTATTGTAGGTCTAGAACACTTTTAAAATGTTACTAACTGTAGCTTTAAATGAAAATTTCAACATTTTCCAGCTTTTTGCCCTTTAAAATGGTTTATTAGAGCTTTAATAAGATTAAAAACAGTATATTCACTGATTAAGAGCTTCTTTATAAGACTTACACACACACACACACACACACATATATATATATAAATTTAGGCATCAGTGGACTAATGATATTTTATGCCTAAATATAAAATATTAAAAATTCTGATTGTTGCATTTCTGTTAAATAATTGGCTTTCTCTCTGTGTTCTCTCTCTCCATGATTTTCTCGTCCATCCTGCCTCCACAGACTTTGATGCAGGTAGACTTTCCTCTTTTTTTAACCTCACTATAACTGATTTCTAATAATTAAAATGTTTGTACAATTTTGTGTATGCATGTACGGATTATACTGAGGCTTATGTGTCACATTGGTATCCAGAACCTGCAATACGTGACTGAGAGGCTTATTTATTGTAAATATGTGTGATTCATACTCAGTTTTATAAAATATTGATTTATGTGTGCTGCATGCAAAATATGGTCCAGTGTGTGTGTGTGTGTGTGTGTGTGTGTGTGTGTGTGTGTGTGTGTGTGTGCGTGTGTTTGGCTTTGAGTGTGGGAAATGGGAAGATACACAGAGACAGCCCAACAACACATGGGCCATGAATGTATTCATCCTGAATGTTCAAAAGTGAATAAGCACAGGAGGTGGTGTGTGCTTTAGAAAAACATTTACGATGCCGTCGTAACAGTGAACCCTGCCTTTGTCTGCATACACACATAAAGCATACACACACGCACATTTGCACGCAGGATTCGACTGTTTTTTTTTTCTGATAAGGAAGGTTGTAGCCTCTATTTCATTCTTGGAATTGGCATAAAGGAACCAAAATAGAATAATTATAAGATGTGCATGAATGAAGTGTTGTTATCCTCCCGAATACATCAATTTTATAATTTTTTTTTTTGAGAAATGAGCAAATCTAGTAACAGGTCAAGGTCAAGCAGCCAAAAAAATCAACAGATCAGGTGTTTTTTTGGGCTTCTGCCTCAAATGTGATAGCACTCAACCAATTATTTGTAGCTAAATAAGATAGACAAGCATAGACAAGAGATAAATTTTCAAGCAAAATACAAACTGCAAAATGAATATATGGTCCAGTGGAAGGATGCTACAGTATAATGCAATTGGGGAAGTGGGTGTGAAAGAGGTGTAGTTCCTATGTAGTTGCAAAAAGGTTAAATGCTAGATGGAGCCAAAAAGCGACTTACAGATTATTTGAGTGATTAAACTTATATTGAACCGTTTCACCCAGACACAACACAGAGACACACATTCAAGCACAAACGCATGTTATCATTAATTTTTTTATTGGTATCAGCTGATGGGAAATCAGGTAAGAAAATCTGCTGGTCGGGAGATTTTACAGAGAGACTTGTGATTTTGACATTCTTGTACAACATGGTGGTGTGGCTTGCCCTGTGCTCTGTGGTTAGGTAAGGGAGCACCAGGTGCATTCAGGATTAGAGGTAGAGTTAGATTCCAGGCCAGCTTCACTAATTGGAGCAGATGGCACTGGCGCAGAGCTAATCGAGCCAGAGAAATTAAGGTGGCGTGCCAAAAAAACATCACTGTTAAATTAGTGCCACCAACTGTCCCACACATGTGCAGTCCAATTCAAGCCCGGCCCTGTATACACACATGTGGAGACACACAGTGGAGCAGTCCCCCAGGCTGGGTCTGCATCATTGAGAATAAGGCTTACAGGTGAAATGAGCCATCTGCGGCGACACAAGGGACGGGGGTTTAGAGGAGGTTTGGTGTTGACTTTGACAAAATAGTGACCGAATTTGGCATTCAGATGCCTTTTTAATCCTCAGTGCCTCAGTGGAAGGATGACCAGACAAGGGCAGAATGATTAATCTTAGGAAATGAAGTGATCCTAGATAAATCAGAGAGTCACACAGAGAAATATACAATAATATGTTTAGAACAGACTACTTTGTCGGTCACCAAGGGCATTGTCTAAGGCACATTCAAAACCAAGAACCGGCCCAAACAGGAATCAATGCAGTTCAGTGTTGTAGTTCATTTCCACCCACAAGGTTCACAGTAACAGTGAGTGCATCATCGTTTCAGTGCACAACAATTCTGTTATTAAGCCCAACATACAGGACGCAGTTGGATTAACATTTTTCGTTTGTCTAACCAGTCGTTGCTTTAATTAGTCGTTGGTTAGAAATTTTAGCTGCAACAAAATCACTAAAGAAAAGACTTCTTTAAATTTCACTATTTCGCCATGGTGAAAATTATTTTAATTTCAACTAATTGCATAATGAAACCAGGATATTATCAACAAATTAAGAACTTTCATTAAGCTGACAACCCATACGATAAAAAAAAAATGACTGTTTGCTCTTTTTGTATTTGTTCTGTACAACTTGTAAAAAAAAAAATTGTGCTAGTTTGACTTTGAAATTAATCTTCTATGAGCAAATAAACTGGGACAATGTTGCTTTTGATTTCGCAAACACAACATCAGCAAACCAGGCTTCTCTATATTTTTTTATTTCTTTTTTAAATGATTATTTTGTATTTATGTGTATGGTGTTGCATATTGTTTGACACAGTACAGTAATCAGCTACAATCAGTGGTTCTAGACCAACCACCAGGTAACATTAGTTCCTGTTTGGTAGCAATATTGAGCAAAACTGGCACCCTTAGTAATGGAATAGGAAAAGAAGGAAAGTCCTGAAACTGTGTGTCAGGTATTAGGTTGATGCTTAGCATGCATCATGTAGCTTCAGTGACTTGCTCTCTCTGGCTGGAGATTAACACCTCTGCCCCGCCCCCTTCCAACTTCCACTGGAGAACAGAGCTGTCCGTCATGGAGCGGCTGCCATGAGTTCAGGGCTCTTTTATAAAGAAAGTGTGGAGGGATCATAACCCTTACTGACCTCATGACCCCACACAGCTTGATGTTCACTTTGTGTGCCCCCGACCTCTCACCAGATTTAGTAGACTAAGAGCTCTTTAGAGACAATCACCCATATCAGACATGGATAAATGAGCTTGCATGTTGACAAAATGTCTTTTAGATGGCTTAGGTGGCTTTTTCGGTTTAGCAGGTCTTGAATAAACAGCAAGTATCTCTTCGCCAACACGCAGAAACAAGAAGCCTGAAGCTGTTTCTCCGTTGCAGCTGATGATTGGACATGAAAATGTACCATGAAATTATTAGCTTTCCCTCTGATCACACGTTTGCACACTTTCGACAAAGCCACATCTTCACATAGTTAATTCCACTTCCTGAGATCAGCAACGAGAGGGCGGTCTCTCTGATTTATTCAACCGATTTCTCAGATTCCTGTGCAGCCCTTTCTTTCCATCCCTCCCTCTTTCTCACTTTCGTATGTCTCTGGTGACAGAGTTACGATCTCCCCGGCTGTCTTATCGCCCCTCTCCTGTTCCTGTCCCATGTTACATCTGCCACTCCACACACATCCGTGCAGTATAAAGCACACACTGGCCTTTTCTGTGAGGATAACTTCATTGTGACACCCCTGGGACTCCCTTTTTATTATTCTCCCACAGAGTTATGGTATGTTCAGCAGGGTCTGGCAGCTGTGTGTGAACACGTGTGAACGGGTGCTGTGCAAATATGCCAGTCAAAAAAAAAATGCGAAAATAACATATCTGGGAACAAATCTCTTCATTTTTGATATTTCTGTTTAATGGTGAATTGTAGGGATGTAACTGAATATGAATTCATTATTTGTATCGAACAGATACAATATTTGTATTAAACAGGACTGAATGTGTTCTAAATGAATACAAATACAGATAGATACAGATATACAGATACAGAATAGGAGACGCACTATTCGCTTTTTGTTGCTGTTGCTTTAAAGCTTCATGTTGACACTAGTTGTGTTCATGCAAAGTTCCCACCCCAAGTACATCTCAAAACTGGCATAAAAACTCTCAAAACTAGCCCAAAACGTTCAGGCATTGGGCAAGGGATATGTATTTTCTTCTTTTTCTTAGTCTTTGCATGGGAAACTAGTTAACAGTGGTGTGCATGCATTTCTGATTTACTCATAGAGCTGCCAAACCTAACATCCTACACAAACCACAAGGTGTGCACAGGGCAGTATATCTCTGCTGACGTTTCCAAAAAGACATTGTTGTTTTGAAAACTAGTTAGCCTGCTTACTCTGTCACATTAGATATGAAGATAGCTTGCCAGAAAGCTGGTTCAAGAGTTGAAGAAAGTTCTGAAGTTTACGTTCTGCAAATTGCTATTTGTCATTATAATTTAATTTGTGAATGAAAAATCACTTCCTTTTCCTGCAGCCTTGTTTTTTTCAGTGCTTCCCAGAAAGAAAAATCCAAATACTAATGCCAAAACAAATATTTGGCACGCTAAGCAATTAAACACAGATACAGACAGTAGAGGGGCATTGTGTTACACTCCTAGTGTACTGTCCTGAAACGCATTCAGCTGTAAGGATGTAGGTGTTATAGACAGAGGCACTACTTTTAAGCATTTTAATTGACTGACTGTTGGTAGAAGCGTAAGCTCAGTTCAGGCAGCATGTTCAGTTCCACATGGGAACGTGCCTGTGAGATTATCAGTGCTGGAAGGAAGTGCATGCACGTGGGGGACTTGCGAGGGGCAATAATGTTTGCTTGATTAAGCAGGAATTGTTTTGTGGACCGCCAGACAGATGGACGCTGGCTATTCCAAAACCAAGTGCCACCCCCCAACACCACCCCCAGGTCCTTCAAGCTCCGTTTAAGTGCGAGCCTTGCCGCAGGCCGGGGGAGGAACTCTGAGCAAGAGGGCACTCGTAAATCCGCGGAGCAAGCGGTGGCTCTGCTCGTGGTTGTGAAATAATGTGTATGGTCAGGTCAGGGGCTGCTTGCGCAGAAGTAGACAGCTGTATGCTAATCATGTGGACACTGAGCTCCAGAACACGCCAGAGGAGCTGCGCTGGAGCAGGTGGCAGCTAAGAAGAAGTGCTGCACATGAGGGTGGCGTCGTCAGTCGCTTTGAAGCCACACTGCTGTAAGGTTCACCTGCGTGTTCCTTAACAGAAAGGAGATTACCGTAGCTATATGTTGTAGATTGTTGTGGCTTTTCAAGCTCATTTGAGGAACTCAAGATCTGGAAGATCTTTTCCGATTTCCCAATGCTGCTGGAAAAACTGTTTGTAAAGATGAAGATATTTGGGAAGTTGTGGAGGTTTGATTATGCTTTGGTGAGTTCAGCAGTCTACTCATCTCCTTTTTTTCTCTCTTTCTCTCTGTTTTTTTTTTTTTTTTAAATAAAACAGCTACAGCTGAGTGCATATCTTTAAGCCAATATAAAGAAGACAAAGGATTTAACTTACACCAACAAGACTTGTTATGTTGCACAGATATTCCTTCATTATCACAAGTTACAAATTATTTATGTTAAGATATTAACAGCAACAAATCTCGCTTAATGTGATAGAAACATTTCTTAATAAATTGTATGGCCATCCTTTGCTTTTTTTTAACCATCCCCACCCACTTTCATATCCTCTGAGTGTCTTCTGGATCCTTTCAGTTGTTATATTAAGTCCCATTCGTCCTGACATCACTATTATAACGCAAATGTCACACACTGTCTTCTTCAAATCAGGTCTGAAGACCAGTCACAAAACTACTTTCTTGTTTTATTATTTATTCATTCTATCCCAAGCTATTTATTCAGTTGATTTTTGCCTGTTTTGGCTTGTTGCAGTGTATAGCCACATGTCATTTTTAATTTCTTTATAGACAAATTGTGAGATAGAAGTACATTTCCCTTTTATAGTCAACTGTAATCTCATAAAACGTACTTAAAAACTGTACTCTCTGACTCTATCCTGAGGCTTCCTCTATTACAAGTTAAAACAGTGTAATCCAGGGATGTTTGTTGCTCTAAAATATAAAGAGCACATCATAGATTATGTTTTAATGTATGTATTTTGTTAGATGGAAGAATTTCCTGCCTGTAGATTATAGACTGGTAGATTATAGTAGATTATACAGTAGATTAGACTGGTAGATTATGCTTTATGCTTGTGCTAGTTTTCTCCTCATTGATTTTCAAGCAGTGTTTCCTGCATTACGTGGACTTGTTTTATAGCACAGCATTAATCATAGTTAACATTTTAATTAGAGGGGTTGTTTGTGTTGTTCAGGTGGCATTACAGAAATGATTTATAAGCTCATATTTATATGATATATTACACGGTACCTCTTTGCGGCATGTATTAACAAAGCATTTTATCATAAAAGGGCTGAATCCTAATCAGGAGTTTTTTTATGCTAATAAATAAGCTAAACGAACGAATGTTATTTAGTCTGTCTTCAGTCTGTATGCTTTATTATTAGATATAAAAGTTGCTCAATTAATTGCACTTCTCGTTAACTGTTTTAACTCCTGGTTTATTATTCAGTTATATACTTAAATTATATTCATTAGCAACTTAAGTGATTATAATGAAGTTAATCAGAAAGTAAGAGAAAAAGAGAAGTCTAGATCCTGGGAGTTTAAGTAGTTAATTTGCACGAACATAATCATGCTCAGGGCTTGTAATGAGGTATATTACATTGGGTATTACAGGCAAACAAGCCCTTTATTAGTTCGCAGCCATGCCCTAGTGATTATGTCAGTTTTTTATGCTGTACACCAAGAGATTCCAGATTACTCAGGGTTGATCACGGGGTGGACACCAATATATTTAAAATATCAAATAGTCATTTCTAAAGATTTATTACGGCATTCATCTACGTATCGTCAGTATTCTTTCAATTCCCCTCATTTTCCTTGTAAATTTGAGTATTTTTTTAGATATTTAATATTAGAAATTTGTTATTGAAATGATAGCTGGAGTAAATGATGCACTACTGTTTTGTTAGCTAACTTAAATATTGCATATATCTATATATATTGCATCCATATATCCATATATATTGCATATTGAAAATGTTGTGATATAATATTTATGTGTTTCTCATAACTTAAATGGTGGAAATTAATTTATTATTGTTGACTGATGGTGGTTTGTCTGGCTTTGAGTAGGAAGACCACTAATCAGGTTAATACTGTGACTCAATACTATATCATTAATGCTCAGGCCATGTGCATTTTTATCCTGTAATTTGCAGGACTTCGCCTGTGATGATTCCAAGGTGGAATTTAATGTGGACGCCCCGAATGGGATTGTGATGGAGGGATATCTGTTCAAGCGATCTACAAATGCTTTCAAAACATGGAATAGGTAAAAGGAAGAAATGTCAGATTTCAAGTCTCCAATATAAAAAGGAAAAAATACATGAATAAAAGAAAAAAAAAATGTTATGCTCCTCTATTCAGGCGGTGGTTCTCAATACAAAACAGCCAGCTTGTCTATCAGAAGAGGCTTAAGGTAACTCCAGTTACAGTTTCATGATTATCCGCACACTTTAATGTAATACATCTAAAAAAAAAAAAAGGTAAGGTGTATGTAAAAAATATTCTGCATTCTTAACTGTTTTTATTACAGGATGCTCTTACGGTCGTTGTAGAGGACTTGAGGCTTTGTTCCGTCAAACCTTGTGAGGATATAGAACGGAGGTTCTGCTTCGAAGTGGTGTCACCTACAAAGTATGTATCTTAGAATTGTTGGTCGGTATTTTCCGGCATATGCCTGTATACATGTGCATATCTGAGAGTGCATCAGTGTGGGTGTGTGTGATTAATAGCCACCATTTTTCGATGTTGCAGAAGCTGCATGCTGCAGGCCGAGTCTGAGAAGCTGCGTCAGGCCTGGATTCAGGCTGTGCAAGCCAGCATCGCGTCAGCCTACAGAGAGATCACAGATAACTACTATATAGAGGTATGTACTCATGCCACTATCTGCTGCTTTTCAGCATAATCCCAACAAGCAGCCACAATGACACGAACTACACAAGTTGCCACAACAACACTGAACAGTGTGGCGGTGTTGGCATAAATGAAACATTAAACAGTTTCGTACGGTGCCAACAAGTGGTGAAATCACAGAATTGAGTGCTGCTTTTAAATGATCAAATGATACCTTCCCTGCAGGTATTTAAAAGGTTCAAGCCTGATTTTACTCATATCCTAGTTGACAGTTTATACAGTAATATCTTACATGACATCTAAATGCCTCTCTTTCCATTATACTTGAACCCAAGGGTTCCCAAACTCTTTTCTCAGACTTTTAATATGATAACATTAAGCGAAACTTTTGTAATAAATGGTAATTTCGTCAGTTATGTTGTTATTTTATGGTCCTAACTGCAGTGCATAACTCTCTCCTCTCAGCGTTTGGACAGAACGGCGTCTCCCTCCACCAGCAGCATCGACTCGGCCAGCGAGCCACGGGAGAGGAGTGTGAGGGGGGAGAGTGTCCTGCAGAGGGTTCAGTCTCTCCCTGGGAATGAGGTGTGCTGTGACTGCGGCCAGGCCGAGCCGCGCTGGGCCAGCATCAACCTGGGCATCCTGCTGTGCATCGAGTGCTCTGGCATCCACAGGTAACATCTGGAACCCTCATGATGTCTTACAGCTTTGAACACAAATGGAGTAAGGATCACTGTGCAGGAACTTGAGAGGTAGTGACAATCACTACTTAGGTAATTATGATAAGGACAATGATTGTATAGATTATACATTTTGAAATTTATTTTATTGGCATAGAGTGAACCCTATTTTAATGATCATTTCCCAGTTCACACATATATCACACATTCACACATATATCACAAGACATTGGCTTTTTATTATGGCTTTGGTACAATGAAATAAGAATTTCATTATACAAAAGTACATATGACAATAAAGATCTTGAATCTTGAATCTTTTAAATGTTTGCACATACATTTAAGGCATTTGTTTTCGCTCAGGTGAACATAGAAATTTTAAATAGAAATAGAATATTTGCATCCAACCCTGCAGCTGGGATTTGCAGCTCTGGACTAACAGCCGAATTACTCACACCAAAAAAAGTCCAGTAAAAGAGCCATTATGTCGTATTGTTGTTGTATCTCAAAGTATCGTTTGAACCGAGACAAACAATAGCAAGATATATAGTTATGAATATAGTTGACTCATCCCTTTGACGCCACCCCTTCTACCTCAACAGGCTCTGTGTAGATTAGCGGCGCCACTCGGCTAATCAGATTAAATCTCTGCCTCCTTTTCTAAAGACAGTGATGGCAAGAGACAAGACACAAAGACACTGAGAGGCATTCAGTATTAGCCGACACAGACAAAACAGAAACTGTAAAGCAGAAAGAAGGGGAAACACATTGTCCTGAAGTATTTTAGATAGAAATATAGATAAATAAACCTGTATGTAATGGACCTGGCTTTTTGCCAAGTATTCTTGATCCTTCTTTTGTACTGTTTTATAACCAAGATATGAGCAAAAAGGAAATCCAAACCTTGTGGAATGAATACAGGTCATGAATGAAAATGAAAAATGCCCAAGAGTACATTGAGTCCAGTGGTTAATTATGCTTTTCTGATTATATGATTGTGTGTAGGAGTTTGGGTGTACACTGCTCGAAGGTGCGCTCTTTAACACTGGACTCCTGGGAACCCGAATTAATGAAGGTAATAAAACTCCTGTCAGCTTTTTTTATTGCTTTGCAATTTCTAGACTGTGAACTTAACACTTCTGTACAATTTCCTCTTCTCTACCTCTCTCTCTCTCTCTCTCTCTCTCTCTTAAAATAGTTAATGTGTGAGCTTGGGAACACGGTGATTAATCACATCTACGAGGGTGCCTGTGAAGAAAGAGGTCTGAAAAAACCTGGACCCAACAGCTCGAGGTCAGTTATGCACATCATGTAAAGGTCGCCTACAAAAAAATAGCATTGTTTTTAGGGTTTGTAAAAAGAAAAGGTTTCCACTTTCCTTCCCTCAGGCAAGAGAAAGAGGCCTGGATCAAAGCTAAGTATGTGGAAAGGAAGTTTCTAAAGAAAATGTGTGGCTTAGAGGCGCTGGTCGAAGGTGGCAGGAAGTCTCATCACTGGCGCGTGAAAAAGTGCAGAAGAAACAACAGCGCCATCGGAGCACCCAAAACTCGACACAAATACAGACATGATGGTGGAAGTGTGTCACCAGCTAACTTATCTGCAGGTACTGCAAAAAAAAAAAGAAAGAAAACATTTTAATGTACAGTTAACTTAATAGTTGCCTTTCCATCATGTGGCACAAAATGTGTCTCTTTTAGCCCAATATATTCATACCACGACCAATAACTGGTTGATTGTTGTGTATAATTAATGTTAATGTAAGGAATACAACACTTGGAGGCGTGCTGTTATAGCAAAATAATTAATATCACCCTGAAGTTAATTATTTATGTATTGTATTGAAGTTTATTATTTATTAATAATACACCACAGGAATTTGCCAACAGTTACAATTTTTAATTTATTAAAGAAAGGTACATGATACTTGTTTTTTTATCTGTTTATAGTTACATTTAATGATGTTGAACATCTGAGAACCAAAATAGCTCCTGTCAGTTCTGTTATTACAGCTAAAAACAGCTCCCTCTTGAAGCTAAGAAGAAAAAAATGCAGCTTGATAAACTGCAAAGTCCTCTGTCCTGAAGACTTTCCTCAGATTACAGAATAAGCCTTTAATTTCCCTCGCAGATGACATGACATCTTAAACGTGCGGTTATAGAAAACTAATCAACGTCATCTGACCAGTCAGATTCAAGAATACAACAGTACTGTGGTATAAATCTTTACAAATAACACAAGAAGAAGGTCCTGTAAAAAAAACAACCAGTAAAACAGAATTAAAACAAGCCTTGAGTGGAGCATCAGTTGAAGGACAAGCAGGTATATTCACTACAAGACATTTCATTGGTGCTTATTTCCTGCTTTCTCTTTATCTACAGCTGCTGCAGCAGCCAAATTCCGCAGAGAATCACTTTTCTGTCCCGATGAACTGGACTCACTTTTCTCCTACTTTGACACTGGCTCCGGGCCCCGCAGTAAGTCGTCACACCATTTTAAAACCAAAACTCACTGATGGATGTTCGGCTGCATGGAAAAATGAATGGACAATGAAAATTATGTAAGATAGTAATGATGTAAAGGAAGGCATAATGCAGAGCTAGCTTGTCATTACTGCAAAAGAAACCCAGACTTTTAGGAGATCAGGACGGCAACAGAAAACCAAGCAACAAGTGCACAGTGCACAACAACATAAAGACTACTGTCATAGGAGTGATAAGCGAACAGGAACCAGCAGTCTGGTCAGAAATAACAGACCCCTAACACCTTGCTGGATCAGTCAGAATCAAGATTTCCACAAGGCTGTGTAAGAAGTAAGGAACGGAACATAACAGGGTGTGCTGTTATAGGAAAATAATCAACAACAGGATGGTGTCATGTGACCCAACATTAAGGTTACCACAGTGAAGCTGATTTGTTATACGTTTTATCCACTTATAGTTATGTTTAATATCGTGGAAGTTTAAGTTAGATCCTGTTATCACTCACGTTATAGCAGCTACAAACAGATGTTGCGTCATCAGCATCTCTTTTTCTTTCTCTCTCTCTTTAAGTTAATAAGGTAAAATAATAATTTTTAAAAAGTTAATAAGGCAAAATAATAACAGCATGTCATGTTAACGAGAAAGCACAACATCCTCTGTCCTTTCCTGTGTCGGAAAACTTAAAGTTACAGCTTTTCCTCTGACAGACGAAGCTCTGACACTGGGGACTCCTGCGATAAAACTTTTCCTCACAGAAAACGTTGATATTACACCATATCAGCCATATCAGATATTACACCTTCTGACCAGTCAGAATCATTAAACAGTGCTGTGGTATATTCATGGATAATGGATGTGGTGGGAATACTGGACAATAGACAAGAGTAATGTTACTAATGTGGACAGCTGTGTAGGCTATTTTAGTGTATACTGTTTTGCATGCTAAATATCCGGTGGTTGGGATATTCTGACCGATATTCTGCCTTTTTGTATGTCAAGTTAATGACATACAACAGCCATGGTCCACTCTTATGGGAAACTCCTAAGCTCTGTGGTGCTGTAGCTCTCCAGGATTTGATGTTTAATGCATTAGCTGTGTGATTGAGGAGGCAGTGGAGTGAGTAACGTGTCCATGGCTTGGCCCTCTCTGGCCCCGCAGGTCTCAGTAGTGACAGTGGTCTTGGTGGCAGCACAGACGGCAGCACTGACATCCTAGTGTTCGGCTCAGTGGTGGACAGTGTCACGGAAGAGGGTGAGTACTCAGCCTAATAAGTTGAGAACACTACAGCATATACAGTACACCATATGGCCTAAGGTTTGTGAACACCTTGACCATCACATCCATATGTGGTTCTTCCCCAAACTGTTGCCACAAACTTGGAAGCACACAACTGTATAGAATGTCTTTGTATGCTGTAGCATTACAGTTTCCCTTCACTGGAACTAACGGCCTAAACATGTTCCAGCATGACAAGCCACATTTGCACAAAGCAGTCTCCTTGAAGACATGGTTTGCCAAGGTTGGAGTGGAAGAACTCGAGTGTCCTGACCTCCACCCCACTGAACACCTTTGGGATGAATTCGCCTCCTCACGTTAAACATCAGTTCCTGACCTCACTAATGCTCTTGTGGCTGAATGAGCACAAATCGCCACAGCCACGCTCCAAAATCTAGTGGAAAGCCTTCTCAGAAGAGTGGAGGTTATTATAACAGCAAAGGGGTACTAAATCTGGAATGGCATGTTCCACAAGCACATATGCGTGAGATGATCAGGTGTCCACAAACGTTCTGGCATATAGTGTATGTTCAGCTATGCACTCATAAATAATTGCTTATATGATGTACGTATATGAGGTGCCTTAATGTAATCCAATTTCAGTCCAGCTGAAATAAGGATAAAGCTTAAATTTTACAACATTATGGAAGACCAAGAGAAATATAGAATATTTCCATTATCCATGCTTCATGAGCAAATCTGTGGGATTTCAAAGAAACCGAGAACAACCCAAAACTGTTTTCCTGCATGCCTTGCTGCAGAGTGTGAAGACTCAGAGGAATCCAGCGGGGAGGTGGAGGTTGAGCAAGAGGCATCGGACCTGGAGGACATGCGGGAGCTGCATCCCGGCGTGCTGCTCCATAAAGCCTCACAAGCCCGGAACCTGCCTGTCATGGCTGAGGCGTTAGCACACGGAGCAGACGTCAACTCCATTAATGAAGAGAACGAGAGCAAGAGCCCTTTAATACAGGCTGTCACAGGGGTGAGTCGACCCGCACTGTCACTTTCACTGTTGCTTTATAAGCCATGTTGAGTTATTGCTGTTAAATCCAGCAGATGAGTATATACCTAACACAGTTCTTTGTCTTCTCTCTATATCATCTCTTTCTGTCTCTCTCTCTCCTCAGGGTTCTTTAATAGCCTGTGAATTCCTGCTGCAGAACGGAGCTGATGTAAATCAGAAAGACGTGAGAGGACGGGGCCCGCTTCACCATGCCACGTCTTTGGGCCACACAGGGTGAGCCATGTCCTGGCTTTATACTAGACATTCGGATGTAATTCTATTATTTTTATTCAAGAATTTAATAAAAAGCAACTAAGAGAATCCCATCCTATTGAAGTGTTATTCAGTGTAACGATTATAATAACTAGAATCATATTTATATTTATTATTATAATTAAATTAAATAATTGTAATTAATATATACGATTATAATTATAGTTCTAATTTACAATTTATTTTAGCAGCTGTAATTTGTAATTTTAGCAGTTGTTCCATCATCAACCTAAATCTTTTTATCTCTCTGTTTACTGCCTGTCACAAACGCTCACACTGGAGACTCCTTCCATAATAAATATCTCCTTACGGAAAGCTTCATAACATATTAGAACAAGCGCATTAATATAAACCTGTGATTTGTATTACAGCTGGTACTACAGTCAGAGCTGCTGTTTATAGGAAATTAATCAACACCATCTATCCAGCCATATTCAAAAATTCAACAGTGCTGTGTTCAATTCTATCCAAAGAGTACTTCAGGTGATGAGTTCTTCTCTTCTCTGCCCTGTCCTGTCCGCAGGCAGGTGTGTCTGTTCCTGAAGCGAGGAGCGTCTCAGACGGAGGTGGATGAGGACGGTCAGGATCCTTTGAGCATTGCTGTGCAGGCAGCTAACGCAGACATTGTGACTCTGTGAGCATCAGAATCAGACTTACTGTGAAACAGTGATGTTTGTCGTAGCTCTTTTAATGCATTGTTCATTTCTTAACCATTTGATCTTGTCTCTGTGTTAGGTTGCGGTTGGCTCGGATGAACGAGGAAATGCGCGAGGCGGACGGCCCCCTCGGACAGCCAGGTCAATACCCCGGCAGCAGCCCCACTGAACAGCAGTACAAGAAGTGCATTCAGGAGTTTATCTGCCTTACCATAGATGCGTGCTAGGGGGGCGCTCCTGAGCAGGGCTAGGGCTAAAGGTCCAGCAGTAGCAAATCGAGCCGGCTGGACTTTGTGTTATTAACTCGAAGACACCTCATCACTCAGTATGGAGAATTCAGTCTCGTTAAGGAACACATCATTGGTCACATTCCTGACATTTCTGTACCGCTATATGATGCATTTTAGATCTTTATGGTACATAGCCTATTGTCTCAGTCCACAAGCTATTTAGGAAAAATTATTAAACACGTAATAGATGTTATCGCAGTAGTGGCTACGGAACTTTCAGTACTACATTCAGAACACCACACTGAATGTCCTGACTTACTGGTGATCAGTCGCAGGTAGTTAGCCATCTAGCTGATGTGTCCAATCAGAACGAAGACTTTCTGTGGTATTATTTTGCCATCATGTACAAATACGACTGCGTGCACTTTTCCTACCGACAGTATTTTTAGTATTTGTATGTTTTGGTTTTTGTGTTGTTTAGTGTGTTTTTTTTTTTATTTATGATGTTCCGCCTAGAGGACTAGTGCAATGGAAACTGGAATACGGAAAATCTGTATCCACATCTTTCTCTCTCTCTCTCTCTTTTTTTTTTTTTTTTTTTAAACAATTTTAGTTCCAAGCTTAATGTAATCCAGTTTTGTAACTGGACTCACATTGATCAGCTCCCTCAATAAGACTCATCATCCTATAATTACAGGTGTTTTCAAGCTCCTTTAAATTTCTAGAATAATGCCAGATACCAGTTAAGCTAAATTATTTATAGAAGCTACGGTAATTGTATGTTTTGTATATTTGTACAAGTCCCCAAAATTACATAATGTGATTTATTTTCTAGAGCTCTTTGTTAAGGTCAATTGCTAATAGTTCGTTTCTGCATGCAAAACATGCTTGCATGCATAATTTCCTAAGCTGGCCATCCTCGTTTTATAGAAATGCATGAGTTTTTGATGACATCTGATGCCATGCAGTTTGAAACACAGTTGAATGAGGTGTTTACATACATCAGCATGAACTTCAGCACTGTTTTAACCTCTTAACCCTTGACATGATGCAGTTAGAAGTGGAAATATAATGTCAAGTGAGGATGGTCAGCTATAAAATCCATACATCTGGAGACAAATGAATGGAATTTATCACGCTTGAAACTGCAGGGGGCAAACTGATAAATTTCCTATTTAAGAGGGGGGAAAAATGCACTTTCGTCTAATTACAAAAAAGAACAGAAGAATAACTGGTGAACATGGTCTGTCTTTGGGAGTGTGTTTAACGTGAACATGTACAATTTCCTCTGAATAACTGTGGTGTAAATACGTGTTATTGTTCCCATCTGCTTGGCTTCTGCATTCTACTGTGGATCCTTTCGCCGTTCTCTTTGCATCAGTCTGTACAATCTGCTTTAAAATCCTGTATTTGGAGATATTATTTACGCAACTGAAATCTTAACGAAAACTCGTTTGTCACTGAAAAAAAAGCTGAAAGAATAAAACGATGATGCTTTTAGACTCCTTGCACTGTTCTGCGCTTGGTCTTTATTCCTGTTTTCAGTGCATCTCTCTGTAGAATATAAATATAATATAATCTAATTAATATATTTTAATGAAATTTTAGAAGACAATTTAAGAAAAATGTAATGTTTAAAAATAAAATAAAGTGGGTCATTTTGACCTGAACAGAGCTCTTGGGTGAACTCATGTGCTACAGAGAGACGTACAGGCTGGGTTCTGTGTGTGTGTGTGTGTGTGTGTGTGTGTGTGATGGGGAAGGGGATTCTCTCTGTTTATCTGGTCTGTGAGTTAATGCTCTGTAATGCTCTTTATGCATTGGCGTAAATGAGTTGCTGAGAGTAAAGGGATTGTATTTTGATTGCATCAAATCATTCTCTGTAAATCATTCTAAAAAGAAGTCTAGTAATTACACTGTATAACATCACGTGGTAGTCATTTCATGACTAGGCTGGTTAGAGCTTCACTTCCGGCTTGTGCCACTTATATCTGTGAAATTTTCTTCATGTTCTTGGTTGATCCTGCAGTTTGAAGGCGTTTGGGTTAAAAACACATATATAGCAAGCTATCTTCAAGTTTTCCTTGTCTGATGTTGGTTTTATTCTCTTTATAGATGCCAGTTTTCCTCAGAGTCCTCAGCGGGTAAAGCAAAAGGAAAGAGTGAGTGATGCTACCTGGTCTGGTGTGGTCTGGTTGTATTACTGGGGATGGAGCTCTGTCTCACTGGTGTGGGGTTTATACATTTCTCCTCTAGATCTCTGAAAGATACAAAGACATAAATCTCATATATATATGCCAGTTGCTCTCTTGGTAGCTGTATGGGATTCCATGGAGATCTCCTCTATTTAGAACATTAAAGCCCCAATCACGAATGATATGGTCCACATAAAGCAGTTGCAGAGTGAAATGGCTCTGAATTTACTAAAATAAAATACATATATATTCTAAATATTTTTCATAAATGGCAAGGTCAGATATCACGATAGCGATTCCTGATTGGGGTCAATATCATCTTCATCATCAACATCATGATTTATGCTTCGGTTTTCTAATGGGCTATGGGTTAACAAAATAATGGTTTCATGCATACATGTACTTATGGGGAATATTTGGTTTGTCCTACACTAGGAATAAAACACAATGGGTTGTGCTGTTAAAGGAAAATAATACCCCATTACTACCAAGACGTTGATTATTTTCCAATAACAGCACATCCCAAAGTGTTTTATTTCTCTTATACCACAGCAATTTGCCAGCACTAGCAATATTTCATTTAATAAAGAACACCACATCATACTTTTTATCCATTTAAAGCTATAATGTTGTGGATCATCCATGAGACAAGTTGGTTCCTGTTATAAACCGTCGTTCCCTCACCAGCATCTCATTTTTTTCTCTCTCTTGATGTTAATAAGACAAAAATGCATCTTGTCATCGTGCAAAGAAACTGCATAGTGCAAACTCTTCTGTCCTGAAGACTTTCCCATGGTGGAAAACTTAACATTACAGCTTTACCCCTGACTGTTAGAAAGCGCTGAAGACTCCTTCCAAAACTGATAAATAACCATCTCCGCACAGAAAATCTCATCACGTCAACACATCCGTTTATGTGGAGCGTCCACCATACAGGTCACCAAGGATGAGCTGTTACTATAGAAACAATAACATTAGAAAGAGCGCATTAATATTTACGTGTGATTTGCCTTGCAGCTGGCATTTTTCTTAGAGCTGCTGTTATAGAAAATTTAATCAACACCTTCCGACCAATCAAAAGCAAGGATTCAACAGTGCTGTGGTATAAAATGGCACAGAGAGATCCACATAGAGTCTACATGAATGCATGTAACTATATATTTATTAGGATAAATCTGAGTCTCACTAAGTGTATAAGTGCACTTACTAACTCTGTGTCCTGTTTTAGATATCACCACGGTCAGTGAGATCATTCGGGAGTTTCCGCACGTGGCTTAACACAAGTCAGAAAATGTGAGCAGAGTTTGGTCCTCGAGTCAAGCTGAGCTGTTTGTGATTTTTCAGATATTCATGAATGTCACGGCTCCAATAAGCCTAAAGAGACATTTGTACCAAAAGAAAATCCTTTTATGACTCTTTACACTATTAGAAAGAAAAAAAAGGTGAAGTGCATAACCCTTGAGATTCCTTCAGATTGTCCTTCAGGTTGCTTATAACACTTCAGATGGTTTTCCAATCAGAAAAAAAACAGAATCCAATCAGAATCCAATCAGAATCCAATCTTGCTTTGTTCTCTTCACAAACCAAGAACCATTAACCACCCAAAGAACCAGTTTTCCTAAGAGTGTATGTAATGAGTGGATAAAAGCAATTCTGTGAAACTGTGATGAGGAATGTTAATGGACCTAGGCTATTTTATGGCTTGTATGTTGTTGTTTTTTTCTCATTTCTGAAATGGTTTGTGTCAAAATATTAGACTCTGCAATGAAATATATGACTTAAGTTATGTTTAAATAAAGAACTGCAATTGTGCACATACGCTCCAGCATATTATGGACCAGTCCTCTGTCATGTAATATTATTGGGTCGGGTTTATTTATGTGTGAATGTCCAACCCAAAACAATTTGTCTTTTCTATTTATACTGCTGTGCATGATATTTGCTCAGACTGGCCACAGAGACTTTCAGGAGATAATCCACCTGGCCATACATGATACGTGATTACTGTGTTGTTCATCTGCAAGATAGTATCTGTTCCTGATACTTTCTTATTTGTTACTGAATAAAATAAATGGAACATGACAAGGAATGTGTACATTAAAGCAAGAAGAAGAGCAGTAAGAGTAAAGCCCCAGTAAAGCCCCAATCACGAACGATCCACAGAAAAGTCCTGAAATGGCTCTGCATTTAGTGAAAGAGAGTACACATGCTGTATTTTTCATGAATTGCAAGGCGTATCATATATCATGGTAATGTTATTTTTAATGGGGCAGAAACCAGAGAACCCGGAGGAAACTCACGCGTACACTGAGAGAACATTCGCAGAAATGCCACACAGACAGTAACCTGTGGTTTTCCCAAATTCCAACTATGTGGGTTTATTATTATTATTATTATTATTATTATTATTATTATTATTATTCCACTTATGAAGAGTTGTTATGCAATTCCCATTCCAAATTTTTTTCAGTTGTCATTATGAAGGAGTTTTTTTTTCAGTTCCCATTTCAAAGTGTTTTCCCCCAATTTCCATTACAATTTCCATTACAAGGTGTTTTTTTTTTTTCAATTCACATTACTTTTCCACTTATTCTTTTTCCATGCATAACTTATTCGAATTTGTTTTTGTATTAATTTGTTGAGGAGTACCAGATGAGAGAAGAATGTGAAACAGACTGACTTAAATATCCCAATTATTCACAGAATAAACATATAGAATGAAGTGCGCTCATGTACCTGTAATTATTGACACTTACTCTCATTCACACGGTTCTCCTTTGGCCACGTGACTTGGGTTGCACATGCGCACACGCCCTCTACAGATCATGTGACCAAACACCGCGCTTTCAGGCTACCCACTTTCTGACAAAGCCGGCCTCCTGAAGTAGGATTGGCTGTTCTTTAATAACGACAGTAAAACTGTCCAATCAGCGTACTGTTCTTGTGTTAATCTGCCTTAAGGAGGCGGGGTTTGTCGGAATAGCGGTGGGGAAGGTAAGGTGGTTGACAGCCTGATGTAAATACCGAGTTGGCTAACATATTAGCCAGGTGCTTTCTTTCCTCGACACGGTTTTACAAATAAACGACAGTTAGTTTGTTTGTCAAACCATAAAAAGAACCTTTGCGACTATTTTAAGAGGTATGTATGTGTTATGAAATGCGGTATATTATTCGTTATGGGGCTCGTGCAGTAGTGAGAGACGGTTTGACAGCTACCGAGGGATATTAGCGTCCACTGCTAGCACTGTTAGCCGGGAGCCCTTTAACTAACGTTAGCACGGAGGCTAACTGCTTCTTTGTCGTTAGTTCAGTGTTTTGAGGCATGGCGCTAACTGAAACGTACAACAACTAGCTAAAAATAGATAGCTTTTTATTGATAGTTTTTAAAATATTTGTTCTTCAGACATTTTCCCGAAATGTGAAAGTAGTGAACTAGCTAAGGCGGAAATAAGAGTGAGGGTAGGGCAGGACTGAGATCAAGCACAAACCTGGGACTGATTAACCGGATAACTCAATTCCGGATTAAAGTCAATTCCTAGAACTTTATTTCATTTCTAGATGACACATCAGGTAATGAGTCCATCAACTCTGAATCACCTTTTATTAGCCCAGTTAGGCTGGGATTAATGATCCAACCTGGAAAATCTGAATCCATTTGGCAGGCAGTGTGTTCACTCAGAGTGACCTGGATTATCTCCAGACTGTAGGTCACGTTTAAGTGTTTACATATTTCACTATTTATTTTCTACTGGATTTGATTCTTTAAATTAATGTTCATTACTGCACTGAATGTAGACACAGCCTTTGCCTCAGGGTGGCCAGGTTGGACCCAGTGATTTAATGGTGACAAAAAACGACAGCGTTTTAAAGTAATAAAAAGAAATATATACAAATATAAAAAGTTATTTTATAACTATTTTATAAGGTTAATTTATTTTAAGGTTTTATTCATTTATTTGATCCATCTTAATTACTTAATTACATTGGATCTAACAATAATGTTTAAAAAAAGGTAACAAAACTATGATCTGAAACATGTCTTTTAATGTTTATACTTACAACTGGGAAAAAAAAAGATGAGGTGTTTTTTTTTGTTTTTTTTAAATCTTCAGCTGTCAAGTTTCGGTCCAGTCTAGCCTTGGGTTCCTGTTCTTGGCTGACAGGATTAGAACTTGCTCGCCAGCTGTTGTAGCCTATCCACCTCGAGGTTCAAGATGTGTTTGAGATGAGATGCTTTTCTGCTCACCACAGCTGTAAAGAGTAGTTATTTGATCTGAAGTGGTAGCTCAGTGGTTAAGACTTTGGACTTCTGATCAGAAGGTTGAAAGTTCAAATCCCAGCACCGCCAAGCTGCCACTGCTGGGCCCTTGAGCAAGGCCCTTAACCCTCAACTGCTCAGTTGAGATAATTGTAAGTCGCTCTAGATAAGGGCGTCTGCCAAATACCAAAAAATATAAATGATGGAGAAATTTAATTGACTGTCTGACAGTTCTGTGTCTGCATACTTCTGAGCCATGAGCACCATGACACAATGAGTTTTAGAGCAAGATTTAGTGACTGGATCGGTCCTGTTTTTAAATTTCAAAAGAGTTTTGAGACTATTGTTGTATTTTTGATGATAGGCTACAGGGAAAGGTCTGTGCCAGTGTGTCAGACAAATGACCTCTTTGTGCGCTTCTTGGCCACAGAGTTAGAGGTCTGACTTGCCGCACTACTTACCAGGAAGCAAGTACTTTATCATAAAGCATCTTTTCTATGATTGTCCTGTCAGTGATTGCGTCACGACGTTCAGCAACCTTTAACACACAAAGAGTTTAACGAAGGAGATGTGACGGAATATAAGTCTCTTTAATATTACTGGTGAAACATGTAATGTATTTTGCAAAGTAACCAATTTCTTAGGTTTTAAAGTAGATCGAATCTAAGATTGACCGTGTCTTTTATTTTCAGATGAACAGCAACGGGAATAAGAGAGCACCAACAACAGCAACACAGCGCCTAAAACAGGACTACCTCAGAATAAAGAAAGACCCTGTGCCTTACATCTGTGCTGAACCACTTCCCTCAAATATATTAGAATGGTACGACATTACTTCCTCATTATTATTTCCATTATTTCTTCACCAGAGGCACTCTGAACACGTTTTGTGGTGTTTCGCAATGGTAACAGGATTGTGGCCTTATCCTGTATGTTTCCTTTTAACTCTTTTGCAAACAATAATGAACTATATTTTTTAAAAAAATTAATTATACTCACATATTTACTTGCATTTTGTTGTCTTTATTTATACTCCAGGCACTACGTTGTTCGGGGACCAGAGAAAACACCTTATGAAGGTATTAGATTGCATATGGAGGTGCTGTATTTTATTACAGATTTAGTAACCAGCATTATGTATTTTTTATTGAAGGCAACCCATAATTCATTTCACCGAACCATTAAAGTGGGACAAACATGGCAGACAGATCTGCGGTTCTTTAAATAAGAAAAGCGTTTAGTAATGTAGATGTGTGTTGTTGTTTTGTTTTTTTTCTTTTTGAAAGAATACAACAAATGAAACATTTTTATTAGTTTTATTGTATTTAAGCTAATATTTTGTATTTAAATTTTTTATGTAATGTTTTAAAATCTAGTTATGTTAACAGAAATCCTGATTTGAGCTTAATTTCATGTTGTCTTAAGGTGGATACTATCATGGAAAATTGGTATTTCCACGGGAATTTCCCTTCAAACCGCCTAGTATTTATATGATAACGCCGAATGGGAGATTCAAGTGCAACACAAGGTAATATGTTTCACAGCATAACTGGGGGGGAAAAAAAATTTGATTGCTCCTGTCTGATGTTGTATTCAGGTTTAAATTTTTTCATGTCGATTGATACAACATTCCCAGCATCAGGAGGAAGCACTTATGATGATGATGATGATAGATCACTTTTCTTTCACATATTGGATTTTCCGAGATAAATTCATTGCTGTAAAATTAAAGGAGATGGCCTGGGTCAGTGGGACGTTCATTGCTATGTAGTTGACGGATGACGGGGCCCTTCGTAACTCTTCTGGGTTTGGTATATCACCTGTCCAGGTTATGTCTGTCCATTACTGACTTCCATCCGGACACGTGGAACCCTGCCTGGTCCGTCTCCACCATCCTCACAGGGCTGCTAAGCTTCATGGTGGAGAAAGGCCCCACACTGGGAAGCATCGAGACATCTGATTACACTGTACGTGTACTGTAGAAACCTTCTGAGGGGAAGGAATTAAAAGAATGTTTACAAAAATTATGTAAAAACAAAGCGATATATTGTACGAAAGTGTTCAAAAATATTGCTACATGTGATAATTCAAGCTAAATGAATATATTGTGAAACACTCTCCACTTTCTCATCAGAAAAGACAGCTATCTGCACAGAGCTTGGCTTTTAACTTAAAGGACAGGATCTTTTGTGAACTATTTCCAGAAGTTGTTGAGGTGAGTCTTAAAACTGAAAGCTCCTTTTTTTAAATCTATCTATATAAAATGTACACAAACTATGTACTTATTTATTCAAACCCATTCTCCTACATTAACTGAAAAGGGTAAGTTTGGATGCACTTGTTATGTTCTCAAGACACCTGTTTACTTCTGCATTTAGGAAAAATGCCCATGTTTATGCAACTGTGTTACCAGGCCAACATTAGCTTTACTTCCTTTGCAGGAGATCAAACAGAAGCAAAAGGCTCAGGAGGAGCTCAGTTCACGGCCGCAGGCTCTGCCGCTTCCAGATGTGGTGCCAGATGGAGAGCAGGGTCACTTCGGGCTCCCAGAGATGAACGGGCACGTCCCTTTGGGAGAAGTGGCGGCTCCTCAGCACCTCGCCCTCCAGCAGGCTAACCGCAATCATGGACTCCTTGGCGGAGCGCTTGCGAACCTGTTTGTAATAGTGGGCTTCGCTGCCTTTGCTTACACGGTAAAGTATGTACTCCGGAGCATAACCCAGGAATGAGACAGGACCTTACTGGACTGGGCTGAATACAAGTGGGTATCAAGTCACCAAAGTAAGCTCCCAATCCTTTCAAAAAAAAAAAAAAAACACTGAGATGACAAACCGGATCAACCCTTGTAAGAATCTGAGGAACATCAGGGTGCTTTTGAAAGTACCATAATGCAGCAGAACACTTGGCTGTAGGTTCGTACATGATTTCTGGATTGCTGCACAGACTCCGCACATGACCACTGACCAATCTAGAAAAAAAAGACAAAAAAAGATGGAAAGTTACTCTCAGCCCAGACACCTGAGGCAATGCTCATGTCTCTTCAGTTATGTTATTAAAAGAAAGGACCGGTGTTTTGTCGCTTTTACTATAAGGGTGGAAACTACAGACCAATTTCGATGAAGGAATTTTTGTGTACACCACACCTTCGTTTGCTCTTCATGGGGTTTCTCATCTGTGTAATTCAACCAGCATTCATCTCTTTCTTTCCCACTGTTTTTGCATTAATGGTTTTCACCATTATTCATTCTGACATGACAGTTTTTTCTGTAAACAACAAATATCCCCTGTCTATGATTCGATTGAAGGTGTTACAAGAAGTCACAGTTTATTCCTCCTTGTTTATCAGTTATCATTTATTATTCTGGCTAGTTGGAACCTCCCCTATATGTAATGCTATAGAAAGATAAATGTGGGAGGTAGAGAATGCTAAGAATAAATGTCATTAAATCTGATATTTACTTGGTCACGTTTAATCTTTTACTCATATTGTCGTGTAATGCAAGAGTCAGTGGTGGCTATTATCCCTTTGCACTTTGTGAAAGTGGTTTAATAAAGAGTGCTATCATGATTTAAATTAAAATATGTCCCATGTTTACTCAGCATTAAAATATTTTCATTGCTGTTTCAAAAATGTTTTTTTTTGTGTGTGTGTGACGATGGATGCAATAGTTAGGCTTGATATTCCTCCAGAATATGTTTTTTTCAGAACTTTTCTGAAAGTATGTGCTGACCTTTCCAAAAAAACGGCTGTCAAATTCTTGTGTAATATTATATAATATTCTTATCTTATGTTAGATATAATATAATATATAATATTCAGTTTTATCAGTTTAATTTCTTGTACTTTCATAGCAAGATCAACTGCTGTTGGAATATTTTGACTATTTTCTATAATTAATATTATTTAATTATAATTAGTATTTCATATAATTGCTATTTAGTATGCACTTCATCTGTAAAATCATTACTGGATAACATCAGAGCAATGTAGTCATTTTATAAAGCCTCTATGTCAAGGTTATTTTTAAGGACAAAGTAAAGGAAATATTGAAGTATATTTAAATCTGTCTCCAAAGTGATCTCCAAAACAGCGCATTCATGGAACAGTGGTTGAGGTCAAGCACCATTGTTTATTAAACATTACAGAAGTCTGGGCTCAATAATGCCGCTGGTAGGAGCTGGACAGGATTTGTCTAATTAATAAGGTTGAGATACTGTAACATTCATGCAAAATGCATTAACCTCTCTCTGTGTTCCAAAGAAAATATTTGTGATATTAGATGAGAGGCTAAAATGTAATATCTATCAATAACTTGATAAAGAAACTTTTTTAATGCATTGTCTCACAAGGTCTTATTGATGGCATAATAAGAATGATATGGGGCAAGCTATTAGACACACACACACACACACACTAATGACAGATAGGCAGCTGCATTTGTTATTTCTAATTTTTGCATAATTTGTACTTTGGTTACATGGTGATTGATTATTCAATCTACTTTTAGTTTTTCTGCTCCAGAGGCATTTTGGGGGAAAAGGAAGATCGAGTAAATAATTCACCTCGTTTGCATTCATTCCATGCAGCAGCTGTGTATTTCACAGTTATTGCTTATAACGTGATATGAATGTGTCAGAGAAGCAGGCTATAAAATACCAGCCCCAATGGAGATAAAAGGTGTGTGTTTCCCTCTGTATGATCACCTGACATGATTGTAACTGATAGACTACATGTCTCTTTAAACTGTCGTTAAAATTCCAGAAATTAATATAGACTTTCAGAAGCTTCTGATGGCCAATTGTCATAATTAGGAGTTACTTGGGAGTGCATCCGTGTACGTCTACCATTAAGAGAGTCCTTGTCTACGTTGTCATGGCCTGACCGGCATTTAAAAAAGCCAGACTGAAGTTTGCAGGTGAACACCAGGACAAAGACCCAGGCTTTTGGAGGAAGGAGTGTTCTCTGGTAAGATGAAACCGAAGCTGAACTGTTTGGCCATAATGATCAGCGCTATGTATGGAGGGGAAAGGGTGAGGCTTTTAATAAGGAGAACACTATCCCAAATGTGAAGCATGCAGGTGGTAGCATCATGATATGTGAGTGCTTTTGGGACTAATGCACTTCAGAAAATCGATTGCTCATGAGGAAGGAAGATCTAGAAATACTGAAGCAACACTTCAAGACATCAGCCAGAACGTTAAAAACTTGGTTGCAACTTGGTCTTTCAGCAGGACAATGATCATAAGCATATCTCCAAATCACAAAGCCCTGACCTGAATCTCATAGAAAACCTGTGGACCGAAATTAAGAAGCATGTCTGAGCAAGGAGGCCCACAAACCTGACTGAGTTACACCAGTTCTGTCAGGAGGAATGGATAAAAATTACAGCACAAGTGTTGTGAGGAGCTTGGGGAAGAGTTTGAATAAAGGCAATGTCACCATATACTAATGAAGTGTATGTAACATTTTGATCCACTAAAAATCTGAAACAGTAAATAAAAACTGAAATAAATCAGTTTCTTAGGTATTATTTTGAAAAATACCTCTTACGAAATAAAGTAGATACCCTAACTGACAACACAGGGAATGTGTGGTAACACGAAATGGGTGAAGTTGTGAAAAATTGAGTTAAAAATAGGTGTGTGTAAACATTCGACCTTAGCTGTGTTGAGAGCAAATAATCTGATCTGGATGTCAGTCATTAAACCTGATACTGATGTCTTTTATCTTCATGGCTTAGTCCATCTGTACCAGCTGCTCGGGCCTGTTGGCCTTCTTATATATTATATAAAAATTATTCTATTGAAGAATGCCCAGACTACACACATAAATGAAAAGTCACAGTGGTACATGTTTATGTCCCATTCAGAAATTAATTTGGTTTCTGTCAGCATTAATGCACTGATACATTCTTTACAGGGTTTGTAGCTGCAGATGAGTGAGTATGAAATGTAAAATTGGATTGTTTTCCTGCTGTTTTTCTCTCAGCCGAGTACACCCAGTTTCATTCGTTAGTCACACCACGGAATGTACAGATTTCATGGAGACACGATGATTATTCCGGTGAATTACGTTTACCGGGTAATTTCCAATTATGGGCTTGCGTGACATTCTCTGTAGGTTCTAGTAACAGGACGCGTGGTTCCCGGGAAGGGCGCCTGTGCGCGTGCGCGATAGCTAGGGCGAGAGAGCCTGAGCTGTTTGCGCATGCGCAGTTTCGCGGGCAGGAAGCCTGAGTCGAGCAGCTGATAATCGGACTTGCGATGTTCGGGTGAGACCCAGCTGCCGTTTTCCAGTGGCTCATACTTAAGAACACATTTTAAACCATTTGACTTCGAGGGCTAAAAGTACAGGGCGTCGAACTGAATCTCTCTGTGACTGATGAGTATATTTGTTTGTGAAGGACTGATGTGAGTTTGTTGTCGCCTGGTGTCTAGGCTGCTGCTGCGGGCCGCCGGCTCCATGTTGAAAGCTAGCTAGCGAGCTAACAATGAAGGCCTAATCCGACAGCGGTGGGATTTAAACCTCTCTGCACTGGTCCGCGAAAAGAGGACGAATGAACTCAGGTATGCCAGCCTTCGAGATAACTAATACGTGTTTTTTGGTTACATATTTTCACCGTAATTTCCTAGTCAGTCAGCTGTTTATCTGATGTTTTTGTGAGGTTGCACTGCAGCGTCGTCTGCCTGGGAGCTAATGTTAGTTTGCAGGCTACATAAAGAAGGGCTGTATTTCAGCTTGCTCTCTGTGCCTTATGTAAAGAAACAAAAATGCACTATATAGTATATAAAATGATGGCTTCTGCAGTGTGTATAGTGCATTTGATTTGATTGAGTCATGGATGAGGCAGTGTAACCCTGATGGCTGAGTGAGATCTGGCTGGGTGCAGTGTTGTTGGTCGTGGTGGACGTGAATGGGGGCAGATAGTCCAGTTATGTAGAAACGGGTGGAGTCGTTTAGGAGCTACTGAAAACAATCATAGTTACACCGAATACCAATGGACGTCTAATGTAGTTTCGCTTTACTGAAATGGTCCAAAAGTATTGCCTGGGCTTCATCGCAGTTATGGATGCACTTATTTCCTTAGCAGTGTTATGCAGGATATTGTTTGTGTGTGTGAAGTGAGGAAAACTTTTCCTATTCAAGATCTTTTGTCATATATAAATATATAGCTGGGGAAAATGATGATAGACCATCAACAGTGCAACTATGCTGCAAACATTACAATCCAGTAGACCTGCTCAGATCCTTGTCTGTGGTTATTTTGTTGAACCCTGTCCATTATCTTTTATCAGCTTTTTATCGGCTAGGTTACTGCTTCATGCTGATTTCTACTAAAGAAATGGACGTAAATATATTTGCATCAATATGCAGAGTAGGGGTTTGTGGGTAAGCGTAATCTCACACAGCTTCGCAAAGGAGCTTGATGTACACACCTAGGTTTTAGCTATGTGTCGTGCACACGCTGATTGGCGGATTAGAGAAGTGTATCAGGTGGCATCGGGGTTAGGAAGGAAAAACATTCAAACCAAGACAGAACTAGTGCAAAAACAAAATGGAGTGGTTTGAAGAGGCATGACATGACGTAATTATAGGTTACAGCTACAAAATCAGGGAACAGGTTAATTTTAAGAGGTAAAAAGGGTAAATCTGTGTTGAAGATCTGGTGTTGTGCATGAAAAGTGGAAGGCATTGCAAGATACAGTTCAGGGCAGTATCGCTGCAAATGATGACATACAGCCCAGATTCCTATTCCTGGTCCTGGAATACTGACTATCCTGCACATTTTAGTGTTTCCCCTGCTAACTGGACTAATCAGGTAATTAACAGCCCTTCCCGAGTTGAAGTGGGTTGTGTTAGAGAAGGGAAAAGACTAAAACCTGCAGGACATGAAGTACTCCTGGAACCTTTTTCAATCCATTCTCTCTGCTCTAGTGAAACACGAACCTTTTCTCTTCATTTTTTCTTTTCTGGTACATGTGACACCGCCCTCTAATGCACACAGTCACATTACATATGAGTGGCGTGGATTTATGGATGCATAAATAAAAATCAGCCTCCTCTTCCAGGCATGGCTTCGCAGCTGCAAGTCTTCTCCCCCCCATCCGTGTCTTCCAGTGCCTTCTGCCGGGTGAAGAAGATGAAGGTGGAGAGCTGCGCATGGGACACGGAAGCCTACGGCTCCTACAGCTTCAACCCGGCTCCTGCTCTCCCCTTCAGCACCTCGGGCCTGGTCTTCCCGCCTGCCTCTCGTTGCCAAGTGGTGGTTCGAGCTGCCGACAGCACCGGCCACGCTCAGGCCCGCGGGGCATCCCACAACGCCCAGGCCTCGGATCTCCACGCCACCCGCGGGCAGAGGTATGGTGTGAAGCGGAAGAATGAGGAGACCGAAAGGTCAGCAGGGGCTGACAGTGGCAGCGGGAGCGTCCAGATCCTGGAGGAGCTGTCAGCGCCCGCCTTCTCCGCCCGCACCGCTGCTGTTGGCACCACGGCTCAGTCCATCGCCCACTCTGCACCGACCACGAAGAGCAGCAGCTCAAACTGTGAAGGAGACTACCAGCTGGTACAGCATGAGATCCTCTGCTCTGTGTCTAGCAGTTATGAAGTGCTGGAGTTCCTCGGGCGTGGCACATTCGGACAGGTGGCCAAGTGTTGGAAGAGGGGCACCAATGAAATTGTGGCAATTAAGATCCTAAAGAACCATCCATCATACGCACGCCAAGGGCAGATAGAGGTTAGAAATTCATAGTATCATTTTTTTTTTTTTTTTTTTTTTTTTTGGCAGAGTTTTCTCAGTCCTTCACAAGCTGCTCATTTTAAGGTTTTCCTTGCTCTGATAAAATCTGATTCAGCCAATCTGTTAATTGACAACACTTACTCATCTGGCAGACGCTCCTATCTAAAGCAACTTAACAAATCCTTCAGCTTAAGGCTGCCGCTTGTGTTTCTAGACCTTTAAAATATCACTGAAATGGTAAAAGAAGGTAAAAGTCAAAACATTGTGATTCAAAGCATTGCTATCCAACAAATCTTACAAATCTATGTTTATTACTGGCCTTCTGTGTGCATTTTTCTGGCCCAGAAATGAGCTCCGCCCCCAGATTGAACGAGAAGCAATTCAAGGGGCATGTGTTAATTTAACGCCCCAGAAACCATTGAATCGCAGGTCGTTGCAATCGTAATTGTCCTCGCCCACAGCAGAGGGCTCTTAAATTACAAAGTGCTCCTCAAGTCAAGTCAAGTGGAGTTTATTGTCATTTCAGCCATATACAGCCAGTTAGTACATAGTGAAATGAAACAACGTTTCTCCAGGACCAAGGTGCTATATAGGACAAACACAGAACAGCACAGAACTACAAGGGCCTACATAAATTTTTATACATAAAAGTACAAACATGTGCAGACAGCACAAGACAGTACAATGACTACTGACTCCTTTAACATTGGTGAGGAAATGCACATAAAACACTAACATGTCTGCTGCAGACATGGTTACACATAAAAGACATTATTATTAAATGTTGCTGATTTCAGCTGCATTGCTAGTATAACGGCAACCGCTAATATAAGTTATGCACTGTGGTCGTCATTACATGCAATCAGTTTTGTCAACTCTGTCGCTCCTCAGGTGAGCATCCTGAACAGGCTGAGTGCTGAGAACGCAGACGAATACAACTTTGTGCGTTCTTACGAGTGCTTCCAACACAAAGGTCACACGTGCTTGGTGTTCGAGATGCTGGAGCAGAACCTCTATGACTTCCTGAAGCACAGCAAGTTCAGCCCACTGCCTCTGCGCCACATCCGGCCCATCCTGCAGCAGGTGGCCACGGCGCTCATGAAGCTGAAGAGTCTGGGCCTGATCCACGCCGACCTCAAACCCGAGAACATCATGCTGGTGGATCCCGTCAGGCAGCCGTACAGGGTGAAGGTGATCGACTTCGGCTCAGCCAGCCACGTCTCCAAGGCCGTGTGCTCGACCTACTTGCAGTCCCGCTACTACAGGTGTGTGTGGGTCCAGGAGTTTTTATGCATTTTGCGAGTACTGTTGATGATCTTAAAGCTTCCTCTGATTATCTGTTATTGTTTCTGTAAGGACATAAACTTCATTAATAGGAAATAGTGTTGAAATCTAGAAATGTTCACTTTTTATCTTTGAGTCAATAAAAGTATTGTTTTATTTTTTTAATTTTAAGTACAGCTAACAAACAATATAACACTGAGAACCCTTTTGAATATTAGATCTCATCCCTGGTGTGTTTTTTTTCTGTCTTTAGAGCACCGGAAATCATCCTTGGCCTGCCCTTCTGTGAAGCCATTGACATGTGGTCACTGGGTTGCGTGATCGCTGAACTTTTCCTCGGATGGCCGCTGTATCCTGGAGCGTCTGAGTATGACCAGGTAACATAACGTTCTCTTTGGATCAAAATAATATATTTTATTAGTATGCACAGTATTAAAAGACGATTTGGTTTTCTTGCAGATCCGCTACATTTCTCAGACTCAGGGTTTGCCAGCAGAGTATCTTCTGAGCGCCGGCACAAAGACCAGCCGTTTTTTCCACAGAGGTCCTGACTCCAGCTATCCATTGTGGAGGCTGAAGGTGGGCTGTTTTTGTTTATTTATTTGTATCATTTTCTCACCACTGACACTGAATAAATCTGGTATTGCAGAACCTCATGTCAATTTTTGTCCACACAGACCCCAGCAGAGCATGAGGCAGAAATGGGCATTAAGTCCAAAGAAGCGCGAAAGTACATCTTCAATTGCTTGGACGACATGATGCAGGTATTCATCAAAAATTCAATAAAATCACCACACAGACTACTTGATCTGAGTTTTTCCGCAGATCTGTTTGCTTAAAATACCTCTCCGTGACCTTTGCCCTGATGCCGATCTTGTTCCAGGTCAATTTGTCCTCTCACCTGGAGGGCACGGACATGCTGGCGGAGAAAGCCGACCGGCGGGAGTTCATCGACCTGTTGAAACGGATGCTGCGGCTCGACGCTGATAAAAGAATCACTCCCAGCAAGACCCTGGCTCATCCTTTTGTCACTATGAGCCATCTGCTGGACTTTCCTCACAGCTCTCAGTAAGGACACACAGTGTAAAGGTTTATCGTAGGGACTGCTTGAGCAAAGATTTGAGTATGTATATAATCTACTTAAGGCTCTAAGCACTTTTTCTCGTTTCAGTGTGAAGACGTGCTTTCAGAACATGGAGCTTTGTAAGAGGAGGAACAGCAGTTATGACAGTGGGAAAGCTCTGTTTGCTGCTAATACTGTTCCTGGTGCTGCGGGCAACCTGACTGTGACCTTCAGTAGTCAGCTCAACCAGAACAACCAGGTACGGCTCAACTGCTGATCTTAGCCCAAATGTCTGTGGTAGTTTAGTGTCAACAGTTCTGGACTATTTCAACTCTGATGCAAAGGGACTTCATCAGTTAATCAGAGGTAATACTTACTACATTGACTTCCTACTATTAGACCTTTTTTTCCTGGTTGTCAAAAAAAAAACAGCAGAACAATGAAATTAATATGGACGGACAAATAAGAGTAGTTCATGTACAAGATTGTGGGAAATTTTGGATCTCCATGTGTGATTTCCCTTCTGTACCTTCATGGAACTGGTTCAAGTAACATCAAACCCTGAAATCCATATATATGAATTAGTGGATGTAATACTACAGCTGTCGAATTCTTGAATCTAATTGGTCAGAAGGTAGTGATTACTTTTCTATAACACCAGCTCTGACGGTAGTTTTTGGCACAAGGTAAATCACAGATTTGTATTAATGCTAATACTCATTCTAATACATTATCATTTTTAAATTTAAGAATCACAGATAATTTACAGGAACTTTGTATGATGGGTGCTGTAATGAACCAAGGAAAACAAAATCGTTCATATAGTGAAGTATTCTGTTAGTAGATGTTTATTTAACATTTGTAGAAGGAGTCTCCAGTGTCGGGGCTTTAATGATCAGAGGTAAAGCTGTCAATTTAAGTTAGAAAGTCTTTTTTTTTTTCATATATAGGAACAACTTGTTATAGCTGCTTTAACAAGTGATAATAACTACCTAACTAGTTTTATGGACACTCCACAATGTTAAATGGAACTGTGTTACATTCAGTAATCAGTTTCCTCGGCTTCGTGTCGGGCCGTGCTCCACTAAGCCATTGTCGATTATGTTCTTATAACAGCACCCCTGTTTTTTTTGTTTTTTTTTGTTCTTTACTTACAAGCTTGATATTGTGTTCTTAAATGGCCAGAATGTCTACACTACACTTTTGTCTTCAAAGTGTGTCTTTTCCACACATTCCTATGTGTACACTGAGAATAGACCCAAGAACATGCTGAAGCAGAGCAGATTCAAGAACAGTAGACCTGCTCTGAGGATTGTAAATACGGGCCTTAGTCTCGTATTTAATCATCTTGACAGTGTAGAGATTAGATAACAAGCAATTGAGAAAACTGTACTCCACACGTGGGGTGTGAGTGCAAAGGCTTGTTCTCTTTATACTTTTGGTGGTAAAAGACTTTCAAGACCCTACTCATTGGAATGGTTGTGTGTGCATGTGTTCTCAGGTTCCCTCCGCCGGAGGAGCAGTGCCTCTCCTCAATTACCAGCCAGCTCTTTATCAACAGGCCACCATAAACATCCCGGGTCTGGCCCAATCCAGCATCCCCCTTCAGAGCCGCCCACCTCAGCTGTGTGGCCAAAGCGAGCCGTTCCAGCAGACCCTCATCGTCTGCCCACCCACTACCATACAGGGTAAATAGAAGCGTTGTACATCGTTATACTTTTTCATGTCATTTAAATTGCATATCACATCCATAAAATAGCGTACATGATAGCAAATGAAAGGCTGTACATACTGTAGACCAAAACAAGATTTTTTTTCCTTAAAGCTGCAATTTGTAAAACGTTTCTTTCCTCTCTTCCATCAATCAGTGCGCCACTAACCAATCATGGACATCGGTTGTACACAGAAGAGATTAAAAAGTGCTTTCCTCATACAGCGCTGCATGAGTGGCAGTTTGAAAAGATGCAGTGGTTCGCTTCATGTGCCTCAGGAAGCATGTGTTAGCCTTCGCCCTTGCAGTTCAGTGGGTGTGCGATAGGGACTAGTGGGTTGGAGGGAATGCGGTTAAAACGTTGATATTCATATAGTATAATCTTATAAAAGACACCTTACTATCTGTGATTCACATTATTTAGCTAGGGTTATCATTTCTGGCTTCGGTGTACAATTTTCTGGCCCAGAAGTTAGCCCCGCCCCCAAAAGGGTACAAGTGTTGTAGCTCTTTTCCTTTAAAAGCAACTCACAAGCAGTATGTACATTAGTTTCAATATTGGGACGTTTGCTTTTGAAGTTTGTCCATGGTGGTAATATTCATTTGTGTGTGTGTGTGTGTGTGTGTGTGTGTGTGTGTGTGATTTTATTTTTATTTCTTTATTTATTTCCCCTTCCTCCTTGAAGGTCTTTCATCTTCCAGTAAGGCCTCCAGCTACCCAGTGAGGATGGAGAACGGTGTTCCTGTGGTCCAACAGAGCCAGAACACGCAGTCTCTCCAGATTCAGCCAGGCATGCTCACCCAGGTAAGTCTGTGTGCGTGTGCTTGTCACTGTCTGCCTGCAGAATGACTGATCCTTAAATCGTCTCTGATTTTTAATCATGAATGGAGGTGGCAGGGAGAGGAAGGAGGAGGCCCTGCGCATCTTTACAACATCGGCAGCCTTGTACTCTTGACCCCTAGTGATTTTTTTTATTTTTTTTTTTCTTCCCTAACCTTCCCTTGCATTTTGCCTTCCTTTTTGGCAAAACCTCATCCACAGGGCTCCTGTACACCGCTGATGGTGGCCACGTTGCATCCACAGGCAGCGGGCGTGCCCATGGCCGCTCAGTACCCGCTGCCCCTGGCGCTGGGCTGCGGGGCAGGAAGGCCTTCCCTCCTGGAGCAGACAGCCACCGTGCTGGTAAAGAGAGACCCACCCAGGACTCCAACACTAACATGATCATCTTTCATCCCCCCACCCCCGTTCTTTCCCTTGCTGTTGGAATCTCCCTGCTCTTGTCTTTCTTCTTCTTTCTTCCTTCTACACTGCTGTATAAAGGCAAAATGATAAAGAATGAACTGTTGTGACCAAGGTTCAAATTTACCTGGACACTAGATGCATTTTATGAGGTTCAGTGTTCATGTATTTTGCCTTTGTAGGGTGGTACAGATCATTCCTTTTCCTTCTGATTTCCCACTTCTTTTCTGCCCTTCTTTCAGTCTCCCGTTCTTATTTTCAGCTTGTCTTCCATTTCTCCCTCTCCTAGATTCTCCTTCTTTCTCCCCCCCCTCCATTCTCTCTCAGCGCAGGTCTGCTCCAGGCATGGGACGCATGTGCTGACTCGCCCGTTTTTGCTGCTTGCAGCTTCTTGTCGTGGTGTTCCCCCTTCCCCCACCTCCCGCTCTTCTCGTCTTCTTTCAGGGGAGGAAGGTCACCTTGTCCACAGCACACACAAAAAAAAAAAGGCTCACATTCTTCCTCATAGCCTTGTTGTTCCACAGGTCTTCTTTTGTCTCTGCCATCAAAGCCATGGCTCTTTTTTTTTTGTGTATTGCTCTCTATGCAAAGTCGTCTTTTTGTTTTTATTCTAATCTGTTTTAACAGCTAGTGCTCCTCCAACAGGTCACTGGGCTTCGACTGCCTGTTTAAATTTTTTTTTTTCCCCCTTCATCCTTATTTCTTCATTAAACGCTTGTGAAAGGTTATTGCACGGCGTGCTGGTCTTGGCTTCATAATGTGATGAAAGTAAGCCTGTGCTTTCGCAAAAAGCTCTGGGCTGTTTTTTTTTTTTTTAGACTTTGAAAAAAAGAAGCAGTGGACTTGATGCAGATATGGATTGTTGAGTTTGGGCTGCGCTTCAATGTGTGTAGTCACGCTCAAGCTACCTGCATTCCGTCTGCATGCTGGTGAAAGGACTGTAACATCATGCCATCCATGTTCATAATGTGTTATTAATTATAAGTACATGTACAGCCTTTTTATCTAATATTGTTCATATACACAATATTTTGCAGAATTTTACTGTGAGTATTGAAGTACTTCTGAACATTAAAAGTGGGACTGTCTGAGTATGCATGCAGTGTTGCCAGGTGCACAATTTTCCCATCAAATTTGGATATGTTTTTACTGCTACAGCGCATATATATATATATATATATATATATATATATATATATATATATATATATATATATATATATATATATATATATATACATATACATACATACACACACACACACACACACACACACACACACAGTACTCACACAGTGTGTTTAGCGTGTGTGTGTGTATATATACACATTGACCCACTTGTGTAACTTATTAAATGCACTACTGCGTGTTTCAGATCCTACTTGTCCTGGCAACCTTGACTTGACAACCTTATTCAGGGTTACTTTAAAAGGATAACGTGTTACACTCTGTGAAGCAATATAACTTGTAGATTGCTTTATAAAACCTGGAGCTTGTGTGTGTCCTCACAGCAGGCCTGGCAGACGGGTACACAGCAGATCCTCCTGCCCTCTGCCTGGCAGCAGGTTCCAGGCATGGCCCTTCATGGAGCAGGCACAACATCAACCCTCACCGATTCACCGCTGGAGACCATCCTCTCAGACAACTCTGCCCAGCAGACGCCAGCCTGGAGGTAGGCACAGTACAGCCTGGAAAGATAATCTTCTGTGCTATTTAAAATAGTCCAGAATATAGTTAAAGTTACACTACGGTATCTGAAATGCTTTAAATGGGCTGGAGTGCTATCCTTAAAGACATGTACCCTAATGTATCTTGAGACCTGGGTCTGGATCATTTATTCCTGCTCTGAGACAGTTTATTCTTATAGAACACTCTTATTAAATATTATGATAAAATAAAGGAATGTCCCTCAGCTCTTGACTAACTGGGAAGTCATTGAACACCTATTTAAATCCTTATTTCATGGTCCTTGACTAACAGCATAATTGTCCTCCCCAGGGCTTCTCATGGTACAGTTCTCCAGCAGAACCCTCACGTCCTGGACTCTGCTCAGGCTCTTGGCTGTGGAGTGTCCAGCGCCGCTCGGCCCTCGCAGAGCAAGAGGAACAGGGCTCGTGGTGGAGACACCAGCAACAGGTACACATTTAATCCCCTAAAACAATCTACGTAGAATAATAAATTGTTTAATTAGCTTTAATGTTCAAAATGGCATAGGAACATCTATACACATTTATACTCATTAAAAATGTAAAGAAAACAATATTGAGAAAGGGTTACTTTTATTTCCTTTCGTAAGGTAGACGTGTAAACTTAGTGTCATTGTGTTAAATGTTAGGATGTCATAGATGGCCTTTGAATGTGTGTGTGTCTGTGTGTGTCTGTGTGTGTGTGTGTTATATCTGTTCTTTGGATGAAATGGTTTAACTGAACTTTTAGGTGTGTAATTCCATAGGTATGTAGATTTGAGAGAAAGACTAAATTGTCATCTTTTCCTCTTTTCCTTCTTTCCCTGCAGCTGTTCTTCTTACCACGCTGCCCTCTCCCAGCCAATTATCATCTCCGACACGCCAAGTCCGGCTGTGAGTGTCATTACTATTCACAGCGACTCAGATGAGGAGGATGAGAGGAAGTTTCACCCTGCAAGGTGAGGTCACTTCTTGTTCACTAGAGAGTTTTTTTTTTTTATTTTTTTTTTATTTTTGAAGTACTGTTTAAAAAATAGATCACTTGTGAGAGGACAGTTTTGATTATATCAGTTTGAATGCTTTATGGTTCCTTTGAATTTGAATAATAATAATAATAATAATAATAATAATATCATAAGACCAACATATTTAAGAATGTAACACCAGGCAAAAATAAGAAAAGTGTTTATGTGCACTGTTTTGAGAAACTGCTGAAGATGAAGAGCAATTTTTTTTTCCTCTGAAGTCTGTTTTAACAAGTAATTAGTGATACTGGGTTGTACAGTTATCTTAATGGTTTTATTTATTTATTTATTTATTTATTTTTTAACATTTTATTTAAATACCTTTCCCATCCTAATTGAATGCTGCTGTTTTTCCTCATAGCTGTGGACCCAGTCAGAGAGCCAACGTTATCAGCTGTGTGACGGTGCTGGACTCGGATTCCTCCACCGCGAGCCCTCTGACCCCTCTGCCCCGCAACGGCACTGTGGGAGCTCAGACCTCACGTCTGGCAAAGTCTTTAGCGATTGTCGTTCCGTCAGTGAAAATGCAGCCGGGGGAAATCTTAGCATCTACCAAAGCAGCTCCAGGTGAGCGTTAACCATAGTCTGCTTTCCTGAGACATGAATGCAACACAGTTCAAGAGGATGTTTTTAATATCCACATTTTATGAAGCATCCTCTTGTCACTACTTTTACATTTCAGGATGAACCATTGCTTGTTTTCAAGCTTGCTATAATTTCCCATTTTTATGAAACCTGCAGCTGCTCAGTGTTGTAAATATTAACATAATGTGAATTTATATACTTTCTAATGTTGTATCTCCCACAATGCTAATGTTAAATGAGAATGGGTTAATCACATTGGCCATTTTACAGTCGTAACTGCAGCATCATGTTTAAGGTGTTCAGATGTCTGTCAGATTAAAGCACATTTTAAACATATATCTTCTTGTGCCATATAAAGGAGTCCCACAGAATTCCTACATCAAACCGAAGAGGGTGGCCACGCGTCAGCCTTGCAGCTCAGGAGAGAGTGTTAATCAGCAGGAACCCAGCAGATCTCAACCACTCAACCTCAGCCAGGTGAGGACTTGCTCCATATATATTATCGTGAGAGTGCCTCTTAGACTACGCTTGTTGAGTAGGCGTGATTAAATAGGGTCCGAAAGAGTCCACTTGAGAAACTTGTATTGGAAACTTGTGTATAATCAGTTTTTTACCACTTTGAGTCACTAATGTCAGATTGCTGTTATTTCCTTTGAGAACTATACTCTTGACAATTTTATGAGTTTTTAATAAAGGATTAAAGGGCTGTTAGTGGTGGACTTTTGGACCATCTCGTAGCTTTATGCCATTGACTTATAGATAAGCAATAGTTGTGGTGAGGACATTTTAGAATTTTTAATTTTTAAAATAAAATTTTTTAATAGTAATAAAAATAGTAATGTTTCTACAGACTACAGTTTCGTCATCTCAAGACTCCACTAACGGCTCATCGCTGCGGCGCCAGCAGACGTACCCGCCCTCTTCCTCTCAGTACCGCCTCCAGGAGGCCGTGTCTTTCACCAGCGCTCCTGGCCTATATCCATACCACGGGTCCGCCCCTCGCACCATGGAGCAGCTCCTTGTTCACGGCTCGTCCCCTTCCGTCCACGCTCCAGCCGGCCACTACGCGCCCGGTCTGATCCCCAAAGAGCCGGTGAGTGGCATCGTCCATGGATTGCCCGCCCACTACCAGCAACATTTCCCCGCCCACCCGTACGTGGGCCCAAACACCAGCACCACTAGAGGAAGTGGAACTTATAGCGGCTATCAGCTCAGTCCCGGTAGAGTTTCTCAGTATCCGTACATCTGAGGCCCACCATGGAGAACCAAGTGAGGCATAGCGACCACCTCCTCAGACTTTCCCCTCGCCGTTGAAACTGCTGCAACCTTAACTGCTATTATCTATTTAATTGAACTATTTTAGAGATTTTTTTAAGGTTGATATTTAGAAATACTCTATTTTACCGGTCTCAGTTTGTATCCTTCTTACAAAGTCCTGCTATCAGTTAGGGTTAAGTTTATTTTCTTAGCACGAAAGAAAAGGTGTTAAAAATGACCTTCGTTAGCAATAGAGGAACACTATTAAAGATTCTGACTCGAAGAGAGGACAGGCGTCAAGTACAGCGTGACTCCTGCTGTTCTCTGTCTACTACTAAAAGTTCCACACTAACCCTGTAACCCACTTTGACCCCCTTTAGATTCGTTTTAATGTTTTGTGTTCTGTTTAGGCCCTCTTTTATATCATTTTAAGTTATGTTCCCACTGTCTTTGTGTTTTACTCTAGTGGAAGCTGTGTACTGAAATGACTGAAAAGAACTGGGAGGAAGAAAAAAAAAAAAAAAAGATGCCGAGTGTGTACGGTGCCCATGTGGCTCCATTATTTAAATCAAGACTTAAGTGTTAGTTAATCCCAAGGCAAGGTAGAAATGTAGGACGTATGTTGTGCTGAGCGTATAACGATAGATTTCGAACGATTTCCTGGTTTTGTCTAGAGTCGTTTTTTATCTTGTTGAAGTCCATTAATGCCTCTTGAGTTGGGGGGAGCTTTAGAACTGTGATCATGTCGAAGCCAATGAAAATGTACTGACGAATTTTCCTTCAGGAAAACATGTTGATTCGTTTGCTGAATTGATGTGCTGTTAAGACTCTGTTTGATGCTGTTAGGAGCAGAATGTCCTTTGCAGAATGGAATATCTAACACCAAAAAATAGGACCTGTCAAAGTCCAGGGCACAATGTTGGTGAGCTTTTGAGCATGTTTTTAATGTCACCTGGAAAAAAAAAAAAAAAAACATATCCTGTGGTGAGGCAGGCTGACATTGTTTGGTGACCAAGCACTGGCTCAGTGCACAAATCCTCTGCTCAGAAGAACACTGTCTGAACTTTATGGTCTTAACTTGTTCTGCTCTCTGTAAGATGATGTGCCTTGACCTCCTTTCTCTCCATGTTTGGCAGTTGATTTTTGAAGTCAAGAGTGCATTTTCACGTAGACTACATGAATACTGTGTGCATTTTGTAATGTCGAATTGCGAACATACGTCAGAAAGCCTCCGCTGTGATACCATCAAATAAACAACACAATTCGATTTTGGTTGTCTTGTGTGCTTTGAAAACAGTGTGTTTTATTTATTCATTCATTCATCTTTAGTAAGCGCAGGGTTGCAGTGAATCCAGAGCCTACTCCGGAAACCTTGGGAGAAGCCCTGGGAGGAAACACACCTGGGTTGGGACGCCAGTCCATCAAAGCTCACCGCATATACACGCACACACGTGCGCACATTCCTTCATACCTCGGTCTCCAATCTACCGCCATGTTTTTGAATAGCTGGAGGGAACCGGAGAACCCAGAAGAAACTCGGGGCTAATTATGCTTGGTTTCAGAAGTAATAAATCTGGACGGATGTTTACATGTGAATACTTATCTTGAGCCACATCTTTTAATCTATGCCATGTATTATGAATCATTTTTGGATGCATGCAGCTTTCACTACAGTTTATATTCTTGATAAATCTAGATCATCCAGGTCCATGGTTCTCAAACTGGGTTCTGGGAATCCTCATGGCTCCATGTGGCATAATCATCAGGCTTTTGACTTTAATTCATTGTTACGGTGGTTTAAACAAAAGTGATAAATCACAAACTTCTATTATCAGACTTATCATATTTATAATTGAGTAAATCAACAGACATTATTAATAAAATGTGTTCTGTGGGTTAAAAATCCAGAAATAGCCAAATCTTACAAACAGCCAAAATATTATTGTACACATTAAATAATAAGCCTAATATTTGTGTTATAGTTGTATTATGTAAATTTATTTTTTGCTTTTATTTGAAATGTTTTTATTATTATTTAACAGTGTATTTATTTTACAGTTAAAATGGTTACAAAAATATACATCACATAATAAATACATACATTTTAATAGGCAAATACATAAGAGTCTATGAAGATGAAGTGTGCAGCTTTTTAGTTCTTTAATAACCATGTAGAAAGACGTATCATGGCCATATTCCAGGATGTCACTGCTAAGATTCATCGGGGTTAAAATTGTGAAAGAATGGCTCAGAGAGCATAAAGAATCATTTTCACTCATGAATTGGCACCTCTGAGTCCTGACCTTAACCTCTGTGAAAGTCTTTGGGATGTGCTGGAGGAGATTTGAAACAGTGCTCATCTCTATATATATATAGAGATATATATATAATTTGTCCATACTGTTTAGTGTGGTAGTACGCTGTAGCCTGCTTATAGTAGCGTGTATGTGTCCATACTGTTTAGTACTCTAGTATGTTGTAGTGCTTATTGTGGTATATATTTGTCCATACTGTTTAGTACATAGTATGCGGTACAGAGCAATATTTTTTATCCCTCTATACTGTTTAGTACGGTAGTACGCTGTAGTGCGCTTATAGTGGTGTGTATTTGTCCATACTGTTTAGTTTGCTAATATGCATATATACATACTATTTATTGAGATAGTAGGCTCTTCGCTTTCTGACGCCCGCTAGCTTCCTGCCTGCGTCATCACTAACCTAAAGCTAGCAGCCTCCTGTCAGAGTGCCGCTGTGCACAGTGTCTGAGGAGAAACAGTGACGACCTGAACGATTTTCACGAAATATTTCTACATGCCTGGCCTTGTAGCTATTTCGTGACTTTATTATTTATTGAGCTGGGCAGCGAGGGAAAGAGGCTGGCGGCGTTATCGTCCTGTTTAGCCTTACCAAGCTATGCTAGCTGTGTGACTGGGTAGATTGCTAGCCTCAAGCTAACAATGCGCGAGAGAAAATCATAAACGCGTCAGAAAGCGGTGCAGCGCCTAAATCCCGGGTAAAAGCGAATTAACGCATTTGTGTTATATTTTAGTTACACCTGGAACTGTGGAAGTAATCTTTTTTTTTTTTTTTTTTTGTTAAACTGGCTAGTGACATTACGCAACTTTACTGTAATTTTGTCTTAAATGTTGTTTTGCAACGTCACTGACAGGTTTTATTTTCTCAGTCCTTTATACTGGTCTATGATTTTGTATTGGCCACAATATGAGAATGTGGCTTTTATGAGCATCACTGACAGAAAGCTTGAAAGGAACTTGATCCAGAAAAGAAAGCACTCAGAAAGCTTGAAAGGAGCTTGATCCAGAGGGATCTTTTAGGTCCTTTACTTATTATGTGCTCCAAATTATGTTAAGATCCCAGCTGATCCAGGATCTCATTATTTTATTGCTTGTACCAGACAATGCCATAGACAGTGCATGCATTTCAACAGTACACAGTAAATCACTGAGTTTTAATCTCCTTCCAGCTGTAACACCATGAATTTTGTCCGGCTTGTGTGCCGCCACAAGACTGCCCTGGTGCTTGGTGTCCTCTGCTTCTTCGCCACCGTCCTCCTCTTCCTCGCCAAATGCACGTCAGAGACGTTGAAACCTCCTGACTCGCCTGGCTCCGCACCACGCGCCCAACCCCAACCCGAGCGTCCAGCTTCACCTTCTGACACCAAGGAGATCTCGGCTTTCCTGGTGGTCCTGATCACTACAGGTCCAAAATACACTGAGCGGCGCAGCATCATCCGCAGCACCTGGCTCTCCAAAACCGACCCTGATGTGCTTGCTTTGTTCGCGATCGGCACTGAGGGCTTACCGTCCGAGGACATGCGGAATCTAGAGACGGAGCAGACACGTCACGGAGACCTTCTCCTCCTACCCGAACTCCGTGACTCCTATGAGAACTTGACGCTGAAGCTGATTCACGCCTACTCGTGGCTCGATCAGAAACTGGACTTCAAGTTTGTCCTGAAGGCTGATGATGATACGTTTGCCCGTTTGGATCTGCTCAAGGAGGAGCTGAAGAGTAAGGACCCCAGACGCCTTTACTGGGGCTTTTTCTCTGGCCGAGGCCGCGTGAAAACGGCCGGGAAGTGGAAAGAGAGCACCTGGGAGTTATGTGACTATTACATACCATACGCTTTAGGCGGTGGCTACGTGCTCTCCGCTGACCTAGTGCGCTACGTGCACTTGAACTCTGCTTACCTGAAGACGTGGCAGAGCGAGGACGTCTCTCTGGGAGCCTGGCTCGCACCCGTCGATGTGAAACGGCTGCACGACCCTCGCTTCGATACAGAGTACAAGTCGAGGGGGTGCAGCAATAAGTATGTGGTCACGCACAAGCAGAGTCTGGAGGACATGCTCGAGAAGCACCAGACGCTGCAGAGGGATGGACGTCTGTGCAAGGAGGAGGTGAAGCTGCGTTTGTCGTATATTTACGACTGGAACGTTCCACCCTCGCAGTGCTGCCAGCGCAAAGACGGTATCCCTTGACTTCCCTGATGATGTCACACATATTCCGTTGTTATTTATTTATTTGTGGTCCATGCTTGACCAGCCAGCAGCTTACATGGACTTATTTCATAAGTTCACAGTCTAACAGTCATCTTCTGTACCTTTGGGGAGTTTTTTTTTTATTTTTAAAGTCCAGGTGTGAATATGGCAGAACTAGATGCTGACTGGATTTGCAGATATATTCACTAGGAGCAACACGAAATGGACAAAAACCATGGTGGACCATAGTTAAAAATTGGGCTACGTTTATTTAATATTACATATTATTTATTTGGATCGTGCCAATGCCATGAGCAAGACATTCATGCAAAACATAACTGGAAAAAACACAGGCATCAGTATGCTCAAAAAATAAAAACAGAAATGAATTTGTATATTTGCATATTTCAGCTGCTGTATACCTTCGTTCCCCCCTCCAACTCTTTTCCTAAATTAATGTTTTGGGTTTTTTTTTACACTAACAGAAAAAGTGAGTGCTGACTTCACTAATGTTATATCTATTTCTACTGGCTCTGTCCCTAAAATACTGTAGTAGGCAGTATTATGTACATTAGACGTTTTCTTTTTGAATGTCAGATAGATTTTTTTTTTTTATTTCAATTTTGAAATAACCATTTACCATCAAAGGTTCATGTTGATGTGCTGTACTAATAAAACTCTCAATTGTTACTACTGAGCCACAGATTATACCTCCATTATGTTATTTTATCAAATGTTTTTGTTACACAGTGTATCTGATCATGTTACTATAATAAAGTTCTAATGAAATTCCACCTCAGTTGACACTCTGCTGATTTTAACTGCTATTAAGGAACTTTACAAAAAAAGAAGTTCTCTTTAATTGGATCTACGACGACTGCAAACGAAGTCCAAATGATTGGGATAAAGTTACGACGCACGGACACGTCTCAGGTTGTCCTTCACACGCACGAATTCAGGTACGTTCTGCAGATCCTCTCGTCTCTTCTGTTCCTCCAGTTCATACTGAGGAAAGAGCAGAATGACAGATCAGTTAAATATTGGACAAAAGTTCTTATTTGTATACTATGCACACATTTAGGAACATTTTGTATGCAGTTTGGATAAAACAGTGTAGAATTTTATGATCTAAGCAGCTGGCGGTTAAAGACGTTGATTTGAATCGAACCTTCTGGTCGTTAATCATTTACCAAGTCGTCATCTATCAATCATCTAAAACTGCTGTAAAGTTAAGTAGTTGTCAGGAACTGGTACAGCAAAAAATATTGACTGACTAAGCTCTCGTAAGCTTGGATTCAGTGAGAAGTCTTTGTACCGTGAGTAATCTCTGTCTTCTCTTGCTCAGTTCCTGCTCCAGATCAGTGAGGGGTCTTAGAGCCTGTTCTCTCTCCCTCTGCTGCTCCAGCCTCCTCTGCTCCATCACCCGCTGCAGCTCACACTTCTCAGCAGGCAGCAAGCCCCTGAACACTCATCACATCACGTGAAAACCATTCTCATCTGTGACTGATGGCTACACTTTAAAGTACGTTATAAATACAATGCAATTCTTGTCCACATTTATAGAACGTAGGCATTATATACACACACTGTCGTCCAAATGCTTTTGAAAACCTGCCATTTCCTACTGAACTCATGCCATAGACAAAACACAAAGCCACTGCCAACTGAATAAAGATGAATATTACACAAAACAAAACTTAAAAGTCTTATGAGACTCTAAATTAGTGCTTTATTAAAGATACACTATATGGCCAAAAGTTTGGGGACACCTGACCAGCACAGTCATATGTGCTTTTTGAATATCCCACTCCATATTTAGTTCTTGCTTTGCTGTTATAATAACCGCCACTCTTCTGGGAAGGCTTTCCACTAGATTTTGGAGCGTGGCTGTGAAGATTAGTGTCCAAGTGTGGAGTGCAGGACACTCAAGTTTTTCCAATCCGACCTTGGAAAACCAGGTCACCATTCACTGGAATTATTTATAGTGTCACCCAGATGAGGATGGGTTCCCTTTTGAGTCTGGTTCCTCTCAAGGATTCTTCCTCACATCATCTCAGAGTTTTTCCTTGCCCCTGTCGCCTCTGGCTTGCTCATTAGGCATATATAAATTAAAAATTTATATACTGAATTTATATATTTCTGTAAAGCTACTTTGTGACAATGTCCATCGTTAAAAGCGCTATACAAATAAAACTGAATTGATTTGAATGTTTTCATGGGTTTCATTTTGAGTTCCAGTGTGATGGTCAAGTGTCCACAAACTTTTGGCCAAACAGTGCAGGTGCAGCTGAGGGGTAAAGCAGTTAAACAGAGTCTAAGATAAGGTTTTTTGAAAAGTGCTGGGGACAAGATGGTGTTAAAAATAAACGCCTGCATGATTACTTGGAAGCCAATTTACACGGAAAGCTTTTCTCAAGCGGTTCTGTGCCAAGTGTCATCGGTTTATATATTCAATCACTTCAGTTTCCCTAAGGTTTAGAGCCTCACCAGCTTGATGGGTGCTTTAGAAGTCTTTTAAAGAAGTTGGTATATACAGTATGCTGTATATGTTACGTCCTACACTTAGAAAAACTATTCTCAAGGGATGGCTAATGGTTCTAGCTTTCTAAAAGCCAACCCTATGTTTGTACAGCTCTACACAGAACCTTTAAAGTGCTTGATTTATTTTATTTTAAAGAGTGCCCAAGTGCCTTAATAGGTCCAGGCCTTTTCCCAAGTAATAACTGAAGTGAATAAATTCCCTTATAATTATTCCTTACTTAAATTTTGCACCCAGTGCTTCAGGTTTAACTACAGATGTTAATACTGGGTGTTCAGAAATCTTTTGCTGAATGATGCATCTAAATGTGACCCTGAAAGAGCATGCCACGTTATGCAGCATTAACAGCAGCTAAGAAGATCATCCTTAAAATGTACTTTGAGCCAAAAAATATCCAGCTTAAAGAACATTCAGTCTCAGAACAAAATGTTATTTGTACTACAACAAACTGCTTTTTCTCTCATATTGAAATGTACGGTATATAAGAAGAAAGGGACGTGCTGTATAATTTGATATAGGTAGCGATTGCTCTTTGTCATCTAGTATTTATTTAACAGTCCAAAGAAAACACAAGCCGGCTTCCTAAAGGATGAGTGTGAGTGCTGTAGTCAGGCTCACTGGCTTATTTATCCACATCTAAATCAGCTCAGACGGGCTATTTGCTTCAGCCCAGATCAGAAGTCATGCCCTGGTGAAGACGCCGTCCCTGATCCCTGTGATCAACTCTTTAACTCCGTAACTCAGCATATGTTCTGAGGTCTTAGGCGGGTGAACAAAACAGCAGTTCAGACCTCCTTCGTTTATCTTCCTTATCAAATCATTTTTGAAATTACGTAGTAGTTGTAATAGCTACAAAAGAGCAATATGTAAATCAAAGGCCAACAATCTGGAGGATATTAAATGTATACATCACGATAAACACCTAACCTTGTGTCAGGTTACAATATTATCACAATATAATACTGTATATACTGCCTCAAGACATGTACATGAAATGCTTGACCTTGTCACATGCTATAATTTTGCAAAGCCAAGTATATTATGGAGGATATACGTAATATAGCACTGTTTCAGTATATTAATTGTACATGGTGTAATACCTCTAATGTGGGGCATGCATTTATTAATAAAATAAACATTGCATAACAGGGTATCATAAGGACTTTGGATAAAACATGTATACAAATGACTCATTATGCCAAGCTGTGGACTTCCAAGCTTGTGGAGATCCAAAAATGACATCTTAATTTTAATATCCACTAAAAATTATCAGCTCACCATCTGTGGCTGACCCGAAGTTCTCGGTGCAGCACTCGGTGGCTCGGGGACTCTAGAACAGGGTTCGACGGTTTCTTGGGCCGAATCAGATGATCCTGATTCTCCATTATCTGCTGCTGTGCTACAGTTTCAGACCTGGAGTTTTCTACCGTAAAGAAAAAGAAAGTTCAAATATACTCTTCATTCATCTATATTTGAATTTCTTTTTTGTTACAGTTGTCAGAGGCTTTAGATAGAATTTAAAGCATTACCTGCATGATAATTTCTCTCTACACTTCTTGGTGAAACCATCTTCAGATGGGGGACAGAGGAAGTAAAAAGACTAAATGAATTTAACTGAGTTCATATCAGAAGTGAATACTTTCCATTGGCAAATTACTCATACATAAGTTGTCTATCAAGAAATTAGCCTGTTATTTGACTTGTTTTGATACAATTCGAGCTTGAATTAAAGCTTGATTAAAATACATTTTAAAAAGTGCATGTAGTTTTCACAGTCACTCCTACATAATATAGGCCTGGGACTCGACAAAATAATAATACAACTGTAAAATAATGCAGTAATAAATCAATATGATACTATATACGTAATATTTCAGTGATATACAATGGGGTCCAAAAGTCTGAGACCACACTGAAAATCTTGAAATAAACAGAAAATAAACAGAATTTTTTAAAAAAATGAACTATCTTGGATGCTAATCTTTCACTTTTCAAGATGCTACACTATTTCTAGGTCCCTGTTTAAAGTTAAACACATCTGTGATATTGACCAGATTAACTCCTTTGTACGAAAGGTCAGTTTTTCCGTGAGTCTCATCCCTTCCACTGAAGCACGTGTTCAGACGACACGCCGACGGACTTGATCTAAAATGGTTCATCAGGATTTACACGAATTTGTGGAGTCCATGTCAGCTCGAGTGAATACTGTCATTAAAGGGGGGCATGCCAATGAAAAAACTCTGCAAGCCTTGAAAATATATCTAAGATTTTACTTTTCACTCAGGTCATTTCTGACAATATAATTTGTAATGAAAGGGTTTATATTAAATGATTTTAAAAAAGCAAAATAGAAGGATTTTCACTAATTGTCTCAGACTTTCGGATCCCACTGTAGGTATAAGTAAGCTGTGTCAGTAATAAACAACAGATTTTGACTGCGTTATGCAGGACAGCGTCGAAAACAATATATCGAGTACATATGCTAAAGAAGAGAGAATTTCATCAGAAAGGAACATTTACTCCAAATGAAAGCTTTTCAAGATAAAAACAAAAATCATGGGCTTGTGAACTGACCACAAAATATCGAAGCTCATAGTTCTTTTTTAATAGGCTTGGAAATTGGCAGGGCTGAAAAAACTACTGATATATTATTCTTAAATGAAAGGTTTTTTGGGGGGGCAAAACGTACTCAAAGATGAAATGAAAGTAGGTCACAGCAGATGAAAAACTGATGACTTGGTTCTTGGTAGGGTCTTTTTTCTATGCTGACGAATGTGGTTAGATGCTTTAAACAGAAATATAAATAAAATTCAAGTGAGATGTGTGAAAGTATCTACTGATAATGCAGTCCCTGGATGAGAGAAGATGAGACCGTCGAGATTTATAATGGGTATTCTGAAGGTCTGAATAAAAATATAAAGAGTAAATAGTTTTTTTTAAATGTCATTAAGAAAGAGTATAAAGAATATTCCATTTCAATAATACTAAAGTAAAAGTATAAACATGGCAAAATAATACAGTTGTAATTACAATTACAATTTCCACCTCTGAAGCCTGGAATAGCAAAAATGCTCATTCTGTTTTAATGATTGTAAAACCTAGACCTAAAATCTGCCCTGATGGGAGTTCTACCTGTTTCCATATGCTAAATATGATCAGTCTGTTCTTTAAATAATATCAGGTTGAAAGGGTATGACAGCATATGCAAAAAGGTGCAAGGGCAAGTTTTCCACTTTTTTAAATTTATATTACAATTATATTATAAAATATTATATTATGTACATTAGTTTACTGATGTTCTAGTTATTTTGTTTAGTCACTTTACACTAGCCAATTCAACTATGTGAACAGAGACAAGAAACTGTACTACATGCCTGCATATTTTTCACTTATTGTCAGTTCATTTACTCTGGGGAATTACCTCACAGACGCACGAAAACCAATGATATCAAATTTCTTCGAAGCAAAACCTATTCCTCTTCTAACCACCTGATTTAATTCCATTGCATAATGCAGATCAGCATGGATCATAAACAAGCTTACCTGCGGAATGTAGTAAAGCAGCATACTCTTTTTCAGTAAGGACCTAGTTACTCTCAAGCACATGTAGATATTAGTACACACGCACCTGCTGAAAATTCAGTTGACTCTGTGGAGGGTTTGAGTAGAAATTGTACTCAGCAGACGCACGTAATGGCATTAGCCATCTAATCACACCTCTGGCAGGGTACGAAATGGGTCTTGATCAGATTTAAGACAGAGCAGATGGTAGACTGCAGGTGGACAGCCATTTTAGACACTTTAAATCAAAGGTACAGATTTATACATAGATTAATAGATAGCATCTTGATTTTAGAGACATCAGTATTGCTGTTTAATAATTTTTATTTTAAATATGATAACATTTTGTGGTGTTTATTGATACATTTTCCTGTTCACTTAATAGACTTTCAGATACACCCTGACAATTTAATATATTATATGTAATAACCTATAATTTATATATATAAATATATATATATATATATGTATATATATATATTTTTTTTTTACTTTTATAGGCCTGTCTGTATACATACAGCAGTGACACTGGATTTGCTCTCATGTAGAGGGCGTAGGTACAGCTCAGACTAAGACAGACACACTTGGGCAAATTGCCATACACACTGAAACAGTGGGTTGCACAAACAAGCAGACGACAGCTGACTCCACCGTATGTGACCTTCTTTATGCCAAGAAAGCTGTCTGTGGTCTTGCCAGTATCCTTAAAGCATGATTAAGCATGAAGAGAACACAACGTTTGTGTTTTGTTGGGTTTCAGATGCATACTGCATTGATTTTTATGCTGTATAACAGTATTATGTAATATTATGTAATAGTATAATCCACTGATTATTGTACTGATGGCCTTAAAATGCTTTCAACGCCAGCCGTTATTATAGTGAGATACACAGATAAATACGGAAAAAGACAACCGAACGGAGACACATTTTACCATAGCGCAAATACACTCACTGGCCACTTTAATAGGAACAACCATACCCCTGCACATTCATGCCTTTATCCGATCAGCCAACCATGTGGCAGGAGCACAATGTATAAAATCATGCAGATACAAGTCAAGAGCTTCAGTTATTGTTCACATCAAACATCAGTGGACTGGAGAGTTGAAGATTGGAAAAAGACCCGATAGCACACCCAATAACTGTCCAGTTTTGGTGAGCCTAGACCCACTGTAGCCTCAGATTCCTGTTGTTGGCTGACAAGAGAGGAAGCCAATGTGGTCTTCTTCTGTTGTATCCCACCTGCCTCAAGGTTTGACATGTTGTGTGTTCTGAGCTGCTTTTCTGCTCCCCATGGTTGTAAAGCCTTCCTTCAGTTGGAATCAGTCTGGCCTCTGACCTCTCTCATCAAAATGGCATTTCTGTCTGCAGAAGAATGATTGATTTATTTATTTATTTATTTTTGTAAAATCTAGAGCCTGTCTGTGTGTGAAAATCCCAAGGAGATCAGAACTTTCTGAAATATTCAAACCAGCACCAACAACCATGCCGTAGTCAAAGTCACTGAGAACACACCTGCCCCATTCTGATATTTGATGTGAACATTACCTGAAGCTCTTGACCTGTATCTGCATGAAGCCAAATGGTGGCTGGCTTCATGTGTCTCGGAGGAAGCACATGTTAACTGTTGTATGAAAAGGGGTAGGGGGGCACGTTATCCTAGTGATTAGCACTGTGCCTCGCACCTCCAGGGTTGGGGGTTTGATTCCCACCTCTGCCCTGTATGCGTTGGAGTTTGTGTTCTCCCTGTGCTTTGGGGGTTTCCTCCGGGTAGTCCGGTTTCCTCCCCCAGTCCAAAGACCTGCAATGTCGGCTGATTGGCATTTCCAAATTGTCCGTTGTGTGTGATTGTGACCTGTGATGGGTTGGCACCCCATCCAGGGTGTCCCCTGTCTTGTGCCCCGAGTCCCCTGGGATCGGCTCCAGGTTAGTGTCCCTGTGTAGGATCAGCGGTACAGAGAATGGATGGATGGATGATACGGGATAGCTAGCTAATGGGTGGGAAATGAATGAGATGACCATGACAGGAAAAACAGCAATGTCTTATAACCATGACAGACATTTACAGGGAATAATGCTCCAGTATCTTAAAGAAAGCCAGTCGTTTAGTTTTGTAAGATTAAACAAATTTAGTTCTGATTGTTTTAGGAAACATCCTGGTCAACACTCCATATCAGTAGGTGGTGGTAATTCACCAATCTGTTGTTTATCAGCCGCCATCAAACTACAACAAGAAGAAGAAGAAGAAGAAGAAGAAGAAGAGGTTTTCCCACAATTCCGTTCTTCCCGGAAGTGTCAGCCCCGCTTCTGCTGCTGATTTGGAATGGGAGCTTATTATGGGTGGAAAATAGAAACCAGTTAGCTGTCTCTTCCATCTCATTTGATTTATTTATTAATTTTTTTTCAGAGGAGAACAAAACGCTGCCATCATGACAAATGGTAGGTCTGCTAATCGATTTATCAACTGTCACTATTGAGAACAGGCTAGCGACATAGCTAATGAGCTAGCAAGCTAATATTAGCCTGTTAGCTAGCTCATCTGTGGACGTGGCTGAATTTAGAGCTTCGTTTACACAGCGTTCACACTCACTCCGGGTTAAATTCGGATAATAAGCAATAAATCAGTTGTTTGGTCGGCTTTAAGCAGCTTGTTGCTCCTGCAGGTGTAGATGTGAGCAAACACGTCATCTGGGCAGCAATGTAAACATAGCTAACCTAGCTAATTAATGTTAACCAGGCTAGTTATCTATACAGAGCCACTTAACAGGAAATTAATTCATTTACTAATGTATTTCTGTCACAATATTCCCAAAATAAACCCATACATCTCAGCAATAGGCTAATTATGAGCTGTATAATCATAATCCTAATCATGTCAGCTGTCAGACTGCTTTCATAATTACCATGTAATTGACTTAGACTTTGCTGCATGAATATTTTTTAATTATTATTTTTTAAATACAAAAGACAAATGCACAAAATCTCAATTATGTCTATATATTCAATTATATGCAGTGATTTTTAAAAAATTTATTTTTAAGAAATTATTATTATTATTATTATTATTATTATTATTATTATTAAAATTATAGAAATATTCTGCACATTACCATCGTTAATATATTCTGGTGGGTCCTTTTGGCAACATACAATATTAAGCTTTTAAAAAATGTATATGTAATAAATTGACCAAATAAATTTGGTAAAATTAAAAAAATAATAATTTAAAGTATGCATTATTTCTCTTTATTCACAGTGTACTCCTTTGACGGCATCCTTGTATTTGGACTCCTGTTCATTTGTACTTGTGCATACCTGAAGAAGGTTCCTCGCCTCAACAGCTGGCTCTTATCTGAGAAAAAAGGCGTGTGGGGCGTCTTTTATAAAGGTGAGTGTCTCTGTTTGTGTTGTTCATCCTGACAAAGGAAGAGATGGCTTGTAATTTTCACAGTATGGTGAACTAGGGGGAAAAAAAAGTCGTGACAGTAGGTGGCAATGGAGAAGAGAAGATTCATGCCAGAGTGAAATGCGATCACACCAGTGAGAAAAAAAACCCCACAAAAAGTATTGCTTTTTGTTAAGAATAACACGGAGAGACAAAATGAAAAGCACTGAAAATCAACAGGTTGCTTAAGAATTAAATGCTAAACTTGTTTCAGAAATGCTGCTGCATTACATTTCACTGTATGATTCTGTTCAAAATCCAAAAGCTGGTCTGATCATAATTGACCAGTTATTAACGGAAGTACATTGCAATCTTTCTCTGATCTTAAAGAAAAACTCATGTTGTCATCCAGTGAGTTGTTTAGACATTTACAAATAAGACATTATATTATAAGCCATAAGGAATGGGAAATAATCAAGGAAGTCCAACTAATATGGAAAAGTACTTCATTAATATAAAGAAATAACACACACCCCATAAAATGTCACACATACAGTAGACTCAGTATACTGTTTGATTCAATAGATGACACATTCCATATAAAGACAAAGTGGGAGCTCGAACTAAATGAAATTATTATGAGACTTGGGAGAACATGTGTATACACATCTGGAAAGAGTTTGACTGGAAAACAAAAATTAGGTTCTTTAGAACGCCGCAGGTGATGTTAAAGTTTGCTGAGAATCCTGTAGCAGAGAAATGTTGGAGGAGATGTGAGAAGGTAGGCGATCACACACACCAACAGTGGGTCAGTCTGAAACTTAGAAAATGTTACACATGACTGCTCAACTCCAACAGAAGCTGGACATTTTCATACAAAGATGGACACCTGTTATTCTGTATCTTAATGCACTGAAAATGAACTGATTATTGGACCTGTCCCCTCTGTTGTACCGTTTATTGGACCATCTCAACATGTTTTTTGTGTTATATTTGTCTATATTTCCTTCGCTCTATCCTGTATCCTATTGGGCCACTGCCATTGTCAAGGGATGTTTAGTTTATTGTTTGTAATAATTCATTCAAATGTATAAAAATAAAGTTACAAAAAAAAATGTTTTTTCACAGTGATGAAGAAAACCTGAAATGCAATACACAAACCAATGTAATACAATCAGCCAGCGATTAATAAACGCTGTCTTCCTGCTAGAAGTTTATGTAATTCCTCTCTGTATTCCTTTCAGTTTCAGCCACGCATTGCAGTCATGCCACACTGAAATGCAATCACTGTCCAATCACAGCTCTAAGCCGTGTTTGTGGGCGTGGTTGTAATCGGAGAAGAGCAGAGGTTTCTAAATTCGTCCTGTTTTGAACCCGCGAGCTTTTCAGAACTAAAACATAATAAAAGTGCTGATATGACTAAAAATATTCTTAGCTCACAGCAGGATGTTTTCAAATGTCTTAGACTTCACGGGAGAACATACATAAAAAGTAGCCTCTCTATTTCTTTTGTGTTGTGTTCTTGGAATGCGCCTCACGTGTTATCATATTGATCATGTGCGTATTTTAACCTGATTATTATTATTTATTTATTTATTTATTTTTTAACCCCCTCACAGCGGCAGTAATCGGGACCCGACTTCATATTGCCGTGGCGCTGTCCTGTTTGTGTATGGCCTTCTATCTGGTCTTCGTGAAATGACACTGATGAAGCCACCTCATGGACACTGTTTGGACGTTGAGGCCTGGAGTGCCATTGGAAACGCCGTACAGGCGAATCCTACCGTCAGGACACACAGACACTGCTCCACATTCCTACTTCCTGTTCCTTAAGTTATCCTTTTTTCCTCATACGATAATTTGTCTTCGACTCGAGCTGGAGGGAGATGCGTCTAAATCAGTGTAAAGGAAGAAATAAGATTAAGGACAAATGACTTGTATGAATATTAAGCCTTTACTTGGTGGTTTAAGGTTACTGTCATGGTTAAACATGAAATGGTGTAAAAATGAAGAAAAACACTATCTTTTATTTTCTCTCTCTGAATTGTTTGCAAATCGATCCATTTTCTGTAGAGGCAAAGTGCTTCATACGGCTGTAGCTTGGCTGCACGATTTATTAAATCTTATAATTGGTCATAAATATAGCCTAATATTTCTCATCAGTGGCAGTAGTTTCAGCATGATGCCATGATGTGCCATCCTCTTCAGTTGTCCATTTTTGCTTTCTGACACACACACAAACTAAATTTCAAATTGAGACTTTGGTTATCCAGTCAATTAGTATAAATTGGGTAGACTGAGACAATAGGAAAAGTCAAAATGCATACACTTTGCCCACACTGGCTTTTGGATTCGCAGGTTATATTAATATGCGTTCCTCTCATGCCTGTTAATGCCGTGGTTTCAGCTTGAATGTCTTTAGTGCAACCAAATCTGATTCGTTGCTTCCTTTTTGTGGTGTGAATATCATATTATAATATAGATATTCTGCAGTACAGCAACAATGTGAACTATTGGAGGGTGGTATCTGTAAATATACTGTATAAGATAAATAGTATACTATTAAAATCACAATTGGGATGAGATTTTCTTTTCTAAAGCAATAAGTAGTAATAAGCAATCTCTTGTCTTATTTAGTCAACTGCAAATCCAACTCTTACGATTGAATACCTTCTCACGTAGTACTTATCGCATAGTCAATGCCAAAGTGGTCCTAGTTTTAAAATTGATGTGCAGATTCGACCCTCACACTTGCAGCCTGTTATTATCAGCTGAAGAACTCATTTTGTATCATTGTGTAAATCTGCTCATGGCTTTCTGCACACTGCTGTCCTTATGGAGCATTAATGCTGGTTGTCAAGCAGAAGGTTTTGGTACCCTTGTTCTTTTTGTATTTAAATTGAATTAAATAAAGAGTATAAGCCCTTTACCTGTTTGCACAATGCATTGTTTTATACCACGTCGCGGTTGAATTCTTGATTCTGATTGGTCAGAAAGTTTGATTAATTTTCCATGATAGCAGGGCAGCTCACAAGTTATAATAGGTTTATGTTTCTGTAGTAATGACTAATTCGCAGGGACTAAAGATAAAAAAAACTTATTTATCAACGAAAAATGTGTAATCGCTGAGATTGTAAGGCATGCTGTAGGAAATTTATTTACATTTATGGAAGGAGTCTCCATTGTCAGTGCTTAGTAACAGTTAGAGGTAAAGCTATTTAAGTTTTCCACCGTGTAAGGATGATGTGTTTTGCGATTTCTTGGTGACAAGTTTTTTTTTTTTTTTTTTTTTAAATCTTCAAGAGAACATGGGAACGTTTATAGATTATAATGTAAGCAATGCCAAGACCGAACTCGTTTCATGGACGTTCCACAACATTACATGTAACTATAAATGGATTAAAAAAAAAAGTAAGACGTCATTCTTTATTAAACGAGTGTAATACTAGGAAAATTGCTGTGGTGTAAGAGGAATAAAACTTGACAGGCGTGCTGTGCGGAAAATAATCATTGACATGGTGGTGTGTTGTGGCCTTTTGATTTACTTCAAGTGAGGAGAGGAAAAAGGTCTGAGATCATTACTGCTGTGAAGATGTAGGGATGTTTGGGGTTTTGATAAAAGCTTAAATGTGTTAAAAATGACAGATTGATACTATGAGAATGCCTCAGCTATGTCACATTTCTATTTCCTCATGATACACAGCTCTACCGGTCCTTTCAAGTGGATTTCTCAATGTCAGGTTATGGTTTTATGCTAAATAAATAAATAAATAAATAAAAATAATAAAAAGCTGGGCAAAGATCTATTATACAAAAACTAACAATCTTACTTCCAAAGATTTGCACACTGCCAGCCCTTTTTTCATCCATTTCATAAAAACTGCTCAAGAAATGTTCATGTTCTTTTTTTTTTTTTTTTTAACTGGACTCCTGATCAAATATTGTCAACATGGATGATCTTGACACCCAGTGGTAATACATGAAGCATAGGTATGGGGAAAAAAAGCAATCCCACTGGGGGAAAGTGCAAAATGCAATTCACAGATTGTATCACTTTTCATCTGAGGAAAACATGCCACACTGAAAAGCAATGTGTCTATTTCTTCAGTTAAAAACAATCAGCAGGGTATTTATTTATTTATTTTTTAAGAATTAAACCCTGGCTTTATATCAGAAGCGAATGTAATTCTCCACTGCATCAGTGCTACACTGAAATGCAATCATTGTCCACGCTCAGCTCTAAACTGCACTAGGGGGCGTGGCTGTAATCAGATTCCTACTACACTGAACCCTCAGTGTTTTTATGACTAGGAAGATTTACAGCTCACAGCAGGACCTCCACACTTACTGTGTGTCTGTATTTTGAGTGTTTCTTTTTTTTTAAAGATTGCATGATGTGCAATTACCCAAAGCTGCCACAAGATGGCGGACGAGTAAAGATGGACATGACGTATGGCAAATACATGCGGGGAGGAAAACACTGATGACAAACAAGCAAAGATATGTGCTGTAATTTCTAATCCACACACACCACTGAAGTAGGCAAGAATTGGAGAAGGTCAAGTTACATGCTTTCAAAAATCACACACTTCAGCAGTAAAAAGTGTGTAAACATACACACAATGGTAATACATGATCTAATACAATTCTTAAATACTAGTCAGTACAGAAGTATTTTGTTCAGACATCAGCTTCCATTCTGTACGTTCACAAACAACACGCCCAATCCACGCGAGATCGAGCAAATCGCGTGCGCGCTCACACAATGACGACAAAGAGGAGGGCGCGTGCAGCATTCAATGACACGAAGTGTTTCAAAGTGTTTTGAAAAAAAGAAAAAGTGGGCTTCAATGCGTGGCCTGTTTACTTTTTAGTTCTAAATGAAAACTTAACGAACGCATTTGAAGTATTTAAGAGACTATTTCAGTTATCATAGTATATTGTTTAAGAAAGTCTATGCAAAAAAAGTGAACTAATATTTTTACTTACAGCAGGTCACAAAACAGTACAAAAAAACAGTTGATTTTGTATCATGGTGCATTTAATATTGAGTAATATTAGACATTACCAGGAAAATAAGGAAATTATAAACCAAAAAAGACAACAAATAAAAGAAATGTGTGGGATGTAGCTGTATATCTATACAATGACATTATATAAAATAAGTATTTAATTTAAAACTTTTTTATAAATGCATATCTTGTAGAGGGTAAGAATAAAGTAAATTAAAACTACTATTGTGTCAGTGACTTTAGCTATAAAGCCACACTCTGCAAATTCTCACCTGAACTGAAATGTTGAAATCGGTGATTAACAGCATGACTGGTTTGCTTATTGAACGCGGCACCGAATCAGGAAAAATCTCCTACAGCAAACAGCTCAGTCCGAGAAGAGCCGCGCAGCAACTTGGCAGGCGAGCGCGAGAGTGAGTGTGAGCGCGCGACCACAAACTGCACCTGCAGCACCGATTCATGCACTGATATTGATTTTTGGAGTTATTGTTGTTGTTGGTTTTGATCCCTCGGTTCAGGAAGCGAAAAGCATCGCAGAGGGGAGGGGGAGCAGAAGTTTTTCAGCCGGACTGAGCTCGCGTTGTTGGGAGAGGAAGGGGGGCCGAGGATCGGCAGGAATGTCCCAGAAGGAGAGACCCACTTTCTACCGACAGGAGCTTAATAAAACCATATGGGAGGTACCTGAGAGGTACAAGAACCTCGCTCCGGTCGGTTCGGGCGCTTATGGATCTGTGTGGTAAATATTACTTCGTTTTCTTTTGCAGTTAATATGGTGCATTACTGCTTCAGCATTGCACAACCGAGCTCGTGAAGTCTTTAGTACGCGAGTGCACACTTGCTCAAAGTTGCTCCAGTAGATTTGTGGACAAATCAACACCGGGGATTTAATTCATCATCATCATCATCATCATCGACCCACTTTTCATTCTCTTTATCACTTGCACGCGAGAATTCATACATCCATGCATTCACATTCATATATTCCTCTTCACTGCTCTTGTTTTTTTGTGCATGCCTCCAAATCCTGGAATCTGTTCATCTCTTTGAATAGTAGCTCTTTTGTTTACAGAAAACATGCATGAGTTATTAAGAGTGTGGGACCCATTAAAAAGCACGGTTGCACTTTCAAGTCCAGGTTTGTACGTATTTGTTTCATTTGTTGTCAGTGAATAAGGTGGACATTTTCGTAAGACACATGCTATGCAGTGTTCCTGGTGGACAGAATGATGTCACCCAGCATGTCTCTGACTCACACTTCCAGGATTAGGTGGTCTCCTCACTGCTGCTTCAGTGACTCATGCTTGATGGGGGCTTCCGACCCCTCGGGGATGTGTGTGATCTATTACCAGGCAAGAAGATATTGCGATCTTTGTGATGGTGACAGATCTCTGATCACTGACCTCTGTCCAGCAGAATCTGTAATCCTGTGCTGGGAATGTCATGTGTGGGCGTTTGCATGAATGCAATCCTCCGTCCCGTTAATGTGACTCTTCCTCACATAACTTCTGAGATACCATAGAAACCCTGAGTCACACTATTGCAACACAGTAGATCTTTTTTTCCCCCTCTTTATTTAAAGCTTCTGTTTGTTTTTTCTGGCCCAGAAAAAATGTAAACATAACTCACAGCAAGGTTCATGTCATTTCGCTAGGGGGTGGGGTCAGTTGAGGGGAAGGGTATGGCTTGTAAGTGTTTCTTTCTTTCTTTCTTTTTTTTTTTTTTTTTATTCATTCAGCAGAGCTTTCTACAGCTTACAAACCGCTTCTTTAATGACAGTGAAATGGAGATATTTCCTTCGTGATGTGACAATCAGAAGACAGACTAAGAACTAAGAGGCAGGTTTAGAGACGGGATAATTTTGTCATCTAATTGGTAAAACGTCATATAATTTATACCACAGAAACTGTTGAATTCTCAAGAGAGAGGATGATGAGGGAACGTCTCGTTTTAGCTGCTGTAACGTAACAGATAACAGAAAATAACCTGTCTAACATTCCTCAACATTCAGTGTTACTATAAACTATTAACGTTCATTAATAAAAATTGTAATCATTGGCGAATTGCTGTGATATAAGTGAAATAAAACACCTCGGGACTTGATGTTATTGAAAACTAATTATCTTCGGGGTGTTAACGTTGTGTCAGGCCACATCATGCTACCCGGTTGCTGATTATTTTCTTATAACGGCATGCACCAAAGTGTTTTGTTATAACCAGGGATTGTTTTTCTGGCCCAGAAATAGACCCCGCCCTCAGCCGTAACACAGCTGTTCAGTAAAAAGGCAACTCGTAAGGCCTAGGTATGGGGTTGGTTTGTGTGAAGGTGGAAGCCTGTCACATTGTTATCGTAATTGGCGTCAGCGGCAACAGAAGGATTTCAAATGACAAGCTGCTGCTTTAAGCACAGTTTGAGCTCAGTCAAGTTGAATGTGAGAGCAGCAGGGGTTTTGTTTTGCTTATTGCTCATAGCAGTGCCGAAAAGTCTGTGCTGCTCTGGTGTTACAGTGTAGCTGCTGTTTGGAGGCCAACCACAGCACCGCGTTCAGATATTAGGAATCTATTCTGTTCCACTCGTCCGAAGTGTCAGACTTGGATTAGAAGTGCAGGAGCGTCTTGTTCCAGCGTGCTCAGAGCATAAATAGATCACTGTGCCCTGCCATATAAATGCCAGCTTGGTAAATCAGTTTCTGTGGCTGTGGTTGAATGATTCAGTCCTTTCACTGCTGGAGCTTTGTAGTCTTCAGGAAGCCACCTGCAGAATAAATGCAATTTGTGTAAACCCATGAGGATAATTGTGTGCGGTTTTCAGCGACATGTGCTCTTCTGTTCTCTTTGCACTCTCTGTTGTTGGTGGCCAAAGGTGTGGTAATGTTTGCATGGCTCTTTTTCCAGTTGAGTTGAAGGGAAAATTCTGTGCCGTTGTGGGTAGTTTCTATCAGGCGTGCAGAATTTTTGTGGCGATCACACATGCGTTGAGGGCGAAGTGTGCCGTGACATGCTTTTCACTTCCTGAATGCTGTGTAGCTTCTGGAATGTTTTCAGAGTGCAGATGGAGTGAAGGTGGGCACAGGTACAGTTGTGTCTAAAGGTCTGGGTTGAAAGAAGTATTACTGTTTATTTGCGTGTGAATCACTGAGAACATTTCCAACGTAAAATCTGTATGCAGGATGCTTTAAGCATTCTTCATTGCTGAGTGTTTGCACTTATTTAACCGCAGTCTTTCTGGATCTGGCACCAGCAGGCAGGAAATTCAGCATTAATGCTACTCGTGTTCGGGGGCCAAGCCATCTGGCTGAATTTGCACTGTCGTTTGCAGGAACTTCAGGGGATTTTTTGACTTTGTTCTGTCGCAGCTTGTTGCTCCCCGGAGTGCACTGGGAGCTGTCCGTGCTTTTCTTTCTTTTTTTTCCCCGTCTTGTAATCAGCTGAGACGGTCTAACGTGCAAAGTTCTTTATGCACTCATTTGCGTGTCTGTCTTTTCAGGAGTGCTGCCACAATCTTGACACACAGAAGCTGGAAAAATACTTCCTGTTGCATTGCTCACATAGTTTGGTTGACTAGTACTGCGTAGATAGCTGGGCCTGCATCTGGTCTAAAACCCTGGACTTCTCGGACACAGAGTAATGTGTAACAGAGTCTTCTGTGCCTTGATAAGGAAATGGGAGCTGTCCCTCAAGCCCTGGTGGTTTCCCAAGTTTCACAATCTTAATCTGAGTCACAGTTTCCAAACCATTTGTGCGCAGATGGTATATGTCATAGCCTGGCGTGTCTAACTGCTGAAAATCTTAGGACAGTGTTTTAACAGCGCAGGCTTTGTGTGGAGCGCGCTCATGCTTTTAAGCGAGTGTGTTTGAGTGGGATTTGGCTGTGCAGTGAGGCTGAGCTGAGTCACATTTACTCTTATATAAGGTGTAAAGAGGAAGGTAGAGCAGGAACGTAAGACATTGCTGACTCCTCTGGTGCGGAAACTAAAGATTTCTCTTTTGTATCCAAATAAATATAAACACTCAGTTTATTTATTTATATATATATATATATATGTGTGTGTGTGTGTGTGTGTGTGTGTGTGTATATATATATATATATATATTAGGAATAAAACACTTGGGGGCATGCAGTTGCAGGAAAGTAATTAACGATGATGTGGTGTGATGTGGCCTGATATGACGCAGATTTATTATTACCACCCCGAAGCTGATTATTTTCCAATAATCCCACATCCTGAAGTGTGTTATTCCTCTTATACCACAGCAAATTGGCAACAAACACAATGACTTTATTAATGAACAAAACATCATACTTTTTATTTATTTATAGTTACATTTAATGTTGTAGAACATCCGTGAGACAAGTTACTTCCTGTTGTCAGTTTCGTTATGGCAGCTATAAACAGTCAATCCCTCACCATCCTCTCTCTTTTTCTTCCCCTTGATCTTAAAAATCTCTGTCTAAGTTGTCACTATAAAACCCTAACATATTAGAATGAGTGCATTAATATAAAGCTCTTTCAGAGCTGCTGTTATAGAAAATTAATCAGCACCTTCTGACCAATCAGGATCGAGAATTCAGCGGTGCTGTGGTATAATCTGAATTGCCCAAGATCGTATTTCTACAGATTATGCGTATAATTATGCTTTATATTATGTGGACTTGGACACCACAAGTAGGCAGATGCCTTGTTGTTATTATTGCTTCCTGTGGATTACTCGCCAGTGCTTTCTCTTTTAGCTTTCTAAATAAGTTTATCAGTGTGAGTGACCGTGTGGTGAAGCATAGTCTTTGGGGACTGCTTTACCTTTTGTCTCCTCCATCTGTACAAGCTTGGCCTAGTTACACTTCCTGGAATCCTTATTGACTCGCTTTTAGAGCACACCAGAGCAAAGTGCTATTGTAACTGTCATGCCATTGTTCCCAGAGATCACACATGATTAGCTTTGCATGGATTCCACACACACACACAATTAGCTTTGCATGAATTTAATTTCACCTTGAAGCAAATTATTGTGAAAGGTAGACGACGGAGCTGGAAAGTGCCCAGGCCGTTAAAATGGACAAAATTGAAAAATGTGATTTATAAAAGATGAACTTCTTTTCATATTCTGATTAGCACTAAATAATTTTTTTTTTTCCATCAGTACTTTCACTGTAACTCTAAACAAAAAAAACCCAGGAGTGTGTATAAATGTGCTCAGCTTCTGATATCACAAAAATAAGCTCAAGCTCTAACATCTATCATGTTCTATGTGCAAACTATTAGAGGACAATGTGGTAATCGGGAGCTTGCGTTGTGTTTAAATAGGTCAATGTTCACCATTTTTATTCCATAAATAACCTATCTGTGTGCTATTCAGAAATATTCTGATCACTAAAATAACATGAAAAAAAATATTGCAAAATGACCTGTTTTTCGCTAGTTGTTTCCTGGTAATGTCTTAACTAACAAACCAATTGGCTGTTTTTACTGGATAAGTGGGACTTATGTAATACACTGTCATGTTGAGTGTTACAAGCTGCTTCATTCATATTTTAGCAGTGGGTTGTTTCTCTTTAAAGTGTCTCAGATGTTAGCTAGCTAAATCATTAGCTTCAGTTACTGGCTAGTTTACGCCTGGTGTTCATTTTTCTTTTGCCTGTTGAGTGGATCAGCTGTTCACTTTTAAAGCACCAAAAGCTGCAGAACATGTGTGTTAAGCCAGCTAGCCAGCTAACTCAGCTAACGTAAAATAGTTTTGGTTGTTATAGTATATTTTTTCCTGGCTAGTTATGTAAATAACTGAGAGTATGACAATTCAAATTGAGACTCTGATACTGAATCACACTTTTGTCAAACTGTGACCAAAACAAGCTCGTTTTCTAAGAGTTAACGTTCCAGTTAGCTATTTGGGATAGGAAGGGAGTACTTAGCTGTGTTTACAAATTACATGTCATATACAGTATATTCATAGTTCTTGGCAGGTGTAGATGTGTTCCTACGCATTCCATGGTGTTTTAGGCATAAAGCAAAACATATTAAACAGTGTATTATTCTAAATAGATTGTTTTAATGGTTTAAAATGACAGATTCCCATCCAAAATGTGCAGCAAGTAGTCCCTTAATTGCTAAAGGATGTTTCCATATGCTCTCCAGTAACCTGAGTGTACTGTCTTTAGCAGTTTTGAAAACTCCACCTTTTAGACATGACTCATCTTTTGTAATCACAAAGTCCTCAGTGCTCTGCATAAATTGTTTGCTCATCCTGATTTGTGACAGATAAGGCCAGTGACATTGTGTTCTTTTCTGCAGCTCGGCATATGACGTAAAGACGGGCCTGAAGGTTGCTGTGAAGAAGCTGTCACGACCTTTCCAGTCCATCATCCACGCCAAGCGCACCTACCGAGAACTGCGGCTGCTCAAGCACATGAAACACGAGAATGTGAGTTATACTACTCACCACAATGACAGAAGTAGGAACGTAACATGGCCAGAGAGATCTGCAGAGTTAAAAATAGTAGTAGTTTAGGTGCTCAAAAACAGACTCTTTTTGCTGTGTTTACTGTCTGGCTATGAGTATTATGAATGTCTACATCAATTCTCACACACATCAGTACAATGTGCACTGAGCTTCTGTCATGGTGATCTGAGCGTCATCGTTTGCTCTCACTTAGACTACTATACGACTGTTTTCTTCCTTTTACCACACCCAAGAAACAGCTAAGCGCAAACATCCTCTGAGGGAGCGTGAACCCCGACTCCTGCGTGGCTTGCATTTCTTATGCAACATTATTGATCGCTATCTCACTTCTGCAGTCAGTGTGTGTGTCTGTGAGTGAGTGAGTGTATCTGAGTTGGGGAGAGTACATTACAGTATTGCTTAATATTTAATTCAACGTAGAGACTTGCTTTAAATTGTATGTTGTCGAAGAGATCTGTGGCTTAATGGGAAAAACAGAAAATCCTGATTGCAAATACACTCATAGCTTCATAGGTTTAGCAGGTTTTTTTTGTTGTTGCTAATATTTTGTTTAGATTATAAACCAGAATTCTGTGAAGGTTTTGTATTTTTATTTTTTTAGTGTAAAGTCTTCTGCCTTACCTTTCTGTGGTGGAAAATGTTCAGTTACAGCTTTACCATAAGTGTTAAATAAAGACATGGAAAATATTGTCAACAAGTGCATACGTTTTGTGGATATAGAGCAACGGCCATACAGGTGAGCTTGTGTAAGATGCTACTGTAGAAACGGTAACGTTAGAAAGAGCGGACCTATTATCAGTGCTGCTGTTAAAGAAAATGAATCAATACCTTCTGACCAATCAGAATGGAGAATACAACAGCACTGTGGTGTAATCGTTATTATTATTTTAGCCATTATCATGAAAGCTACCTGGATTTTGTGCATTGTGGCATTTGGGACTTTCCTTAAGAAGTCTGAGTAAGAACATTAACTATACATGAATGACGCTAAGTTAAAGTAGGGCAGAGACTAAAAGAAGAAGCTGTGATGCATAAAATTAGGCAATCAGCCAGTGTTGAGTATTGGAGATTTTGCTGAGTGCTGCTCAGCTTAGTTTGCTTGCATATATGAAAACAAGCTTTTTTTCCCCTCTAGAGTAGGCGTCAGTGCGTGGGTGAAACACTGTGGTGGGCCTCTGCCTCACGCACACACACACACGGGCGCACACACACACACACAGGCTTATCACACACTTCTACGCACTGCCACTTCCTGCCTGTTTTTTTTTTTTTTTTTTTTTTTTTAAAAATCCAAATCAGATTTTTGATATTTGCTTGGTACTCCTCAAATCCCTGAACATGTAAAAAAAAAAAAAAAACAATTAAAAAACTCCCGTCCCCAACGCTGCTGTAACAGCTGGCAACTAATCCATTCATGACCTAATTGCTGCTCAACGTACTAGTGTGAGATGAACAGTGTAACATGAGCGGGGTCGTCATTATAGAGCAGCTCAGTGATTCAGACAGTCACACAGAGGTCATGGAGAGGGGTTCCCAATCCCACTGAGCCCAGAAAAGCTGGGATGACTCGTTGGGTGACGATGTATCACAGCTGCAGTTACCAGGGTGATCTCAGAGGCTGTTCACCAACTGACATCGACCTGGAAAGAAGAGATCCTAAAAGGGGTGGAATCCCGAGTAGCTAAGGTTTCACCCTATTTTCGGGAGATGAAGAGCGTCTGGTCCAAGAGAGCTAATTCTGCTTTGTGGCTGTCTCTTTCTCCCTCCGTCGGTTGTTATGACACAATCAAGGGGGTCTGTCCACATTAAGAAAATAGTTTACGCTTTACGCCAAATGGATTAAAACAACACAATTTAAGCAATTGCAATTTTGGAATGGCATCCCCCAGGACCTTTGTGGCCGTACTTCCGTCTTCTCAGTCCCATTAAGACCTGGTATTAACATCCGATATGATCTGATAATGAGTGCAGTACGGATGTGAACGTATCTTGGGGACTTGTTCAAACCCCTTTTCAAGGTGGTCAGGGATACAAATGGCTGAATAACATTTGTAGAATGAACGCTCTGATAAATGTTCCTCAGTGCGTCCCTGACATAGAAGCACTGCCTAGTTAACTGCCTCAGGAGACTCACGCTGGTCAAGAAATTGCAGGTTTTGAGATTTTAGATGGATGAAAACGCCTGATGTAAATGGTGATCTGTCTCAGCTGTCCACTTGTGATCGGGTCACCCAAAATTGACGCTAATAACAAGTCTGAACAGCTGCTCGGAGGATCAAGGTTGGGGGTAGTTAAAAAGGCAAAGAAGAGGCTAAAACACAATACTTAGATCACACTTTGATCTTTCCACCGTAAGTATCTTAACATTCACTGTTTGACTTTTTCCGACAAACTGCATGCTACAATAAATATTTTTATCCAAAGGGTATACAAACTTTTGCATTCGAATCGAGGTGTGTTTTTTTTATTTTTTTTATTTTTTTTTTTTATAAATGCGATTAATAAAGAGGTAAATCATTTTATAACACTTTATAATGGGTGATTTTGAGCTGGAAAGATCACGATGGCTAATAATTGCATTGAAGGTGCTAAAAAATAAAAACCCACACTTATTTCTAAATGCAAATTCCAAATGGCACTTGTGTGAGACTGTTTTTGTTTGTTCTAGCATCTGCTTCCTAAACACACACTGCATGCAGACTGATTTGCGTTTTTTGTCACGTTTTTTTCCAGGTGATTGGCCTGTTGGATGTGTTCACGCCCGCCACCACCCTCGAGGAATTTACCGATGTGTGAGTAAATTGTTAATTTTTTTTTGTTGCTGTGTTGTTTTCATCAGCCTCTGGTTCAAATGGCTCAAATCTGCAGCTCCATCAGACAGAAAGCATTTCAATAATATATTACGTGCACGTGTATGGTAATAGCTCTGTTGTGGCACTGTACTACGTTGACAGTTTAATGCATCGACCAATGAGGAGGGTGTACGCGCACACACAAAGCAAACACGATTTTGGGGGGGGGAAAAAGGCTGAAATGCACCGCTATTTTACACACTTCACAACTTTTGCCGGGCACACGCAGCATTTTTAGGTCAGCCGTTTATCTTTTTCTGGCACATGTGCAATCTCGTGCACATGTTCTTTGTTTCACTCTTCTTTCTGAGCTCGGAGTGTGGGAGATATTCAGAAACAGATCTAACAAAGTAGCCTCGAGGCAGCAGGCGGTGTGCAAGCAGGTTGACTGTAGCGTACGTGTGTGTGTGTGTGTGCGTGTGTGTGTGTGCGTGTGTGTGTGTGCGTGTGTGTGTGTGTGTGTTTGCACTTGGTTACCAGGCAGAACGGTGAGAGGAGGTCCATTTTTGTGGAAAGACGAATCACAGATGATAGAATATTGCTTCCGGATTGGCTATTGCTCTTTTTAGCATGTGTGTGTGTGTCTGCCTCTGCATGCATGGTCAACAGGGGGCTTATGACACCAACACACACATTTACCTCAACTGTGAAAAAATGCACTAGCAGCACTTTCATGTGCATGTTGACAATATGCATGCAGGGGCCCCTTCACTGTTTAGATCAGACATTGTGTGTGTGTGTGTGAGCCGTGTGACCGTCTGAAGGGATTAGAGCGCACACATACTGGGAATATCCACAGTTACTATGGCAACAGGCTTTCGCCCCTTTATGCATAATTTTTGAATGTGGAATAACCTTCAGCTCGCTAAACCTGATGCACAGAGCATTCAGCACAGAGCATTCAGCACAGAGAACATGCGTCAGAGAGAGAGGGAACCAGAGACAGACAGGTGAACAGACAGCATTTTTTTCACCAGACAGTGAAGTATGGGACGATAATAAATGACATTTACAGTAACAAGACTTTTCGTGATTCCTGCCAAGGTACCAAGAGTACAGAACAGGGTCATGTTGAGCTGGAGAAAGCACAGATCATTGACGCAGTTGTCTCGAGGCCTCAGAATCCAGGATATTATCATCATCATCATTGCTTGTCTCAGTTTCTAGGCACTTTGTTCTTCTCGAGGATTTCCCCCTGATGTTGCGTCATTGTGGTACTATGTTTGTACAGTGCAGATGTTGCACAAATCTGTAAGGAGTACCTGCAATACGGGAAATGTGTAATCTGTTCCAGGTGTGGTTTCTTCAAAAACATTCCCTATTTTTACACACCATTCAAAATCATAGACTTCAGCTACATTGCATGAGGAATTTATTGGAATAACTCACCGATTGACACACTGACAAAACAGGAAGTGACCCACATCACAGATTTTCACATAATGTATGCAAGTTTGGGATAATACGTGCAGCCCTACATGCAGTTAGTGCCAGTGATGATCAGAAATCAAAATGATGAGTGCAGTAATGATCCATGACTGCTGCACGGTTCCAGCTTGTGAAACACAAAATTCTTCAGAAGTTCTAGATACAGTGTGTTTTTGTAGATCATCCAACTTCTTTTTATACTCACATGACATCACATTTCTCTCAGAATGGCATTGAGGGAGCAGGTCAGTAGGACTGCGAGCAAGTGGTTTAGCGCATGGTTCTCTGACCGCAAACAATGACTCAGCAGATTTCCTTGTACTACTACATCAACAACATGCTACAAAATTGACTAAACAGGTTGCTGCTTTGACTAATCTCAAAGATGTCATGCAAAATGCTTCTCCTTTTGTTGAGAAGCAAGCTGACGAATGCTATTGGCCGTTAGTGGTCTACTTTATGAATATTAATGACTAATGTGGAGGGAGGAGTGAGACAACAGGCTTGGAGAGGCAGAAAAAGACATATTATTTTTCAGAATAAAAATGATTGCAGCTGGTTTTCTAGACACTCTTCGTAGCTACAAAAATGCCTAAAAATATACACACACGGTATATTTCCCAGTAATGTAGTGGCTTCTGTTCGCACATGAGCTCTCCTGATAATTTCCCAGTAAATTGCTCTGTCAGTCTTCAACTCTGTATTGTGTTCACCCTTAAACCCTTTCTGTTTAATTAACATTAAATTCATGTGTTAAAGTGTGAAAGAGGCTAGAGAATCACCATAAATTGTCACTTATTTCAGGCAGCATACTAATAGGCTACTATTGGTGTTAACAAATGTTCACAAGTGTTCAATAATGGTGGTGTTAGTATTTTGTCATATGATTTCTTATGTAGTTTGTGGTTTAGTATGCAGTAGGGATGTAACTGAATAGAAGAGGAGGAAGAAGTCGTCTTTATTTGTCACATATTCATTACAGCATTCTTATTATTCTCCGCATATCAGACCTTGTTAGGAAGTTAGGGCCCCTGGATCAAAAAGGGTTCAGGGCCTTGCTCAAGGGCCCAAAACTGGATCCTGCAGGATGCAGTTTTACTTTCATGTGCGTATAAGTGAGCAGTTACATATGATGCTTGTGGGACAAAAAAAACATGCTCATTTACATACACAGGCGACACTATGTGATGCATGTTTATAGCATCTTCGGTAACTGTCTGGTCAGGGTTGTGGTGGTTTAAATTAGGCTACTAGTTTATTTATATATAGAAATGAAATTTGTTCGAAAATATCACAGGCAGGTGCAAACAAAAATAATACCTGTGCATGCAGAATTAAAAAAAAACAGTCCTGTGCACATCTCTTGTTGAGACCAATTATGAACTGGAGTGATGTAGCTGAGGTTGAGGAACTTCGCTGCTCACTCCAACCTAGCTAGCTAGAATAAAACTGAATGGAGAATGAAAAGTAAATTCAGCAACTTTTATGGGTATTTTAATGTGATGGAAAACACACACATACTGCACACAGTTCTGGATTTGGATCAGTTACCGTGCTGTACCGCTCTGTCTGGTGGAAAGTGGACGACACCGAAAAAACCCAAGTGACTAGCTCTTATTGAATGTGGAAAGCTAAGAGCTGACTGCTTTGCCTTGTACCTTTTAAAAGGCATGTTTCCCTCTAAAGCTTGGCACTGCTGTCTTTTGGGACAGTGGGAAAATTCCTGGCAACGACTATGGGAAACTCCTGTGTGGGAATTTATTTGGAATTTCCTCTGTGCACTTAGGCTGATTTTCTATTTTTATAGATAAAGTACTTATTTACTTGTAGTGTACATGTTCTTTGGATATGATTGCCAGAAACATTAAAATGGTTTGAACTGTTTGTGAAGTGTGTGCTTTGTTTGTACACATGCATACATATACTATGTAGTTGAACTGCTAACCAGTACATTGGCAGGGCAGTTTGCCCTTTCTCCTTTCAGTTCAGTAGAGTGAAGGGTATTTGACACCATGACCACACACACACACCACACAGAATGAGAGACAAGAGCCACACTGTGGAGTCGTGGCTAGCTGTGCAGTGAATGAACACAAGATTGCTCCTTAAATGCAAGAACACACATGCACAAGCATGCACATATGCACACAACTATGTTGGTTTCACACTCTTCTGCTGGCACAAGCGTAAAACCATGGAGACAGAGATAAGAATACTATAAGAAGGGCAAAGGGGATAAGTCCAGAGCTTAATTTAGCAAGACATTCATTGTGTGTGTGTGTGTGTGTGTGTGTGTGTGTGTGTGTGTGTGTGTGTGTGTGTGTG
>CM040994.1:6030510-6113318 GCA_022985145.1 Pangasius djambal
AGTTTAAGCACACTTCATTCAGTTTTGTTTCTGTAGCCCCCCCCCCCCCAACACATCCATAGCCATCCCTGCATTTTTCCTTTATGTTGCTCTTTGAAGATATTGATCAATTGAAGCTTATCATGCTGCTCGTCGGAACCCCAGGGCCCGAGCTCTTGATGAAAATATCTTCGGAGTCTGTGAGTTTTCAGTTATGCCTGCGTGTGATGTCTCTTTTGCCTGACGGCTTTGGGTTTTGCTCCCAGTGTGTTGCTTTCGCTCCAGCCAGCCATGCTTCACCCAGTGCTTTTGCAGCATCAACTTCCCCCTTTCCCCTTCCTGAGCATGAATCACTTTTATCTCTTAGTTGGGTCATCTAATTGCTAGGTAGTGTGCTGCCATACTGACACACGTGGGCTTGGATTGCTGTTGTCTGAGGTTTCACATTCTGCACTCACAACCCTGCCTTAGGGTTTGAAAATGTGATTAAGCCTAAGAGGTTTATGCTCCTGTGTGCTGATCTGCAGTATCCTTCACTGTTTCTTGTCCGTGTCACATATCATCTTTTAATCCTTGCTATCGCTTTATTGTTTCTGCCAACCAAATGTTTGCTAAATTTCACATCCATAATTGTCCTTGATGTATTCTTTGTCCCTACGTCCTATCGTTTATGTTTTTTTTACATTACAGACATCACATTTAATGTCCCATTCGTGATTGAAAAATGGTGCAAAAGGGTCTCTTCTCCCTAACCCGGCGTAAAACACACAAACACATACATCAACGTGTTTTGCCATGCGTAGTGTCTCACTTGCATTGCTATTGTAAGCCCCTTGACCTGGGTGACTAAGATATAAACCAGCTCCAGCAGATAATGCGCCTGACTGGAACTCCTCCAGCCTCACTAATAAGCAGGATGCCCAGCCACGAGGTGAGCAAGAACCACCGCTGTCTTTTAGCGCCATAACAGTGCTCGTAATCCCATAGGTTCAGAGTGGTTCCCTTTTTTTTTTATTAGACCTAGCAGCAATAGAGTAAGGAACATGTTACTACTGACTGACAGAAAAGCTGTGAAAAATACAGAGTTCAAACCAACAGCGTTAATAATCAATATGTGTCTCCTTGTGTATCCCTCATACAAAAGAAAATCAAAGAGATAATCAAAGGCATAAGTACAGTGGCTTGCATAAGCCCCCTTGAACATTTCATAGTGTTACAACCTGGAACTGAAATGGATTTAATTGTGATTGTGTTATGAAACTACCCAAACTAGCCAATCATAATAGTGAAGGGGGAGAATCAATATAGTTTGCAAAGTTACTTACAAGAAAAATTGTAAATTTCATATAAATACAAATGTTACTGCATCATGGAGATCAAGGAGCTATCAAAACATGTAGAAAAGTATCAGTCAGGGTTTATATATGAAAAAAAAAATCCTAAACCTCTTACAAAGCATCATTAAATCCAGTATTTAAAAAATCTGAAGAATATGGCACAACCAAGACTCTGCCTAGAGGAGGCCGTTCACCAAAACTCAGTCCGAAGGTAAAGAGGGAATTAGTCAAAGAAGCAACCAAGAGGCCAAGGGTAACTCGAAAACATGATGCTACCACCACCATGCTTCACTGTTGAGATGTTTTCAGGGTGATGGACAGTGTTTGGTTTCTCTGATTAATCCTTTCTTTACTCAGTCACTGACTTTTGGTGGACAGCCTTCTCTACGGCAAAATGAAAATGATTTTCCAGCTGATAAGAATAAGTTGAGGCAAATATCCAAAAAAAAGTATTTTCCAAGTTGGACACATGGGACAGAAACATGTAATGCGTCTCTCTGAACAGTAGTGAAGATGACTATTTAGCATAGTGTAATGCTAGCTGGTCCCCAAAAGGTTAGCAATTTTGCTCAGATTATTAAACAAATGACTCCTCTGGCAATATATGATTAGCAATGTATAAAAAAGAAGAGACAACCATTTAGCATGGGATATACACATGATTCTAATCAGTGATTACCTGGATGCTTACCTTACCCAGTAATGCTACTATGTCTAGCAAAAAACTATAAAAGTCTGTTCAGCATGGTTATAATGCTAACTGGTGACTTTCATTCATTATCAGAAATGTTACCATTTTTGGGTGAGGTATTGCTTTAAATATTTAACTGCACGACCATAACACTACATTGTTTAACATGCTCTGCTGATCTTTTGTTATCGTGGAAAGTTGTGTTTTTCAGAGGGATGTTTATCCCGGTTCATCCTTTATCCTCTAGTCACCCCAACCCCCTCTCTCCTGCCTTCTGCCTGCTTTTTGTCTGAGATGCGGCTCTGACCCAGTTCCTACCAGACTTTCAGTGAAGTGTTTGCCAAAGCCTAGCTTTAACACTGGGTGTAAAACACTAGTGTGCACTGCTTATCTTCTTAGCATGACTGATAGTCAGTGGAGAATCATTAAATATTCGTGTGTGCCGGGCAGGAGATATGAAGCACTGCGGTTTCCAGTTGGCAAAAAGAAAAAATAAGGCCAAAATAATTTCTAGTTACATTTTTTTCCTTCAAATAATTATTTCACATGAACGCATTTCTAATGGAGTCTGTGGTTTGGAGTTATGCTAATTTCTGCTTGAAGCTACAGCGAACATTCATACCTCTTATAGATCTAGAAGAATATCTGAGCGTCTGAGAGAACTGTTTTGTTTTTGTTTTTTTTGTCATCTTTTTCAACAGGCCAGAAACTACATAAATTCTTTGCCGCACATGCCAAAGAGGAACTTTGCAGATGTATTCATTGGTGCCAATCCATTAGGTATTACAACTCTTATTTTCTCTTAAGTTTGTTTTGGAATTTTATATAAACTCAACAAAGCCTGCTAGACTGAAAGCACAATGAAAGACGAATCACTGTGATGTTCATGATTTCTCTCAGCCGTGGACCTACTGGAGAAGATGCTGGTTTTGGACACGGATACGCGGATCACGGCCTCAGAGGCGCTGGCTCACCCGTACTTCACGCAGTACCACGACCCGGAAGATGAGCCTGAGGCCGAGCCATACGACCAGAGCTTCGAGAGCCGAGAGCTGGATATTGAGGAGTGGAAAAGTAAGCAGATGATCCAATAAGGTGTAGGAATTGGATCTGTAACTGATCAGCAATAATAGTTTTTGTAAGAGTTTCTGACTGATGTTTAAGATTAGTGGTGTTATACATCACATTACCTGCTTACATCTTCAGGTAATTAAAAAAAAGTTCATGGTAAATGTCATATAACTCTTTGGTAGAAACTGCTGGAATATATATATAAATTTACTTAAATTGACTAACCCTAGGGGGATTTTTCTTAGCGTTAAAGGCCTTAAAGGAATACCATTTTTCAGTCCACTGCATCTCTAGAGTATGTTATTACTACGGACAAAAGCTTGAAAAGAAAACTGAAAAAAAGACAGAATATCTGTTTGCTCAAAACTCACTTACATTGGAGGTCTAAGGGCAGTTGATTGTGTGAATAAAAGTTTAAAATACGTGACTATATAATGCAAATTTAAAATTACAACCATTACATTTTAACATGATGTAAGGTTGAGACAGACATGAGACAGTGTCTTATGAAAGCTGTACTAATATAGTTTTACCTCACTTAATACCCAGCATTGGATCAATAAAGTAGAACTGCCTAAGGTTTCCTGAAGGTCTCGTGGTATCTGTGCACCCATACATCTTTTGACTGCCACAAATTCTTCCCTATGAAAAAGTAGACCTATCTCTGAAGGGATGAGTTATCCAGATTTGGAGTTTACTTTTTACGAAACCTTTGGCTGAATAATTCATCAAAGTGTTCTGCAAAAACAAATGCCCTTAGACTTCCATTGTGTATAAGTTTTAAGTGAACAGATTTTATTCTTTTGTCTGTACAGGAAACTTTCTGATCATCTTGACTGTGGTAATCTGTCATGCACTATAGATGTAGCTGATGGGTAATAAAGTTGAAAGGTTCCAGTGTATTTCTTTAAGTAGTTAGTCAAAACAGCATAGAATATTGCTATGCTGAACATTGCATTACAGACCTAAAATTAAATGCAGCACCGTTTCATAGGTAAAGCTGTGGTTAGAGTGTGAAAGCGAAATTTCCGTAGGATTTAAAGGAGCGATGTTCCTCTGTCCTCAGGACTGACGTATGAAGAAGTCCTGAGCTTTGAGCCCCCCGTGTTTGATGGAGATGAGATGGAGTCATGAGTCTGTCCTTCCTCGCCTCCTGGAGCGACAGAAGCTGCCTCATAACCACCTTTAAACAGGAAGAAAAACACACACAAACACACAGCGTGACATTAAAGGAACAGTCTGACCAAAAACTGTTAATGCTCATCATGAATGGAAGCTGTAGCCTTGAATTAGCGTCATGCAAATAGAACTGTGCTAATTGGGGGCCATTGGGTTCCGTTAGTGGTTTAAGGACGGACATTAGCATAGTTTGGTTACATTGCTCCTTTAAAGTGCCTGTGCCATCATTCAGTACTGGCTTCCCAATTATCAGAGACTATTTATAAGCGGAGGAAAACGAAAACACATACACACACCTCCACTATGGACACTGAGAATGTAGAGTATTACTGAGTAATATTTTTTTCTCTATTGCTGTTATTGGATCTGTTTTCTTTCTGTCCGTTTTTACTTTGAAATGTCATTTTAAAATGATAGTAGAATTTTCATGAGAAATATTATTATTTAAATTTGAGATGGTTGGGGGGAATAGCAATCATATCTGTCTACTACTATCAAACTTTTTGGCATGTAGTTTATTCTCAAAAGTACAGTCCCTGCTTTCAGCCGGTACAGTAACAATGGCCATGAGGCGTTCTTAAATGAGTCACGTTAGTGTTTTTAGAGCTGTACATAAAACATTACGCTTGTAAATAAATCAGATTGTGCAGGAGCGTTAGTTTTAAGGAGTTCCATCTGCTGTTGTTTATCCAGAGAACGAATCAGGAGTGGAATCGATCAGTGAGTGTAAAATAGATCATCTGTTTTGCAGGATAAGCTCGTGTCTGTGTATCAACGCTCTCCCTTTATCTCTTAACCTCAAAGTCTATCCAACATAGGAATCCCCGGGGACTCCAGGTGATCTACGTTTTTATTCCTTACCAGCTCCAGGCACAACAGTACCATGTGTTTAGTGCTCTTGATTGCTTGATTTAGGCATGTTTTGAGCTGGAAGGGAGCAAAAATGAGGAGTGTCTAGGGTTTTGGGAAACACCGTGCAACTGCCATATTTTTGTTCTTCCAAACTGTAGAAAATATATCTTAAGTAGTGCTTGATAAGCAGAGGAATGTCTGACTTCCTTCTCATACACTGCCTGTGGGTTGATCGTGGGATTTTGCTATTTATAAATATGAAAATTCACCAGAAATTTGAGACGCATCATGTATTTGTTTCTTGCGCCATCTTTAGATGAAATGTACATTTGACTGTCTTACAGCCTGGCTCTTTGGCCTCTTTTTTTGTGCTGTATGTTGTTATTTACATCATTTTTTCAAAAATGTTGAATTTAAACAGAGCACTGTTCCGTCAGTCGAATAGGTAAATTACACTGTGTCGAGTGTTAAGGGAGTCGTAGTGGATTGCTCCAGTATGATAGGATCTCTGAGTGTCCTGTAATGTCATAAATCTCCTTCAGGATACCTTTTTCTCACAGCCTGATGATTCTCATTTGCTGGTATTTTGAGCAGGTCTCGGTGCTGCTCGAGACCGTGTCAATCTGAGCCAAAATCTGAGTGTGATCCCATTTTAGCACAGAAGACCAACTCCAAGAATGTGGGTACATCTCAAACCCCTTACTCTACTAAAATAGGATAAGACACACATACCTGCATACATGCAAGTGGAATACTATTTTGATATTCCAGTTAATGGGGTTTGGGACACAGATTTTCTTTTCTTTTTTTTTTTTCTTTTCTTTTTTTTTTTTTTTTGAACACAGTAAACCGTGCCAGCATCTAACTTATTATATTAGTAATATTTGTTAAGATTATTTCGAGTGTGTTTTCCATGTTGTATATTATTAATTTCATTCTGCAATATTCTGTTTTGAGCATGATTAGCAATGCGTGAGGGAATGTAAGGCTGTTTTTGTATGTTTACAACAATTCATTAAAAAATCACAAAAGTGGTCAGTCATACACCAGGTTATCCATAATTGTGTTGTTTTCATGTAGTCTATTTGTAATACAAAAGGAAAGACACATAAGTCCTTTTGTACCACTTGGCTAATTCATCAGAGCAAGCAGCTGACAACCTGTAAACCACTGGTAGTACAATAAAGGCAATTATTATTTTTCAACACCGTGAGCATCCTGTCCTTGTTTCACCACAGTTGTCTGGACATGCTTGAAAGAAATACACTTTTGTCTCCTTATTGTTCATGAGGAACGCTCTGCTTCCTCTTGCATCAGTCTTGTTTACTGCAATGGGGATGTTTTTTAAAGAAACACTGCCCCCTGGTGGTCATTAAAATTTGTATTATTATAACACAGAGCTGTTGTATTTAACTATTCTCCAGTTCTGATTGGTCAGAAGGTGCTTATTATTTTTCTACAGTTCTGACAGTAGTTCCAGCTGCAAGACAAATCACAGGTTTATGCAGTCCTTCAAATATTTTATCTTTTCTATAGTAACAGCTCTGCAATAACTAAGCCTAATAATCGAATTAAAGAAACATGATAGTTAACAAATAAAAACAACACCTTTGACATGCTGAGGATTTCTGTGAGGAGACATTTATTTATTTATTTATTTATTTATTTATTTATTATTAATGGAAGGAGTCGCTAGTGTCAGTGCTTTGTAACAGTCAGAGGTAACTAAGTTTTCTGGCAGTATACTCTTTAGGTCAGTTTCTCTTTAACATAACAAGCATAACATTTTTAACATTTTAACATAACATTTTATTTACATTAAACTATATATCAAAATGGCATTAAATATTCTCTAATAAGAAGTGCATGGTATTTTCTTGAGTAAACAATAAAGACATTATTTTCCCACAAACTATTCTGGAAGCCTTTCACTTGGATTATCTTCACAGTGACATAAATATTTGAATTCTTACAACATCAATAATTTAGCTTTCTGGTTTTATCAAGTTCGATGAAGATTTATTACATAAATAAATGTGATTTTTGAAAACATTGCAATATAAAAATACTAATATCAGCAATCCACTGTTGATGATTACATTTATACTTTTTTTTTTTTAAGTTATTGAGCTTTAGATTAAACTTATTAAAGTCAAGTTACCTGTCAGCCAGGCCTAAAACTATAACAACCAAAGCACCAACACCACCAACACAGCAAACACAAAACAAAGCAAGGAAGAAGCGAAAGGAAACGCTCTATCAGAGGGGGCCGTTAAGGTAGCCACAAGGAAATGGGCTAACAAAGCAGTAAATACTCAAATGATCGAGACAAAGCCAAACTTGAAAGTATGAGAACTGAAAACATGAGACCTGGCTGACATCAAGGAACTACAAGAGGGATGTATTGTCCTGGATGGAGAATGGTGCAAAGCTCCATGACAGTGGGCTATGGAAAGATGGAGACGAGGCTTTAACTCCTGCAAAGCTGCTGCCATATCCAGCTACACTTTTTAGGACACATTGGGGTAGAAAAGATGATCTACCATTTCAAATCTTCCTGGTGGAATCCAGCATTCAGGAAGAAAGTGGAGTATGTGACACGAAGGTGCACCATCTGTCTGAAAAGTAATTCAGGTGGAAGAACAAAGACACCGGAAAGACCTCCAGGCCCTTTCAGAAATCTTCAGATGGACTACATCACACTGCCAAAATCACATGGCTATTCAGTAGTATAAGTCATGGTTGATAAATTCTCAGGGTGGGTGGGAGGTTCTCCAACCAAGGGAGGTACAGTTGCTTATACTGCAAGAATGTTTGTGGAAGATGAATGGACATCATCAGGAATGGTAGAATAAGAGACTGTTCAAAATGTACCAGGAGAGTCTCCTCGATTAACACCGGCAGACCAATGTCATTGCCAGGAACAACTGACCTCGCAGACTAGTGATGCTCTGCTAATGTACCATTTTCAACTTATAGAAGCAATTTAAGCTGCAAGGAAATAGCCACAGCAGTAAAGTGAAAGGTGGATTCAGACAACACATGAAAGTGGTTGACGAACCAGGTGAGGAAAAGGAACAAGAAGTCAATTAGGTGAAGTACTAGGGACCTCAGGCCAGAAGAAAGAAGCTGTCAGTTTCACTAACATTTCAGAGACTGAGTAACATTTCATTTGTTTAGAGTCATTCCACATTCCATGCTATTCCAACTTATGCCTAGAGTTAAAGTGTGCCATGTGAAAAACAATGTCATGTAGTTATTTCAGTTGAGTGTGAATATGCTACAGTGGTAAGACTTAGAGACCAGTGGACAAGAAGAATTGTACCTATTATAACTGGCACTGAAGAGAGTTTTTGGAGATTGGTAGAAATCTGGATAGTTACTCCTATGTTGTATGCAGAAGGTGAAGGTCTTGGACAGCTTTATCTATAAGCTGACCTTGGTTCGAGGCTCAGGAGGTTTTTAGAGAAGGCACCAGGGAGTTGGAGGTTGAGAATGAGACATAGGCATCAGAAGGGATAACACCTGTATGTACACTCACCATCCACTTTACTGGGAACACCTGTACACCTGCACGTTCATGCAGTTATCTAATCAGCCAATCGTGTGGCAGCAGCGCAATGCAAAAAAATCATGCAGATTCAGAACAAGAGCTTCAGTTAATGTCCGCATCAAACATCAGAATGAAGAACAAATGTATTCTCTGTGACTTTGATCATGACATGGATGTTGGTATCAGATGGTCTGGTTTGAGGATTTCAGAAACTGCTGATCTCCTGGGAATTTCACACACAGCAGTCTCTGGGATTTACACAGAATGGTGCGAAAAAAAAAAACATTGAGTGTGCGACAGTTCTGTGAGTGGAAACGCTTTGCTGATGAGAAAAAGTCAGCAGAAAATGTCCAGATTGGTTCGAGCTGCCAGGACATAGTAACTCAAATCATCACCCTTTACAACCGTGGTGAGCAGAAAAGCAACTCAGCATGCACAACACATCAAACCTTGAAGTGGATGGGCTACAGCAGCAGAAGACCACACTGCGTTTCCTAATAAAGTCTACAGTGAGTTTATATTGAAGCTCCAATAAATAATAAAAATAAAAAAAATCATTTGTGCCGTTCTGAAAAGATAAGAAACAATGGGAAAATTCTAACAACTCTGCTAAGAATTCTTTGACCACTAAAACAAATTAAGCGACTCCATAATGTTCCTCACGTTGAACTCAAAGTAACACATGGGGTGTCTGAGGTAAACTGCACTACCACCATTGACCACCAGATGGCGCCAAAAGCCCGAAATATGGTCCGGATCCTTTATAGTATAGTGTCATACCGGCACATCTGTAGATAAAAAAAAGTACTGAAACAAACATGGGTTTAATTTTGCTATTAAATATAGATATGCTGTTATGATGATAAATATTGTATATATTTATATTCTCCATCTTAATATATGAAAGTTTTGGCTAAAGGGTTAAAGAAAGTGCTCTTTGTGTGACTAATCGGTAGGGAGTTTTGTGGGGTTTTTCTTTCTACGGCGCGGCTCCAGTGACAGAAGCACGCGGCAGAGCCGGTACTACACCATGGAGAGGAAAGGTGAGCAATAAAATACAATATCACTGCAGTTTCCATTCCTGAACATTATCACACATTAAGGTGTGTTAGGAAAATGTTAGCTGTGTGGTAGCGACAGATGTGACATTAGCAAAACAAGGAGTACAACTGTTCACTGTGATTGCTGAACAAAAGCCTCATGTTACTGCTTAGTCCCACACACACACACACACACACACACACGGTGTAATGGGAGCTAAAGTGCTAACTTGGTAACGGTAAACAAGTCACGCGAGTGATTAAACTCATAATAATAATAATAATAATAATAATAATAATAATAATAATACAGAATACAACAGACTGTTAGGCTTCATGTAAATATCCAGAGTTTGTAGTTTACATTAAACACCTTGCCCAGTTTTAATAATTATAACCAAATATCAGCTGCATTTTAACGATATTTTGGTATTTGTATACTCCTTCGCTATCACTCTGTTAGCTAGGCTGTATATAATTAACTTTATTAACCGAATTAAACCTTTTGGTAAAGAACCCAAAGCAAAATTGCTACATGGATATTTTGCCTTGATTTGTCACTAGCTAGCGGTGGCTAACTTTCACCGCCTGAGGTTAAAGTTTTCAGGCGGGTAATTCAGCTTTCATGAAAGTAATAAACACAGTTCTTGCGTTTTATCTTTAAAAAGGGCATTTCTGCAGTCTGAATTTACTCCTGTCATGTGTTTCATTACTAAAAATTAGCATAGTTCGTCAGGTTTTAAGTTTAAATAAAAAAGACGTTACATTCCTCCTCCATAACTAAGGATGTGTCCCAAATGTCTTCCTTCTAAACATTCAGGGCGCTACATAAAGTGACAAGGGCATTATTTTAATCCCTAAGTAGTGCACCTATGTAGGGCGTGTGGAGGGGTTTGGGATCCAGGCCAGCTTATTAGCAGTTGTATGTACACTTGCTAGCAAGTTGAAATTAGCTCTTGAAATTTGCCTGAGAAGTGAGTTAAACTCGGCGAACAGAAATATCGTTATTATTATTATTATTATTATTTCTGTTTTAATGTTGTATTTTTTTGCTTTGTTATTTTTCATGTCATCATAGTGCTTGCACTCCAGGCGAGGAAGAAGAGGACCAGGCCGAAAAAGCCTGGTAAAAAGTAAGTTGATTTTTCCAAAGCTAGTGTGGCTGAGAACCTCCACTACCCGGGCAATGTGCGGTGCCTTGCAAAAGTATTCGCCCCCTTTAGAAGTCATTGGATTCATCTGGATTACATGTAACACTTATACAGATTGTTCCAGACTGCATTGTTTTTTTTTTTGTTTTTTTTAGCTTATTGCATGGCAGTATGCTCTGAAAGTATATTTTCAAAGTCAAATTTCATTGTGTCAAAAAATCTAAGAAAAAACCTGTAGAACTGGAAAATACTTCTTGCATAAGGATTTACTCCCTTCAGACAAGTACAGTCACCTTTTGCTGCAATAACAGCTTTAATTGTATTGGGGTGAGTTCCTACCGGCTTTGCACACTTTTGGGAGTGATTTTCCCCCATTCTTCCTTGCAGATCTGCTCCAGGTTCTTCAAATTGATTGGTTGTTGTTTGTTAACTGCAGTTTTCAAACAGTGCCACAGATTCTCAATAGGATTCAGATCTGGACTTTGACTTTGCCACTGTAGAACAGTCACTTTTTTGTTCTTAACCACTCCTGCATTGCTCTGGCACCATTGTCTAAAAGGTGAAATTTATCTCAAGCTTTAGGGTCCCGCCCTCCCAGCCAGACTGAAGCGGGTTCTCTTGTCCCCTGTATTTTGCTCCAGCCGTTCTCTCGTCACTTTTCATAAGAAGCCCGGGTTCTTTGGATGAAGCATCCACAGAACATGATGCTACCACCACCATATTTGAATGTAGACATGGTGTTAATTAAGGTATGGCATGTGTTAGGTTTGAACCACACATGACGCTTTCGCAATCTTGGTCTTATCACACAAAAAATCTTCACTGGGTCACTCTTATACTTTCATATAGCTCTTATTGAGAAATGGCTTCTTTCTAGGCACCCACCCATACAGTCCTCAATTATGCAGCTTTTGAAATGGTTGTCTGGTGCACCTTCAGGCCACACTCAGTCACTGTACTCCTTCAGAGTGACTGTTGGCCTCACGGTGGCTTCCCTCTCCAGTCTCTGACTTGTTTTTATGTTTTGACGGAGGGCCTTGTCTAGGTAGTGCTTGGGTGGTGTGATGTAGCTCCTCACTATTCATCCAAGAGTGCTTACTGGGATGTCCTGGGACTATACTCGGACTAATTCTAAGTTAGGAAATTCCATTGCCTTATCTTTATCTTCATTAGAATACTCCTTATTCTTCATTTTCACTCCTTTCACACTGACAGTCTCTTCAATGACTGTTGAACTCAGGTGGTTTTTGTTTAGGGAGGTGTTTTAATATTTCACAGGTGAAGGCCACCTATAAGTAAATAGTTTCTTCATTAATACAGTATCTTTCACCTGGAGCTTCTGGAGCGTGGAGGGTTGAAAACTTATACATGCAGCATTTTTCAATTTTTGATTAAAATATTTAAAATATTTGCTGACCAATAATTAATTTTGACTTTGAAAATTCAATGTAGTTTATCATTTACTATTCAGACTAACTCAAGGGTGGTTGAATACTTTTGCAAGCCACCGTATCCAGATAAAGGCATCCAGTCATGTCTGTGAATATGTTGTTGGTCTTCATCTGAAAGTCCTTTTTTTTTTAGGTCTTCTGGAACATACTCCTAAATGTCACAGGACACGTTCACTCAAATTTTCATGTGCTTTTATGTGCTCAACCTTCCACAGCTTATTGGCTAGTGACTTTCAAACAGTGATGGAAAAAGTGCATGATCCTGATTGGTTAATCTTGTTTTTCACTACATAGCCTATAAAATGTGATTCTCTGTTTTGTACTTCCAAATTTCCAAAACACATACCATTTCTGCAGCGCTACCATCCCTTGGCTCAGTTTAACAGCTCACATCTATACAAAAACCAAACAAAAAAAATCCCATGCAACACAAAACACACTGTGTGTTCGATTCGCTTCTCATACAGGTGAGTCGAATCTGATTTGATTCTCTTTCTCAGTAGACTTCATTTGGAAACGGATTGAGACCACCATGCTCAGACTTGTGTGATTTGAGGAAAGGTTAGAACAGAAAAAAAAAATAAGGTGACATGCTCTCTTTTCTCAGCAAACTTTTTTAAAGACCAGAGTTAAATACAGCATGCATGTGGCGTGGAATTGTACAGCTCTGAAACAATTCCCACACCCGGGATGGTCTTTTGGATTAGGATTAGTTAAGATTTGGGTAGGAATTGTTACAGAGCCATACCAAGCATGATGATAAGTTCTTGATGAACGGATTTGTTGCTCGATTGCAGTTCCTGGGAGATGTTATGTACCTTACCACTTTCCGTACCGAACCTCACAGCATGCTGTTGTGCATTAGCCTGGAACATGGCTTTTGCTATTCTAACATTGATCTCGCTCGTAATACGCCAGCTAACTTCTTCTTCCTCTTCCTTACGTTTACATCCTCATCAGCCTTATACTTTACCACCACCACCACTTTTACATCCTGGCAAACAGCACACATCCTCATCTGTTGTCTGCTTCATCTGGTTTGGATCCTTTTTAAATATACCTTTTTCAAGTAAAATGGCAGGCAATGTTTTCTAAAATCACAAAACAAAGAAATATGTTAGGATAATGCAGATAATCAGTATCAGCAAAAAGATATCCATCATAAATTCATTACTATTATTTCCCTTTTGCATGCCAATGTCATGTACATAATAAATCAACATAGTCTCAAGCATATCTTGTGACTGCATACACATTTTTTACGTATATGATGAAAGCTTGTAGCCTGGCAATTTGTCCTACTCGGAGTCTGAGGTTTCGCGTATGTTTTCCTTACCTGATCGTTTGTCTCTTCCTCGGGTGTTTCGGCTCTGATTGGGCGAAGACGAATCAGATCCCTACTGGGCCTCTTTGGGAGAAGTTTCCCAGAGTTCTTTGCTGCAGGTCCTTTACATAACACATGCAAATAGTGTCGTGTGAACTCTTTGAATACTAAGAACAGTTGGTTTATAAGTCATTTTGCTCTGATAATAGGTACTGTTTTGTAAATGAGCATCATTACGTAATCCATTGTTTTTAAATCACTTTGCAGTACGTTTTAGAGGTTATCTTGTTTTGTCACAAATATCTACTGGTACAGTTTGAAAACTTAGCACATTAACACTCGGTCTAATGAATTTAATAGCTAAAAAGATAACCATGTTCACAGTGAGCGAAACAGCTGATGTTACCGGATAACGAAATTTGTAATTCGCTGATCAGATTTCACTGCCGTGGCACAGCATATTCAGTTAAAACCATACCAAAAAATGGGAAAAGTAGTTATTCAGCTGATCAGTTGTGTAAAAAAAAAAAAAAAAGTGTAAAAATTATAGAAAGACAGATGTACTAAGGGCTAATTAAAGTGGAACATGTCACCATAAAACTCTCCGAAATCCAAAAATGGAAAAAGTGAAACAAAGCTTTACCAAGTGCGCAAAAATCACAAACCCAAAAAAAAAAAAAATCATCAGCGTCGGCACCAAGACAATGACTTCTATAAAATATTATGATTATATAAAAACCTAGTTTAAAAAATGTTTTTGTCAGGAATTAATTTCAGATAAATTTGACATCTTGACTTTATAAAACTAGATCTAATTTCAGAGATATACCCAACTTTTATTTCTTCAAAACTGCTTAGAAATGCTTTTAACACTCGCATCAGTGTGGTACTTTAAAACTGCGTAAGCTCCGATTGTTCTTCCAGTCAGCGAACAGCACCCGAACCCAAAGTTAACCCAAAGTTTCTGTTACAAACAACAGCCCTACAGTCAAATATTGTCTTCATATTGAGTATTTATACAAGATATTAAACATATTTTCATATGCTTTTATCATAATTTTTTTTAAAGGCATGCAGATTTTTCCACTTCAGTGAAGTGTAAGTGAATTTGGTGTGATTTTTGGCACCATCTACAGGCAAGAGATCGTAATTCCTGGATCTTTTAAGGTGTAACGGAAAAAATCTGAGTAAGAAGCCAACTTCAGTGATTTCTGTTGCAGAGCATCACACAATAATATTGTAATATGACTACGATATTACACAACAGGCTTTGAGGAACCAGTTAAAATCAATTTCTGATTGCAGTGACATTTTTAAAATGCACTTAGACTGCAGCACATAGCCTGTAAAATCCATTGTTTCATACAGTATGTAGGACACTTGCACTCAGTGGCCAGTTTATTATGTACCGGTATCATACAGTTACTGACTGTAGCCTTCCAAAGATGGAAAGCAACCACCACTGAGCAGGTATTATTTTGCAGTAATGTAGTATATGATGGTGCTACGAGTGTAAAAGAAAACTTCACCTTGAAACACATTAAATATGCTATGTTCTTCACGCATGAGGGATAACAGTCAGATTTCATCGTTAATGCCCAAAAACCACGAGCTTCTTTCCTCCCTCGCCAAGTTTCTCCAGCGTTCAATGTCCAATCGATAAGAAGTCTAACGTAGAAGTAGTGGAGACGGCAAACACCGGAATCGACGTTCCTGAATGCACTGCAGCTGTATGATGCAGTTAGTGATGAAAGCACGATGGTATGATAGTTGAAGCTTAGGAGGCTGAGCTGCTTGAGCAGAGAATACAGATGAGGAGGCGAGAGAGCTGGACAGACCGAAGAACTAAAGCACCACTGCACTGCTGACACTAATGTCAGCAGGTAGTCAAATGGCATTGTGGGTAATGTAGGAAACAGCTAACCAAAGTGAAAATAGACTGTGTCGAAGAAAGAAGTTTCGACTAGCAACAGTCGACTCAGAATTTCATTACAAAACGTTAGAGACTATAGCTCATCTTATTCCATAATCCTATACCCTCCCTCAGTGTCCATCAGTTTCTGACCTCAGGACTGCTGTCAGCTGGATATATTTGTTCTCAACCCAGCAGCGAACTTTGCTTTAAAATCCAAACAATGCTGCTCCATATTATAGTATACAGTAAATCTGTGTATACAAATTGTACAATAGAGGTAGCTAATAAAATGGCCACTGAATGGATAGTCTCTTTATTTATGGAGTAGTGGCCACTTAAATTCAAAGTTCAACTAAAAACTGGGGGGGGGAAAGGAAACTTTGAACAATAAACATGAATTGGAAGATTGATTACATTTGGGACTAAATGGGTGAATTTTTCATTTTTTTTTTTTTTTCTCCCACTGAACTATTCCTTTAATATTCAATAAACATATGATTTTCTTGCACACTGTACAAAGCTCATAATCTGAATTATTTTTGTACTAATACACATGGAGTCTATAGATTAAGTAAGTTTACTATTTGTTTCTATTTAATATTTAGCTCTTATAACAGACTGCAAGCGTATCTGAGAAGTCTCTCAACATTTACCAAAAGAAAACGCAAAGCTGTTTCTGTATGCAATGGTCGTGTGTTTTACCTCCATTGTGTGGTTTTTTTTTTTTTTTTTTTTCCCCTTTCCTTTTCCCTTTTTTCTCCTCTAAATACTGTATAAGAAATGGTAATGATGATGCTACTTTATATTTAGCACCTTTCACACACTCCAGGTTGCTTTATGAGAGGTGAAAGGAGAAAAAAAAGTGTTGAAAGAAAGGAGGTGGTTTATTTGGGTCATAAAAGAGGACAGGAGAAGAGTTTTGGTGAGCTGCTTGAGTGATGTTCCAGAGACTGGCACTCACTGTAACGTTACACCTTTTTCACGGCAACTTTTTATAGAACTTGCTGGCATCGGTTTGAGAATCTGACAGTAACATAATCAGTTGTGATAAAGACCCCTTTAACTGGAAAAACAAATCAACCTGCCCACTTTGTACAGGTTTAATTAATGCGCGTATTTTTATATCAAGCGCATTATTAAATGTGTACCGTAATATTTTGTCTAATTGTTGGAGTCATAGAGCTTCCTTAAATTTCCTCTTGCAGAACATGAAAAAAAATTGACATTCTTTGCTACTTGTTTTTGAGTTATTGAGGTTTTGTTTAAACCCATTTAGGTCAAGTAACCAGTCGAACATGCTATTAACCATAATAACTCAGTATAATAAAAGGATAATAATTTCCATCATAGTGGGAGTGTGATTTCCACCACTGCAACAGTTTTTTTTTTTTTTTTTTTTTTTTTTTTTTCTCTTCTTCTTCCCCAAACCCACATTGAGAACCATGATTATAGTGGATATGTAGCCACATACGATGGTATGATGGTTGAGCTTACAAGTTTACATCTGCCTTTGACATATTTTACCATTCAAATTCAAGTCCTCATCAATGTGCTGCAGTAAGTTACTTTAATAAACAGCAAATATGCACAAAATGCTTTATAAACACAGATTTATAGTAGTATATAGTATAAGCACAAGCACATTTTAAGTATCATATAGTTTTTGGGGTTTTTTTTTCGTCCACAGCAAACTGCACATCCGCCTAAAGACCAGACTGTCTTATAGAGCAGAACCCTGAAAGTTCAAAACCCGGCAGCTGAGCAACAAGTGACCATTTGAATTTAGGTTTGTTTTTTATGTAAATCCATTACGACGTGGAAAAGTGACAAACCCAAATGGCTGACCCAGTAAATTCCACAGACCAGTTCTGTGGCATAGGTTGGAAACTTGTTGGCCAGTGCTTATAAGCGATAACCGTACACACCCCCGAGACAAACTGGGAATGACAAGAGCTGCAACTGGCTAAGCATAAATAGTTTAACCTATATAAGATTATCCTGAGATTGTAAAAGTCTAGTCAATGCATTAATTAGCTTGCATGGATGACACACAGCTTTTTCAGAATGTGAAATTAGTCTTAGAAAAAGATAGTGACTATGGCCAAAGCCATATGCAGGAATTTATATACTTGCAACAGAACATGGGACTGGGCAGCACGTTGGAGTGATTGCTTGCTTGGTGGACTAGCTAATGGTTTCAGTCAGTAATTGTATACCAACAAAATTGTATACCTACTACATTGGCAGTGGGAAAAGTGGCACATATGTTCATATTAAATGTACGTGACACTGGTTAGCCAGTTTTGAACTGAGTTTTAAGCACAGATTGTTATGGGGTCACTGCTGTCCTTTGAGTCAGAGAGCCCAAAATAGTGGCAAAAATTGGGATGCAGGCCCTGGCTGCTGATCAGCAGAGCTAAGTGGTGCTCACACACTTCTGGGACAGTGTGTTTTGTGTGTGTATGTGTCTGTGTGTTTGCTTGTTTCGCTTCCTCCCCTCACACTAGACGGCTGAGCCTCTGGCCCTGAGGAGGTCTGTTATGCAATGGTGCTATATGCCACACACTGAGGACAAAGGTAGTGTGTTTCTTATTTCTGGCCTGTGCACAGCACGTCTGATGCAAGTTCGCTGACCAGAAATTCAAATCTTATCTTTATCTTGACAGCATCCTCTGGGAGGAAAAAGGTACTGTAACTCACCCAACCTTTTCCTCCACATCTTCTGAATAACTTTTCTGGTATTCTAGTTAGACACCTGATCCAGGTTTGGGCAGGTTGTTAAGCACGTAATGCTAAAACCAGTATTAATATGTTAATTAATAAGCTTTTATATCCTGTAAGTGTGTATGTGGATCATGATACGCCTTCTTGTGCTTCATATGGCATGTTTTTTTTGTTTTCGACCTGGAAACATTTCTGAACTGGCATTCCTTTTTAGAAGGCTGGATTGTATGAACAGTGGTATTTAACCAATTAGCCCAATTCATTTCAGCCTGAAAGTGAAGTGCTTTTCATTCTTATACATATCCACTGTATCTGTAGCGTATTTCAAAACATTTTCTTATATTTCAACAGATTTTAATACAGCAGATGAAAAATGGCTTGCGTCTCCCATGTGGTAACCGTCAGCAACCAACAGCAACATTAAGGACAGTTGTTACGTTCTGTCACGAAACACAGAATCTAAGGGATAAGACAGTGATACCAAAACCTTTCCTACAGTAAAAGCAAGTTTGGTTACTTGGTTACCTGAAGATCTTGTGATATCCGTGTGTGGTCAGGCTTTGGGGCAATGGAGGCTCAGCCATTAGAGATCTAGACCACTGATTGGAAGATTGAGAGTTTGAATTCTGGTACTGCCAGCTTTGGGGTTTGAGTAAGACCCGTAACCCTCATCTGATCTGATTCAAAGTTCAAAGTTGCTTTGGATAAAATCTTCTGCCAAACGAATAAATGTAACGGGAGCCCAAAACTGAGGCACTGACTGTGTTTGTTTTAGATTATGTTGGCTGCATTAACACATAACCGCCCTCTGAAATTATACTCCAGTCTCTGATAAGGCAACTTTAGCGCTTACGTATACCTGAAGAATTCAACAACTGCCCTTAGACTTGCTCTATGAGTCAATTTTAAGAATATTGGCTTTCCGTTCTTTGCTCAGTACTGAGAAACATTCAGAAAATTCTCTCTAGTAATCACACACATTCTGCAGATTTGCAATAGATACTCTATATGGTCATATGTATGTGGACACCTGACCATTGAGCATCCCATTCCAAAACCATGAGCATTAATATTAATAAAGCTGCTATAACAACCTCCACTCTACCGAGAAGGTGTTCCACTAGATTTTGGAGTGTGGCTGTAGGGGTTTGTGTCCATTCAGCCGCAAGAGCACAAGAGGTCGTGCACCGATGTTGGGTGAGGAGGAGCATTTCCACCATTGCAGGTTTAAGGAGAGTAGTGAAGGGTGTTGTAATATTATCAGCTGTGCAGTCGGGAACTGCTGGCTGGCAGTGGCAGTAGAAAACCCAGCTGGATGGTGGATTTTAGGTGATTCTGCAGTAATACTCAGACAAGAAAACAGTACGTTTTGATATCTTTTTACACATCGGTTGTCTAATGTCCACATGGCCAACATTTTCGCTGTTCATGTGTTGCTCAAAGTGTATGAATGACTCTGAGTGCTGATTGGCACAGGAGAGGAAAAAAACGGTGTATTGAATCACTTTCTAATTATCATGAATGTTATTTGTAAAGTGTTAGATTTAACACTTTGTTGTAAGCCAATTTAATCCTTTTAGCTAAAAATGTTCACTTTTGGCTATTTTTTGGCAACACAAAATTTATTTATTTATTTATTTTTTAATATTTCTGAGTGATTTATCCTAGCAAGCTCTTATGCAAAAAGTATGAAAGTTGGCACATCTGGTAATATAATGGAATCAGAGTAAACATTGGATATCCTGGCAGTAAAGTATCATATAGAGATGATTAATCGTTATGTCATCCAAGCCTACGCTGGAGTATTTCTTTAAACCACTACAGAACAGAGCTGTCAGTCAGCTTTCACTGGAATGAACTGTTATAGAACAAAATGGGTGGTAATTATTATTATTTTTTAATGTGCAGTGTTGTTGTGGAAAATCAATCTTCGGTGTCATCTCTAATGCACAGTATAAATAATCGCGAGGAACCTACAAAGTAATTGTCTGATGCAAACTGATGAAATCTGCTTCAACACAGCTGCGTTGTTTGTGTTCACGTTCTGCTCATGCTGCACGTGTTCTCTCACTCCTGCCGTGCGTGCGCCATCCTGCTGGGCAGAGCAAGTGTCACTCAAGTCACCGAGCTACCACCTCCATCTCCTCCTCCTCCTCTTTCCCTCCCCTTCATTTTCATGTTTTCTGCCTCAGTAGTATTCAGTAGTGCTGAAGCAAGCAGGCAGGCAGTGTGACAGGGTGAGAGAGAAAGAGTGACAGAAAGAAGAGATAAAGCAGTACAAAAGGCAGAGAAAAAGAAAGAGGCTCTGGCTGCGCCGTCTTGTTCCACTTTTTCGTCCCACGCCATGTGGCTTTTGGACTGGATTGTTTCGCTCAACACAGCTGTGGTGAAGCTGGCCAGTGGGCTCAGGTGCAAGTAAGTGATTCTGACTATGTGTGTGTGTGTGTGTGTGCGTGTAAGTGGCAGAGAGCCGAGGCAATGCTGCAGCGACGGGACTGGGACGTTTACTGACTTATTGATGAGCCGATTTATTTTTAATGAGCGGACCTACTCTGGTTGTCGGACCTCCTAAGTTTTGGGCGGCGCGAATGTGAGGGGGTGGTGTGGTCCTGACAGAGCAGAGTGTCTGTGGGACAAACACTGATGTCTCCACTGTCTGAATTTGCTGACTCGTCCTTAGCGCTATTGATTGTTACCTGGCTTATTTTCATCCATTGCTTCCTTGCTGCTGTTCATATTCAGTTCATGTTGTGTTAACTTGGCTGTGTTTCTCTAATAGTTCTAACTTCTTTCTCACTATAGAATTATTATTATTTTTTTTTTTTAGTTTAGAAGAGAAAACTGATGACAGGGTTAAACCAAACCTATAAACAGCAGCCAACAAACAGTACATGCAAAATGCACAGTGCTACACAAGTACATCATGCATTACACACTGCCTTGCAGCAAGTACTTGTGTTATATAAGCACCTTCCTCCTCAGCTGCAGTACTGGGCTGTGCTCGACTGCAGAGATCTCGCACCGAACACACCAAACAAGGCCATGGGGAGATGCTTCAGGAGACACACACTCTGCAGATGCTGCCCTGTCCTGTTTACGACTGTGTTTGCTCAGGCCAGGTTTATTGGTAGCTTTATCACAATGTTTACCTGAATTAAACTGCCATGCAGATATTTGGTTTCAGCGAACAAACCTGCTTGGTTTGACAGAGATGGGGTCTGAATGGAAACAGGAATTTGGGAGGAGAAAAAAAAAAAAAGGTTTATGCACTTTGTCAAAGTGGAAGACAATATGATAAGGATTGGTGAACACACTGCTCCATCCTTGTGTTTGTCTGGCACCCAGTTGCGTGACTGTAATTAAAAAGGATAAGGGAAAAATTTGAAAATTTGTCACACCCTCAAGAAGAGAGTAGGGAACTGTGAGCATCCTAACAGTCTCTGGGACTTAGCATTCAGCCCAAGCTGTTCATTATGTGTGGGCACACAGCCTAATTGTGCGCTTTTCATTCTCCAGCAGCGTTAGCGAATCTTTATAATTGAAGTCGAGTAGTTCAACTTCACAATAGTGCAGTGTGTAGCGTTACCGGCTCACAGCTCCGGGGTCCATGGTTCGATCCTGAGCTCAGAGTTTCACATGTTCACCCCATGTCTGTGTGGGTTTCCTCAGAGTTCTCCAGTTTTGTCCTGTCTCATCTGAAGTCTCATCCAGGATGTATTCCCAATTTGTGAAGCAAATCAAACCAACGTTTATGGAATCAACCAGTGATTGGAGATTTTGTGGCAGCCTAGGTAGCAGTGTAACATCTTTACAACAGTAGTGGATTACACAACCAAAAGCTTTTCCTTGCACTCGCATCCCATGTAGAGAAACTGAGGTTGCTGAAGAGTAAAGAGGGAGGAAGTTGCACTGTATTTGGGGATTCAAAATGGATGACACCACTGAAGTTAAGAACTTGACTGAGGGTAAAAATGAATACGTAGAATACATTATCCAACGCTGTGACTAACCGTGACACTGCAACAACTCTACGGACACACGTTACACACAAAAAAGGAGATATTTGGGTAGTTAAAGGTTCTCTCCAAACGGCTCTACATTAAAATTTACTTTAAGGGTGCAAAAACTCTTTAGGGTTTAAGGTGGCAGAGAGTAGGGTCCTTGATGCTCATAAAAGAATGTCTGAAGGACACTGAACAGCATTACTGAGCGAGTTCATCCCTCCATGGCTACAGTTAATTCACACTCGGATGAACACTTCCAGCACGATGACACACACATGATGATGCCAGGAGCGTGACCGGGAGTTTTGTTGACGGCGAGTTTCGCAGTCCCCTGATCGCAGTCCTCCTACTGAGCATCTTTGGGTTGAGGTGGAAACAACTGTTTACAATTTACCAGCAACTGCACAGTATAATGCCTTCTACATGGCTGTATAACACATCCCGGATCATGCAGAACAAATTCCCATTGTGTTCTAAAGGCCAAAAGAGGTGCAGCTCTTGGTCATGTTAGTAATGAAAAGTGAACGGTCTGGCTTGTGAGACTAAGCAAAATGTGGCCTGTCTAGTCTTTTCATAGGCTGCAAATGAAGAGAGAGTGTGGGAATGTTTCGGCTCTTTGACTCAGGCCAGCCTTAAGCCCTTTAGACACTCTAACATGCGAGAGGATTATTCCTAGAGTCTGGCTCCAGCAAATGGGGGCGTACAGAGCACTAGGACATAGTTTCACGCTTTATTTGCTGTACTCTCTCTCTCTCGAAGTACTTGAACAACAAGATTATAGGGATCTCACCCAGAAAGTGCCTGGCTTTAATTAGGCATGGCTTTAATCCATAAACGCCAGCAGCACTGACTAACAGAGACATGGACATATTGCACTAACAGAGACATGGACATATTGCACTCGGAAAAGATTTGCATTTACGTCAAATAACAATGCAGCTACCGAATACTTGTAAAGAGGCAGAAAAAAAACAACAAAGCAGAACACAACAGCTCTTTGTTTAGCTTAATCTGAAGAGAACATTGCATTGATATGGGTTTGGAAGGCGAGCCCAAATTATGGCCACAAAATATAATCCTGTTTATTTTCTTTGAATGTGTTTCTGCATTAAATTAAAAAAAAAAGTGCTGCAAATTACTGTAGTATATGAGGAGAAAAACACTTCGACGACAGTTATTGAAAAATGATCGCCTCTGAGGTGGTAACGAAATGCTATTTTCGTATAACAGCACACCCCGTCTTGTTTCATTCCTTACTTATTTTGACTTCTGATAAATAAATCGCTGTGAATGTGACTGTCCAAAGCAAGAATCGGGTCCTGAAATCCCACTTTCTGTCTGTCTGCGTTACATCGCCTCGTGTAGCAGTGAAGGGAGTTTATCTGACTGTGTTGCGTTAGCTATTGGTTTCCACTAGAGGGCCTCGCTGCGCACTACCTGTGATTCCTAATAGGTTTCAGTCAGAGGAGGCGAGGTGGGGAAGCAGATCTGATCAGAGCAAGAGTGTCTGATTGACTTCTCCTGTGAGCCAGAGCACAGCGCAGTCAAAGTGAGAGTGAAGGAGAGAGAGAGCACACGAGAAAAACGAACTGGATGAAGTAGAGAACAAGAGAAATACTATATATAGAAAGAGGGAAAACAATGTTGGCAGGAAGATGGGAAAAAAATTAAAAAGAAGCAGAGAAAAGATGTAAAAAGAGGAGGAGGAAAGCAGGAGAGGCTCCATGTGGAGAACGAGAGTTCTCTGCAGTTATGAAGGAGAAATAAGGAGGCGGTAATATGTTTTTTTTTTTTTTTTCTTCTTCTTCTTTTTTTTTACCTGCAATGCAGTGCCAGTCTGCTCCAGCCAATCAGAACGCAAGGCAGGGAAAGAAAGGGGCGGGTTTTGAGGGCTGACGCCAGCAGAGCATGGCACACAGAGACAGAAAATGTGATTATGAAAGTGAGAGAGCGAGGAAGATGTTTGTGTGAGTGTGTGACAGTCAAGCGGGGGAGAGGGAGAGAGAGGGAGAGAGAGAGAGAGAGAGAGAGAGAGAGAGAGAGTCTCTTGCTGGCATATCTCAGTGTGCAGAGCGCACAAGCTGCAGCCTCTGGTTCATGGCTTTGGCTCTCACCTGCGAGCCTTGGCCACCTCCGTCTCTCATGGGCATCCGAGCGTCCTGTAGGTAAGCGAGCGTCTCTGTTCTCCTGTAGATGACCGTACACATGTCTCTCTTCACTTTTTTTTTTGTTGTTTTTTTGGACGCCGATTATGCACGTGTTTCGTCACTCAGGATTTTGGGTTTTGGTTTTTTCGAATAGTTCTGTCTCTGATCAGGGCTGTTTTGCAGAGCAGAAGGACGAGTGCAGAGAAGGAGACCCCTTATCAGAGACGAATGCATGGGATGGAGAAAAGCGTTCATTCGTTTGTGCATTGAAACAGTTGTCCTAATCAGCAAAAAATCACTGTCTTGTCTACTTTGTAGTTGGCTTAAAAAAGAAGCTGCAGCTGAAGCATGGCTGCGTCTTTGTAAAGATGTAACGCGTGTGTTGAAGAAATGCTGGTCTGCTAGCAGCAGGTGGACAGGATCCCCACTGCTGCTTTACCACCAGTCTCAAGTCTCTCCATCCATCCATCCATCCATCTGTTTTTTTTTTGGTTTTTTTTAGCAGTCTTTTGATTTGCCTTCACCTGCATTTTCCTGCAACCGTCAGTACATGAGAACTTGGTTGTTCCTGAGGTTCTGCTTTGATTTCAAGCTGCTTTTGTTCCTTCCATACATCACAAAATCGGAGGGTTGTTACCCGAAAATGTCTGTTTTTCTATTTTGAGAAGCATTTTCTTTACTCCTGGCATCGCTGCTGCATTGCAGTAAGACCAAAGAATGAAAACTGTTCACCTTCCGAAAGACGTTACAGAGAAATTCTAGAGTAATTAAATTTGTTGCATGTAGCTGGAAGGAGTTTGTAAATGTGTTTGTGGCAGACGGCATGCAGGAATGTCAGTGTTTTGCAGTGTGCATGTGGGCTGGCAAAGTTGCAAAAGCAGAGCTCTGCATTGAGCTCGGGTTTTAACCCTGTCCGTGCCAGATGTTGCTCTCGCCCATGACCACTTGTTTTGGTCTCGCTCAGCGCTCTGATGAATGGACGACTGTAAGTGACACCTTCCCAGCCATGATAGAAATGCATTCATAGAGCTGTGCGATTATCAAAATATTTGTCTCTATTATCATTTCATTTGCTTAATTTTGTTATTTCTTTTAAAAAAAAAACTTGATTTGATTGATGGCTTCATTATAAACGCACTGTTCCACTGGAGCATTTTCCTGCTCGTAATCACATAAGTAAGGAATAAAATGCATAACAGTGCGTGCCGTTACCGGAAATTAATCAACAACAGTGCGGTGCGAGTTACCGTTACAACCGCAAAGGTATTATTTTCCTATGACATCACTTCCAAGTTGTTTTATTCCTCTTATATCATAGAGATTTAGCAACAGTTCTTTTATTTATTAAAGAACATCATATCGTATTTTACAACAGGCTTGTAGTTACATTTAAAGTCGTGGAACGTCCCGGAAACAAGTTAGCTCCTGTTGTCACTTACGTTATATCAGCATGTGTTCCTGCACCGGCCTCTCTTTTTTTTCCCCCTCTCTCATGAAGTTAATAAGATGAAAAAAAATGGGGGTTGTCATGTTAACAAGAAACCACAAAACCATCCGGAAAACTTTCCCACGTCAGAAAACATCGTTACAACTTTATCTCTGACTGTTGCAAGCTCTGACACTGGAGACTCCTAAGTGCTAACAAATGCTAGCAAAACAAAAATGCACCGTATCAACGATTATACACATTTTAAAACTCTGTTCATGTGGAGTGTCCACCCTAAAAACTCCTGCATAAGCTGTGACTATTGACATGATAATGTATTAGAATGAGCGCATTAATATAAACAGAGCTGCTGCTATAGGAAATTAATCAACACTTTCTGACCAATCAGAGCCAAGCATTTGTTATTAAGGCATTTTGCTAAAATACTTATTGCAATCATTTTATTCATATCCCTCAGCGTGCATGTGTCCGTTGACCAGACAATCCCAGTTGCTGTCGTTTGTAATAAAATCCTCATGTGATTTTCTGCAATGACTGAGCAAAGAGCATCCGTGACATTAATTGACATTATTATGATGATTATTATTATTACTCACTGGTAGTATAACTGGATCAGAAAGAATATTGCAAGCACTTTATCGAAGAATAATGCTTATATACGCTCTCGCTGAGTTTCCCTCGCCATGTCTTAAACTAAACGGCACAATGCGTCCTCCTCCCCTGTATTCTTCCATCTACCATCCCGACTAACGCTATATTTCTCACTCCCAATTCCGAACACCTCCAGACTCCGAACGCCTACAACACCCACTTCATGGCCAGACCGAACAAAGACTTAAAACACAGCTCGGGAAAAAGAGCTGCCAATTATTTGCAATGGAAGACTATCATTACCAAGCAACAGGGTTATGCCGCATCGCTGCGCCCAGCCATTTATTTCAGACGGAGCCTTGTCTTATTTAATAAAAAAGGGCTTTTTAAGGGCTTAGAAAGATCCCGCGTTGAGCTAGCAAGGTGAATTTCAGTCAGGGCTTGTAATTAGTCAGATGCCTCCTCATTTCAGTGAACACACTGACGTATTGCGTCAGCGAAGGCGATGTATGAGAGTGTTTCAGTAAATGTGCGTGTGCCATAAACGCAATAATCGTAATGTCATTTTAAATGGCAGGTTATGTAAGATGTTGATTTCCATACTGTATGTGGGAGTCACAGACTCATCCTAATGAAATGCGAGGAATTTAGGCAAAGCACAACAGTGTCTGTTGTCCCAACAGTAGAAAATAGAAACGCCTACGGTGCCTTCCCAGACACTCGGTATTCCCGTCAAGCAGAGGCCAAAGTATCCTCACTGACATAATGACAATGCTGAAATCTTTTATTGCACCCAGACTGAAAATGTTCTTTTCCAAAGCCTCCATCCTCAGCACTGCTTTTTTATTTATTTATTTATTTATTTATTTTTTGGTCGTCTTGCGTGTCTGGGTTGAGTGTAACTGCTGTCAGGGGATAAAACAGATCTGAGCCTTGTGTTGGTTGGAGATAAGAGAGTAGGACGTTTCATCAGAAGGGATTCAGAGGCCTTTGTTGTTTTATTCGACAATAGTTACTACTTGTAACTGTTTGAGTTTTAAAGAGAGATTAATGTGGCTCTTTAAATTACTCTAAATGCAATGGATTCCTCATATCCTCAGTTTCTTCTGTTCCGCTCATTCGTTAAAAAGTTGAGAAGTGCCATTTTGTTAGACTTTTTCCCCCCTGAAGTTATGATGAAGCCAGAGAATTCAGTTTCGAATAAGGCTGAATGTGAGACATTTTTCATCCCTATGATTTTGTTTCTCATCATCTCAGATGATTTGAGTCAGCAGCATTTCATTAGTGAGCCCTTGAACTTGAATGTCTGCTACTTTGGTAATTGAATACCTTTTTTTTTTTTTTTTTTTTGCACGAAAGAGCTGATGTAGAAATGGCATCAAGAATTGGAGATAACATTACATAACATTTCCTAACCTAGATTTAGACCACTAGCAAGTGACATAACTATGTGACAGGCTATGTCAGGCTTGTCTATGTACAGCAACAGCAGCAGGGGACACATCAACAGCATGACAAGCGATTTGAGTAGAGATTTTCTCACTCGTATGCAAATTGCTTATGATGCAGTAAAGTAACAAATGATTCTTTGGACCAATCGTGTGACTCGGATATGGTCCGATTTTTCAGTTCAGCACCCACAATTTTAATTCCTACCTGCAGTTATTTCTCATTTGATGCACAAAAATGGAAGAAAAACCTATAACTATGGTTTTATCTTATATATTATATATAACCTCTGTAAATACGTAAAGATGGTATTAAAAAAGAAATAAAAATTTGGAAGGAAGTAGCAGAGATCATTGGTGCCTCTGGGGGAGTGTACATAGCTTTTGCTCATCTACCAACAAGGCTAATACAAAGCCTAGCACCTACACCATCTGGCCAAAAGTATGTGGACACCTGACCATCACGCAATTGTATAGAATGTCTTTGTATGCTGTAGCATTACAATTTCCCTTCACTGGAACTAAGAAGCCCAAACATGTTCCAGCCTGACCGTGCCCCTGTGCACAGAGCGAGCTCCATGAAGACATGGCTTGCCAAGGTTGGAGTGTAAGAACCCTAGTGGCCTGCACAGAGCCCTGACCTCAACCCCACTGACCACTTTTGGGATGAACTGGATGAATGCCAACTTCGTGCCAGGCCTGTCTGACCTCTTGTGCTCTTGTGGCTATATGGGCAAATCCCCAGAGCCACGCTCCAAAATCTACTGGAAGTCCTTTTCAAAAGAGTGGAGGTTAACAGCAAAGGAGGAACCAAGTCCATATTAATGCCCATGATTTTTGGAATGGGATGTTCAGTGGTCGGGTGTCTACATACTTTTGACCATATAACGTAACCTGTAAATGAAAATTCAATACATTTTAAACAAAAGTGGCACGTATAAACCGTAGAGTGGGATGTAGGCTATACATTTTGGCCACTACCATGTGCACTCCAACAAACAACAGCAGTAGCAATTGCTACACACCCAAAAAGGAGAAACTACAAGTGATGTGCCGCTAGCTAGAGTGAACGTAGGGTACGTCTCTTCAAATGGAGATCCACTGATTTGACATTTAGTTCAAGATCGGGCACAATTTAAGCTAAATAAGAAGCAGAGATGGAGAAGCTTACCTGGGTCTTCGCAGAAAATGATTTCCGATGGAGAACCATGTTCAACCATGTAATTTACCCAGGACTTGGAAAAATGGCCCGAAGTAGATGGAGAAGAGGAGTGAGCTGATTGTGGTTGACTTTAATGATGTTGAACAGCTGTTTGATGCGATGCCAAGGCTCATGTGTGTGTATGTAATGACAATGGCCAGCAGCAAAACTCAAGCTTACTAATGAATTCTCACCTGCAGTTCTTCTCATTAATGTGGGAAAGGCAGAAGTGGCAGCTGCACTTACAACATACAGCGTGCATTTTGCCTTTTCATTGAAGAAGAGTCACAGCTTATCTTTATGTTCACATCTTATATGCTAATCTTCGATGGGGGTACTTCAGTAGCACTCGACCCAACACCAGAAATATTCGGATTTGCGTTTAACACGAGCTTGAATGATTGTGCGGTTTGGTATTCTTGCATTTTTGCCCAGATGGTGCCTGTCTTTCCCAAATAATGCCTGGCTCTTGAAGCGCAAAATTGGTTCTGGCTGTGAAAGACATGATCCTGAGGCTAACTGAATTATTTTTTTTTTTTTGGTAAAATGCAACTAAATGCTCTCATTTTTCTCAAAAAGATTCTGCCTGTCGAATTCCGGCTGTTTGGTCTCTTTTTACTGCTTTACTCTTTTGTTCTGCTCTGTGTCATTTTTAGAGATTTGGGTCCTCCATTATTATATTTGATCACGTTTATTATTCGTTCCCCTTGCCTCGGGGACTTTTTTCAGCAGACATATTTGATTTGGCTAGATAGATCGTCTCTTTTAGAGGACTGTGCATACATTGCAGTACTCATTAAGCCTATGCAAATACCTTTTGTATAATCTCGTGTTTAGTCTTATTAATTTGCAGCCTAATTACAGCAGACATAATTATGTGCTGTTTGTTATGCAAGTCATAAATGATTGCTTTTGAAAGAGATGTCTTCATTCTGTAGACAACGCATGTCTTTGAGAAAGCCAAGGCCATTATAGCCTTTCTTTAAACGTTAGGACACATGTCGGAGCAGATTTTGAAGAACAGCACGATTTCTTCTCCATTCCACATTCCAGATTACAGAATGATACAAAGTGCCATTGGTAATTGCATTAATGTTACACATGAGTGTGGATAAGAGATGTATAGTATCTGATAGTAGTATATATGGTATATAGATATAGTAATAGAGCACAATTAAAGGGTTCTACAGAGATCTTTAAAGGGACTCAGTCTATAAAAACAGCAGGGGGTGAATGGCTTCAGACAGTTTGTTCTATGTATCACTTATTAATCTCTAATACGCTACGAGATGATTGAAACCTCCAGCAGGCTTACTAACCTTTACGTGTTTTGCACAGCAGCTCTGCGTTTTGACATTGAAGTATGTACTCTGCTATGAGTTATCACTCCAAAATATGCCAGAATAGTCTTCTTTTTTCCCCCCCAATAACAGTGGCAGATGAGCTAATCGACATATGAATCTGGAATGATTGACAGCTGAACTCCTCAGTATTATCTGACACTCGTGGAAGCCCCACCCCCTTCCCTGCCATCTCACTTTTTAGTAATGTTTCAGCCAGTATTCTCACACGGGGGTACCCTCGTCTAGTTACAGAGAAATAAACCACTTTGACTCCTTGGCTTGACGTCAGGTTTTTTTTTTTTTTTTTTTGCCTAATAAATTTTGCTGCTTACTGTGTTGAAGCCTCTTTATTTCCTTTACACATAAACATACAAACACATCCTTTTAGGCTGACCTGAACCATACCCAAAATAAAACCAGCTGGATTAAGCACTTTTCAGCTCTCTTGCTGAGCCTCCCACTGTGGCTTCCTGCTGAAGCAGTTTGGGAGGGATAGAATAGACTGATTGAACACTAGCTTCATAACCACATGACCTTCTGTAGAGTGCGAGTGAAATGCAGAGAGAAGGCAGTCTTACCATCTTGTCCTCTTCAGAGCTCTTTTTGAGCGATGGCAGAAGAAAAGGCTCCTCATGCAAATGATGCTGAGAGAGTACCTTAACCTTTATCTTCTTCCCATCCTAACATAGCCTTTTTTTTTTTTTTAAGGAATAAATATTGCAGTGTGTCCTGCAGTGTGGAGATGACATTTTTACTATGCATATGTATATTACAAACAGCTGCAGAGTGGTAATAGTAGCAGTGATACCACTGGAAACATAGTTCTCACTAATTCAAAAGTATTAATTGCAGTGATCTGTTCCCCGAAGAACCCTGTTCCCCGTTACCACGCAGAAACACTCACACTAACTTTGGAAGCTTTGGCATTATGTGGCCGTGGCTGTGCGCTGATAAATGTTCTCCACCCTCACTAGACCTGATCCCCACCCACGGGGAGCTGCCCAGCCTGACTCAGCTCTGCAGGAGCAAGAGGAGGAGATCTTGGGCTCTGACGACGAAGAGCAGGAAGATCCCAATGACTACTGCAAGGGTAAGATAAACACTGGTTACGTGTGTAAGCAAAGTTAAATATGTTGTAGTTGTGTAAATAGATCAGTAGATAAAAGTTTGCCCACATAGATACATATGGATGGATGGATGAATAAGTACTTGGCTGGGTGAATGCATGGATAGATGGCTGTGTACTTGCCTGGATGGATGGATGGATGGATGGATGAATGGTTGGTTAGTTGGCTAGATAAAAGGACTGATGGATGGGTACTTGGGTGGAATGATGGATGGATGAATGTACGGACGGGTGGGTGGATGGTTGGTCACTCGAATAGATGGATGGAGGGGTAAGTACTTGGCTCGGTAAATGCATGGATAGATGACTGTGTACTTGCCTGGATGGATGAGTACTCGGCTAGATAGATAGATAGATAGATGAATGGGTACTTGGGTGGAAGAATGGAAATGTACTTGGAAAGATGGATGGATGGGTACTTGCCTGGCTGGATGAATGGCTGGCAGGATGTATGGTTGGATGGGTACTTGGGTGGATGGATGGATGGATGGATGGATGTGTGCTTGGGTAAATGGAAGGATGAGTGGATGAGTACATGGATGGATGGATGGATGGATGGATTGATACCTGGGTACTATGGTTATGAAGCTATGCTATATTACACAAGTCAAAAGCAGAGCAAGATAGTTGTGATTTGTTTTTTTTCCTTCCGTTCACTTATTTTGTTGATCTTCTGCAGGTGGTTATCACCATGTGAAGATCGGTGACCTGTTTAACGGCCGGTACCATGTGATCCGCAAACTGGGCTGGGGGCATTTCTCCACTGTGTGGTTGGCATGGGACATCCAGTGAGTTAGAATTCCACTTGTCTTCTCAACAGATTTTACATTTATTTCGACACCATAACACTATTTTTGGGAGCTCTAAATCGGAAAAGCTTTGTGTACGTAAATAAATTTTATAGACTGATTACAGTTGTTTACACAGCATGTGGTTGTGTACATAAGCATTTGCATGTCTCTATATGATTTTTTTTGTTTGTTTTGTTTTAAGTCAAGTCTGGATGCAAGAATGCTGTTGTTGACTCAGTTTTTAACGTGTGTGTGTGTATAGGGGAAAGCGCTTTGTGGCTATGAAGGTAGTGAAGAGTGCAGAGCATTACACTGAAACAGCTCTGGATGAGATCAAGCTCCTGCGCGCGGTGAGTATCCACCAACCTCACTGCTGCTATGGTGACCACTGCAAACTGCTTTGCGTCAGCTGCTTTCTAGAATATTACCCTCTGTGCCTTGCAACTAATAACATTTCGTGTTTCTTTTATTATTTTCAAGTGGTCATGGGATGTAATTTCCTTTGCAGTGAAAAGCTCTTAAAGCTGTAATGAATGGAGGAAAATTGGGTTAAAGTGAGTTGTGACTCAGGAGCTGTCTAAAATGTGTGAACACTCTGTTTGGATTAGGTGCGAACCTCGGACCCGAACGACCCCAGCGGAGAGAAAGTAGTGCAGCTGCTGGATGACTTCAAGATTTCAGGTGTCAACGGCACTCGTATCCTTTCAGTCGCTAATATTACTCTAGATGTTTGAAAGTTTCAGCTGATATGGCTTTTTCACCTTTATTTGAAAGGATGGAGGAATGTTGCATTTGACTTAACTCAGAAGTGGGAAGTCACAACTCAAAATTGTCATTTTCGAGCTATAACATGAGGGAAAAACATGGCCATTTCCATGAAATCTTGCCTTTTGTTAAAGCAAGCTGGCCAGCAAATGTTAATGATGTATTTAATGGTGTTTATTATGTGTTTAGCTTGATTTTCTCTACTGTGAGCAGCATGTTGTTTGCTAAACTGGGGGTTGAGGACTCCCTTCTGACTTGACACGATATTTTCTCCCCCCCCCCCCGTGCGTTACTCTGCATTTGAGGGAAGCTTGTAATTTCCAGATCTCTGCAAAGTACTGCAGTGTTCTGTGTAAGATCTGCCAGTACTTCACAGAGATATGCTAATGAATCCTTTTCCTGCTCTTTTATGCTTGAAGAGATTTTAATAAGCTTGTATGTCTTTTAATGGGAGCTGGGCTCATAGCCATCTATCTAGTGCTCTCGAAATGTTCTCCTTCTCTGTCTCGCTTATGGACTTGACTATGACTGCTCTCAGATGTGTGCATGGTTTTCGAGGTCCTTGGTCACCACTTGCTCAAGTGGATCATCAAGTCTAACTACCAGGGTTTGCCCTTACCCTGTGTTAAAAGCATCATTAGGCAGGTAAAGGACCTTTCTGCACCTCTCATCATTTACATCTGATATAGAATATCAGTGAGCATGTTATCATACACCTGAGATTATCCTTGCGGCTGCTGTAATAGAAAATTGATCAGCACCTTCTCACCAATCATATTTGAGCATTCAGGAGTGCTCTGGTATAAAATAAATTCTAACACTCTCGTTTAGGTTTTGCAGGGTCTGGACTATCTGCACACAAAGTGCAAAATCATCCACACAGACATAAAGCCAGAGAACATCTTAATGACCGTCGATGAGTCGTACATCAGGAAGCTGGCGGCCGAGGCTACGGAGTGGCAGAAGTCTGGAGCTCCTCCACCATCCGGCTCGGCAGGTGAGATCAGAATAATAAACGATTTATCGGCCGAAGGAACAAGGAATTTAACGTACTTTAGTACAACACAATTCATCACGTGAACCATTTCCATCTAGCGAAGATAAGAACTAAACAAGCCAGCCATGCTTATTGTCAGTGTCTTCAGCTTACTGAAAAGCACAACATATAAAATAAAATATAATAGAATAAATAAAATATTGTTTTGTCTTGCTCAGTAAATTAAAAGCACACGGCCTGAACACTCAAGCCACTAACCAGGATTGGTTAATTAATGTATTATGTACACTCACCATCCACTTTGTTAGGAATACCAGTACACCTGCACATTCATAGTTATCTAATCAGCCAATCATGTGGCACCAGTGCAATGTAAAAAAAAATCATACTGATCAGAAGGTTGGGGGTTCAAGCCCCATCACCGCCAAGCTGCCACTGTTGGGCCCTTGAGCAAAGCCCTTAATGTAATGTATTTGTGACCCCAAAAAAAAGATACAGGTCATTTAGTGTTCACATCAGACATCAGAATGGGGTAAAAGTAATATCTCTGTGACTTGAACTGTTGGTTGTTGGTAGCAGAAGGGCTGGTTTGAGTATTTCAGAAACTGCTGATCTCCTGGGAATTTCACACACAGCAGTCTGTTGTGAAAAACAAAAACATTGAACGAGCGACAGTTCTGTCCGTGGCAATACCTTGCTGATTAGAGAGGTCTTCAACTGTCCAGTTTGGGTCAGTCCGTGCCCATGATAGCCTCAGATTCTTGTTCTTGGCTGACAGGAGTGGACCCTGCCGTGGTCCTCAAGGTTTGATGTGTTGTGCATGCTGAGATGCTTTTCTGCTCACCACAGTTGTAACGTGTGATTATTTGAGTTACTATAGACTTCCTGTCAGCTCAGAACAGTCTGGTCATTCTCCTCTGATCTCTCTCATCAGCAAGGCGTTTCAGCCTGCAGACCCTCTGCACACAGGATGTTTTTTGTTTTTCGCACCATTCTGTGTAAACTCTAGAGACTGTTGTGTGAGAAAATCCCAGCAGATCAGCACTTTCTGAAATACTCAGACCAGCCCATCTAGCACCAACAAACATGCCACGGTTAAAGTCACAGAGATCACACTTTTTTCCCCATTCTGATGTTTGATGTGAACTTTTAACCGAAACTCTTGTCCTGCATCTAGCAAAGGAGGACTAAATCTGGAATGGTATGTTCAAAAAGCACACATGGGTGTGATTGGTCAGGTGTAAACAAACTTCACTATATAGGACTGGAGCACTGTAATTAGCTCACCTTTGTGGTGCGAGTGCTTGCACTGAGAGCATCGTGAAAAATGCACGTCTCGTGCCAGCCTGCACAGCTAAACATCTTCCTGTATATGAGAACGGGTCCTTGATGACATGCCCTGCTTTCCAAAAAGAGCTGTTCTTCACCACTTGGGTGTTGGTACCACAGGAAACGAATAAAAAACAATAAACCGATGAACATCTCCACCTGCGTTTATAGGTCCCATCCCCAAAGAGCCTAGAATCGGTCCTGAGTGCAGAGTTGAGCATTTGGCTCAAGTGTGAAAACGCCCATAGTCATTTGCGTTTAAATGCGTTCTTTGCTCAATATATCCAGCACCTGAAAAAGGGGACTCTCCACTGATGCCAACCTGACATTCTCTAACAGAATATAACTTGAAACAGGACCTAACCTGACAAGTAGAACCAATCACTGTGGTCAAGGCCTGGTCTTGGGAGCAGATGCACCCAAGTGCATTTGAAGTGATTAGGGGTGTGCATGCATTTTTTTTTTTTCTTTTTTCCCCACTCCCATCCATCTTACAGCCATGCTTGACCGATCTTGTTCACGCCCACAGTTTTTATTTTTGTTTGTACCTGCCTGCAGTATTTTCTAACAAACATAGATAGTTTGATTTCCCAGAATATGAACATACTAGTAATGATCTAGACTAGAGTTTGGTCCTTGGGTGATTTGTCACGGATCTGTTCCATGCATGCAATTTCCCCTCCAAAACTGCTCTGTATTGTTATGTAAGACTCTGTAGAGGTTCTGTGTTTGAAGTTTGCCAAGGTATTCTCTCTACCTATTAATCACTTCAGCAGCATGTGGCTTGTCCTGCTTTCATGGTGTGTTTGTCAGCATGATTTTTATATTTTTTTATTCCCCCCTCATTTTTTTTGCAGTAAGCACAGCGCCAGCTCCGAAACAGGTATTATCTATTATTCCTTTCTTAACACAATAATTCTTTCATTTAATCTTATCTTATGACTCGTTGAGTGAGTGTTGCTATCTTTCTGTCAGATGGTGAAAATGTCTAAGAACAAGAAGAAGAAGCTGAAGAAGAAGCAGAAGCGGCAGGCCGAGCTGCTCGAGAAACGCATCCTGGACATCGAAGGACTGGAGAGAGTGAACGAAGGGGGCGAGGATGAGGAGGACGAGGAAACAGAAACCCCTGACACAACTCCGTCAGTAACCAACAGTCAGACTCTGCAGGAAATCACAGCCGATGCCACCCTGGGTGAGAGCGAGGGAGGAGGGAAGGAGAAAGAGAGACCGAGACAGATGGCACATGCATAGAGTTAGGATAGAGGATAAATATTCAAGTGCATACATGTAATGAAATCTTTGACAGAGCAGTGACATCCTGTTGACAAATATAGTAAAACATCCTTGACGTCGAGCTGATTCAGAAACAACCTCAGCTCCAGCGCCATTAAATTTCAGTAGATGCTGTGAGTCACACCTGCCTCAGAATAAAGTGATGACTCACTCCAGACTCATTCCCGTATTAGTAACGGCTGCATATTTTGTTTGATATGCGTTTAGGTGGAGGATATTTCTAATGACTGAAACTGGTGTTGGAATTTAAATAACACCCAGATAATGTATAAATTATGCTCTCTTGCTCTCTCTCTCTCTCTCTCTCTCTCTCTCTCTCTCTCTCTCTCTCTCTCACATATCTCATATCTCGTCCAGATGCAGTTCCTGAACCCTGGCCGCAGCACAGAGAATGCGCCATGGACGGAAACTTTAACAGCCAGCACCCTGAGGATGAGAAGCCTGCCGATGTGCAGCAGCAAGAGAAGGACGAAACTCCCATCAACCCTTACGGCAATGTCACAGGAGAGGCGGAGTCCCAGCCCATTAACCCCTACCCAGTGTGCAACGGGACGACAACCAGCGAGCCAAGCTGTCCTGATGGTAATGGACCTTTGCTTTGTGACGTGTTTGAGTCGCAGCACAAACAGCAGACGCTGGATACAAAGAAGCCGAACGCATGTAATGCGGTAAACGATTGGGAGATGGAGTCGAGACACAAGAAGGAGGCGGAGCCCAGTTCACAGGCAGGCCCAGACATGGAGGACGGTCAGTGAGGAGGCCTGGTGGAGGATGTTTTCTATAGTAGTTACTAACCTTCATCTCTGTGTTGGTGTTTTTCAACCTCCAGCTTTTCTAACAGTTCTTGAGTCATGTGGTATTTCTGATCCATAGTGCATATGTTTCTGTTTGTGGTGTGGGTGTGGTGTATGTGGTTTTGGTGCTCGACAAAAATCTAACAACCAAGTGGATAGTTTAGACCAGGCGACTTCAGTCTTATCTGCAAAATGATGTGATGTGGCTGCAGGTATTAATTCCAACCAAACAGGAGTCATGCCTGATTACAGCTGAATGATCTTGGGCTTTACTTGACTGTCTGTTAGGTGTGGCTTCTATTTGGCTGGAATAACAGCCACACTGTCCCTTTGCAGGTAAGTTTGGAGACTCACCTTTTTGGTTGATTAGCTGGTTTTATTTGTTCAGCAGTTGTCAAATGTATTTGATGCATGGTAAGAAAATTTATGAGAGTTTGTCATTGTTATTTATTGATGTGGGTTTATTGAATTGTTTGGCGCCAAATCAAATTCACACAATTTTCCACTTACCCTTAAATGTCGACAAAGGCTTGTTTAGATTTGTACTCTATTTGTGCTCTATCTCGCCTAAAATGTTGTCTGTAAATATCAGCCTCAGATTGAATTCAGTTCTCCAGCAATTTCACACTTGCTGATGTGGTTTAGGATACAGTCTAATCATCACAGTGTAGCTGAACACTCTAACAACATTAGGCAGCCATTTTGGACAACTGAAAAAAAACCAAGCTTTTTTTTTTCCCTGTAGTGCAGTTTGGTAGTATTCGAAAGCAAAAGTGAAAAATTATGTGGGTGGTGATGAAAAAAAATGCACATTCCCTTTTTTTTTTTCTTTTTTTTTAATTGGGTTTCATGGGATCACACTTCTGTACTAAAGTGAAGAAACGCTGGACACCAGCCCTTTTTGGCCAAATCGACCACATTAGGGGTGAGAGTAAAGTTGTGTAAATTTCATTCGAATTTGTATTAATAATTGAGGTGTATGCATGGCTGATTTAACATCTAGTTGTTTGCAAGATTAATATCCAACTGTTAGCCGAGAGTTCAACTAATTGGTGTCACTGAGCTGCCTTGTTAATTTACTCCATGGAATATAGACCCAGTAGAACCCACTTTCCCCTGCACATCTGGCTCAAAGATATCTTGTTGCTGCTTCCCCTTATCTGGACATTTGTGGGGAAAGTTTAAAGACCTTACAGTGTTTATTTATTTATATATTTATTTTTTATGGCCAGACCACAGTTCCTGCAGCGTCAGACCCATAGAGTGCCGATGTGTTTGCTGGCTCACTGGAGCATTTTATTGATCCATATAATTGATCTGTCTCAAAACGCCTCATCCGCACCAGACTCGCTGATTAAATGCTACACCAGCAAACACAGCCTGTCCAGCCCTGCTAGTGGTATCTGTCATGTGGTGTTGATTCTCAGGTTCTGTCTGTCTTTGTTTGTTTGTCCTGCAGTTAAGCTCGCAGCAGGGAATCTGTTGGTGAACCTGCTAGATCCACTGAACGCTGACACGATCCAGGTGAAAATCGCTGACCTGGGCAACGCCTGCTGGGTGGTGAGTAGAAAAGCAACCTCTTCATAAATCTTCCTCGCGCTGAAAATCGTGGTACTCTAGCTGCTTTTTTCAGAGCATGTATTAGATTTAAGTGCAGGCATTTAGTAGTATACAGGCTGTACATGTGCTTAAATCTGAATGAGGTCTCTCGCTCTTTTCGTCCCCCCCCCTTCTTTTTCTCTCTCTTGTGACTCTGTTCAGCACAAACACTTCACGGATGATATCCAGACACGGCAGTATCGTTCTCTGGAGGTGCTAATCGGTTCAGGCTACAGCACACCAGCAGACATCTGGAGCACAGCATGCATGGTGGGCGCACACACATTCACACAAGCGCAGTTAGAAAGATAAAAAAGCGGAAATGAAATAGGTAAGGAATTAAACATGACCGGGCGTGCTGTTATAGGGAAAATAATCAACGAGCACTTATTTTCCAATAACAGCATGTCCCAAAGTCTATTTATTCCACAGCAGTTTACCAAAGACTAAAATGTATTTCTTAGAGTGTGTCACATTTTGTACTTTTTATCCATTAGTAGTTAAGTTTAATGTTTTGCAACTGTTCAGTCACCTTCTGACCCATCAGATTTGAACATTCAACAGCACTGTAACATAAATAGAATTAATTTGTTTCTACTCTCTCCCAACACTGATTTAGTTGTAATCACTTATTTGTTTCCTGTTCAATTACCTACTTGACCGAATGGAAAAACTTGAGTATAAACTGTAATTGGAATAAAGTACAGGCTAGTCTGAAATAATTTTTATAGATTACTGGTCCATTTTATCTTACTTGCCATGAATTGTATTCCATGCATACTTTTTCTGCTTGCAATTTTACACCACAACACACACTGGGTGCAAAAAAACTGGAAGACAACAATGTTTTTGCATTGTTGGATAGGGAATACGTGTGGAATATTTTGAAGCAGAATTATGACAACTGAAGGTTTGTTCAACACTAGCAGGGTGAAACTAACACTAGCTGCTTCTTGTACTTGACATAAGAGTAACAATAACAATTCTTGTTACTGTAACATATGCACTAAATGTCTCTCCTCGCATACTATATCTCCTGCATTAATATAATTGGAACTGATTTATTCAGTTTGACAAATACTTTAGAAATATGGCCATAGTTTGTGCATTATGTAAATGATGTATGTTTTCTAGGCAAACTCTGAAAGCTCAGTGGAGCAGATTTCGGTCAGAATGATGCTGACTGGGCTTGCTTGCTCTTTGGCACTTGGCCCTCTCATGTAATGTCCCTACTCAGCGCATCTTTAATAATAAAAGCAGAGCGAGGTAAACCCTGCAGCTCCATCAGCATTTTTAATCCGACACTGAAACAATGGAGGCCCAGTGTGCAGCACACTGACACCTCGCAGACCTCAGACTGGTGAAGATCACCGAAAATCCCTGATCTTAGTGGACACACACACGCGCACACGCACACACACACACCTCTATACACGTACTTATACTTTATGGAATGTGTGTTTTTCCAGGCGTTTGAATTGGCCACAGGGGATTACTTGTTTGAACCGCATTCCGGAGAGGATTATTCCAGAGATGAAGGTAAATATTTGCTTCTCCATTTACCAAAACAAATAAATAAATCCTTCCATTTCTTGAAACTTCCATAATTTGCACAAGCTTTTAACAAAGTTCTTTGCCATAAACACCCTTCCTTGTTTAAAGCACAATCCCCATGCTCATTATAAATCATCACTGACCCAGTCTTGTCTTCGATACTCGTACACCACCCCTTAGTATTAGCTCTAATGAATAGCTTTGATTCTCTCTCCATCCCTCTTCACTGAATAATAGCTAGCTTTGCTGGCAGAGTGCTGTTAAATATTAAACCGCATTGTGCTTATTAATTAGCACTTGAGTGAGAGCCATGCGAGGGCACGATGCACATGCTCCTCGCGTAGAATTTACACTTGCCTTTATGGCTGAGACAATCCGATTTTGTCTTATTTTATCTTTATTTGTGACGATGAATGCCACAGATCATGATGCACATGATGCCACCCACATGCACACCCACATATATTCTTAGTATTAGGGATGCATAATAATCTTGATTAGTTGGGAATCATGATCATCATTATTCATATGTATAAGTAGTTTTATGACATTTTAGAATTTTAAATGAAAATAAAACAGTCCCCCCCCCCAGTGAACGTCACCTGGAATCAAAAGATGCTCTTTATTATATTAATATTATCCAACATTTTTGGGGAAAAGACTGAAAGGTTGTTCAACAGTTACATGAATATATGAATGGCCATCTTGTGCTAGACTGGAGGAAAATAATCAGCATGCTTGTTACCAGCTAGCTAGCTAACGTGATTCTAAATCTACCACGATCAAAATACGATTACTCACTTCAGCCATCCCAAGAGCAAGAGTGGTCCAACATTCCTATACAGGAGCCTGAAGTGAAATTTTTGATGTGCATCAGCATTTTAAATTTTTGAATACTCTCCCTCACCTGTATTCCTTATTTATTTTTTCCCCCCACTTTCTCTCTCCCATGAACAGATCACATTGCGCTGATCATTGAGCTGCTGGGCAAAGTTCCTCGCAAACTCATCATGAATGGCAAATATTCAAAGGAGTTCTTCACTAAGAAAGGTTGGCCAGTGTCCTCTCGTTTCTCCACACATCAATAACGGCTTTGCCACCTACATGATAAGAGTGCATAATGTGTTTAGCAAGCTTGTGTGAAATTTAGGTTTGATGAATGAGGTATGCATCGACATGTCTGAAATCGGCCCGTCACTCACTTTCTCGTTCTGGAGTGACAAAGACAACATTTGCTAACGCGTGCTTCGGAAACACATCATCATGAGCTGCTGTTACGTAAAGGTTTCAAACATGACAAATTATCTAGCAACCTTAAACCCGCAGAAAAGCAATGTTGTTTCTTAAAGGAAAACTCCACCCTGAAGCGAGAGCTGGACAGGCTAATGTACTAAAGTGCCGCTGCATCACTGTCATTAGGTAAAGATTGAAGTAAGGGATCATTCTCAGTGGCGTGACTATCAGTAGATGACAGTTTATAGTGTACCGGTAGCCAACATGTAGCTGAAAGAAACTTAAAGAATTTAAATTTAAACACAGGATCTAGGATCTATCCTGACAAGTCAGTTTAGAGCTGAAAGAAATGGCTGGCTTTACGGTGCACTGTGTGTAACTATACAGGGAACATCGTCCAGGGAATATTACTTCTCCAAGACTGCTCCCCAAATTGTGCATTTTCTGGTAAATAGGGAAGAAATTCAGACACTTATTTTGCTTTAAGAAGTCGTTCATATCACCATAGCAACCATAGCAAATAGGAATGTCCCCTGCAATATTGGTGGAATGCATATTAGTGTGAAATAATGAATATGCATTTAGTGCCCTTATTCACATTTGTGACTGGATTTATTTATGAAGGTTATTTTTGTGTGTGTGTGTGTGTGTGTGTGTGTGTGTGTGTGTGTGTGTGTGTGTGTGTGTGTGTGTGTGTGACCCAGGTGAGCTGAGGCACATCACAAAGCTGAAGCCGTGGGGGCTTTTGGACGTCCTGGTGGAGAAGTACGAGTGGCAGAGGGAGGAGGCGCAGAGCTTCAGCAGCTTCCTCCTCCCCATGCTGGATCTGATTCCCGAGAAAAGAGCTACAGCTGCCGAGTGCCTCCGCCACGCCTGGATCACATCGTAGTAGCTGAAGGGGAAAAAAAAAACAAAAAAACGTACACACATACTCACCTCTGATAAAGACTAACAGTCTGGTCAAATGGCACACATCGGTTCGTGATGGAACATGAAGGGGTCCAATCAAACAGATGTAATATCTATTTATTTCTTGTAATGTTCCTTTCTTATGTACCGGGTGCAGTTTGATGTATCCTGTCGTTCTGACGCTTTTTTCCCCTCTCTTCTGTGTGCCGACAGCATCTAACATCATGCTTGTGTTCGTATGAAGGGTACAATAGCAGTTTAACAATACAGGTATAAAAAAAAAAAAAAAAGTTTCTGTACATTTGCTTTAGTCGTAATCAGTCTTTTTGACAGACAGCCATGCTTATTTGGCTGAAGTAAGCACAGATGTCCTGTCTCTGCTGTAAAAAGGTTGGTTAGTTTGTTTTTTTTTTTTTTTTTGGTTCTTTATGGATAGTTTTACAGTGCAGGCTGCAGGAGACGTATGAATGATTTAGACTGACAGTGATGGCCTGGCTGTAAATGGACATTTACTGTATAAACAGATGTGAATTTTCAGCTGTGCCTGTGTCACTTTGTCATATGTAACAAAAAAAAAAAAAATTGAAAAATGTTTAAAAAACAAAAAAAAACAGCGCACAACTTGGGATGTGTTGGACTGTCGGTGTGCAAAAAGTTTCATACGCGCGATGTGAGAGAGGTGAACGTCTTCACCACAGAGCCGGCGGTGTCACGGAACCGTCTCGTGTTTTGTACATACATGTACCAAAGAGTTGGCGCTCTTCTTCAGTGTCAGTATTGTTGCATTCATGCATTGCTTTGCTCAGTGGCTTGATGGCAATGTTTGAGTAACCAATACGAAGATGCCTTGATAAACGCTTCTCTGGGTTTTGGGGATTTTCCTACTGATGTTGCTCGAAGCAGGATCAGTGGGGGTTTTTTTATGCGTAAATGAACGTAGGGTAATTTTATTGTGAAAGGACCTGGACCTCTGTTTGCTCTTTTGTATTGAAAGACTTTCACCTTTGACCTTTTCCAGTTTCCACAAGCACGTCCTTTTCTCTCTTTTTCCTCAGCCGCTCTGCTCTCGATTGTTTGCCGCTTCAATTAAACCCTTTCTGTAGTTGTTATGAATAAAGACTTGAAAGTCACAGAGCTGTGTTGGTGTTTCCTGTTGAAATATTAGACACAGTAGTTGGTCTGGGGTCCCTGGAGGACTAGTGGTTAGGCCACGGCGCTCTCACTGCAGTGGCCCGGGTTCATTACCCCGCCGAGAAACCAACCCCAGCCACTGTGGATATGCACAGTACATAAAATCATGCAGATACAAGTCAAGAGCTTCAGTTAGTGTTCACATCAAACATCAAAATGGGGGAAATTGTGACTGGTGCAAAAAACAAAAAACCAATTGAGAGGCAGTTCTGTGGGTGGAAACGCTTTGTTGATGAGAGGTCCGAGGACAGACTGGTTGGAGCTGACAGGAAAGCTACAGTAACTCAAATAAGCACTCTTTACAACCGTGTTGAGCTGAATAGCATTTCAGAACGCACAGCACAATAAACCTTGAGGCAACAACAGCAGGAGACCACATCGGAGTCCACTCGTGTCAGCCAAGAACAAGAACAAGAGGCGACAGTGAGCACTGAAACTGGACAGTTGAAGACTGGATATAGACCAGACACTTTTGATGACATATACAAATGGTAAAACGTACGCTTCTATAACACAGTCCTCCACAGTTAGTGTAACCAAATGTAATTATGGGCTAAAAAAAATATACATGAAACATAAGTTTTATTAGCTGTACAAAAGAATGTTCTTTGGGATTTTCATATTTATAAATTATATATATATATATATATTACAATCAATATTTAATTTAATTAATATTTTTAATAATATTTAATTATTTAATTAAAATTGTTTGATTTTCAGTGGCTAACCTTGCCCTGATTTTATTTATTTTATTTTTTTATTATAACAAGATGCATATAGACCATTTTTTATGTGGATCAGATAAAGGATAAAGACTGTACAGTACCAAAGTGGTATGTCATTAAAACATTAAAAGTCCTTCGCTTAATAGTAGTGGAAGAAAATCCAGATGTAGAATATGGCCAGAGGTGTTTTGGCTGATGCAGTTCCATAAATAGAGGAGGACATCAGAGGCTTCATGCTTCTTCTGAAATTGAAAGACACAGTTGTGTATCAGCCTCACAATCTGACAGTCTAGAAAAACCTGTCACTTCACCAAGACCCTTAACCTCAGCAGAGTCGTGCTTTCAACACACTGCTGTCACGTGGGATTCGCCTGACTCGAGAGAAGAAACAAAAGTTACCCAACTGTCTATTTTAATGTTGCGTTGCTTAGAAACAAGATCAACTGACGTTTTTTTCAAAGTGAAGGTCGTTTTCTTTGGCTTGAGCTTGCTTTTTAGAAGATACAGTAGAAAACGTGGGAGGCTTTTGTGAATCTCACTGATTAACATAAAAGCTTGTCCTTTTTCCTCTCTTTATTAGATAATAATTATATTTCCACTACATTTTATTAATTTATTAAATAGGGCTCATTACACTTTTTTTTTATCCATTTATAGTTACATTTAACTAGAAACAAGTTAGTTTGCTACATAAACATCTCACAGAAAACGTCATGTATATCTCATCACCACATCGTATAAACAATTACAAATTATTTGTATCTGCTTATGTGCCATACAAGTGCCTGTGTAAATTGTTACAACAGAAATAAAAACATATTAGAACGAGCTGATCAATATTAACCTTGAACTACTAAATTGAATTGAATTTTAAATTGAACTACTGTCAGCTGCTGTTATAGAAAATTAATCAACACCTTCTGACCAATCAGAATTGAGAATTCAACAGCACTGTGGTACAAATACGGAATAGGAGGTTTTTGTCTATTTCCTATAATACACTCTTTGAAAAAAGGTTTCCTTAAGGGTTTTTTTGGATACTAAAGGATTCTTCGTTACTAAACAGAACTCATAGGGTTCTAAATAGAACTTTTAGATCTATTTAACCTTTTTTCCCTTGTAAATGTGTGTATGTAGAGAAATAGCTTGTCATCTTACCTGTGTTCTCTCCCACATGGAAGTCCTCTGGCAGCAGTTTGTCCTGTCGGTTGCCCAGTACAAAGGCCAGGAAGGAGAGGACGAGGGAGTCCATGATGCTGATGATGGCCAGGATGTACGCCCAGCGCACCGTGCAGTTCCCCAGCGTGTACTTATCTGTGCGCTGGCCACACATGCGCTTCACCTCCTCCGAGTCCCAGCCGTCTGGGTATATCATACAGCCTATGACCATACAGGTGGCTGTATGATGGAAAAACAGACCGGTCACCATTTCGTAGGTCTAGAATGTTTCACAAAGACAGATGCCACATGTATATTCATTCATATGTATTCATTTTTTATTCAAAGCAACACAATACAGTGAGCAGTCCTGGGATTTGAACTCGCCTGCACCAGACTGCACAGTGGACCTCCACTGCTAGTTACTCAGAGTTTCCACATACTGTTCATGACTAATGCCCTGCAATGGTTCCCAGTGCCTGTGGGATAAACTGCTGGGGTTGGCACATTGGCATACCAATTAGCGTTGTTATCTCAGAGGTCTGTGGTTTCATCCTGGGGTTTGGGCTCTGATTGCTGTCTTGGTTGGAGTTTTACATATATTCTCCGTGCTGCTAGGAGTCTTCACTCCAAATACGCCAAATTAGTCTTTTTCTTCCCCCAATAAAAACGGCAGCCAACTGACATGAATCTGGAATGATTGACAGTTGCGATATTATTAACTAACACCCGTGCAAGCCATGCCCACTCATTCAATCTCACATTAGTAATCTGAGTGCTGGTGCTCTCGTCTCGACTCGAGTTCTGTCAAGGCAAATGGAGAAGTTCTGAGTTCAGTAATACAAATAGGAATAAAATCTATTGATGTATGTATGTTTGACCTAGCTAACATGAGACAAGTATATAGTTAACATCAACATCATCAACTATATTTATTATGGAAAATTATCGATCAAAAATGGCACTTTTCTGGTAATTAATAAATAAATAAATAAATAGCCTTACAAAGAGATGTCAAATTTAACACTTTACAAATAATTTAAATTGTAATGCTAATTAGAAAGTGCTTAAAACTTTTTAAAAAATTAGAAACTGGAGTAAATGTATATACTGGGTTTTACAGTATCCACCAGGCCCTTCAGGTAAAAAGCCACAAACCGATGTATCTAAAAAAAAAATGCTATTGTTTGTCTGTTTTTAGTGGAAAAGTTTTAACTAAAACAGACGAGCAGGAGATTTTTCCCATCAGGCACCTGGTGGTTACCATAAAACCCAGCGCATATCCAAGTGAAAGGACTATATTGAAAAGATACCACGTTGTGATGCCTGTGATAAATCGCTGCCTCGTTCAGAGAGCACAGCCTTTCTGAGATCCACCTCAGGTATGAATTTGTTCTGAGATAGACCGTAAAATGTACACAGCCAGACAGAAAATAAGACCAAAGAACGGGCCTCTAGAACATAAACCTGACAACAAAATCACAGCTCAGCATAAAATGTTCCCAGCTATTAAATAAAAATGCTTTGCTATGTTCTATCACATTATTTATTACTCTCTATGTCGAATTATTACTTAAACAGATTGTCTTTATTGTTCCACCAAGTGGAACATTATACCTCCACCAGACGAGAAGCAATGAAATATGCAAGACAGGCAATAAATATGAAAAACTGTTGCCAGGCAACCCTGGTCAGGCCTGCTTTCACTGTAGGGCGCTAAACTGCTATCTATTATTTAGTGTCAAACGATATCTATGAGGCAGGACAGCTGGCACAGGCTCGGGTATTAGTTTACTAAGTGCTCTTACTTTCACTGACTCTTGCTCTTTAAAGAGGATACGGCGTGTAGCGGAATTTTCAGGAATGTTGCAGGTTTTTTATACTTCAGCGGCTGTTTGAATGGTCTTCAGAATTTCGAATCGTTACAACCCTGGATCCATTACAAGGCAGCAAGCACACATTCACACACTCATTCACACCTAGGGGCAATTTCGAGTAGACAGGCCACCTACTGGCATGTTTTGGGAGGTGGGAGAAAACCAGAGAACCCCGAGGAAACCCACGGAGACACAAGGAATAGACAATAACCCAAACTCAGGATTAAACCAGGAACCCTGGAGCTGTGAGGTGGAAACAACAGGCTGTCGTGCCACCCTGTATATCTGTATACTGATAATAAAACTTATAATTAAATCCATCATGGAATGTCCCAACCATTGCTAACATTCCTAGTTTATTTCCTGTAGTGTTTTTTTTTTTTTTTTCATGTTTTCTGTTGTTACTCATATTGTACTAGTAGCTTACTGGTTACTGGTTAAAGAGATGGTGAGTTAAAATCCCAGAATTATCAGAAAGCCACCACTGGGCCCTTGATCAAGCAATGCCCTTGTGTCTTAACTGTGGCTGAATAGAGCTGGCAAACGAATAAATAGAAATATAAATATCAAGCTACATGTGTTTTATGAAGCAGTAGCCTATACCTTAATAAGTAGGAAACGATGGAACTGACCGTGGTGCTGAAACTGGACATTTTTACATTTTTGTAAAAAATATTCTGGACAGGTTTACATTTACATTTATTCATTTGACGGATCTGTGTATGCAAAGTGACTTACATTTGAGACAGGATCCAGTCTAAGTACAGAGCTAAGCGGTCAAGGATCTTCTGTCTCTCAGTCCTCAGATCCGTTACCGAATCAAATTACTTTCATGAGTAAATTAGTCATATGGTCAAAAACCAAACTGTACTTTTCCTTGACACTGGGGTTTTGTACCTTAATGTATATCTTTTACCTTTAAATATAATTTCAGGTACATATTCGGAGGACCACTGATGTATTTTACAGCTCTGAACGCTAATTAAAGTTACACCATGAGCACTTTCACCATGGCACCATCCTCAGAAACAAGGAAAAGTACAGTTGGGTACCGTTCTGTGAGAGAGAGAGTGTGTGTGTGTGTGTGTGTGTGTGTGTGTGTGCAGTTTGTTTTTATTGTTTCCTTATCTCTTTACTCCTTCCCTTTAATATGATTCTAAGTTATTCTGTGCTTCATTTCATAGTGATAAAACACCTCAAAGAAAGCAAAATGGTAGTTGGTATATGAATATTTTTTAAATAAACAAATAACATGCAACATTATATTATTTTGTAATAATCAGGTCCTGAGAATATTATTCTTAATGGCTTATTGCCTTCCTTCCTTCCTTCCTTCCTTTCTCATAGCACTTTAGGGAACCTTCAGGCAAATGGTTCTCAAAGCAGGGTCCAGGGATCCACAAAAAAAAAAAAAGCATATCCAGGGGGTCCATTATTTTGTCTTCTGGGAAACATGTAAGTATCTTATGTAGCTTCTGAAGATCTTTAAACAAAATAATAACAATTTACACCAATCGTCCTGTTCAAAAGTTTACATCCCCCTGCTTTAATGTATCGTGTTGCCTTCTTGAGCATCAGTGAATGTTTGCACCTTTTGTAATAGTTGTGCACGAGTCCCTCAGTTGTCCTAAGTGTGAAAAGATGGTTCTCAACATCATATAGCCGCTGTTGGAAAGGGGTCAAATAAGCAAAAGATGCTGGTAAAGCAAAGAATGTGCGGGACCTGGAGGATTTTTCTGAAGAACAGTGGGCAGTTTAACTGCTCAGGACAAAAAGGGACACACGAACAACTATCACAAAACATAAAAACAGTCGTTGATCATCCAGGTAACACCACACAGTATTAAGAATCAAGTGCATGTAAACTTTTGAACTTTGTGTAAATTTAGTTATTATTGTGTCTTGTGGATTATACAGTATGTAAACATTTGTTATGTAAAATAGCTTATTCAGGGCAGTACTAAATGAAAAATGCCATTTTTATGATCTTTAAAAAAAACTTTGCAGATTCCGCAAGGTGTATGTAAAGTCTAACTGCAATAAATAAATAAATAAATAAATAGATAGATAAATAGATAAATAAACAAACATTTATATATGTAAACTTCTCTGGCTGCAAAAAAAAAAATTGCAGATTCTGCAAGGTGTGTGTAAACTTCACTTCTCTGGGTGCAAATAAATAAATACATACATACATATATACAACAGCAACAACAAAAAAACATTTTGAACATTCTGGAAGGTGTGTGTAAACTTATCTGGCTGCAAAAATAAATATTAAATAAATAAAATAAAATAAAACAAAAATTGCAGATTCTGCAAGGTGTATGTAAACTTATGACCATAACTGTAAGGGATCTCTGGCTGGGGGGAAAAAAAAAAAAACAGTTTTAAGAAGCCCTGCTTTAGGTGACCAGGTGTTTAAGGCTGTATATGAACAGGAGTATTACTGGGTGTGTTTACCGGCAGCGAGCTGCATCCACGCACAGATCTTATACACACTGCCTGCGTTACAGAAGAAGAAGAGACTGAAGCAGCCGATGGTGCCTACAACCAGCAGGAATGAAATCCCCACGAAGAACATGGCCGTCTTAAACGCTCCAGAAGGAATGGATCCGAAATCCAGAGCGCTTCCTTTACACACCAGCTCTCCTGTGATGGGGTTTCCGATGCAGTAGTGGAAAAGCCCGAAGTATCCAGACTGCGGGGTGTCCACACTGTCCCCGATCCAGTAGGGCTGGATGAACACCACCATGGTGATGATGGCAAAGCAGATGGTGAAGATGATCCAGAGCACGCCGATGGCTCTGGCGTTTCTCACATAGTTGGTGTGGTAGATCTTGGCTGCTTCTTGAGCTGGGATTAGTTTACTCATCGCTGCAAGGGATAAGAACAACAAAAAAAGCCATAATATATTGAGCATATATCTATCTATCTATCTATCTATCTATCTATCTATCTATATAATCTTTATGAACTCACCCGGTTTATTTGGTATTAAACTCAAAAGATGTGCGACTTGACTTGAGTGGTTGTTTAAAAAAAAAAAAAAAAAGTGGTCAGGTGATCGATTTTAAACTGACCAATCAGATGAAAAGGTGGGCGGGTCTGCCCTGGCAGCCCTTAAAAAGTGTGAGACTCTAAAAAATGGTACTAAATGTGGCACCTCAGTGCCTTGCTGCTGGTGTGTTACCATCCAACGTACACCTTTTGTACCTTTAGTGTGTGTCTATAGCAGGGGTGTCCAAGCTTATGCACAAAGGGCCAGTGTGGGTGCAGGTTTTCCTTCCAATCAAGCGAGAACCACACCTGATTCCTCCTGTTTAATCAGTCGATCTTGAGCTTTCAATAGACTCAGGTGTGGCTTCTGCTTGGTTGGAATGAAAACCGGATCCACACCGGCCCTTTCCGGATATGATTGGACACCCTTGATCTATACCGTACATGTGAATGTAGGATACCTTTAAAAATAATTCTTGTCTTGTACCTAATTAGCTATCTTAGCTAATTAGCATGCACCTTTCTAGATAAAGAGATACACACTAAAGGCACTAAATGATGTACCCTTGAGGTTACCACTGCAGTGACATGGAAAAGTATAGTTTTGCATCATCTTTTTTTTTTCTGTGAGAATACCATCTGTAGCGCTAGTATGATTTAACTGTTAGACACCATCATGGCAGAATACACAAGGCTCGGAAACTTAGAGTCAATCTAACTTTATAAAAGTGTGTTTTTATGATTATTAAATCCTTTTCAAGGGATTCAAGAGACTGGTCAAAAGATCGGTGGCATGATGTGTAGTATTACCACCTCGCAGCTCCATGGTCCCCTGTTCGATCCTGAGTTCAGGTTACTCTCTGTGTCAAGCTTGTGTGCATGTTCTCCCCATGCATGTCTGTGTGGGTTTCCTCAGGATTCTCCAGTTTCCTCCAGGGTATATTCCTGGATCCCTGAGCAAGAGAAGCAGTAACTGAAAATGGGTGAGTGAGTATAAACAGGTCCATTCTCTAAATACTGTGAAATTCCTGGGAAGCAAAAATAGGAAGTACTTTGGGATGAAGTACTTGAGATGGTAGACAGGTCTTCTTTTGTGTGCTAGGCATGGTCTGATGTAGTGTAAAATAATTCATCAGTCTCATTTCACTAAAGTCACACTCTATAATATATATATATATATATAGGAATACAGACCCTAGATGTGACTAGAGGACCAAAAATCATTTCTATCATTAATAGATATAATAGGGAAATTCACTGAGCTGAATGCCTTAATGTGTTAAATGCCTTAAAGTGTTATGAAACTGAAGAAAAAAAAAAAAACAGATGCATGAGTTGCTCCATTCAGAGTTTTCACAAGGTCTTGGACCCCTTCATTGAGTATATGGAAAATCTGTCCTCCTTAAAACTTTTCTGATGTTCTATATACTATCTACTATCTAATATAGACATGCAGTTGGTTATTATTATGATTATGATTATGATCATCATTATTATTATTATTATTATTATTATTATTATTATTATTATTATTATGTTTTTATATATGTCCAGGATTCATATATTCATTATTCTATTCTTGTTCTTGTCAGTGTGTTTTGCATCAGCTTTAAAAGTTCAGTAAATAGATTTTGGATTAAAAAAATATATAAGAGCCTATCAGGTTAAATATGCAAATATACACATGCAAATTACAGGAGTGTATATGAAACCTTACACTGCTTTACTTGGGAAAGTACACTGGCAATATGCAGGGTTAGGGACATTTGCATAGTCACAGAACCACTATTTCTTGATGAAGATAAAATTAGCAGTAATTTTGTCCTTTTTCTGTTGTGCAATATTTTTGTAGAATCACCATTTCCAGCAATTTATTATTCAAGAGAGAGACAATTTTGGTCTTCAAGGCAATTCTGGAGCCCCGAACAGCCCCTTCAGGAAGATGCTATGTGCTAGAAATAGGTACAGGTCTATCAACAGTTAGTGTAAGGTGTGAATAAGCTTATTCGTCACTGCACTGTGCATCATGCCCTCGTAAAACACATTTTTATTCAAATCTCCAGGGCTGTTGTTAGGCAGGTGATCTGTACAAATGGCACAAAAAGCAGTTGGGCATAGCAACGCTTAAATGGCTTATTATTCGCATCCAAGGTTCTCTGTGTTCCCGAAGATTGAGAAATGATTAATTCATGATAAGAATATAGTTCGTGTTTTATGCACTCGGTGGAGAATTGGTGTCTTGTTCCTTTTTCCTGGAACCCTAATCGGTGTACTTATGCCATGCGAAGCCTTTTTGATTGTCAGTCATCCTGTAAACCACAGTAATAGCCCCTGCACATCATGCCTTGAAATACTAAGTCCCTTGATAGGGCTGTAAGATTCAAGTCCGGTCTTGGACTTGGACTTGTCTCAGAATTATTGGCATTTGTACTTGGATTTGTCTCGGTCTTGGGCATTGGTCTCATTAAATATGGTCTTGGTCCTGACCAAGAATGAAAATATTGTCTGTCTTGTCTTTCGTTTTCACATGCACAAAGTTTGACAAGAAGTAATTCCACAGAAACAAAGCCTAATCGTTGGTGTAATGCACCATTTGATGGTTTTTGGTCTCGATCTTGACAAGACCTTGCTTTCATTTGCATTCGATCTTCACTTGGCCTCAACCCCCTTAATACTTGGTCTGGATTCAATCTTGGCTAGCCTTGGTCTTAGACTTGACAATAGCCGTCTTGACTACCACTACACCATATATAGTCAGGTCCAGAAGTATTTGGACAATGACAGTGTTTTTGTGATTTTGCCTTTATACACCACCACAATGCTACAACATTGGATTGCACATCACCTCTAAATCTTTCCAGTCTTCCCTAAACTCTGGCATGATTTATAGAGCTGTGCCAGACTAGTGATCATATCCCATTCTTTATAAGTCTTGGAATTAGTAGTTAATTCCAAGAAGAAAAAAAAAAATCAAAATCAAAGATGAAAAAAGTCAAAATGAAATCAGTATTTGTTGTGACCATATGTTGTCTTTGCCATGCATTTTAAGACATCAGCTGATAGGCTGCTCTAAAACATTTTATAGAACTTGCCTCAGGTTTTTCCTTTTCTTTTTTTTTGACCTACTTACTTGCTTTTATTCTCTGTAAGTTCCAGACAGCCTTGATGAGGCTTTATACTTTTTTAATCTGTAGTCTGTTACTTAATATTTTAATTGCAACATTTTGCCTATAGCATTAAAGTTGTAAAAAAATAATGTTGGAAATATAAAATAAGCTCTTCTCTAATGACACACTAATGCATAAAAATAAAATCTAAGACTTTTTTCACACTGCTCTATATACACCTAGTATTATACAATATAGTATAGTATAGTATAGTATAGTAATATGTTATGATAGGATTTTTAAAAAGAATTTTAAAGTAAATGTAGACTGAAGATACTAATTAAAACCATAAAGACAATAAATGTGCATAAGGGTGCATAATGGCAGTATTTAGACACTAGGAGGCGCCGTAATGTTATGAACTGCAGTAGTAGGACATTTTTTTTCTCTCTGACTCATAGTCCTATAATAAGACCAAGCCCTATTTCAGTGATCATTCAAGAGGACAAGAGGGCAGCTGCCTGCTTTGCACCAGGCTTGTTAACACAGATCATTTGACTATTGGCTCATTGGGCTTAGAGTGCAGTATAGTCTAATTATATTACATCCATCCATAATCATTTACTTCAGATTGTAAAGAATGACATTGTCAGATTAAGCAACGGGTGGAGCGGTACCGTTATGAGGAAAAGAAAGAAGCAATGACACTGATATTTAGAGGGAAATCATGCCACAAGCATTGCCACCATCACCTGCCTAGCTATGCATAATTCTTTAATAATTCATGATTAAAATGTATGATTGAATGGCAGTGTGACAATGGGACAATACAGTGCGCCCTGAAGAAATCAATGAGGTGCTCATCTGCTCAATTCAACTGTCCTGCTGCCTTTGTTAAAACCAGGGTCAAGTGATTGATGGAAATTGCCATCTGCTGTTGCAGATAGTGTGCCATTTTGCCTAGTTGACATGCAAAATGCCATTTAGGATTGTGCATTAACCACTAAGTGGCTAAGCAACACATTGTGAATATATTACAAGTCAAATATGGTGTGAGCATGCTAGTATTTGAGTCCTGTTGTTACAGCTTCCCAAAATCCAAAATTCCTCCAAAACTTTTTAGAACTGAAAACCAGTCTTTGTTGCAAAGTGGTGTCTTTACCTGACAAGACTGTATTAGGCTAATTTTATACTAGGAATGGCTGACCAGGCAGCATGGTTACGCAGTGGGTAGCATTGTCACATCTCATCTCCAGGGTCCACTGTTCAATCCTGAACACAGATTATTGTCTGTGTAGAGTTTCACGTTCCCCTGGTGTCTGCATGGGTTTCTCTGGGTTCTTGGGATTCCTTCTATTTCCTAAATCATGCTAGTGGCTGTGCTACATTGATCCTATGTGTGAATGTATGACTTAAGATGGACTGGTTTCCCATTCAGGCTGTATTCCTACCTTGTGCCCAGTGTTCCGGGGATAAACTCCGGATCCACCAAAACCCTGACCAGGATAAAGCGAGTGAATATCGAGACTAAAAACCACCAAATCCTTTTCAAGACCAAGACTTTGCTTCAACTACGGGGCATTGTTTGTGCATTGTTCCAATGATTAGACTATGCTTACTAGTAGAAGAAATTATTTCTTGTCAAAATGTGTGTATATGTAAAGAAAAGACAACACAAACTTTATTTTTACAAACACTAAGGCGAGACCTATGCCTAAGACTGAGACAAGCATGAGTATAAAGGCCAGTAAGTCTGACACAAGTCCAAATCAATACAGAAAACATCTCGAGACTGACCTCAAGTCATACAGCCCTAATTAGGACTTCCTTCACGTCTTTTCTTGGGTTGTGTATCCTTGTTATCCTTGCAGCATTTGTATAAGTTCAGCTAATTTTTTGGACTACATTCTGCCTCACTTGTAAGGATAAAACTGTCTCCCAAATATAGAAGTCTAATTACTATCATGGAGAGCAGAGGTTCATCTACCAGCCTGTTGTGTAATAAACATGTATCTGGGGACTTTTCTGCCAATTCTTCTTTTCCCCTTAATTTGCTAACCATAACATGTTGGGATCAAATTTTCTCCAACAGCGACCCAGTGACCCAGTTTATATAACAGTATGCCAACAGAAAGTAATATGATTAGCTGTCAAACTAGTGAGTGTTTTAGCCATTTAAACTTGTTAGATGGTCAAATTCTCCGCACGCGTATCATACAGTAGCTGAGACAAGGCACGTAATCAGGTTACTGTTAAGCACCAATTCAATTTTCATGCACAAAATGGAGTGTTGGGCCTCCGGTGGCTTCATCTTCCATCACCAAGAGCTCAAAGACCCATTTATTTACTATAATGAGGAGTGTATTAAAAATGAACCTTTTAGTCTAAACAAATTGTAGCAATTCAATCCATTTGCTCTTTAATCTGTATTCACTGACATTCTCTGATGGAGGAGAACAAACTTGAATTGTTTGAGCTGCAGACTGAGACTTTAGACTTTAGACTTAGCAGTTCAGATGTTCACTGATGATTTTTGCCCTCTGCTAGAGGCAGATGCTCATCTTGTGATGTCCCTTGCCTGAGGTGGGAAGGAGAGCTGTTTGTTGAGACTGACCCACAATGGGGACATCCTGAATGATCCAGCATACAAAGGGCTTTTTATAGTGTCTTTTTGAAAGTCTATATGCAAGAAATTCACATATGGTTTGATGATCCTAATCATGCTAATCATACGCTACTCACGCCTCCACATTTTAGTGATTTTTTTAATATCATAGGTGCTATGATATCTTCTCCATGGCCTCCTTAACCGTTCAGTGTCTTCTGAGATTCATTGTATGTCATGTTAATGGTTAACAGTGTAAGAGCAGTGCTTGTCTTTCATGCCACACAAACTTCCACCAACAAATCCCCCTAGGCAGGGGAACACTGGCCTTTTCCTGTCCACTGCACATGAGCTCCTGTAGTCTTTAATGGTCCAGTGAGAGTCCAGTAGATGTCTGTTCTGCTCACTGGTGCGGAGCTTGCAAAACTCCCCAGCTGATCCTCTGTGACCCCTTGATCCCTCCCCTACCATATGGTCCATCTTTGTGCCTCGTGTGGCATTAACCTAGTTCAATAAGCATGGGAGCTCTACCCCACCCCCAGTGTCCACTATACACACACCAGGAGCTCTCAAGGACCACAAGACACCAAAAAAAAAAAAAACCCAACCATGGATTCGTACTCTATGCAGGACAAGGAGCTCTTTTGATACACATTCATAAAGCAAATATTAACACTTACTGATTCAAAGCTCAATGAATCTAGTAATGTTTACCATGTGGCCATTGAGAAGAGCAGCTCAGAGTGGAATAAGCTAAAGGAGCACTGGCTCTTTTGTAGATGTACACCCATTTAGATCAAATATGGTGTTATTATAAACTTAGATGTCCCAAGCTTCCTTGCACAGATGGTAGAGTGCATGGAGGTTATGTGTCTGTGCATACATGTGTGTATGTCTGAGTGTGTGCATGTAGCTCAAGGGCACACGTATCAGATTGATGACCTAAAGGAAGTCAGAACTAGCTGACTCTGTGCCCCCTCTTTCATGTCCAAATGTGTGTAGGTGGTCACAAAAGAGCAGCAGACCTGGACTGCGGCTAGGCTGCTTATCCTACCCCCAAACACACACACACACACAGACACGTCCTTTGTTAAGCAGTGTACTATTACATGGGAGACTTTGTTTAGTGATACAGAGCACAGCAGGAGATGGCCATTACACAGAGTGGCCTGTGCTGGGGTTTTACTTAATGACCGTTGTCTCTATCGTTCTGTCTCTCTCTCTCTCTCTCTCTCACACACACACACACACGCAGAAAGCACTTAATTTAAAAAAAATGAATCGCTTCCTGGGATAGTCACCAAGTTCCACTAAAGATGATCCTTATCCGTCCATGTCCAGTTTTACTGAATTGTGTTTTTGTGAGTGACTGAATTGTGTTTTTAATTGATTGCACATTCCAGAGCCTATCCCAGGAACACTGCATGTGAGGTGAGAATACACCCTTGATGGAATGCTACTCACACACTCACACCTCACACCTAGTGTAGCCTAACCAACTACATGCATGTTTTTGAGAGGTGGGAGGAAACCAGAGAACCTGAAGGAAACCCATACAGACACTGGGAGAACATGCAGAACTCCACACAGACAGGAACCTGAGCTCAGGATTGAATCCAGGACTATGGAGCTTTTTCATCAGTTTTTAAGGAAATAGAGTTCAGAAATCACATAAACTTTTATTTTACTGTAAGTTGTACATTTTTGTGTCTCAGGGATGCCAACGTACATTTGAGTTTAAGTTCATCCACAGTCACATTTCTGTCCTATTGTTAAACCCCAACATCAATCGGACTGTTTGAAGTTTAGTTTTGAAGCTGACATGATCAAGATCAGATGTGCTTTGATTCTCAGTGATCATATCTCCAAACCTCAGAATTTTCTCACGATATGTTTCTCACGATATGGAGGTAGGGGTGGGGACAGATGACTTGAGCTACTGCAGGGACTGCTAGAGGACGAAGAAGAACTAAATGGCGATGGTGATGTTCATGATGGAGATGATAAGGAAGAGGAGATTGATAATGAGTGGAGTGAGCAGGAGCAAGATGAGGAGTTCGTCATTGGCATGATGAAGATCATGAAGTTGAACTCTCTTCATTGAGGAGACCCGAGCTTATCGCCTCGGAGGAGGATTTACTGAGCAGCACAGGAGGATGAAGAGAAGGAGGGATCAGAGGTCTGAGCCAGAGGGAGGCTTTGAGATGAAAAATGATGAAGAGGCCCCACCTCGTACAAGGTGCCATCTGGACCCTGATGAGCAGGACAGTCTTTCTGATACCATTCTCCACCAGAATGGAAGGATTCATGGATATTAGTCATGGAACTGATTTTAATATTTATGATTGGCAGGTTTGCAGGTGGTCATGTTGGTCATGTAATTTGTAATCACATAATGTGACAGGAGGACAGGAAGCAATGCTTGAATAGCCAGAGTATGACCCAGCTCATGTATTATTGCCCAATGCAATGTAATATATGATATTAATGTAAGTACACTAATTTTGCTGAGATTATATAATGGATTTTAGCCCCCAAAGAGGCCCTAAAATAGAAATTTTACAGAAAATTATTAATATCCATAATCATTCCATTTCATTCCACTCTTCTCTTACTATAATAGTGTCTACAGGAAACATTGCTTATTAGGAGAGACCAGTCAAATGTCCCCACAAGGATAAAACAGGCAGATATTCCTATCCTTGTGGGGACATTTAGTCTCCACCAAGAAATAAACAAAATGCTCCCCACACACACAACCCTTCCATTCTTCGTCTGTATGAAGTTGTCACAGTCCTAAGACAAAAAAAAGAAACATAATGCATACATTGTTGGGGTGTGTGTGTTCCCATATTCCCCCTTAGCCAATAAATTTAATTTAAAAGCAATTGCACAAATCTATTCAATGTCAAATCATGAACCAAGCGTATTATACAAAAATGTGAATCGGCTTATGTATGCATAGCCCAAAATAGAAACCCTACAGCGGGGATTATACAATCAAAGAAAGAATATGAAAAAAAAGTAACATATTCTCAGTTTTAGCACAGTCACGCTCATGTGTGTGTCTCTATACACATACTTTGCATTACAAATCTGAAATTGGCTGGTTTTGTCTCAGCATTTATGAGAAGCTCCAGGTGGCACACACATTTGAGTAATGCCAGCAATTTAGTACCAGCCATTCGTACATGGGTGCAAATATAACCACAAATAAATCTGTAATAATTACAAGATGAGTCTCTGTAACACCCAGCAATATACAGTAAATAGTTTCAGTAGAGGTTTAACATTTTTTTATTCAGGCTTCGAGTATAGCATTTAGTCCTTGTTTTTTTTTTTTTTTAAACATTATTTTCATACACATACGTACATACATACATCTTCCATACATAAACGCATAATGTTTAGATATGGTTTTCAACTAATTAGAGTCTTGACCCTATTCATAATTACACTTTACATAACAAAGTATTAAAATTTACATTAGCATTATCTCCCAATAACCAAAGTGGAGTAATACTTAGTAAATCTTTAAAGCATACAATATAGGCAATCTGCCTCTTTCTCTCATATAATACAGGACATTCTGACTTCCATCCATCCAGCCATTATCTGTCCCGCTGATCCTACACAGGGTTGTGGGGTAAGCTGGAGCCGATCCCAGGGGACTTGGGGCACATGCTGGACAGAGTGCCAACCCATCACAGGGCACGATCACACACAACAGACAATTTAGAGATACCAATCAGCCTACAATGCATGTCTTTGGGAGGAAACTGGAGTATCCAGAGAAAACCCCCAAAGCATCGGGAGAACATGCAAGTGTCCCCCACCCCCAACACACACACACACACACACACAGTGGAGGCAGGAACTGAACCCGAACCCTGGAGGTGTGAGGCAAGCGTGCGAACCACTAAGCCACCGTGCACCATTCACATTCTGGCCTGTTTTGGTCAAATAAATGAGTGATCTTTGCAAACCAATTTGCTTAGAAATGTGTTTTCCCCATTTTTTTTTTTGTTCTTTCATCTCTCTTAAACAGCAACAGACATCTCATTCCTCTTCAACATTCCCTCTTTTGCCTCTAGCCCTTGTATTTGGGTGGTTGAAAGACTGCCCTTTGACCTTTGACCCTTGCCCTCTGACTCATTCTCACTTTACAGCCGTTAAACGCGGATCAGATGCTCCCGCGCCTCTCGCGCGCTCTACAACTGCGGCTTGTCTGCTTTATGCTAATCTCTCCCTGGCGTCTAATTGGCCAATTATTGTTCAGTGGGCGGAGTTAGCTGGGCGCGTGTGTCTGGAAGGGTGTCAGTCGCTCGCGCTGTGCAAAGACACGCCCACTCCGCTGTGTGCAATGCGCGCAGAGGCTGCTCGGCCAGACTGCTGCCAGGACACTGCGAGGAGGATATGAAGACGGAATTTGTGTTTGTTTTGTTTTTTTGTTGTTAAATAGGGTTTGGAAGAGGGCGACGGATAATGTGTGCGTTCGTGGAGCTGACTCTTGTTCCGACGTGAGCGACCAAAATGCCGTTGTTGTGCGCACAACAACATCCTTTCTGCTGATAACAAACACACAAACTGACAGCTTTGACAGCTTTTACAGCCACACCAAGAGCCAAAGGAAGCCATGGCGACACAAAACGACTGCTGTGTAAAAGTGTGCTTGAGGTAAGACTGCCTGGTTTGCAGTTAAAATGCTGCAGAATGAGAATGAGTAGGAGGAGGAGGAGGAGGAGGAGGAGAGGCGGTTTAGCTGGGTTCAACTGTCATTTCCTCTTTTGTGCGCGAGCTCTCTGAATAAGAAGACTAAGAGACCTGAGTGGCTTCACATGTGCTTTATAGAGTTTCACAGGCAAAGGTCGGTGGGTGAGGCAGATCTCATTGTAACACTGTGCTGACTTAAAGCACAATGTAGAATGACCTAAATGCATGCATGAGATCTACTCATGCATGATCCCAGGTGTGCCAGAGCTCATCATGCCTTTCTTCTATTACCTTCACCTCCACCTTCATCTTCACCTTCCATACTGAGGCATGTTTGCTGCAGGTTTTTGCAAGACGTCTAGATTTCTCACCAAATGAGCATGTCATTCATACATCTTTTGTATCCTTTGTCGAAGCCTGATAACTGCTCAATAGGAGAGATCAAGCCTTTCTTGAGAAATAATTTAGCACTGCACAAAAAACATGTTGTTGTATTTTAACATCAGTGTGAGCTATAAAACTGTTACAGCAGGTCATAAAATTGTCCGATCAGAAGCAGTGCTGCAGTGAAGTCCTTGAACCCTTTTGTCTGGCCACTGGATCTTTTCCATCATAGGGAAGTAAGTGCAATTTAGTCTGGAGTAAAATGAGCTGTAATTGTCTTTAAAAGCCATGCATGACAGGCAGCTTGGTTACCCCAGGCTCTAACACTACCCCCATCCCCAACCGCCCCCTTCCCCACACACACACACAATGTGTAGCTGCCTTTGTGTAAAGAGAAAAAAGAGAAAGCAATGTTTTCTGAAATGCAAAGAAAGGGCTGAACTACAACTGAGCTAGCTGATGGTCTTCATATTAGGAAATGAAGCTGCAGATGCATGCTTGGTAATGAAAGGCGGTGGTGGAGGTGTGGTGGTGGTGCGATCCGCTAGTCTGGGAGTCTGCTGCATGCCGTGGAGGTCACACCTGCACATGCGAGGGTGCTGCTGAGCGGATGAGGAGCTCACATGCTTGTCTCAGTGTGCCATGCTGCCAGTTTAAAGGCTTACGTCATCTTACACATGTGGCCAGGCACAAGAAAGACCTTGCAAGAAACCGTCTGTAACCCAAGGAACTATGGAGTTGCAGTGATCAGGCTGCAATAAGGACACATACAGTCCTTGTGTGCATCACACACACGTTGATGATGCAGACAAGAAAGGCAGGCGTTTCCTTTTCTCCATGTCCACGCCCTCAAGCCTTTGTATGTCAGTTTTCTTTTATTAATGTGACAATGGATAGGTTAGGTCCAAGACTGTAGTCGAGCTCTCTGATAAAGAAAAATGACATTCATTTTGTTCTCACATCAGTCAAATTCGGCATTTTCCTCACACCCTGTGTAGTTTTCCCCCTGCAATCTGTGTTTTTCCTGCCTTTCTGTAATCACCGTTAATGCCTGGAGTTGAAAGATTAATTTTCCTCACTGTGTATATTTGTGTGTTCATTTCCTCGTGTCATCTACAGGCCATCCTTTGCTTTGTCCTCCACCCACCTTGACCAAGTGTTGACTCATCGGCGCTGTTACGATTAGATGTGAATAGAAAATGTGTCCACAGAGCATTGCTGACGATTTTATCTATAAACCTCGACTTTGAGACTTCCATGCAGAAATGCTCAGGAGACTGGTGACAGCTCCTATCTCATGCTTCCGCTGGGAAATATCGAGAATATGTAATCATACATGGCTAAATATAACTCCTTGTCTGCACTCAGATTTAGGTCTTATAGCAGACTCTGAGTGATGCCACATTTCAGCGAAAAATGTACGTCCTGTTTACATGTCCAGTCTACTTCCTTCTGACATTGTTTGAACTCGGCCAATCTGAGAGTTTGTTCTCTGGGGAAGGGGGTAGCTGGTTTTTGAGAGGTGAATTGTGTGAGAACCAGTCTCATAATAGTACGATTTATTAGACTGGCCTCCTTCCTCAAGACCATGGGGTGAAGCGTGAATAACTCAGGCTTGTTAAGGTCTCCTCTTAAATAAAAACAAAGCGTCATGGTGAGTTTAAAGACCCGCTCTTTATTTACTTCTCATTGAAATCACATGTTGGGGCTGTTCGGACCCCTCAGAGGCAGAATTCTCATTATAGAAGTTTTTTGTTGTTGTTGTTGTCGACTACGCAAGAAAATATAACCTTGAGCAATAGATCAGTGAGATGTAGCAGTGCCTTTGCTGCAGTGTTGTCCTTCATCTTGCTTGTTTTGTGTCCTCCATGGTGCATTGCTTGCATAATTGTCCACTTGTGACAAGCACCAAAAGAATCTGAATCGGTACTTTAGCTCTGGAAAACAGTCAATAGAGCCCTGAACAGCACTGAACTATTTTTTTTTCCATGCTAGTGTGTTTTAATTTTGGCTCGTGGCACAGCCTATTGTCTGCTGAAGTCTCTTCTTATAGCTCCATTAGTGATTTCAGACTGTGTGCTTAAAGAGAATGACTTCCCCTCAGCCACGCGGGTCCGAGCCACTCCTTCCTGCTGCTTCCTGTTACTGCAGCGTTTAGAGACATCTCACCCACGCAAGGGGCGCAGGATGTGCAGAGCCCGCCTTGGGTGATCTGACAATTTGCTCTGCCCCAGGGCGAGTCAGGGCGACTGATGATACACGTTTGAGATAAAATAGGCCAGTGGTATTCACATCAAACAAAAGCCTTTTAGCATTAAAACCTGGTACATTAGAGTACTGGACCATTTTAGGGAGTGCAAAGCACTGCACAGGAAGTGAAGGTCAGTGGGGTCACTGATGTTTTTATGACCTACTTATCTGCGCTAATCTGCTTTCCCGTAACATACAGCAGGCTTTCTGGCTCTTTGACGGGATAATAGCAGCCATAACAATATTTGTAGCCATACAGGCATCTCTTTTTAAAAAGCCTCTCTCCTCTCCTCGATGCTTTAAATGTAATGGAAGAACAGAAGAGGAAAGAGCAAGCAAGCGACGAAGAGAAAGAGAGAGTCAATTGATAATGTCCTGCTTAGTTAATTAGATGCTGCTCCTTTTTCGACTCCATTGCCTGGCAGAATGAAAAGACTAGTTGTGTTTGAGATGAAAAGGGGAAGAGATCGGGTGGAGGGGAAGCAGGGGGGGGAGGGAAGGAGAGAAAGAGAAAAAGAGAGAAAGCAGGAAGTGTCTCTTTCTCTTTTGGTGTCGAAAGGGCGGTGGAGAAAAAAAAATAAACATTTAGCTCTCGCTTGAAGCAGACAAAGAGAGACATTTTGTTCATTTTAAGCGTGACGTGTGTGTATGTATGTATACATGTGTGTGTGTGTGTGTGTGTGTGTGTGTGTGTGTGTGTGTGTATTGAGAGATCCAAAGATGTACAGCTGGTCTGCTTTTATAGTTTCCCTCACACAGCGACCAGTGGAGAAAAAGGGCACAAGGGACAAACAGTAAAAGACTTACTGATGTAGTGTGGAGCCAGGTGTCAAGCTCTCAGGAGACTAAACAGTCGCTGTATTTCACACACACACACACACACACACACACACACACACACACACACACACACACACAGAAATGATGCCAGAGAAAATAAGCATCAGGACAGTGACTATATTATCAAAAATAATCCACTTAAGGGAGGTTCTGTTTTGCGTCGTGCCGCATCACACAACCTCAGTGTGGGCTATTACATTGGGTTATATACATAAGCATCGAGAATGTTAGAGATGAATCTATACATCACATATTGTTCATTTGCTAGGATGAGAGCAGCTCACATATCCTTTGCTCATCCTTCAGAATTACTCTTACTTTTCAAAAAGGCATTTTTAGAACTCTTCACCCTATAATCATCTCATCTCATGTCATCACTCATCATCTACCGAGGCCTGGGGTTTTTCTGCTTAACCCGTCTCTGAGCTTTTTTTTTTGGTTCAAAGTTTGATGAATTTCAATGAAAGCTCATTTCTTGTAGGTTTAAAATACATATACCCGAGGCATTTCGCTGCTTCACGCTCCAGCAGGCTCTCTGCAGGGTGAGGAGATCTCGTGCTCCGCGCTCCATCCATTTATTCAAGACCAGCTTCCACCTTCTACTGTGAATTTATTTATTTTTTTTCTTTTTTTAATTTCCGCCAACCCCCAGTGACCCTCCTTTTTTTTTTTTTTTTTTTACTGTCCAGCTCAGGAGTTGTTGTAGAGGAACAATGAAGAGAATACAGGTAAGGCTTAGAGCCTTAGAGATGCAGGTTCGATTAATGACGCTGTGCCTCATCAGAAACAGGGTTCTGGTAATGTCTCACACAGCTGGTAACTTGGGGTAACCAGCAGGTCATTAAGCCCCTTTTGTGCTAAGAAGCTTAAACAGGGTTCTGTATTGTATTTGTGGGATTTTTCCAAGGAAGGAGAAGTGGCTCGGATTCTGCGGTGCAGCTCTGTGGTGGGAAAAGTTCCAATTAACGGAGTGAAAAAACTGAACAAAAGCAAAATCGGCACTATCCTGATAGATTAAAACATTATTCCTGTTGTGTTAAAATGGCTGCCGACCTTAAAGCTATAGTACGTAATTTAAATTGGAATATCGATGATGCACGGGCACTGCTGCTTGACCAGACAGTCACAGTAAGAGCTAACCAGCTGACATCGACTAAAAGGAAAGCTCTTTAATGCTGATCAGTCACTAGCGGTGAGTACTTGAGCCCCAAACTGCCTACCGTACACCAGTCCCTGTAGTGATCAGTGTGAAGGTCAGAGCTACGGCGTACCAGGTTAAAAAGCAAAAGCTTTCAACAAGAGCTACATGTTTGTTGGTCAGATCGTACTGTGCCTGCCTGCTGCTGTTAGACATAGCTAGAAGTAAACTCTAGCTAGCTAGATTTAAAATATAGTGTAGAAAGCAATACTGCTTAAAATACTGATTAAAATATAGTGTAGAAAACAATACTGCTCCCAAATGTCCCAAATAAGGACCCTTACAAGATGGCTGCCCTTTTGCAGTCCTCGTGACATTATCTCGTGCACGAAAACACTGGCTGCATTTAGGCAGTCTCTTCCTGAATGCAACCCAGGAGAAGGGTCCACAAAATTACAAAAGGCTATAACAAAATTACATGTTGAATATCGTACCGGTACATTGGTCAATTTAATAGGAACATTTGTACGCCTGCTCATTCATTCAGTTACCTAATCAGCAAATCATGTATCAGCAGCTCCATGCATAAAATCATGCAAATGCAGGTCAAGCGCTTCAGTTCACATACACAGAATAGGGAATAAATGTGATTTTCGCACACAACGGTCTCTAGCGTTTACATAGAATGGTGCGAAAAACAGCCACTGAGCAGAAATGCCTTGTTGATGAGAGATGTCAGAGTAGAATGGCAAGCATGGTGAGCAGAACCTGACATGAAGGTAACTCAGATAAACACTCTTGACAACCGTGGTGAGCAGAAAAGCATCTCAGAAGGCGCAATGCGTCAAAACCTTGAGACGGATGCACTAGAACAGCAGAAGACCACATCAAGTTCTAATCATATCATCCAGGAACAGGAATCTGGGGCCACAATGGGCAGGGAAACTGGAAAAAAAAAAAAAGAGACGCGGTGATGGATGGTCAACTAATGCTCAGTGTGCTGCAGCCACATGATTGGCTGATTAGATAATTGCATAAGTGTTCCTAATAAAGTGGCCAGTGAGTGTATATTGCAAAATTTGCTTATTGAAACATGCCTAAAGTGTGCATTCGTACATCATTATCCCATTAGTCTGTCAGGCGTTAGGAGCGTGCACTGAGACGCTGATGGTGTTATCGTTTCATTTTAAAGCCTCTGAAATCCCAGATCCGTTGTGTTAATGTGGCTCAGACCCTCTCCTGTTTCCCACTTGCCCAGAATGTCAGACGTGACATCTAAAGTGCTATTCTTTCTTTTTTCCTTATGCACACACTAAACTCTCATTTCCATTGCATATGTGTGGCATTTAGTTAATTTACCCCAGAGATGGAAAGCGTGGAGAGGCGGATCGCATGCTAATGCACAGATGCTTTTAGGAAAAGATGAGTGAGATTAATTACCGTAATGTGTTCCTTAAAGCGTATGAATGCATCATGATTTAAGTTTAATGCATTGATTAAAGCCGACTCACATTGGAGTCACCTTAAAGAGGAATATTTGAATTGAGCAGTTTTGCGCAATGTAGTTTTTTTTTTTTTTTTTTTTAAAGGAATATGCTGCTATTTGGATTTATGACTCCATAATTGAAGACTTCTGTTTTCATTTTTCCTCCACTTCATCACTCACTGCAATTTGCTTGCTCCCTCTCATTATTTCTCTCTCTCTCTCTCTCTCACTCACACACACACTCACACACACACACACACACACGCTGTGGTGGCCTTGGAATGAGCACTTTTAAACTTGCATCCTTTTATTAATCCAAGTGAAAAACGTAAATCACTCATGTCTGAAACTTTGTTTCATAATCCTACAGGAACAAAAAAAATTCTCTCCAACAATGAAGTGGTCAAAAAACTATATTTTCCCCACTTCTCTCCATCCAACCATAATGTACGTATATTACCTTCACCCCCTCCGGTGCTGACCACACCTACATTTTTGGCTCCTTACTCATAACATAAAAGTAGATACATAAACAGATTCATATGCATGGCATAGTGGCATGCCTGCTTTTCTCTGCCAGTCTGACGTTGAAGTAGACAGTGAGAAGAGCTAACTGAACCTGGCTGCTAGTTTCCTGAGGCTTCTTCTTTCATGTTATTGTATGATTGTGTGTAAATGTGTGCTTCTTCCTAATACTTGCATGTTAGTTCCTTTTTTTTTTTTTTTTGGGATCATGTATTTCCATAAAATTGCTCAATCTTGACGTGTTTACATGACGCTGCTCATGTCCATATTCGTGGTTTGTCAGCGTTTAGGCTAGGCCATGTGAAAATAATCTTTTAATCTTCATATCGGCTATGAGTGTGTGTGTGTGTGTGTGTGTGTGTGTGTGTGTGTGTGTGTGTGTGTGTGTGTGCATAGAATAAGGCTGAATGAATTTCTCTTCATGTGAGGGATGACATACTCTATTTTTACTGTCGATCAGGATGACACTAGGCAATCGTGCGCCTCTGAGAGCTCAAGTATACAGAAGAGGGCAGATATCGCTTTACTCCGATTGTGTTACGCTGCCCTGTGATGCCACATAAACAGCAATTTAAAAAGATGAGGTTAGTAGAAGCTGTGGTATGACAGGAGAAAGATGGCTGGTAGGTGGGAATTGACAGGTGACCAAACTGGGGAGAAAAATGAGGGGGAAAGAGTCATATCTGACTAAATATCAGTAAAAAAAACATTAGCTTGTAAATTAATATATTAAATAATAAATAAAAGCAATGCATACCATTAAAGATATTCCCACGTTGACTTACTTAGCAGCACATTTTTCACCTTCTGTGAGTTATACAATACGATTACAAAGTGTAGTGCTACTGTTCGTTCAGTCATTATTCATATACAAGTATACATCTTCTGCTAAACAACTGTACAACTCCAGGAGCTGCTTTCTCAACCACACACACACGCGCACACACACACACATTACCACGCCCACACTCCCACTCCAGTTCACCTCCCACACCCACTTTGCCACAGTATCCATAACACGCTTGACCTCATGTAGTCTCTGCTCTGTCATTGTTTATTTAAGAGCCTATTATCCTGATGTTTTAAAGTTGCACTCCAGCTCCTCTCTCTTTCCCACACACCAACCAGCACATGGCTACAATGCGCACAGCGCTTTCTTTGGATCTTCATAATGGCCGTAATCCCTTCCTGTAGGGCCCTCTGTGTAGGGATCGGCTGTGGAACGGTCCTCTGGGAGTAGTAGGCAGGCTTAGTGTGCAGGAGAAGGGGCTCAGTCTTCTCACCGAACGCTCGATTGAAGGATGGAATGGTTGAATTCTATAACAGACTGTGTGATAACGTGTGTTCTCCATGTCCTTGAATGATAGACTTGTGACTAAAGGAAATGACCACATTTCTGATTGCGTTATCAATCATTGTGATCCATGGATGCATAAACGCAAACATCTTGATGTATTAAATATAATTTTTGCTTCGTTTGGTTTGTTTCACTATTGCCACTACCATAGTTGTAGCTGTGCCATGAGTTCTTTTTGCGTATTCCTGTCCCCTACTTCTATTGGTGGCATTTAGATGACCATCGTAGCAGCGCTCACACTCTGAGATTTTAATAAAATTCTCACAATGGCAGAACTTTGTTGTTGTCTTCTGGCTTTGGTCACATTAAGACTGCAGTCTCAACTCATGACTGAAGAATTCTTTTATGTTGTGCGACTGCAAAGTCTGGTGAAAATCGTACAGTGGCGATAAAGTATGCTGGAATAAATAAATAAAATGTTAGCATAACGAGGTTGAGCAAGCATACATGATCTCCTTTGTTGGTTTTACTCAGGAGAACAAGCCACTTACAAGTGTGTGTGCTAGCTATATCTCATGTGTTCATGCACGCTGAGTGATGGATGCATGGAGTTGCAATCTAACAAAGTAGCTCCAAACTAGCGTCCTGCATGCTAATCAACTGCTATCCTGTATAAGAGTTTATGACCGGAACTTATAAGCTATACTGCTCCATATGGACTAACTGGAAATTGGAATGAAGTGTCTTTTCTTTCATCTTGTCTCACCTTCACGTTGCCCTTACTGTGACCGGGCAAAGCAGTGTGGCAGCTGTATGGGCATGAGGCCCAGCCCCGTGCCAGACAAGATGAACGAACAGCACGTCAGCCCTCTACACTCACTCCTCCCAACGTGCCCACCAACTGCCGTCCATTTAATCAGGCCAGTGAGCCGTCTGCCGGCTTCCTTCACTCCTCAGGGGCAAGAATGGACTCCCCAAAGGCACAGGAGTTGGCTGAGACAAACAAATGTCCACCGTGGATCAGATACAATATGAAGGCCTGTTGTGACCAGTCGTCTTGGCTGTGGTTGAGGAGGAGGAGGAGGTTGGTAATCATATGGCGTCTGCAGCAACAGACGTTGTCCTGTAGTCCCTACTGTTGGCCTGTGTGTGTGTGTGTGTGTGTGTGTGTGTGTGTGTGGATGCAAAGTTGGCTGTAACAATCACTCACTGCCAGATTAATGAAGCGCTAATGCTGCTGATATGCTTACAGTGCAATGAACTGGATGTCAGGGCATTTTTTTTTTTATATAATGCAGTGTGTGTCTTCTAAAACTGGACTTCTACTGTACAGGGTATTCATGAGACCGTGTGTGTGTTTGTGTGTGTTAATTGAGCTGCTATTTATTTTTAGAAAAATCGATGTGATCAATAGTGTTAGAGAAAAGTGACCATTATGCTAAAGGCCAAACTACTTGGCAATCATTTAGAGAGTCATTTCTCAGCACTGTCACCAATTCCTTGGCCCTCAGCCATTTATAACGTAATAAGTTGCTTTATGGAAAATTAAATGAGTGATTTCCCATGCAAACTGCAAGCTATTTTGATTCAGTTTAATTTTTCTAAATAACATTGTCATTTAAAAAAATATTAGTCACATAACAGGAGAATAAATAACATGTTTCTTGCAGTCCATTTTTGAGAGTATCTTGAAAGAAAACATCCTGAAACATACGAAATATGTTTATATTGAAATGTTTGTGACGTGCTTAGTGATTCTGGTGCTAGATTGTTGGTTGGAGCTATATTTTCATTATTCCTTTGAGAGGTTTGTGGTTGCTCCTGCATCGCTTTCTATAGGTAGAGCTGAATAGAGAGATTGTGTTGAATTCGACTAAAACTCAAAACTTGGAATTTCCGACCTCCGATTAAGGAAAACGAAAAAAAAACCCCACTCCCTCAACGCGGAGTTCCTGCTTGCCAACTCAAACCGTGAGTTCAGCAAGTGACGTCAAATCAACTTGGTTGCTCACAGCATCATTTGTAAACAAAGTACCACAGGACACAACTTCCCATTTCTGAGGTAAATTGAAAGCAGCATGAATCTCACTGGCGTCATGATCAGCGGGTAGAACGGCATTGTGGGTAATGTAGGAAACTGTTAACCAAAGTGAAATAGACAAACATGAGGTTTAAAGAAACAAACAAACGAAACATCTTGGACACCATTTGAAGATCGCATGTTAATTCTATAGATTCATATTCAAGTTGTTCAGGGTGGATTTTTTAAGACACACCATGGGCTTTGAGGTTGATGCTAAATAAATAAAAATGAGTATTATCATTGTTGCTGTTATTGTTCTGCAACAGCTTTTGCCTCTTTCACATTATGATCAGCACCCAGCGATCTCTGTATCTGTTTTCATTCACACAGAATCAGACACCTTCTTTCCCATGTGACACGGCTTTAACAAACCGAACAATAACTCCCACTTTGAGGCTTGAGACAGATTTTATCAGTGCAGGACTGCAGGATATCAAGCTAACTTTTGTCCCTTGGCTCCAGTTACCATCGTGCGGTGATGTCACATGGCTTGATTGTTTTCTGTTTTGGGCAACGCAGTTGTGGTTAAAACAGGGGCCACTGCAGGAAGGCGACGGGGCAGCCCACCACGTCTATTCATTACCTGTCTGACCTATTTTCAGAAAATAGAAAGAGAAGAAAGAGTGTATAGGGCCTGTTTGGATAGGTTTCCGTTCCTTCTCCTTTTTTTTTTTTTTTTGTTGATAAACTTGTAAGTAGCTTTGTTCCTTTTAAGATTTCATTTAAATGAAGACAACAGACTTTTAATACGTCATTTTGGGTCCTGATGCATGGCTTCGCTGGGCGTCAGTGAGTGTAATGGTGGATGGGTTTTGTAGAAAAAATGATCTCACTATTTATTGGACAGCGTGCTCTTGACTTGTCCTGCTCGGACGCATGGCTTCTCCATTTGATTGGGAGATCTTTCAAAAAAAAGAAAAGTGGCCGGACCTCATAACCAACTGCCGATCACTGAAACAATGAACATGTCTGACATCTCAAACATATCTGCACCAGTCAGACTCGCAGAGTGCTCAGAGCCGCGGCTGAATCCATAACAGGTTTGCTATTATCCTGTTGTTTTATCTTTGTGATCGGTAAATATTGTAAATATTAAATTGTAAGAATTAAGGTACGTTTGATTATTCGTGTGTTTCCGATTTTTTTTGAAGGTCTAGCTAGCTAGGTGTCACTACCATTTCATTGAAATGTAGCTAGCTAGTTTTTAGCGCAACATTACGCGACGACGGACACTACTAATTTTGTCGACCTGATTTTAGAAAAGTCTTTTGACTACATTTCCATGAGGTGTGAGTTGATAAACTGTACAGAAACAACACAGTAGTTACTGAATCATATCCTGTAAGATGAACAAGCGAATAATGAGCCGATGTTCATTTCAAGCCCTGATTGTGATATCGTAAAATGTTTATTATTCTGTTACAAAACGAATGTCACAATATTTTTGTCACATAGCCCACCCAGACTCCTCTTGACACTGAAAACAGGCGTAAGGTCAAGGGACACACTCACACACACAAACACACACATCACAAACAAAACCAGTCTGCGCACACACACACACACACACACACACACATTCCAACACACCTTGCATTTTAATTAGACCCGAGGGATTAAGGGCGACACACTCTTTCTCTCACTCACTTACACTCTCTCAGACACACACACACACACACACACACACACACACACACACACAATGCAACATACTGCTGTTAATGAAATATTAAGGACAGTAGCGTAGTGGAGTGGAAAATTCCACACTGTGCCCCCCACCCGGGTCTCTGATTAGCAGCGCTTCCTGAACAGTGTGTCCCTCTCAGCTGGAGCCCACCTTCAAACAAACACACGCGCGCGCGCACACACACACACACACACACACACACACACACACAGTCTGCCACATTCTGCTTTTGCATTAATTTGTATGATTGATAGACATGCTTCTGTGGAATGTGTGTATGTGTGTGTGCTTTGTGTGTGTGTGTGTGTGTGAGTTTCTAGGGAAGTTCAGAGGCAGATCTTTGCGTCATCATTAAAGTGTATGTTTGAGTGTGTGTGTGTGTGTGTGTGTGTGTGCATGAAAAAGCAAGGTAATTGTAATCTTTGCAACACATTTGTGTTATCGTCCTACATTAGGAGAGATATTATTTAAGAGGAATATGTGAGAGAGAGGGAGGGAAAGTAGGAGTGAATGTGTATATAAGAAAGAGCAAGAGAAATTGAGTGGAGAAAGGGATTAGAATAATAATATTTGATGCAGGAAGATGATTAAGCATGATTTAACAGTGGACTCTTCTTACAGTAATGTTTTAATGCTCTGGTAGACTAGTGAGAGGAATGGAACGTGTGTGTGTGTAGTTGAGTGTGTGTGTATGTGTGTGTAGTTGAGTGTGGGTGGAGATAGCGAGCAGACAAGGCTGTAGATTTCTGGCAAAAAATAATTTGAATTTAGTTGAATGGCGGGCAAGTAGGTTCAACAACCAGTTAGAAAATGAAATAAAGCCAGACTTTTTCAGTTGGATTCTATGTTTAAATTGCCTGGGAACTACAAAACTGCAGCAGAGGGCAGAGCCGTGTAGCTTCATGTGAACAGATGCATCATTTCTGCTTTGAGTTTTTTTTTTTTTGTTGTTAAATGTGTAGATTAGCGGAGATAAGTGACTGGCCAGTGCTAATCAGTTCCCTTAGATTCTGTCTGTTTTTTGTCATCCTTAAAGCCAGTTTATACTTGATGCAGAAGCAGCAGCAATGGGACTTTGTTCACAAACTCACTTGCGTACTTTATGTACATCTGAAAGATTAAGAGTGACTTCCCAGTCTATCTGGTTTCCAAGTCAAAACGTGAAATGTTTAGCAACTTCATGCGCAGTGATTTCGGACAAAACCTTCCACTGTCGTCGTGACTGGTGTCATGAGCTGATTCTCACATCAAAAACTCTGACTTTACATTCAAAAGCTTTTCGGTTGGTTTGAAGACTACGTGATTTTTCGATTTTTAAAATTCAAACACTAACCATAAAAGGTAAACCGATTAGTGTTAGTACTCAATAACTGTCTAGTATATAAATATGCGATTTGAGACACAGTGCTAGGTTGTTTAGTTAGTAGCAGGCACAGTTTTACATGGTGCTATACTGCCGCTACTATTTATGCTGGTTTTACACCACGTGTGGCGTTAATATGTAGACATCCTCAAGCGATGTACAGAATGAATGCAGGAAATGCGTGGCAGCCATCTTCTGTCAGGAAGGCCATGGTACATAGTTTTCAATGCATCTGTTAATCCCTTGTACCATCTGCAACACTTTTGCACTTTTTTAAACAAAATGTCTTATTGCAATTACAAATTTCTAACACATTTATAATTTATCTTGACTCAAATATCACACGTGGTCTGTGGAAACATTTCTCTCAGAAATACAGCGCACTACTGTGGGATTCTCTGAAGGGCACAAACGAGAGATGACACTCATTACACTCCTCCACACGTATACTACATGCTTACAGAATGAGCGGCTCTTGTCCAGCTGTGTAGCTGTGTAGCTGTGTAGCGGCTTACGCACACATCATGGAGGCTGGGTGCTGATTTAGCGATGATGCTGTGGAAAGTATACGATCGTTCGTCATTCATCACCATCATTCATCATCTAATAAACATGTAAAGGACTTTTCCTTTTTAAGGCTCCTTCGCAATTAGTTTTGATTTTTCGCGACATTTTCATTGTGCTCAGTTTCACATGACAACAATATAAAAAGAAATGCCGGTATAAAAAGAAATAAATAAAACAGTTAAACAATAAAACAGCTGTGATTTTCATGCTTCTGATTGGCTGTAGTGTGACCAATGAGATCTACTCAGTAATTTGTCTAAACCATAATTCTTTACATCACTAACCTTAGTGATTTTAAGCAGTGACACTGATAGCCCACGGTTCTACTAAGGCAAAAACCTCGGGTTTGACAGACTCTCCAAAACGTGAGTTTTTTTTTTTGAATTAGGATTATATTTACGCTACATAACAGCGCACTTCCTTTGATAAATTCTGAGGAATTAGATTTTTTGTTTTTTTTGGCTCAACACACTGTCAAACACTCAGATGGGTGAGTTTGGTTTCCATGGCTACAGCATGAACACGGATTTATTTCCGGTCCCTGTAGCCGTCCTTACAGCCATCGTTGCTTCCCTGTTGACGAGACAAAAACCGATCGAAAGGCATGAGCAATAAATGAGGCTCTAACGTCTCTTCATAGCAGTTTCTTGACGGAACGAAACCATCCACCCTGACAGACTGACATTCATCCCTAGTTTTAAAGAATGGAAAGCAGCGACGCCTTAAAGACATGGCGATCTCACTCCTCTAGGGCTATTACTGCAGAAAGGGTTAAAAAAAAAACAATCAGTAGAGACCTTCTCTGGACCATTATATGAATATTATGAGCTTTGCCAACCTTCCTTAGCCATTACTGCTAGTGCCCTCTTTTAATTTACTGCTGCACTGGCACACTAATAATACCAGAGGAGTGAAATGCAGCACTGATTGTACACCGTGTGGACATCTAAGAGACTGCGCCAAGAATAAAAGTCCTCTCGGGCACTCTGCCCAAAAAACAGGCAAGATTGATCGTCCATTTGGCTTCGGAGCACTGCTTTACTGCGTGTGAGTCAGGAGTCGTGTGTGAATGTGTGAGAGAGAGATGGTGCTTGCCACCATGTTATGACATTACGATGCTGTAATGTGATTCTGATGATTGGTGACTGTGCAGCAGCCAAGTGTGTGTGTGTGTGTGTATGTGTGTGTGTGTGTGTGTGTGTGTGCGCGCGTGTGTGTTTGCCTGCTCTGGTTATTGCTGATTTGTGTAGAACATAGTCCTGTCTGAATAGGGCAGAATATGTGTGTTTGTGAGGGAATGTATGTGTGTGTGGTATAGATGTATCAAAGACGTGTTATAAACTGTAATTCTGTTATGACAAGTTTATTGAAAAGGTACACCAGTATTCAGCAGTGTGTACGGAATGTAGCACACACACACACACACACACACACACACACACACACACACACACACACTTCTCATACCTGTATCTGGTGAGCCATGTTCTGAAAGGAATTGTGGGCCATGTGCAAATCCTTGACATGCTCATGCAAATCCACTGGGTGCTAAACAGAGATAACAGTCCAAGAGCCAGCGGCGAAGAGAGCAAGAATCCACTCAGCTCTAGAGAGCCTTTAGCGTGTAGAATATTTTTTTCTCTCTAAATTTTCCTATCACCAAAGCATCAAGGTAGCATCAAGTCGATTGTGTCAGAGGGAAATGTGATTGGCATCACACCACATTTCCATTTAGGAGGTATTATGAATGCGAGAGCTTTTGTTGCTTTTGCTGAAGCCTGTCTGCCTCGAAGTTCAGTGTTCGGCGATGCTTTTCTGTTCACTACGGTTGTAAAGAGTGGTTATTTGACTTACCGTAGCCTTTGTGTCAGCTCAAACAGGTCTGGGTTCAGACCTCTCTCATCAACAAGGCGTTACTTTCCACAGAACTGCTGCTCACTGGGTGTTTTTTTTGTTTTTCACACCATTCTGTGTAAACTGTATAGACTATTGTGAGAGAGAGTCCATCTGGTCAATAAGTACATGATCTTAAACATTTAAGCATAGACTTTTTTTTAGTCTTTGACTATGTAAAAATAAATGAAATTTGGATTGTATTTGTACAGTGAAATTTGTTAATTTATTCGGAGAACATTAGCTTAAGCAACGACAGATGACATTGAGAAGGATCACAGAGAGACCGGTTGTGTGAAGTGACTGTGTTTGTCGGACAGCCAGCGGCCGTGTGTCAACCAGGCAGCTCGGCCGTCTGAGTTTATTTAGATAGCCAGACGTGCTGAAGGATAAACGCTTGATACGTCTGCATTCATGTCATCAGCTATTGTGTTGTGTGGTGCCTGGATGCAGCAAGGTCAGAATTTGTGTGTGTGCGCATTTACAACCCAGGCCAAGTGATGAATACGAAAATAAGACACAAGGAGTAGGGACTAAAATGGGGAAAGTAGTGCAGATGTGAAAGCACGTAAATGTTTCAGTTTGGCTACGTGGCTGTGTTTGCATGAGAAGTTGTCAGTGTGTCTGTAAAAAGGTCACTCAGTTGTCAGGGCAAGAGGAAATGAAACCGAGCGTTTCCTGTGCTGCCGCCCCTCCCCGTTACCCAATGATCTGCTTTTCCAGTGTGGGGAGAGGGAGGTGGCGGGGTGCCTGGGGGGTGATGAAAAACAAACACTGTCCTTGTGAAGCGTATCAAGGACCAGCAGCAAACAACATATTTCACTATAGTTTATTGTCATACGGCTTGTTGATGGATCATTGACTTGATGCATAGTTGATGAGTCTCTCCTGCTGATCTATGCTACTTACTGTGAGGCGGGAATAATTAAGACCTCATTATCCAATAATAATGATCTTTATTATTATTAGGAATGCACTGATACCAATTTTTTCAGACCATATACGAGTATGTTTTTTTTATTACTCATCTATACCAGTAGCAATACTGAAATACGTAACCTACTTGGTATTAAACAATCACAGGCATCATGGGACATTTTATTTAGCTCTGCTTATGTTGGCTGCTGCTGTGTGCTGCTAGCAATGCTGAGTTTAACGTTTGAGATATTACGTTGTTAAAACTATATCTTTAATAGAGTACGCTAAGGTGGTGACCTGGGCACGCATCGGCAAGCGGAGTCATCAGATTGAGCGCAAAGTGCCATGAATTGCAGCCTGGTTATACTCAGTGCTCGCAGAACTGAACTGCTCTCTCGTGCAACAGTTTCTCTCCATGCTCGGATTTGTGGACTCAATTCACGGCACCTTACGCTCTTTTTTTTTTTGACCACGCTCCCTGATATTCCTCCGCATGCTCAGGTTGGCCGCCCTTGCACTCTGTAGTAAAGATATTGTTTAAACCTCATAAAATCTGTCAGCAGGTTAGTTGTATTGATTCTAGGAAGGCACTGTAGTTCCTCCTTGTCTTGATATTTTTCTCAGAGCACAGTTTGCTTTGTTTTGGTTGGCAGTATGAAATACGTCCAGATCCTCGGATGTCATTTCACGTTGTCTGTTCATTAGCACGACAACATAGACAAGGCTGACGTCACATAGAGTCCCGTAGTATCAGATGGTGTTTCTTTTTTTTTATTTTTTTTTTATATGTGTGAAGCATTTGATTGATACCTGATTCCATTATCAGTATTGATGCATCCATAATTAATATACACAGTACAGTAGTGTTAATGTGATAGACTAGTGCTAATCTTGTGAATTGAAAGACCTGGTTGGTCTGGTGCCACTTAATTTTGGCTCAGATGAATTGGGCTTTTTGTAGTCTAGCATGACCTTTATATATGCTGCCTTGATTGGTGCCAATGATCTCATCATTTCAGCCTTCAGGCCTGTCAGAATTTATCCTCAGGCTTTTCAAGGTAGTGTTATCAAGAAGACAAGGCTCGTTTGACCTTTTACTGAACACATATCATTGCTGTGAAAGAGAGAAGTGTATCTGCACCTATGTTGGTGATTCATTCCATGTGCTAACTCTCTCTCAGGGTTTGCTATGTGTGCCCTCACATCCTGCCCTGTCTGTCTCTCAGATCCTGTTTTGATCATGCAGGTCTGTGTTTTCACACCCTTATCATGCACTCTTATACTAAATGAGTTTCCTAGAAAGTTATAATATGACTCTGGTAGACTGTCATTTTATAATATCTATATTTTGTTCTTTGACTGTGTTTGCACCTGTATAACTATATGAACATATACACAAATCTATGAGTCAGTATTTAACAAGCCACTCTGGATGGGAAAAAGTGTCCGACAGTTAATGCTCTTTGTCATTCGAGCGGGAAGGAGCAGTGTGATTTGCGGCTCTGTGGTTGTCGCTGCTTTGTAACTCAACAGGAAGTGACAGTTCATAGGCCGGAAATGCAGAAAGCGAAGTGATGACACACTGAATTTTAATTCCTCACACACACACACACACACACACACACACACACACACACACACAGACATACATACATGTACTTACGCATGCAATGGAAGCACCTGTCTCTCAGATTCGTGTTTCATCACCAAACCAAAAAGACTGAGGTCATGACAGCGAAGGAAAGTGTCTCAGAATGCTTTTTAATGACGCCCTGTGTGCTCCTGTTACAGAAGTCAATTTCCTACACGTGCCAACACATGCGCACACACACATACAGAACTATACGTTATATGATTGGTTCAAATATGGTATTAATGTTTCGAATGTAATCCTTAAGAATAATTACAGATTGATACTGATAACACTAGAGCTGCTCTAGATTATGATGCACATCCCTCAGGGACCTTTTTTATTTTATTTTTTAAACAATGAGCAGAAGAAGAGCTGAGTCGTCAGGGAAACTTTTAATTAATTTTTCAAGATTTTCCAAGTGTTTCATGTCGCAACATCCTGCGAGTCATCAGTTTCATTAAAATGAACCGATTATAATCAGATGTGATTAGCATGTAATTAGATATTGTGGAGATTAAATTAAACCGGCCCTAAATCGGCCATCTTGACCCAAAAAGCACATTCATTCCTGTTGGTTTTAAAGAGCTGTTCGACTCCGACAGGTTCTGTGCGAGCGAGTCTCAGGTGTGAAGGTTATTTTTAGCGCCTGGGTATGATGTGTGGAGTGTTTGGCCGTAATCAGTGTGTCAATATGCTTCGGATTTCAGCCTTTCTGATGGAGGGAGCGGTGTGATACACAGCTTGAGAGTGCCGAGAGGGATAAACGGGGTGTAGGTAGATAAGATGTGGATGGTTGTGCATGGATTTTTATCAGGGTCTGGCCTGTTATTAGCTACGTAATCCAGATCTGTGAGTACAGTTCTGCCATGAGTATGCCATCAGATATCATGCAGAAACCTTGCAGAGTACAAACAAATTAGCAACCAGTCTTCAAAGATACGCTTAATGATCGATTGTAATTATGTTTATGACATACTGTATCAAAAGAATAAAACATACTGCTAGAGGCAAATTATCAAAGTCAAGGTAAGAAAAACAATGCAGCTTGTCATGTTTCGAGAAAACCCTCCATCCTGAAAATGTTGGTTACCTCTGATGGTTTCAAAGCACTGAAACTGGAGACTCCTTCCATAAAAAAAAGTTAATCAAATGTCTCCATACAGAAAACTTCACCATATCAACAATGACACATTTTTAATCAAATTATGTGGAGTGTTAGAAAAGTAACCAATATCTTCTTACCAATGAGAATTCAAGAATTCAACAACTGCCAGTATGATAACAGTGTTACAGTGAAATGTTTTATAATTATGCTGTTATAACACTGCTTTATAGAGCTGTTATTATTTATTGTATGTAATATTGTGATACAGTGTATATTAATGAATGATAATGAAAATGTCTTTAAAGATTGCGATATGACATTCACGCAGCTCTGTGTCGTATATGTCGCACATATATAGAAAATGAACGGTCGCCTATTGATTTGCTGTCTGCTCGTGTGCACATAGGGTCACAAGTACGTATTAAAAGTCCAGTTAGCAGTAGAATTATTCAGCAATAGCCTCTGACACAGGTTCCTGACCAAACCACATCCCTCGTGTTCACAATCATGACAATATTGACGTACATGTTACAAGTAGCTACTTAAAGATTCTGTGGAAATCATTAGAAAATGCTCCTGTCAAGCCCTGCCAGCAGATCCAATATGCCAGAAAGTGTGTGTGTGTATGAAGCTTTTATAGTGTTTCATTTCCTCTCACAATAGATCAATTTGTGCATCTGTCGAGCTTCTCTATTAATCAATTTTAACCGGAACTCGAGGGTTCGAAGCTGTTTACACGTTACAATTGACATCTGGCGTGTATCTTATTTATAGGTGAAACACACCTCCATGTAGTGTGTTTGTTCCGACACCCTGTCCTTCGTATGACCGTAGTCATAGCCTAATAAAGTACAGCTTCTGTCCATGCAACACGCGCACACATGCGCGCACACACACACACACACATTACTGAGAGCACTCCTGAAATCGAAATATATAACTCAGTCTAACAGCTATATCTCTAATGAGGGTAGTCCATCAGTCCATGCATAATGACCTCACTGCCCTCCATCTTGGCCATGTTGTAATACTCAGCTGTCTTTAGTAGCATCTTTAAAGACCTTATTGTATTGTGTTGCAGTCGAGAGGCACTGATGGAGGCGGTAAGCCTTTCAGTTCATGCCCGAGGAACTGCTATAGTCAGCAGTATAGGGGAGGGGCTTGGAGAGGTGTGTGTGGCCCGTGGGTGTGTGTAGGCAAGCAGGGTTGCTAGGGTCGCAGTTTTTAAGCCAAATCGGGGGTGGAAAAAGCAAGTCCATTGGTGGTGGTTTTTGGGTTAGTTTAAAAATAGTCAATGGATGCCAATAAAGCAAACACATGGAATTAAATCGAATTAATTCCTGCAAATGTTGGCGAGGAAAATGTAAGCGCAGACATCTATGATGGACAGAGCAATTTCTGTTGTAAGATTAGAAAGGCGTGCACACCACAGTGAATGTGTTTGCTGTGTAAAGACTGAGGAAAAGAAATCTCCCTTTCTGTAATTCCTGAACTTTTTCGGCCTGTTTCAGATCTTTTTGTGTGGGTTTTGAGAAGTAGTTTGGATGGAAGTTTTCCTGAGACCTGGCAACCCTGTAGGCGAGGCTCTTTGCGCTGAAACTTTTATGACTGGTTAACCTCAATGTGCATGTGTTATTGCATCTTTTATCACCTAATAAACACATTTCAGTCTGCTGAAGTTGGTGCGCCACGTGCAAGTGTCCTGTGTGAAACAGCAAGGTCAAGGTGTCGTGTCCTTTTTGTTCCACGTCGCACAATGTTGGGGGGAAAAATTGAGTGTGTGTGTTGTTTAAGGAGCGGGTGGGTGCTCAGCTGGGTGCAGTAGGGGGATGGAGTTGTGAGTAAAATCCGCTTCTGGCTTCATCATAGTAAGAAGCTTATACCACACAGCAGGGGGGTTCTAGGGGCTCAGCTACTCAAAACCAATCTGAAAATAATCAAACGCCCATAATAGATCACATTACATGCCTGTTGAGGCTTCTTCTGTGGTTATCACCAGCCTCATGCAAAGTGACTTATTACGGAGTTTGAGAGTGTGATTTATTGAGGTTAATTAAGTAATGTGTAAATAAAATAGGCTAATGGAAATGGACTTTAACTTAATTCCATTAATCGAGCTATTGAATCTGAGCCATTGATTAACCTAATGGTCTCTTTGGGCTTTTTGCTGATGGATGATCGAATGATATGCATTTCTTTTAAGACCATAGCCCTTATCATAGCAGGGGTTACATATATTCGTCGACTAGTTGACTAATCCATTCACAATATTTATTCAGAGCCCTTTTCCTACATGAAGCAACATAAATTAGCAAAAGATTTGAATCATGTTTCGATAGACTTCCTTCAGGCAACTCAAAGTAGAACATGTGATCGTAAACACTCGAATGTGGATTTTTAACCTTTAAACATACAGTCAGGT
>CM040994.1:6113418-6215858 GCA_022985145.1 Pangasius djambal
AAAAATATTGCAGTAACTGTTTAGGAATTACAGCCTTTTTTTTTTTTTTTTTTTTTTACAGAGTCCAGGGGTTCCAAACTTCAGGCAGTCATTGACTGCAAAGGATTTGCATTCAAGTATTAAAGATAATCCTAATATTTTGATTATATTAGTTTGGCCAAATACTTTTGAGCCTGGGGAAAATGGAGGGACTATGTTTAAAAAAAAAAAGAAGACTGCAAACGGTTAATGAAATATTCTTGTCAAACCCCTTGAATTAAAGCTGAAAGTCTACACTTCAATCGCATCTTGATTGCTTCATTTCAGATCCATTGTGGTGGTGTACAGAGGCAGAATTCGAAAAAATTGCGTCACTGTCCAAATACTTATGGACCTGACTGTGTAAATATTTTGAAAGAACACACAGTATTTGAGCAGTGAAATGTATTACATTTATTAGGACGCCCCTAGTTCATACTAATGTATAAACATTGGACATGTCCTCCTCCCTGGCAGGATCCGTCCTCAGATGGCAAAGGAGAAGATCGAGGGCTGCCACATCTGCACCTCTGTAACGCCCGGAGAGCCCCAGGTGCTGCTGGGTAAAGACAAGGCCTTCACGTATGACTTTGTGTTTGACATGGACGTCCACCAGCAGACGATCTACAGCGCCTGCGTCCACAAGCTTATCGAGGGTTGCTTTGAGGGATACAACGCTACAGTATTCGCCTACGGGCAGGTAACGTTTACAAAACACACATATAGCAGAACTCCAGCGACCTCCGGGTTTATGCTTTGGTTTTCTCTACCTTTCCGTAAAGGCCATCTGTTTCAGTTTTTCAAATGCTTACTACTAGCCTTTTGCTACATTAGACCCATATTTCTCCAGCAAGTAAGCTAGAAGTACTATAAAAGCTGTGCTGACCTCATGGCCTATTTCATTAAAAGGTCAATATGATGCGACAGCTATGCTGAATGCCATTGTATGTAGACTCCGGGCCCTTCAGGCTAATTCATCACACACTCTACTTCGCCGCTACAGCCGCCACTGGAAAGCAGGCAGGATAAATTGCCCCACTTCTATTTGTTGTCTTTCTAAGTACAGGAGAAAAATCTGCGTGCATCCTGGGAAAGCTGGAAGTTTATAGTCTAGTTTTCCAGTCATGGAACATACCTGGAAAAAAAAAAAAAGAAAAAAAAAAAGGATAACATGTTAGAGTCAGGCCGTTAAACCACTGAAAAGCTGCTTTTCTCTGTCATTGCATGGATCGTGTAAAAATAAAAGGTCAGTTGCACTCACTGCCACTATTTTGATCTGGACCCCATCACCCAGCGTTAACTATGGAATGAAATGTGACAGGGCGTGCTGTTATGGAAAAATAATGTTGCAAATGATGAAGAGGTATTAGGAGGTGTATTGTTGATGGCGGAGAGAAGTCATTCGACGATGACCTTTTGGGAGCAACAGCTGTAATCTTTAAGTTGTGGAAAAATCGTGATAAATGATCTCCTAAAAAAAGTTTCCATAACACATGCTGTTTGTTATTCTGTGTCCTGGTTTCTAACATTTGTGCGAATAATAATTTTTGTTTATTTATGTTTCCATGGCGGCAGACGGGTTCGGGGAAGACGTACACCATGGGCACAGGCTTCGATGTGACTGTGAGCGAGGATGAACAGGGGATCATCCCACGTGCCGTGCGTCAACTCTTCCAGGGCATTCAGAGACGACGAAAGGAGGCTCAGGAGAGCGGCACACACCCTCCTGAGTTTAAAGTCAGCGCCCAGTTTCTGGAGGTGCGACATCCACTCAGAACAGAAAATGACCAGTGCCTTCTTGCATAGTGAACGTTATTTATTCAGTTAGCCGTACTATGTCTGTTAAACGTGGATCTCTAGGCACTTATTATTTTCTGCAATTGGACTAGGTCATGATTGTGCTTCGATATCATTAGGCATGAGTGTATAACAAAGTAAAAGCTTCGTTTGGACGCGTGTTTTAGGGTGAGAGATGAAACATTACTTTGGAAAAAAAAAATTAGGTAAGGCTTCCCCAGAGTTTTAATTGGCGCACGGGGAAATCCCATCTTCTGTGTAGGAAGGAGTGTGTTGAAAAGGAGCCAGACAGGGTGAGAGAGTAATTGAAATGGATGGAGAGGGATACAGAAAACCTGATGACAGTCTAAGTGAAAAGCCCAGGGAGGTCTATCATCGACCGGACAGATCACACTCACACACACGCCTGGGTAATCAGTTTAAACCGACATGCTTGTGTTTTAACCCTTCAGCTGAGCTTGATCTGGCGCGGACAGTTGTGTGTTTGGAGTCACTCCTCTCCCCGGCTGTCTGTCTCAGCAAATTATTTAGGGAATTTTTCAAAAGCATCTCTGTTGCTGTAAATGAATGAGGCTGTCCCTAGAGCCAGGCTTAATGGGCTGGTATTATGGCCCCTTATGCTATTAGAGGAGCCCTCTGTGTAACTCTTATGGGTTATCTCTCTCTGTCTCTCTCTCTGTCTCTCTCTTTCAGACTCCCTGTTTTTGCCTCTTCATGTTTCCTAGTATGCTATCATCCTCTCTCCTGTCTTATTTTATCTTTTTCTTTATCACTCACAGGATAAAGTGTTTTTTTTTTTTTAATTTTCTTTCTGAAACAGTAGTGTTTTTGCCACTGAGGTCAGTGTCATCAGTATTTATCATGAGCAGGTTTAGCTTGCTGCTTGGTCTCTAAAGCCAGTCGGTGACCTCTCTGACCTTCTGAATGTTGACCTTTTGTCAGCTGTGGATCATAGTGCATGTGCTCGCCTTGCAGCTCTATAACGAGGAGATCCTGGACCTGTTTGACAGCACCCGCGATCCTGGCAGGAAGTCCAACATAAAGATCCACGAGGACAGCAGCGGAGGCATCTACACTTCGGGAGTGACCTCACGCCTGGTCAGCTCTGAGGAAGAGGTCTGATAACTTTTGTGCGTATGTGAGTGTGAAAGAGAGGGTGCATGCTCACATATTAGTGAGAGTGTTTCTCTTTAGGTGTGTCTGAAAAATGTGTATCGGAGTATTTGAATCAAATAGTCATCAAGTTTAAAAGTGAATGAATGGGCTACTCTGAGCTGAGTTTGACATTAATGAGCATTAATGAATAACGTATACAGTATGTGATGTATACAGGTTTCCTGAGAACCTTCTCAGGATCTGAAAGGGTCACGTATTTTCCCTGACAAGAACCCCATGATCCCTGGTTGCTTTTCCTACACACTGCAGAAACTGGGACTGTTATGTAAAATAACAGAAGTAATACACACAAGGCAAGCGCTTGTTGGCTAAACAGTTATTCTGTGAAACCTTTTGTTTGATCAGTCAGCAATATTCAGCACGACAACCTCATTAGTTCCTTATCTACAGAAAAGTGTTAAACTCCTCTGGTTTCTCCACTTGAAATGTTCCTGAAGTTTTAGTTTGGATTTATAAAAAGGTTGCTGTGGCGGGAACATGCTTTAGGAATGTTCAGCTAACATCTGACCAACATCTTCTTGCTGTGTGTGATGCCTTCTCAGCTCCTCCAGTGTCTGAAACTCGGCGCTCTGTCCCGCACCACAGCCAGCACTCAGATGAATGCCCAGAGCTCCCGTTCTCACGCCATCTTCACCATCCACCTGTGCCAGATGAGAGTGTGTCCTCAGACCCAGCTGGTATGAACCAGTTTATTAATTATGTTAGAAATAAACCACAAAGGGGTTTAACAAAAAAAAAAAATGAATGGTGCGTCATCTTTTCCAATCATAGCACGTCCTGAAGTGTTTTATTCGTCTTATAGCACAGCAGTTTGCCAATGATTATAATTTTCTATTAATTAAAGAATAACACATCAAACTTTGTATCCATATTCTGTGGAACGTCTGCGAAATAAGTTAGCTTCTGTTATCGCCTGCATTATAACAGATATAAGCAGTCATTCCCTCACCTGCCTTTCTTGTTGTTTTTTTTTTTAATTAATACGGCATATAAAAATGCATCTTGGTTGCATGCACCGAGAAAGCACAAAGCACAAAGCCCTTTCTCCTGAAGACCTTCACATGTCACTTTTTGTTATAAAAGCGCTGACATTGGAGATTCCATCCAAAAATGCTAAATAAACATCTCCTCACAGAAAACCTACATCAATAGGATGATAAAGTGTTTGAACGAGCACGTTAATGTAAAGTTGGAGCTACTGTCAGACCCGCTGTTACAAAAAATTAATCAACACCTTCTGGCCAATCAGATCTGACAATTGAATAGTGCTGTGTATTAATTATTAACAGATAGTGGAATATAAAGATTTTAATGGTGCTCTCATCTCAAAATGCTATTTCTACATTTACTGATAACAGTACAAATGAAGAGAAAAAGATTTTATGTCACGCTTTAAGCATCATTAATGTTTCTTTTTCTTTTTCTTTTTTATTTAAAGGCGAACGGGTCTGTGAGCGCTGAAGTGAACGGTGTAGCTGATGGCTCTGTATCCCAGGCTGAGTATGAAACCCTCACGGCCAAGTTTCACTTTGTGGATCTGGCCGGATCAGAGCGGCTCAAACGCACAGGAGCCACGGGCGAACGGGCACGAGAGGGCATTTCCATCAACTGTGGCCTGGTACACACTTTGTTTAGAAGAAATAGCTGTCCATGCATTTTAAACTTGGCTTCATCGATTCGTGCCTTGTATAGAAACCTTGCGTCGTCAGGGAATTAACTTCATTTATTTGGGATTAATTATTGCTAAGCAGCTTTCTGGTGCCATCAGCACTTTCTGTTTGTTGTGAAGCGACAATACTTTGGCTTGCATCGAGATCAATATGCTAGCTCTGCTGTCGGACAAGGGCAGGCATGTTAGAGGTAATTGCATTGTGAGAAAGCACTTTAAGATGAGCAATTTCTTTTGGCTTGGATCACAGCCTGACATTATTGTTTCGGTAACTCAGTTAATCAGTAGTAAATGGGGCCCCTTTAAAAGAGTTTAATCTTGCTTATATAACAGTGTACAGGGAGTGTGATGAAGTGAGATGAGGTGTGTGATGAATTGTGTGTGTGTATATGTGTGTTGCAGTTGGCTCTAGGTAACGTTATCAGTGCGCTAGGAGATCAGAGTAAGAAGGCTGGTCATGTGCCTTACAGAGACTCCAAACTCACTCGCTTGCTACAGGATTCGCTTGGGGGGAACAGGTAACACTTAACACACAAACATTCACGCTTACATATAATACTTCCAGGAACAAGACATACGATTAATCAGCCAGACACACAGATGTCCTCAGATGTTTGGTAAAAATGCCAGTGAACACAAACACATATTTTCCGAGATTTCATTTGTGAAGCAGTGTGTTTGCACATGTACAGTGAAAGCATTGTTACTCTCTCCTACTCATTTGAAGGTTAATGCATGCATGCAGCTCTGTGTGTGTGTATGTGTGTGTGTGTGTGGATGAATGTGTGTTTGTGTATGCGTGTGTGTGAAAGTACATGACTCCATGGTGGTGATATTTAGCCCACAGTATGAGCAGACTGATCACACACAGACGTTTATGAGCTGAGATGTGAGGAGGATTTCTGAATTATAGATGAACATCTGTACACACAGATCCTTCAAACATGGACAACAAAACTCTGCAAATGCAAAACTCTGTGTGTGTGTGTGTGTGTGTGTGTGTGTGGATGAATGTGTGTTTGTGTATGCATGTGTGTGAATGTACATGACTCCATGGTGTATGTGCTCCAAATATCCATATCTATATTTCAGTTTAAATCCAAAATGGGTGTGGCCTAAACTGGAAAATTTTTGTATGTGCGTGTGCTTGTGTGTGCATGTGTGTATAAACATGTTTCTTTGATTCACTCCCTTTCTCTCGCCTCATGCCCATAGTCGGACAGTAATGATTGCCTGTGTCAGCCCCTCGGACCGGGATTTCATGGAGACCCTAAACACACTAAAGTACGCTAACAGGGCTCGCAACATCAAAAACAAGGTGGTGGTGAACCAGGACAAGACCAGCCAGCAAATTAGCGCACTGCGGGCCGAGATTGCCCGTCTGCAGATGGAGCTCATGGAGTATAAAGCGGTGAGGATGACTATGATGAACCTCAGTAAATTAATGATTTCAACTGAGCCCCAGTAGATATTAAGTAAAGATTCAACTCCGGAATTGTTGGCATGCCTCATGAAAATGAGCAAGGAATAAGGAAATGTAGCTGCAAGCAGCTACTGAGGGGCCAAGACACACTACATAGCGCCACCTTGTGGTGAAAAGACACTAATGTTTTGTCCTCCCTCAGGACATGATCCTCAATGTAGCTTTTTTGTGCTGATACAAGGAAGCATTGCAGAGATGTGAGGTCACATACTTTTTGGCTACTATACATATATACCTCAACTCTCGTGTATACGTGCATTCCCCAAGGAAGCACATGACAAAGGAATGATGATTATAGGTTAAGCAATTCTGAGCACTTTCATGAGTTTTTGTCAGGATGCTCTGGAGATGCTACTTGCCAAATGCAGTTGTAATTGGATGAATGGCTTAGGAGGAAATTGAAAAAGAACGTTTTTTTTAGAAAATTCAATATGGGAGAAAATGACACTATTGGATGCAATGAACTTTTCATGACCCAAAGATGCATGTGCAGAAAGTATTTCATCTCTACACCAAATGGTTCAAAAGTTCAGAGCATAAATGTACCTTGAAATTGACCTAATGATGGCGCTAAAGGCATCGAGGGGTGGAGCCCAAAATTGGTACAGTGACTTTTTGCACTACACTCAATCAGTGTGCCAAATTTCCCAACTTTTTACTATACTGTTCTAGGGGCTTACCATAGACTTCCATCATAGAATAATAATAATAATTACACTAACAAACACAATAGGTGCCAGCACACCTCCGGTGCTTGTGCCCTAATTAAGGAATAAAAACATGACGGAGTGTGCTATTATAGGAAAATGTTTAACCACAGACTTGATTTTATTTCCCTGTTAACAAATAAAGTGTTCTATTTTTCTTATACATCAATTTGCCAATGATTACATTTTTTCAGTTATTAAAGAATAACGTCATAATTTTTATCCATTTATGGTTGGATTTAATTTTGTTGAACATCTGCAAACCAAGTCAGTTTGTGATATCACTTCCACCGTAACAGCTAAAAACAGTTGTTCCCTCACTAGCCTCTTTCTTTTTTCTGTCTTGAGGTTAATAAGACAGAAAAATGCAGCTTTTCATGTTACTGATAAACCACAAAGCACGTGGTGAAGACTTAGCATGTGGTGGAAAACTCAAAGGAACAGCTTTACCTTCAAGCACTAATGTAGATTCTCCTTTCATAAATCTTAAATAAGGATTCTTGTCTGTGGTGTTTCTTGCTTTTTCAGTGGCTAAGTAGGTTTATATGTTACAAGTAAGCAAGTCTGGAAGAGGCGTAGGGATGCAAGAGGTGAGCGATCCTGGGGTCTGTGGAGGAGCATGGTAACAAACATTAGCAGGATGTGGGTTTATAGTGTCTCACTTCACTGTCAGGTCAATGAGGCATAGCAGTAACTGAACTGCGCTGTGATGACCGGGATGAGAGAAGCTCGGACGCCTTAGAGGCATTAGCGGTTAGTGGTGAGTGTCAGTAGTATTGAGAGACAGGAGCTCAGTGAGAGGCTGACCTCAGTGAAGCAGTACTAACTCATTAATAAAGAATGACTGATCGCAATCAATGAAGAGACATCAGAGCTGTTTTCTCTCTATAAGTCTATCATTAATCAGTAATTACTTCCGTCCTGTCTGTTCTCCTCTACCCCTCAACAGGGGAAGCGTGTGGCTGGGGAGGATGGCTCGGAAGGCTTCAGCGACCTGTTCCAGGAAAACTCCATGCTACAGAGGGAAAACGACAACCTGCGCATGCGTGTGAAGGCCATGCAGGAGACCATCGACCATCTCAACACCCGAGTCACTCAACTCCTGACCAACGAGATTAACCTGCTGCTCACCAAGACAGGTACACCTTACACCTTCCCATGATTTTCTTAAGTCATTGCACCTTGCCATAAACATAGCTCTTTTGTTGAATCATCAGTGAATAATGTTTGTGTTTTCTTTAGGGGAAACCAATGAGGAGATCGGGAATCTGATCCAAAACTACATCAGAGAGATTGAAGAACTCAGGTAAGATAGTATCGTAGTCTTCGTATGTAAATAATGATCATTTTGCAAACAGTTCTGTCCGGAACGTCTCTATCAGGACGTAAATGTCGTTTGATCTTTCACAGGTCTAAGTTGTTGGAGAGCGAGGCGATGAACGAGTCTTTGAGACGCAGCGTGTCTCGTCTCTCCTCCCGCTCTCCTTACCCTGCCTCTCACGCGCCTCCACCTGGACACCCCCTGGGCTCTTCCCCATCCATTTCCATGGAGGCCGAGATGACTGACGTGCTTCGGCGAGCCAAGCTGGACATCGAGAGGCTGAAGAAGAAAGAGAGGAATCAGAGGCGCAAGAGGTGAGTTCACACGTGGAACACAAGCAGTAAACTGATCCGTTGCTTCAGGGGACACCAGCAACCAGTAAACGATATTACCATGCAACCTTCACTAAACTTCTCCCCAATCAGCTATTGCCCAAGTGTAATTTAACAGCTGTAACTACACAATACAAGCTTTCACAACAAGACTGTACTATGTTGTGAATACCTGTGAAATTGATGGCCACTATCCCATTAAATCCCATCCCATAAAATTTAGCCCATTTTCCAAACCATAAGATGCAGGACAAGAGGAAAGGATCTGGATTAAATCACATTACCAGATAAAATCACATGCAATACAAACTAATCTGCTCTCATATATATGTATATATATTTTTTTTCTAGCTGGCGTGTCTGGCTGATGCATCCTTTCTTTGTTATTTAAGAATTATGCATTAAATATAGTACTGTGTTTATTTAAAACAAAAAAAAGTATAATTACTAATTACTGTGAAATGGAAAATGGTAAGAGACTGATTTGCTGAGAATGGAGTAATTGTAATTGTAAATTCATTGATTCGCTCATCTTCAGTAACCGCTTTATCCGGGTCAAGGTTGCCGTGGATCCGGAATCTCTCCCAGGAACACTGGTCATGAAGTGGGAATATACCCTGGAGAGGAAGCCAGTCCATGCACACACACACATTCATGTCTAGGAGCAATTTAGTTTAGCCAAACCATTTACTGGCATTTTTTAGGAGGTGGGAGAACCCTGGGGAAACTCCACACAGACCACAGCTCAGGATCGAACCGGGGAAATATGCTGTAAGGCATATTCCTGCCTTGTGTTCCGGGAATAGACTCTGGATCCAAGATAGAGAAGTTATTCAAGAGGAATGAATGAATCAATTTCGCTTGTTAATTCTTCTGACTCCATGACTCTTTAAAGAAGCAGTATGTGTGTGTTGGAATGAACATCTCCAGCTATAAAATATGTTGATCTCACATTTATCTGACAGGTTTGTGTGCAAATAATTTGAAATGTATGGGTCTCTGAATAATGCAGAGGGCAACACTCTGGCACAGATACAAATAGTCCTCTGTAAATCTCTCACTGTAATGGGGAAGGGTTAGAGCACACACTGCAGTGGAGGAGTCTAATTTGACTGTAATGAGTAAGAGGCTTCAGGTAATAGCTGAGCTCTTTGATCCTCACTCTTCTTGCTGGTGTTATGAGACAGGGAAAGGATGACTCAGACTGATCAAGTGCAGAAGCAGCAGCCCTGGCATTAATCTTTCCTGTCCTTATTGGTCCTTCTGGCAAAGTGTAAAGTCAAATCACCGTTAGACTACTTCTTGCCTGGTCTAGAGTTATGAAACAGTCCTCATTAAGCTTTATGGATGAGGATTGTGTTTTCTTGACCTTGACCTTCTTAAGAAAAACACATTTCCAAAGTTAGGTCCTAGGCTGCATATTGCTAGTTTGAATAATACAAAGTTTACTTATTTAAAGCTGAACTTTGTACATGTATGAGAGTGTTTGGTAGTGGTTTCTGGTTTGTGGTCATCAGAATGACACCGCTATGGTTCTATGGATATCGTAATTGTATATTGTGCAAGGAATAAACAATGCAATTCAATTCAGTTTTATTTGTATAGTGCTTTTAGCAATGAACATTGTCACAAAGCAGCTTTACAGAAATAAATACATTCAGGATCTAAATTTTAAATGTCTGAATTATGAGCTAATGAGCAAGCCAGAGGCAACGGTGGAAAGGAAAAACTCCGAGACGATGAGGAAGAAACCTTGAGAGGAACCAGACTCAAAGGGGAACCCATCCTCATCAGATTAGTGCAATTGTGTAGCCAGCAAATTCATTACAGTTTCCACATGATGTCTGTGTTGTTGAGCTTATCCACTGTTCACTGACGGAGACTTGAGTGCAAAACTGTTCATGGCAACTGCAGTCCTAAAGCTATCATAGCATAACTGTTCATATGAATTGTGGTTCAAAGCCATCTTCATGGATTTTAAGCGGCACCATCCTCAGTAATCCATCCTCAGCAGCAGTGAGTGATTTCCAACTGATGAGAACTCCAACCAGAAGTAGGGCATCAGGATGGATCAGGCAGATCCGGAGAGCAGATTCACTCTGGAACATGCTGTTATAGGAAAATAAGTAATGACTAGGTGGTGTGACCCATGACCACTCCAAAGCTAATCTATTTCTAATAACAGAACATCCTGAAATGTTTCTTCCTATTAACGAACGTCATACTTTTTATCTATTTATCGTTACATTTAACATTGTGAAATATCTGAGAGACAAGTTAGTTTCTGTTATCACTTATGTTATAACAGCTGGAAACAGTCATTCTGTCACCCGCTTCCATTTTTTTTCTCTTGAGATTAATAAGAACAAAAAATGCACAACATGTCACGTTACCGAGAAACCGGAAAATCCTGAAGACTCTCCCGTGGCGGAAAACATACTGACAGTTACAAAGTGCTGACACTCCTTCCATAAATGTCAAATAAAATGTATCCTTACCGAAATCTTTGTTAAACAACAAATTTGCTTATTATGAGCTTTAGATTATGTGGACAAGTCCCTGGGTAAGTTGTCACTATAAAAATGATAACGTATTAGAACGAGCACGTTAACATAAACACGATTTGAATCACAGTAGGCACTACTTCAGAGCTGCTGTTATAGTAAATTTAATCAACGCTTTCTTATCAGATTTAAGAATTCAACAGCGATGGGATAGAAGCTGTAGTAATGCATGTTATTTTTTTTTTTATATATATATTGTGCTTTTTCAGTCCAGAAAGGGAGAAAGGCTTGAAGAAGAGAGCAAAGCTCCAGGCTCAGGAGAACGGGCAGAGCTGTGAGAGCAGAGAGAACGGAGACGGCGACTCGGATAATGAGCCTGAAGTGGTCAGAACCCTTTTCTCAAGATTCTTAAGAGTTATAATTTGGAAGAAGAAGTATGTAACTTCATGGTGAATTGATTCTGTGTCTCTATTCAGGAGGGTATGTACCCTCTGCCTGAGGAGGAGAGTGGCTGTGATGAAGCTGAGGAGGATGAGGAAGAGGAGATCAGGGAGGAGGAAGAATTTGACAGCGACGAGAGCCTGGTGGACTCAGACTCTGACTCCGATGAAAAAGGTTTGCAGGATTACTTTGTGGATCAGATACTTTTTTTTTTTTTTTTTTTTGCAAACGTAAATAGATTAAGATACACATTCTGTCACTCTTTTATTTCAGCAAACTTCCAAGCCGACCTGGCCGACCTGACATGTGAGATCGAGATCAAGCAGAAGCTAATAGATGAACTGGAAAATAGTCAGCGGCGGCTGCTGACACTAAAACTCCAATACGAGGAGAAGCTCATCCTGCTGCAGAACAAGATCCGTGATACGCAGCTGGAGAGAGACCGCGTGCTGCAGAACCTCAGTGAGTCTCTGCCACACCATGATGATTAGAGTAACCGTGTATTACCCATACTGATAACCATAACCATACTAATCACACACTTTGTATTTGATTATAATAGTGTCCATGGAGAACTACACAGAGGAAAAGGCCAACAGGATCAAGGCAGAGTACGAGAAGCGTCTGAAAGAGATGAACAGGGATCTGATGAAGCTGCAGGCAGCGCAAAAGGAGCACGCTCGCCTGCTGAAGAACCAGGGCCGATACGAGAGAGAACTTAAGAAGCTGCAGGCTGAGGTGGCCGAGATGAAGAAAGCCAAGGTACAGTAGACGCAGAAACGAGGACAAGCAGAATATAGAGAAATGCTGCCACCTAGAGGCAAAGGGTAGCCATTAGCAATTTGGTGCATAAATTCATGCATGAAACATTGCTTCCATAAATGGATCTTGTAGCAGACTGACCTTAATGTAGGTTTATAAATTCATGTTATAGAGAGTACTGTATGTAAGCACAATTCTGATCTAGTGTAATTAAACAGTAGCTTTCTTTAGTAAAATTTGTACATATTCGCCATAATAGTGCAAAAGATAGTCATGATTATTTTATTTAATATTGAAATCATAATTATTTTTCACAGCAGTACAGACAATTAAGACAAAAAGGTTTTTTTTTTTTTTTTATTGCGGTTAGAATTTTATCCTTTTAAATAAACAGACAATATTTTCTTTCACATTGTGTATCACATGTAAAAGCCATGTTCTTTTAAATTTAAATAGACCCACTCAGTACAGATTTATTTTATGAACATAAAGCAGCTATTCAAGTATGAGGCTCATTATATTATTTAAATGTGTGCAATAATATTCTGCCTATATATTGCCAGTCAAGAGAGTTTTTCATTCCTGAAGTTTCCACTCACAGACTCCATTTTTAGAAACATCATTAAATTCGAGTTGAAATTAGTTCAATTTTTACTTAAGCTGAACATCATTGCGGTCGATTATTGTATGTTTTCTGTATGTAAAAGCTAAAAATCATGATCATTAAAATAATTAAAACATGATTGTGCAGCCCTGGTGAATTTGCTGTTTAGTTGTGGTGTTCTGTATTAATTCTCAGTGTGCTGTTTGTTCTTTCTTCTGTAGGTGGCGTTGATGAAACAGATGAAGGAGGAGCAGCAGAGGAGGAGGATGATTGAGGCCAAGAGGAACAGAGAGATCGCCCAGCTCAAAAAGGAACAGCGACGGCAAGAGGTTACATTACATTACATCATCACATCATCAGCCTTACATGTTCTATTTCACCGCAGAAAGCATTCATGCGTGAGATTTGTGCCAATCTCAATCGCGTTTATGTTTTAAAAGTTTACAGATTTTAATATGTACTATTCACAATTCACTGCTCCTTATTTTTGTTACGTCATATTTAAGAAATTGATTATGAAATTATTCAAAATCTGTTTGTTAAGAGGTCATTTTGAGTATTTTGTCATGCATTCTGACATTTCTCACTCTGCCTGCAGTATCAGATCCGTGCTCTCGAGTCGCAGAAACGGCAGCAGGAGATCGTCCTCAGGAGGAAGACTCAGGAAGTTACTGCTCTGCGCCGACTGGCTAAACCCATGTCAGAGCGTGTGGCGGGCCGCGTCTCTCGTCGTCCACCCAGCGTGGACTCCGGAGCCGAGCTCTCAGCCAGCACCACCACCTCCACCACCACGTCATCAGAACCCGAATCTAGCCGTTCTGTCTCCAGCATCGTCCGCCAGTGGAACAACAAGCTGAACGGCTACCTGGGAGAGAGCGAGGGATCTGGGGGAGGATTGTCCCGGCTGGCCAAGTCAGTGTCTGCTTTCTTTTGTAAATTCAAAACAAGACTACTGTTAGTGCTGCCTTTTCTAAAAGATATTAAGTATTAAGTATTAAAAATATTAAGCTCAAAATATTTGGTGGTGTATTATTTATAACAGTAACATTATTTATCTTACATAAACCTTTTTGGTCTGAACCTTGAAGTGGTAGGAAGAAGTTACAGAGGAAGGGTGTGAGCAGCAGCTTCTCAAAGACGGCACGGCAAAAATGGCAGGCTCTGGAGAGGAGGGTCATGGACATAGTGATGCAGAGGATGACCATTGCCAACATGGAGGCCGACATGGACCGCCTCATAAAGGTATCACTGGCATGTGTAACCTGAATACTTGAATTTCTATTTGTACAGTTGTTGTTCAGTGTTGTTCATGCTTTTTCAAACATGTAATTCAGAATGCAGAAAACTATTTCTAACTGACTTTCTCATTATGTATTGCGATCACTGATTCCTTTAACTTCTTCAGAAACGGGAGGAGTTGTCCATGCAGCAGGAGGCGCTGTTGCGTAAGCGAGAGAAGCTCCTGAGCGAGGGGCCTAGAGAGGAGGAGGACGAACGAGTTGTTCAGGAGATGAATGAAGAAATCGAGGTGCTCAATGCCAACATCGACTACATCAATGACAGCCTGTCTGACTGCCAGGCCACTATTGTACAGATTGAAGAGACCAAGGTTAGTATCTGCTCACAGCCTACGTGATATATGGTTTAACACCAAGTGGACTTTGTAGAGCAAAAAGTTTCTCCTTTATGCTCTGTACAGTTTCTCCTGTATACAACATACACATTTAGTTAGGCAGTCTTTGCACATTGCATTCATTCTTTTTGCATTTTGGAATGAAACAAATATGCAAATACGATGTTCAAAACAGATTTTATAATTTTTTGAAAAAAAAATTAACTTCCTGTTTTCGTGCATGGCAAGAAAAAACTAAAATAAAAAAAAATGTATTCTTGTTCTCCCCATTATCATTCTGAAAGAAAAGAAAATGATTAAATGCAACATACATGAACCTTAGGAATATAGTGTGTGTATAAAATCTATACTAAGTACTATGAATCACTAAGTAGGCATGGGAATTTATATACCACTACACCAGAAAGGAACATTGTACATTTGTAAACGTAGTAGTCCTGCAATGTCTAACACTAAAATCCTGTGTGTTTCCTGCAGGATGAGTTGGACTCAGTGGACATGTCAGTGGTCATCAGTTCCTGCTCCCTGACAGAAGCCCGTCACCTTCTGGACCATTTCCTGAAGGCCTCCATAGATAAAGTGGGCAAACTGGAACTCTCTTTTTCTTTTGCGCCTTTTATTGTTTTACCAGAAGAAATTTAAAATGCCTTAATGAACTCCGTGGCAGTGAGGCGCAGTGATTACACAGTTTTCCCTTTGTGCTAGGGTCTGTAGTTGAATGTGATTTTATTCGCAGATCTGAGCATGCATTGTGGACTTCTTTTTTTCCCTTGCTGAACGTGTATATGTGCCTGTACAGAATTTACAGGTGGCTCAGAAAGAAGCCCAGATCAGGCTATTAGAGGGACAGCTGCGACAGACAGACATGATTGGCTCTTCCCATAATCACATGATCCTGGACGCTTTGCGGGAGAAGGCAGAGTGTATCCCAGAGTTACAGGCTCTCATTCACAATGTCCAACAGGGTGTGTACATTCAAACTGTATATTTTGTAAGTAAGGTTACAAAGTGGGTTTGATTTGTATTTGTTAGTCAGATCTGAGTAGAAACCCAGGTGTTCTACCACTGATTTATATTATTTCATTTAGTATCAGACATAGGGATTTATTTTGCCATCTTGCTCAGAGAAATTGCTCAGAGTATTGTGCATAGACCCGTGAACACGTGCACTGCCATCGCTCACAGAGTTACGCTGGATAAATGCATCAAACATTTGTGTATTTGCGTACGTAACGTTAGACCAAAAAAGTCCATATTTCTCCTATTTTTTTCTCATTTTGCTTTATTTATTCACTGTTTGCATGGATTGTTTTTAAATGCTGTTTGTTTTCCATAGAAAATGGCTATGCTAGCACGGACGAGGAGGTGTCCGAGTTTAGCCAGGCCTCAGAAACAAGGTAAGCTTCTAGCTCTGACTTATCAATTTTATATCTCTGATTTACGCGTGATCATTTGTACATATCCGTATATATTTCTTTTCGTCCCAGTTACTCTCAAATGAAATCATCAGCCAGTCAGGATGACTTCAAGATCAAGGTACACGCGTCACCTCAACAAATCTTCAGTGCTTTTTCGTTTTGTTTTTTTAACCACGTGTGATGTCCATTAGGTGGCAGTGCAGTATAAGTGAATAAATATAAACGTTCTCTAGGATCAGCTGTCTCAAGTCCTTACTGTTTAATTCTTCATTAGAACATTCATTAAGAATGTCATTTTGATTTGCCCTCCTCTGCAGTCTGAGCCTCGCATCTCCGTTCAGATGAAGGCGGTATCAGCCGAATACTTAGGCCCCGTCCTGGACTCCACCACCAAGAACATCACCAAGTCCCTGGCCTCTCTGTCTGAGATTCAGGAGAACGGCTTGGGCTTTGTTCTACGCGAGACCTACTCCAGAGAAAGCGTGTCCCGCACTATCAACCTGCCGGTCCGAGGACACACATTGTAAGTGAGACTACATGACTTTCGTGTAGTATATTGTGTTTCTCAGCACTTCAGTGTTTAGCACATATCCAAAGATAGTGTTGGAATACATACTGTATTAAAGAGAATGATCTAGCATTGGGTAGTCAGGTGTTTGCCTGTTTGAATGGAACTATAAAGACTATATGATTTGCTTTGAGGCTGTTAGGATTAGATTGTGACCCTGGATGTTTGTTATTCAGTCCCAGGCAGTCCAGAGGCTCAGACGCATCTCCATTCACCAGGCGGCCATCATACGATAGAAGCCAGTCATACAGGTAACTAACACACCTGACTCAGCTAGTAATACACGACTTCTACTCTTTTACATATCTAAGTGATTTATTTGATAAATTGTACTTGTAACAATTGTTTTAATGTGCGGTACTCTTTCCTCCTACTTGTTAAATGCACTTCAGTTTTGTTACAGTAGATTCTGTTCTGCTCACTGCAGTTTTTTTTTTTTTTTGGAACTGAATCCCGAATGCTGCTTTATGGGGTGTACAGTGCAATGTTTAGGATCTAGACAGTCATTATGTGACATCCTATGTAGAAAGCAGATGCAGTAAATAAGACGCCGTTTGGGTTTTGGCCTACTGTGCGCATGAGGAACTCAAATTAAAAGAAACACATTAAAAGGACACATTGGAGATTGTGGATTACTGTGTGATTAAATAAAAATGAATATTAAAAATTAAAGTCTATTATATTATGATGACATTCCAGCCAAGTTTTCGCCTTCTATGGTTTGTACAATATGAACACATAATGCGACACTACCGCTAATTTCGCTTGTGTGTTTGAGCGAACATACAACTGCTAAAGTTAGAGTGTGACTGTATAAATTTTGAGGTTCATTTAAATTTTAGGCTTATTAAAATTATAATTTGGTAATAAAATGTGGAAAGCTTTTTTAAGAGGAATCCGAGAGCTCCAGGGTATTATGCTAACTTAGCCAGCAAGCAGAGAATGCTAGACACTGTGTTATTTTACACTCAAACGTTGTTTCTTCTGTATGTTGTAATTTACATATTAATACTTCATGTTAAATGTTTTTTGCCTATTTACATAAATGTAAATCTGCACCCGTATTCATCAAGCCTTTCAGAAATACTCTGAGTTACTCAACTGTCAATTGCTCAGATTACTCAGACTAGAACCTTTAAAATAACTTTATAAAACTACTTAGACTTCTCCAGTTTTATTTTTTCATGTTTATATTGTGCATGATTTTACATCCTTTTTCTGTCAATTTTGTTTAATGAATGCATTTACAAGAAAAGCTACATATAAAAGGAGAAGTTTTCTCTTGTTAATTGTTGTTATCCTTAATAAGGCCTCTGGTAATATCTTCCAATTCGCATTTATGTACTTGTTCATTATCTTGTGTTTTTATTTATTTATTTATTTATTTATTTATAATTACTCCAATGAGCCCCGGCAAGCCGCCTCGAACAGTAATGGCGCATGACTCTATCCTATTGTTTATTATTTTCTGCCCAGTAGTATGGAAGTAAGTGTGCGAGTGACGTGAGAGTTTGAGTGTGAGACGCAAGAGTGCGAGGAATGTGAGAGTTTGGCTGATACAGTATGTACTGATTGTCATTTGATTCACTGCTGCAGTGTTGCATCTTTCCTGGACCTCAGAAACACAATGTGTCACTACTGAGAGCATACAAATTCCCCTACGGGGTCTGTGAGAAAACGATGCCATTCCTGTATAAACTGTCGCTTTACCAGCACATTATCATTTCACGAAGTCTGAAACGTTTCTCCCTTGTGTCTGATTGCAGTCATCTTGTCAACTCCACTCCTAACTCACTAGATCATTGTTCAGAATTTTCGAGCAGTTATATCTCATTTCCTACTCTGAGAGGTTTGATGACTACAGCCCACGTCCTGAGTAACAAATAATTACTTGAGCTGTCTTTCCACTAGATACTTTTCATAACTCAAGTAGTTACCATATGGATGATAACTATTATGATAGCATTCTCAGTTTCACTTGTTGGTTTTTGATTCTACCCATCTCTGTGTGAAGTTAACATAGGATATTTACTTCACTGTTCTACTTTTACGGTGACTCGCACTTTTCTAACCTGGTGTTTGCTCTCCTCAGACCTCCCGAGACCATCTACACACCTCCCTCGTCCCCTCCTCTCCGTACCCGTAACGACCGCAACGTTTTCTCCCGTCTTACAAGCAACCAGAGTCAGGGTTCTGCACTGGACAAGTGAGTAAACGGACACACTACATTAAAGCATGCTTCTGTATTGGTTTTGATTTTTGCTCTACATTTCCCCATCCTCGCATGGTCCGTTTCGAGTTAAGGTACGACTGAGGAGAGGTATCGAGAATGTGAGAAATGGGTTGAGGAGCCATCCTTCACAGCTGCCAATTAAGTGATGTACATTCTTAGTAGAGAAAATGCATCAAAGTTCATCCATTCGTCGAGTTCATCCACACTGCTTGTGAGTCCCCCATTATTAATGCTCCACAGCTCCTGTGGATGCTCATTATACCATGGCGAGTGGGTAAATTAGCCCAGGATAACCAATTATACCCCCTTCTGAAGACGGCTCATCTTAGCCTTTTCCTTTCATAATCGAGTGAGCAGTGCCGGAGATCAGCGTACAGGACTAAAGGGGTCTGTTCTGCAGTTCTCTCATTCTATTTTCAGCCTAATGCATATTGAAAAAGGAGTAGCAAATCCATGGATTGTTGTATTTCACAGCAGGTGGTGGCTTATTCTTGATGTTTCTAGAAGGTTATCGTCGCTTGTACGCTATTGATGTTGGTGGTTACGGTGTTCTCAGTGGTTTTTTATTAGTGTAAAAATTGCCTCAGTAATTTTTTGATCCTTATAGAATCAGCATCATTTCTGTTTGCCCACTGAGTTAGAATTTCTTTTTTGATTGTACATGATTGCGTCCAATCATAAAAGGTAATAGAGTAGATCGATTAACTTGATTGTTTCTTGTTCAGTTGCAGTTATTCTAAGCCTATAGTTATAATGATTTATACCACAGTGCTGTTGAATTCTTGAATCTAATTGGTCAGAAGGTGTTGATTAATTTTCTAAAACAGCAGCTCTGACAGTAGTGCTGTAATTCAAATCTCAGGTTTACGGAGACGTTTAGCATTTATTGAAGGGGTCTCCAGTGTCAGTGATTTGTAACACTGAGTAAGTTTTACACCACAGGAAGAACTTTTTGCTTTCTGTTTTTTTTTTTTTTTTGGTAACATGACAAACTTAAATTTTTGTCTTGTTAATTTTAAGAAAGAGAAAAAAACTGAGGCTGGCGAGGGAACGATTGTTTATAGCTGTTACGTTGTAAGTGATAATGAGAACACAGACACTCCCCCAACGTTAAATGTTACTATTAACAGTTAAAAAGTATGACGTATCACTCTTATTGTTATGAAGTATCACTCTAAAATTGCAATCATTTGCAAGTAGCTGTGGTGTAAGAGTAACAAAACACTTCATGACGTGCGGTTATTGGAATATAATCAACTTCAGGATGGTTACAGTAACTCAGATTCACGTTGGGCCGCATCACACCACCCCGTTGTTGATCATTCTCCTATAACGGCATGCCTCAACAGTGTTTTATTCCTTACTTATTGTAACATATCATATGTCTTTGTGCTGTGATGTGTTCTGTTGCTTTGTTTTTATTATACTGTCCTTCAGCCGAATAGGAAGTGATGCAATAATGCGAGTGTCAGACACGTTTTGGCTTTACGTGGAATCAGACATCGGCTTCTTGACACCTTCACATGCATAGTTATGAGTCATCGTTATAATCAGTGAAAGACAAAAGGAGCAGGAGCAAGTCCTGGACCAGCCCTGTATCGCCACTTCAGACAGTTATTCATCTGTTCCTTTGTGTGTATGCATGCATGCCATGTTGATTAATGTTCACTGACTAATGCTGATTAGTGGTGGTGTCCTAAGATGGAAGATAGACACTTCATTAACCTCTGGTTCACTCAGCTTTTGTTCAGAGGCGGCTGCTGGTTTCCTGAATTGTTTTCCTGAGAGTTTAAGATGTCACCCTGTATGCTTGAACTTCCCTTCACGTAGATTCGCCATTTGAACGAGTTCAGTGGGGCAGACCCTTATCACATGGGCCACCATGCGCTGACCCTTATCAGATCTTCTACAGAATGAGAAAATCGTAAATTATGTGACGGCACACATTTCTGTTGTCTTAGAATTCAGGACGTATGACCAGAGATAAGTAAGAGGTGTGAAACAGAAAGATGAACATGGTAAGATTCTGCTTTTGTCTATCCTGGTTTGACCATTGTGAAACGGGTTCAAACTGTTCCGCAGGAATGGTCTACCACTGCTGCCGTTTCACCTTGACCCAAGTAATTGGACGATGGTACGATTGAATGATTCTCACTGGGCCTTATTTATCAAGTTTTATGCAAAAGAATTTGGTCGTAAAACATTTGCGGAAGCGTTTACACCAGAATTGTGGTATTCGTGAAAATCCAACTAGTTCGGGGAAAGAAAAAAAACACGTTTGTATCCTACAGGATCTCCTGAGTTTGTGTAAATTTGCATAAAAGGAGACACCAAAATAAATGTAAACCTCAATTTCCTTGCTTCAAATTATATTATTAATAATGAGCTACTACAGTTTTATGCACAGGTTATAGAATTTTGTGACTCTCATTTATTTCATATTGACTTGGGGGAAAAACGCAATCCAGAACAAATCCATAAATGTAGACAAATAAAACTAGTTATTTCATTAGGCCAAAAGAAGTGGTGCCCTATGAAAAGAGTAAGGTGCCCTATGGAGTGGTGTGGGCATCACTACACGTAAATCAGCTGCTGATCATTTATGGCTGATTATCATTTATCAACATACACTCGGGAATATGAGGGAAATCAGCATGACAGAAAGTTTTGTAAATGTGACAAGAATTTTTAGTTATGAAAATATATACATGCAACTTTACTAAACCACTGATAAATGAGGCCCGGTGTGTGCACCCTCAGTAGTATATTAGAGTTACTTAACTGCTTTGCATCAATATTTAATGTTGGCTGTTATAGCTGTGGTACCAGAATGAATTCTCCGAGCAGAACATGGCGGAGGTTTGCTGTTTTTCTTATGGTCAGACCAGGAAATGTCCTAATCCATTGCAGAGCTAATAGGTTATTAGTTATGTACCCTGTCAAGTCGATAAGACTGAAAAACACTTTTGAGTGAAAACAAGAGCACCACTTCTGTTGGGGCAGTTATTCCCACTTTTTTAATTTTGTTCCAGTAAAACATTTGCTCCTGTTTCTCATGGTCATTTTTGTCTTGCATGACTTCCACCAACTCTAGATCTCTTAGTGAGACCTCAGGGTAAAATTCATTTGAAATTCTTTTAACACCCATTGTGCTTTTGTGCTTTGTGCCACAAGCATCAAATGATCTCCTACCTGAAGCGCTTCAAAAGCACACCATGGAATTGAACCATGAATTAAAACAGCGCTGAGTTTTATTAAAAAAAAACAAACAAACACCGCGAGGCTCGTAAATGTTTGCAGTGGGAGTTTGGAGTGCCGGAGCAAATGTTTTAAAGATTGCAGCCAAGAGTGGGCTCCACATCCACACTTCCTGTGATGTCCAGTCGGATATCGTTTTAACCCTTCCTGACCGACTCTACATACTCTTTCCTGTTAACTCCTCCCTCTCTTCTCCTGCCCCTCTTCCTATCTGCTACCCGTTCTCTGAGAGACTTTCCTTCTTTCCTTAAAAAAAAAAAAAAAAAAAACCCTCCTCCCCCTCTCCGTAACTGACTCCTCCCACCCTCCCCTAACCCTGCTGCTGTTCTGCCTTTTAGGTCTGATGACAGCGACTCCTCTCTCTCGGAGGTCCTCAGGTAGATTTCTCTGTCTGACCGTCTTCTTTTTTTATTTTATTTTTTTCCTGTTGCCTGATTGGTCTGCGTCAGACCATTTGTGTAGAGGGTGTGGCCACTGTTTGAGCATGCTGAATCCTCACTTTGCTGGCCCCTCCCCCTTTTCCCATTTCTGTTCTGTGTTTGTACTGAATGAACCTTATGGTCTGATTTCGGGAAAAAAAATCGTTTTTACTGGAGAGTGTGAGAGTGCAAATAAGACATGTTTATGAAGTGATTAAATTTCCCAAGCAGTACTGTTATCTCACCACCTTTAACCCTAACGTTTAGATGAAAGGATGTTAAAGGTTAGTTTGTCCGTGAATCTGTCAGACTCCAATTTACCTCATTAAAGTAAATAACATACAATTGGCAATTACTTTGAATTGATTTTTACCTATTGATCTAAAATTCATTAGTAATACAGAAGAACAATAATTTTCTAGACTAGCAAGGTTCTTTTTTTCGTGCCTGCATAGCAATGTTCCTACTCAGATCCACTGCCTGTTTGTCCATTAACGTGAGTTGACAGCATATTTAAGGCTGTTAACGCTAAATAATAAAGTCTGATGATTTTCGCTGCACAAATTTGTTGTTTCTTTTAGTCTCTGTAGGCGAGACTCCTATAAATGGACTCATTCAAGGCCCGTGGTCTGCTCTAGTGTGCCACATAATTTACTTTACCTTATCTAATAGAGCCTGCAGTGCAATCTCTCAGCACCTTCATAGCCCTATTATCATGACACTGTGATTGCATTTTTCTTGCTTCTGTCGAGAAGCTCTCGTTATCCCATTAGAAACTAATGGCACTGTGATGGAACGTGGGGAGCATGGAATAACCCCCTTTTACAGTTTTTCCCTCCTCTAAAACAACCGTGATCTAACTGATTATTCTCAAACTGACGTGCCAGAAAGATCTGCGTGTGTTTTTATTTGATTCCCGATCCTCTTTTTTTTTAATCTTACAAACAGCAGCAAATCTCATTACGGCAGCAGGCCGATAAGGTTCATTCATACCGTGATTCCCTCCTCCCTCTGGTTATCCACTAAACATGTAGCTTCATCACATCTTCACCCTCTTGTCTTCCCTGCTGATGGCTGAGACAGAATGGAGAAGCCATTCTCTCACCCGTTTTCTGTTTTTCATTCCTAAACCGGAGGGTTCCATAACCACGAGCTCACTCTGCATTGATTTAAGTGCTGCATGAAGATTTGATTTAGAAAATGATTTTTGTGGCTTTTTTTGATGTGCTGTGGGTTTGCTATATTATTTTTACTGGATTAGATTTTAGGATGAAAGTGCTTGCATGTGGAGTTTCTTGATGCTGTGCAATGTGCGTGTGCCTGTTCGAGAGGGTTTTAGCATTGAACACGACACGCTGTTTAGCATGGCACTAAACCTGGGGTTTGTGGGCGTGATCGTGCGAGTGTGATTTGGCGAATGGTCAGGGCTTGAAAAGACGCCGCATGACTATATTACACTCCGCTTCACTATCATTACTCACCTGCAGGGTCAAATGAGCTGATCAGCCATTACCATCCTACATGGCTGTGCTGTCGAGTCAACACAAAACTCAGACCATGTGTTTTCACAGATGCTTATTTCAGCATTATCTCTCCAGCAGGAATCATAGCATGTAATATCAAGTAGGCCGTTTTATCACTATACATACCATTACATACTGCAGTGGATATTCCTGAGGTCATAACTGAAAATTATCATCATAGTGACCTTGCAAGAAATTGCTTTTAAAATATACCCTCACCATCCACTTTAATAATGCCCTTGTTCATTCATACAATTACAATTACAATCAATCAGACATTTGGCAGCAGAACATCATGCAAATACAGATTAAGAGCTTCAGTTAAACTTTACATCAAGCATCAGCATGAGAATAAATGTGGTGACAGATGTGTTGTTTGGTTTGAGTATTTTAGAAAGTCTCCTGGGATTTTCACACACAACAGTCTCTAGAGTTTACACAGAATGGTGCGAAAAGAAAAAAAAAAAAAAAAAAAAAGCCAGCGAGCGGCAGTTCTGTGGGCGGAAATGCCTTGTTGATGAGAGAGAATGAGAGAGAGAAGAATGGCAAGACTGGATCAAGCTGGTTCAGGAAGGTTACAGTAACACCAGTAACCACACTTTACAACCGTGGTGAGCAGAAAAGCATCTCTCAACATGGCGAACATTCAGGTAGGCATCAGGTTCCAGTCCTGACAGCCAAGAACAGGAATCTGAGGCTACAGTGGACACAGAAACTGGACAGTTGACTGTTGTAAAAAACATCGCCTGGACGTAAACATTAACTGAAGTTCTTGAGCTATATCTGCATAATTTATGCATTGTGCTGCTGCCACATGATTGGCTGATTGGATAACTGCAATAAAGAGTGTCCAGTCAGTGTATGATCCTCATCAGGCAATTCTGTACCACCCTATTTGCCACAAAAGTTCCCCAGCCTCCTCCCTCAGGCGCGATGTCCTGGTTTCCTCTTTAATCAGCTCTCCTTCTGTCACCTCAGTCCAACTAACCCTGAATGGTGGCTCGGCCATTATTAGGAACGCAGAGCAGCTAAGCCTTTACGTTCACTCACTGGAGACCAATTTTATTCCGTGCTGAATCTCTCACTCTGTTTTCGTCTCACTCAGACGGCTTCCCAGAGACAGAGAATGGCCCGAGGCCAGACATGCCTGGAATGCCGCCAGCCTCGAGAGGAGATCCTCGTTATTTTGCAGAGTGGAGAGAAGGACTGTTAAGTTCTGCCAGGTTGCTCATGAGCTCCATAGAAGTATGTGGGCTAATTGGCTCAGAAAACTCTAGGAGGCGAGATGCGAAGCTTTTAGACCAGGAAAGGTTTGACAACAAAACTAAACTATTAGTAAGTTTGTTGATAATTGGTGATTTCTTTTTGGTTTCGCTTCTTTTTTTACCATTCTCATAGCTTGCAGTGGGATATTTTTCTTCCTTATGCTACAAGAAACCTCAGATATTTCTCAGCACATGAATAGAAGAACAAAACACACAGCAAATGAACAGAAATGTGAAAACAGCCTTCTCTTTTATTAGTGTTGTCCCTCTAGGACAACACTACGGACACTTACGGAGACAGTCACCTCTCTGTTGTGATTCAAAACACTGAATGTGTTGAACAATTGCTCTGTGATGGAGCCTTTCATTTTGCCTCTGGCTTAAGTTCATCAGAACTCCACACAGAAACACGGACTGCCAGCTGTCGCGGTGGATCACGTCCTTTTATAGCGCTGCCTCCGATCATTTTAAGACAGATGGGAAGTTTTAGGTTATAGCTAAATCAGAAACTCTGTGCTATTCGAAGAGCTGCTGCCGTTAGCGTCGTGCTCCTTGTTCTGCCCATATTTTGATGCAAGCAAGCGTGGCAGATGTCATGCTAATTCTGTCATTACTGCGACAGAGCATGAAGCACCGACATCATGGGTCACATTCCTCGAGATGGAGGCGAGTAACCCTCACTGCCTCTTGCCTGGCTGCCTCACTTCTAATCATTCCGGACCTGCTACTCGAGCCAAGCCAGTGTGAAGCCAGTTGGACGTGAGTGTTGGAGGCAGATCTGAAGTGTTTGGAGCTGCCAGAGAGGTGCTGTGATGCCTAATTGGAGGGCATCTTGCTCCAGAGTTCAGTCTGTGAAAAAGAAAAGGCAGTGACTGTCTTCAGCAAATATTTGATGGGGGTATAAATAAATAAGCAAGCCTGTAAAAATATCATATTTGTCTTCACATGGTTGTATTTTCCCTAGTTGTTATTTAAGGAGCACAAAAGCATTTGAGCAGAAAAGCATAGCACAGTAATTGCTCTATACCGAAACTCAAAAGGTCAATGTAAAGCATCATCTTTATGATTTCATATTTAATCCCCTAGACATCAAATGAACACATCCCTTATTTTGTGTAGTCACAGCTGTTATGGTGAGCGAATTAACCAATCGGAATCACGCATTTTCCCCATTTCTGTTTGAAAGCTACTTGCCAGCTAGCTACACTCCAAAAGAAAAGTACCGCAGATCTGGTTTTATATGAAAGAAAAAAATCTTTTTCTTCCCTATTCCTAGTACCTTCTTTTAATAATTTTCAGTGAAACTGTCATAACGTTGTTTTATGGCAATGTTATTAATATGGCTGCCAGAAGATTATGCCATCACCACTTGTACTACTGTCTGAAATCCACTCAATCAGATCACGTGGTGATATATTAATATATTTCCTCATCCCCACAGAAATTCATTCCTGCTTACGCAACTGGTACACACTTTCTCTTTTTTTTAATTCGCAGTCACAAATGCAGAAATAAGCAATCATTTATAATATCTAAAACTAGCATTCTTCCACTTCATAGATGCTCAGTAGCTCTTTGCTTGCAGTAGTGCTTTTTTATTGCCAAGATTCTCATCACCACAGTCAGTCATGATCCCTGGCATCTTTCAACTCTCATTTCAGTCACGACTAATTCTGCATATCTACAGGCGAACTCTGGCCACTGGCCCAGATCCTCTGACACCTCTTTCTTTGCCAATAGCAAAGAAACCTCCGCTAGTTTAATTTCGTGAATTAAGTCTCAAATATCATTTCAGCTACAGTTTCTACACTAGCTTTCTTCAGTTCGACTGATCACCTTCACGCTGCTTAGAGAAACAGCTCAGCAGGCCTTAATTAGCACCTGCCTCGGATATGAAAGCGCTTCCATTGTTTTGGTCGATTTCTGTCTGTCACACAAAGCCCAGCTGGGGTTTGATGAAGCAGATTAAGGAGCGCAATATTGATAATGAACTCAGGAGAGATGGAAGAGAATGGAGTCACGGAGGTATGGAAGAGGAGGCGGGGAACAGTGGGGCTTTGGGGGAGAGAGCTGCTACACTTTGTAATGTCTTGACACAAAAACAAAATCAGTCAAAGTTGATTTAGCAAGCACACTTCTTGCATGCACATACTCCCTGTTAGTGCAGTTTTGAATGTGTGTATCTCGGTGCAGGGGTGTGATCAGTCCTATGGCAGGGCTGAAGGGGGGCAGAACGGCTCCTCTGCAGTGTGTGGCTATGGCTGAGGGACACTCCAAACCTGTGCTCTGCCTTGACGCTACCGACGAGCTGCTTTTTACTGGATCCAAAGGTACACACACACACACACACACACACACACACATGCGCGCACACACACATACACACACAGACTCGCACATACACTTTTGTTATACTACAGTACTTGACCCAAGAGCAAACTCGCACACAGCCAGATAATCAATTTGTTTTGTGTTCTCTGCGTGCTTTCGGGCCACGCTCCTCATGTCTTATTGAACTTCTCAGCAGCCTCATATTATGCACAAAGCCTCTGAAGTACAGAACAACTGTGGAAGAAGGGATTGTGAACCACAGAGTGGAAAAGAACAAATATACAATCTGTCCAAAGGAACAGTCTGGCTTTTAAACCAGGTTTTGTTTTTTGTTTTTTTTAGGATCATCAATTTAATTAGTGCCATAGTTAGGCCAGTATGTACATATTCAATATTCAATGAAAGACTCAATATTCCACTGTACAATAAATGTTGTGGAAACCGGAAGTCGCCGCCTTAGTGTGAAATGGATTTTGTTCCACTTTCTCTGTGCTGTGAAATGGATCCAGCATTCCAGCATTAGTAGAACCCATCGTCATAATGAGGCCTGATGGCACATACTGCTTGTTAGCTCATAAACCATATGGGGTATGGAGCCATAGAGGGCTGCATTAGTATGGTTCATTGGCTGGGGGTCTGTTAGGGCTATTCAGGCTATTCAGTTAAGCGTGCCTACCCAGGTGAGCATAAAAGATGATAATTGATGTTTTAGAAACATAAACAGTTTGGACAGAGAGAACAGGTTGTGCGTCTGTTGTGTGCACAACATTATATGGGTTTTTATGTGGAGCTGTACGTGAAGAGTTAGGTCAGAGATACGGGTTTTTAAAATTAGCCACAGATATTTATAGTTTTGTGCATTATTCTGAATGACCATTAAGTACTGTTCTCATGTTAATGCACCCACACAGATTTATGCATACTAGTCTATTTCTATAAAATGAAAATAGCTAGGGATGCAAAAATATAATCTAATATAATATAATATAATATAATATAATATAATATAATGCTGTATTTTTACCCGATTCTCTATTTGCCCTCAGACCGCACATGCAAGATGTGGAACCTGGTGACTGGGCAGGAGATAGTGACACTGAGGGGACATCCCAACAACGTCGTGTCCGTCAAATACTGCAGCAGCTCTGGCCTGGTCTTTACTGTCTCCACGTCCTACATCAAAGTGTGGGACATCCGTGATTCTGCCAAGTGTGTGCGCACCTTCACGTGAGTATCTCCTCAGGTCTCGGATTATCTCAACCATGTTAAGCTACAGAAGCAACTATAGCTTTTGGACAAAACTCTCCTGCTGTGAGCCTAATGTTTAGACTTCGAACTCAAAGAGGAATTGTCAAGTAGAACCCAAAAAGCTGGCTTATTTCTGATGTCCTCTACCTGAATGTAAACTCGTACCCAGTGTGAGCTTCCTGGGACTGCGTACTAATTTCCATTTAACAACTACAGCAACAATAACAATATGTTTACTACGTTTAACCCAAGAATGCATGCAGTACAGCTTTCGCAAGAGACAGAGATATAAATGAACAGTGTTAACGAGTAGCTCAGGTTTTTCTCCTGCGTTCTATGTTTGTGTCACACATGGTGATGCGATCACCTCTACTTCTAACATCCTCCCAAAAGACACAACATACAGTATGTGATTTAAACCACTGCAATTCAATGAAAAAAAAAAAAAAATTCGAAAGCATCCGCCATTCCATGATTGAATTGTGGATTTAAACGCAAATTAAACTGAAATGCTTTGATACATGAGCCGCTTGATACTGCTGAATACAGATGAGTGAAAACGCTTCAGAAATGCACTCAGTGAGAACTGACTTGGTTATTATTGATCACGCAAGGTTTAGTTTTTTTCCCTTCAGCAATTTACAAAACGACGTTATGCTCATATTGTCTTTTGTTTTATTCCTGCTGTTAAACATGGAACCCTACTTTAGTTTTGGCTTTCAAGAATCTTTTCTTTTTCTTGCCATTTCTTTTTCTGTAAATTCTGTTTGTTTGGTTTTTTCATGTGACACTGCCCCCAGTGGTCATGCTTATGGTATGCACAAGTATGAATTCACTTCATGCATGCGTCCACGCACGATGCCCTGATGTTCTCACAGATACGTGCTCTCAGAAATATAAATCAGCTGTCAGATATACAAATGCTATCTCCCAAACTACCTCTTCTCCAGTACCACTAAGTCCTAAACTTTGTATATTAAGTATTTGCTCAGACAACTGTTCTTTTTCTAAAAGAAAAGAAGGAAAATAGTTGACCTATGTCTACTACAAGCTAGACGTGCTATTGCCCTGTGTTGGAAGAATGTTAGTTGCCCTTCCCTTGGACGCTGGTTGAAAAACCTAATATCAAGCTTGGCTCTTGAGAAACTCACATATGCAGTGAGGAAGAACGCTTCTGAATTTTACGACATCTGAGAGGTGTTTTTGGAATTGGTTACAATGGTGACATTGAAGAGGCTTTGGAAGTGTGAAGTTACAGTGTAATTAACTAATCTGTGGTGAGGAATATGTGCCATACTTTGCCATGTATTTGTGATTGTGTTTTTTTTTTTTTAAGTAGTTTTATTGCCACATGTTCGATTTGGGGAAATTTTATATATATATATATATATATATATATATATATATATATATATATATATATATATATATATATATATAATAAAATGTATGAAACCAGTAAAGATATATTTTAAAAAACCAAATGATATCTATAATAATGTTATAATTCTATGCATGTTTAATCTTTGGTTGCTTTTCCTCCTTCTTCTTGATTCTAGATCCTCAGGTCAGGTGGTTTCAGGAGATGCCTGTGCTGGCACCACCACCCGCACAATCACAACAACCCAGGGCGAATACCAGATCAACCAGATTGCCCTAAACCCATCTGGCTCTGTGCTCTATGCTGCAGCAGGGAACACGGTTCGAACCTGGGACCTCAACAGGTACGCAACTCTCTGCTCAACCTGCTCATCCTGGCTAATTATGTCAGAGCCAGCTAGCATGAGCTCATGTATAGTGCTCTCAAGTGACCACAGCTAGCATGATCCCTTGTACTCTTAGATATATTAGCATTCCGGATACTGTAGATTACTGTTTTTAACATTATGCTGGTTTGCTATAACAGCTGCACAGTCAAGACGTGCCTTCTGGCTAATTGAAATATTCACATATGCGTAAGAGTTTATGAATGGAGATTGGGTTAACCTCTAGGAGAAGGGAAACATGTATTTACTATGGCACAATCCACTGCAATTAAGCTTTCATCCACATGTTTATATATTCGACAGACATAATAGAGAAATAATAAAATATTAAACGTACAGCAAAAGCTTTACTGAATGTCAGTTTTAATGAATGCCAGTTTTACTAAATGTCAGCTCAGTATTTCAGCGTGTAACCCTACTGCAGAAGCTTGTGCTCTGGTGTTGGTTAAAAATTCAAACTTTGTGCATGTTATAACTGCCAGAGTTTACAACTCTGCATCCACTTAGATATTTTTGGGCTGGAACTTGCTTGAGAGTAAAAACCACCCACTCTCAAGACTTTTTTCATACCTGATACACACATCTATCTTGCATACCAATATGGTACTGCTCTCTGCAACAACATATTGCCAGATGTAGCTTATCTTTTTCATACTTTCTCACTGACTTCATGTTGGTATAAGGCATAACGGCTACCTGAATAGTGTTTTCAGTATTTACATCCATAAGAATCAAAGGGTTAGCTGGGTATTCGAATATCCGCGCACGTCCCCGCTGCGTCATAATAATAACCACATAAAAAAAAAAACTGTTAATTCAAAATGTTAATTCAATTATTTTACTTTTTTTTGGCTTGCAATTTAGGAATAGAACCATTTTATCTCATTTTATTAAGTAAATGAACACAAAGCAGCCTTTTTTTCATATTTTACTTTATAAATCTACATTCTTTTGAAAGTATCTTAAGGCAAAATAAAATGACAGTAGTCACATAAAGTGAATCTTTTAAATGCTCAATATGATCAATTTTGGACTTAATAATTTTTTTTTGAAATACCACTATCTTATGTAACCAAATAGAAAACTCAACCATGTTAATAAGGAGATTTCAAACTAGCTGACTTTAAAGGAGTTAAAAAAAAAAAAAAGATCTCATTAAAGGTTCTATTAATTGTGCAACTCTAATTAGCCACTATACTCATGTATGCTTATTAGCCATTAAAATATTTGGCATGTATTCCATCTTAAGTTGTAACCACTAGTTAATGCATGTAATTTTTATAGAGTGGGCTGAGATGGAGTGTATGTGTTTATGTTGTGTAGAATGCAGGCCTCGGGGAAGCTGACGGGCCACATTGGCTCAGTCATGTGTCTAACAGTGGGCTACTCTGGTGGAGGCAAAGACCAGGTCATCACCGGCTCTAAGGATCACTATGTGAAGGTACTCATGCCACTCAGTTCATCTGTTCTGTGTCTGTTTGTTTGTTTCAAAAGAAATGAGAAGCAACACGCAGACCGATGCTCTGTGTGCTGTCGTGACCTTTTTACAGGTGTTTGATGTGGCAGAAGGCATGCAGGGGAACATTGGTCCTGCTCACAACTTTGAACCGCCTCACTACGACGGCATCGAGTGCCTGGCCGTGCACGGCGACGTGCTGTTTAGTGGCTCCCGTGACAACGGCATTAAGAAGTGGGATCTGGAGCAGCAGGAACTGATTCAGGTGCGGGAGTGCTAGCAGAATCGCTAGGGGTCGTGTAAGAGTTAATGCTTTTTGAGACATTATCCTTTTAAAATGTCAAAAGGTTTAGAGCACATTTTGTTCTAACCTGTAACATCTATTGATAATTTGATACAACAAGAATAACCAGAAGAATAGGGATGTGAACCTCTTGACTACATGTTTTTACAGCCAAAAATGAATATTTCTGGTTGATAATACATACATTCGTTTTGTTTATCTGCCCTGATAGTCATGAATAAATACCAAGGACAAAATGAAAAAACCTTGTTCTTGCAAAAGATTATTAAATGCACTGTTTAGCCCCTCAGTCCATAGCATAAGTAAGTTGGCTTGCTGATGATAATTGCCTATGCCTCGCAGCTTCTACATTTGACAGGGGTTAAATTGAATTCAGTATCTGATCAAGTGTTAGTACGCATTTTGTTTCTCTTCAGAAACTAATTGTGCAATAAAGATAATATTGGACCAATTGGTTCATTGTCGATCGGAGTAGAAATTGCTTTATTTTCCCTTTGTAGTGACAGAACCGGTGTTCTAACAGCTGTTTTAAGATTTCTTCCTGACAGGACTTTAATGGTTTCTCAAGCTTTGAGGCAATCACCCACTCAGTCTACATGTTCCTTGCTTTTCTGGGAAAAGGGCAGAACTAATTGCTTGGCATAGAGATGATCACATTGTCAAAAATGAGCCACATACCTGTGAAGCGCTCTGTTTCAGGAAAACTTTGGTTTATCAGTTTATTTTTGTATTTACTTTCTAAGCATCAGTGAGCAACTCTCAGACTTGTGCATTTTTAGCAGATGTTGATTGCAAGGTTAAAAGCTGTATCTTATTTTTAGCTTAGTTTTAATGAATGTAATGTAAATATTCTGTACCAGCAGCACTGGCTCTAATTCAAAGTTTATATTAATGCACATTTTTGTTCCTATGGTAACAGTTCATTCACAAGAACGTGTATTGTGCACACTCCACATGATCTAAGATTTATCACAATATTACTTATTTGCATTGGGCATCATCACATCACCCAGTCACTGCTTATTTTCATATAACAGCACACCATGTTGTGTTTTATTCCTTACATAACATGTATAGTATGTTCAGGCTTTTGTAATTTTTTTTTAAATTGTAAACTTTAGCATTATGCGCACTCCATAAAGTCTGTAATGACTTGTAATACTTGCTCTTACAACATAAGTTTGTCTGTAACATGCGGTTATAGGCGTGACGCAAATGCTTAAACTCAGTCTGTTCTTTATTCACGGAAATCCAAAAACGTCACAAAAGGAAGGCAAATGATAAGGCAGGCACAATTTGGAAAATCTGAAATCATAAACAGAGGAACAACTCAATACATGATTACAAACAAGACTTGGCCATATGACTAGGTATAAACAGACACAGGGTTAACACAGAACAGGTGGATGCAGTTGGGTAACAATCCAATGACCGGACAGGGGTGGAGACAGGACTGAAACCGGTACAAAGTAGTTGGTTATAAACAAAAGCATGCGGAGAATGAAAAAGCAAGCAGCGCTCACTGTACTGGGAACCGTGACTCGAAAAGACAGTGCCAGTGTCTTTCATTTTTATTCCATGAAGCTGCATTTTGTTATTAATTACCGCTTATTCTGTGGTATTCTGAAGAATCCGAGATCCTTGATGCAGTAAACATTGTTCACTAACCCGTCTCTTGCTTCTTGTTTATCTATCTGGGTTAATTTTAGAAGCTAAAGTGGTTTAAGCTTTGGGCATTTACGGGAAAGATCACTCGATGTCCTATACATCTCTGGAGGATAAGTAGTTGTGCTAATTGTTGTTTTCTCTCCTTTTATTATTGGATAATTAAATGCGCTCAGCGCAGGAAAGTCAGGCCTAGGTTAATATTGTTCAATATTAGAAGCTTCATACCATTGTACAGGGACCATTCTATAAATGAAACACAATTTGCAAGCATAAAGGGAATGTTTGTACTGGGCAATGTTCTATATCTCTGTATACACCGCAGACTATGACAGCTTCGTATATTGCGAGGTAATTACAAGCACAATATTGTCCGGAGGTAATTGAAAAAACATATTTCAGTCGTTCCCGCTAGCAGTTCGGCTCGTGCCCAGTGTGAGCAATCACAGATGTTGTTGACGAGTGCTTTGTGAGCTTTCAAATGAATTACTTGCACTTATTGGCTATGAAACTTAAAACTGCTCCATAATTATGACACTTCTTTTTATATGCTTATTAGTATACACAGTTTTACACTTCATATTAAATTGCATTAAAATGCTACATTAAAAGCAGCCTTTGTCACTTTGACTCAGCAATGATTTGTGTTGTGTTTCTTCACAGCAAATCCCAAACGCGCATAAAGACTGGGTGTGTGCGCTGGCCTACGTGCCCGGGCGACCCATGCTGCTGAGTGCCTGCAGGGCGGGCATGCTGAAGGTCTGGAACGTGGACAACTTTACACCCATCGGAGAAATCAAGGGTCATGACAGTCCCATCAATGCCATCTGCACCAACTCCAAACAGATCTTTACTGCCTCCAGGTACAAACCTCAGTCTAGAGTTCATGCTTGGAAACGGACGTGTAGAGAGGAAAACAAGCTCTGTCGTTGGAGGAGAGAGACAGAGTACACAAGGGAGGGAAAATCTGCCATTCTCAACAGCTTGCGTGATGAGATATTAGCCTTTGTGGCGAGTTATTGATAAAATAAAAGCTGAAAAGATCGCATCAAAAGATTGTTGTTTCGAGTAGCCATTAAGGTTCATCGTCTTTCTTTCGTTCTTCGTCTCAGAACACCTGTGTTATATTGTGTTCCTGACAGCAGACTGCTTAATAAGTAACCTATAAATATTACAGCTGCTGCTGCTGCATCAATTTCAGGTCACTGAATGCCATATTGAGTTTAAATAAGAAAACGCGAAATCTTTTTCTCAGCAAGCATCACACAAGTGACTTCAGCGTCTTCACTAACCTGCCACTAACTTCCTTTCTTTCCTTCTTTCTTTCTTTCTTTCTTTCTTTCTTGCTCTCTCTCTCTCTCTCTCTCATAATTTTTTCTTTATATCTTTCTTGCATTTTTTCTTTCTATCCCATCTTTTTCCCCTTTCTTTTTGTTTGTCTCTCTCTCTCTCCCTCTCTCTCTCGGCTTTTCTCTCTCTCTTTCTTGCTTTCTTTTTTCTGTCCCCTCTTTTTCCCTTTCATTTTGTTTTTCTGTCTCTCATTTTTTCTTGCTGTTCACTCCTCTTTCTTCCTTTCTTTGTTTCTTCCTCCCATTTATCTTGCGCCGTCTTTTTCTTTCTTCTTCCCCCTCTTTTCATTTTACTCACTGTTTCTCTTTCCTTCTCCCATTTTCTCTCTCTCTTTTTTCTGTCTTTATCTCTCACTGTCTTTATTGCTCTTGTTTCTCTCTTTATTTCTATATCCACTGTTTGGTTTTTTTTCTTCTTCTTGTTTCTCACTCTCTCTCTGTGACTTTCCCTTCTCCCACTGTTTTTCTTTCTCTCTCTCGCTTTCGTGCTTTCTCCCTGCGTGGCCGTGTTGCGGTGTGTATGCAGTGATTGTCGGGTGAAGTTGTGGAGTTATGTTCCGGGTCTCACTCCCTGCCTGCCCCGTCGTGTTCTGGCCATCAAGGGCCGAGCCACCAGCCTTCCCTGAGCTCCACTAACACCCTCCGCCTCTGCGCTCTGGTACTGCCTTTCTCACACACTTACTTTGTTTCTGTCTCTTCTCCTTCTCTTATTGCTCTTGCACTCTCTTGCTCTCTCTTCTTCGCTCCCAGACTTTCTAGCTTTTTTTTTTTTTTTTTCCTCTGTGACTCTCACTTTTTCTTTAAAAAAAAAACAAACTCTTACCTTTAAATTGGATGACAAGCTCAGTTTTAGCTCTTACTGCCTTTAACAGGATTCTTCTTCTGAAGCACAAAACTCTGTTGCAGTTCTAATTGAGTCTAACCTGGGGGCGTAAATCCTCTTAATTGTGTCCTTTTCCAAACTCTACCACTGAGAGCTGTTGTCTGTCTCACGCCTCGTTGAATCCTTATTACCTGGTGCTTCTGATTCACTGCTGTAATATAGATGTACTTAAACAAGTTGCTTTATATTCCCCCAAATTCCCTACAATCGCAAAGTACAAATTTTAAATAGCCATACGCTTGTCGTACAGTAGAATACTGCTATAACTTATTGTACAGACCTTTGAGGATTCTGCTGTATCAGAGACACAGTGAGCATGCGTTATATAAGAGCCCACACAGTCCGGGTTAAATCTTTCCTCTAGAATAAACGTGCCAGAGTTATGGTTTGGCATTCTTTTTTTTTTTTTTTTTTTTTTTTTGGATGTAACTCTCCGGTGTTTGATGTCTACCACATATCAGCTGCGGAGGAGTTCCTGTCAGCCTGTTTCAAGATTCATTCTGCTCTTGTTCCTATTTTCTGTTCTCTCACACTTTTTTTTTTTTTCCCCTCATTCTGCCTCTCTTCCCACAGTGACAGGACTGTGAAGATCTGGAACCTGAGGATCGCAAAGAAGAGGTGACAGCTTGACGACGTGAGCGATGGTCTATGTTCCTTTCATTGGGCTGCTGACCGCAGCTTGTCCTCAGAGGTCAGAGGTCACAGTCTGGAGCGCCAGTGCCACATGAAGGTCTCGTAAAGGAAGAATGTTCATGAGAAGATGAAGGCAATAGTGAATCTAAGGTGCCAACCATGTTGGTATTTTTGACTGCACACCAAATAATGAGATGAGTGTGTGTGTCTACTCCATGTGCATACATTTACAGAAAGTGTCCTTCTGTGCCAGTTTGTTTTTTGAAGGAAAAAAGCGTCACTTTAGATGTAGCTGCTGTCCATTTTTGTTTATTTATTATTTCAAGTTTAAAAACAGGCCAATATGGAGGCCTTGAGAAATCACTTCTGAGCCAAATGGTGGGGAAAAGCACTTTTCAGTTTTACCCCCTGGAGACCCATATGTTTCTGTTTTTTGATTGACTGAATATCAGACTTTATCATAGCAAGCGTTCTACTGGAAGCAAGAAAGAGATTGATTCTTCTGTTACCATCTGGTGGAGGTTCTCTGGAGAGTCTGGATACAAACGGAGCTTGTTCCGAGACGTGACTGAGTAATACTGCTGGCGCACTCCCCACACGTACCGTCACCTTCCTCTGAGGTGTCTACTTAAGACTTTTACAAAATCTAATATGGACTTGGTGTCTTCTTAATCCCTCATCATCTTGAACACGCTCAAGAAAATTTTGTACAGCCTCCTCTCCTTTTCAAACAAGTGTCTCCTCCTGTGCTGTGATGTTTCCATGTTCTACCTCAGGTTTATATATATGTTTTTTGGGAAGCCCTGTCAGCTGTTTGCGTTTGGGGCTCTAGCTTACGTCCCTCTTCCGGTCTTCTTATTACTGGCCTGTGAATATAGTGCTCTCTGAGCTCTGCAAACCCCTTATCCACACTCTGCTGAGCGGACACTTTTGGAGGCTGGCTTCAATAAGCTCGGGCCAGCAGAGACCTGGAGAGTGCAATAAAACCGACAGTTTGCCCTAATGAAGGCTCCAGTGCTTAAGCAGGCAGAATGAGACTTTCCTTTAGTGGGTTTAGAAGGACCTAATCTCCTGCTGAGCGTCAGTTCTTGATCAGTTCAGTTCAGTCTGACCCAGCTGAGTGAGTTTGGACTGTTTTTTTTATGCTGGAAATGGCAGATAGACTCACCATGGAATCACAGTGGTGGTGCGCTGTTTAACAGAACGTAATCTAACAGAAGTCATTAATGTCCATCACCATCATCATCATCTGTGAAAATATTGCGCAGCTTTGTAGTGCACTATTAGGGGATGTACATGTAATATTTAATAGGATAGGAGTTAGCAGCAACTTTTCAATTGTGAATAATTGCTAGATTTTTGCACATGACCTGGTTAGTTCAAGTAAAATGCATAAGGTTTCACTGGGAATTTTTCTTGAATTAAAAAAAAAAAACACTGATACACTCTAAAACAGTGGTTCTCAAAATGGGTTCTCCAGGGGTCTGTAAAGAATAGTCTGGGGGACCTTGATTTTGTAAATTTTGGTACAGTGGTAGAAATCATGCCCCACTATTATCAAAGTTATGATTGAGTTCTTGTAGTTATTAGTTGAATTGACCGGTTACTTAAACTGAGCGAGTTTAATCCAGACCTCAATAACCCAAAGGTTCAGGAATAAAAATCTCTATAGCGCCAATAAATAGGCAGAATATTATTATACACTTTTATACAATGAGTCCAATATTAGAATAGTTGGATGATGTTCATAAATTAAATCGGTACTGAGTGCGTCCATGGAATTTGTTTTACAGGTAAAGAGGTCCCTGACTGCAAAAACATTGATAACCCCTGATCCACACGCCTATTTCCTCCCCCAAAACATTGAAATATAAAGCATCGACCAAACAGTGGCAGAACATCAAATACTTTAAAAAAGCCCTTTGGGCCAGACACAAGTTGTGACTGCATCTGGAATTATCTCATAGGATCCATCCCAATTTCCTTTTCCCACTGCATCTCTGTAAAATATGCGGAGAGCAGTGTTGAGAAGTAGGTCGGCTTCAGAGCTGTGTTTTTTCTGCTCACCTTTTGAAAAAAAAAAAAAAAAAAAAAAAAGCAGTTGCTGTTTATTAAACGAAACAGGAAACTGGCCCGCTGGTGCCAGAGGAGCCGACACGCCTGATGGGGGTATGTGGGCGATGGCAGGTTTCATCTTGGCACAACACTGGTATGCACTGAGTATTTTTAGAGCATCAATCATCATCTTCCAGGGCTGCACTCTTCTCCCAGCCCCCAGATTTACTGTCTTTTTTAATGAAACATATTTATCACCCTAATCTTTTCTGGGCGGCCCCTGGCGCATCTATATCTGTAGTAGCAGCTGTCGGTGGGTGCTCGGCTGTCAGGCCCAAGCTCTGATTTCCAGCTGTGAGGGATGGGTTTGCTGTGCTAAAAGCCCCGCAGCACAGATGATGGCACATCGAGCTGTGTTTAAGGAGCCGGTGTCCCATTAAAACTGTGAGCTGATTTTTTTTTTTTTTTTTTTTTTCCCTCAATTTTTTCCGTATATTTAATGTGATAATGTTCAAGCAAGGAATGGAGGATTTTGTCTTAATGATGCCGTCGCGCTATGATGTGAATACCACTGTTTTCTTATAAAAATGTGAAGCTGCTCAACTCAATATAGTATCACAGCGCTGTTGAATTCTCGATTCTGATTGGTTGATTCATTTTCTAAAACAGAAGCTCTGACTGTAGTTCCGCCTGCAAGGTTTATATTAATGTGCTCGTTCTCGTTGCTATAGTAACAACCTACACAGAGACTCCAGTGTCAGTGCTTTGTAACAGTCAGAGATAAAGCTTATACGGGAAAGTCTTCAGGGTGGAGGACTTTGCACTTTGCAGTTAGAGAAGCTGCTTTTTTTTTTTTTTTTTTTTTTTTTTTTTTTGGTCTCATGAACTTCGAGAGAGAGAAAAAGAGACTAGTGATGGATAGCTGTTAAAACACGTGATAACAGGAGCTCACATGGATGTCACACAACATTAAACATAACAATAAATAAACAGTACATGTCATTCTTTAATTAATAAAAAAAACTGTCGTTGTTAGCCAATTGCTGTGTCATAAGCGGATTAAAACACTTCAGGACATGCCGTTATTGGAAAATAAGCACCTGTTACTGCACACCACCAAGTGTTTTATTCCTCACATAATGACGCGTCATCGGCCATTATGAAAGTCTAACGTTTATGTGACTCATTCTATAAATAAAAAGAGGACTGAACGGTCTTCTGAAGCATGTATGGTGCAAAAGTATTGGCACACTATCCCAACCATCATCTTCCTTTGAGCTAGATGTTTTCCAAAGTTTGTGGATACTGAAATCACTTTTCACCCCGCCCACATTACAAACACGTTCAACAAAACTGTGGATTTTGTACATCCATCTCATATTTGAAAAACATTTTTCTTTTTGTAGTTTTTGGTCCAAATAAATGTTATTTTTTTCAGTCATGGAACCCTGTGAAAATGGTATTTGTAGTAAAACGAGTTACTTGGAGAGCTGCGACAGATCACTAAAGATGTCGCCAAATCCTTTGAACTGTGATCATTTCAGCGCATATTCTGTGTTTGTGTTTGTTCAGCTTCGATTTTTGATCCTCCAGCATTTCTCCTCTCTTTAATGCTGTTGTTAAACTAATGAGTCATCTACAGTAAATACCTTTTAAATACCCCTTGAAAATGAATCTTTTTTTCAAAGTGCGCCCCTCATTAGTGAGCTGAAGAGACTGGATGTCTAGCTTTATTAGTTTTATTTTTAGAAATGAAGGCATTTCAGAGCTTATCTTTTGAAAGTGCATTATCCTTTTCATATTGTTTCGTGTTGAATGTTGTCTATGGAATAAGTGGGAAGGAAGCTTTATTTGGCTAGTGCTCAAAGACTGTGAAATGGAGGGATATAACCTCCTTAGTGTGCTTTGGATGAAATGTTGATTTAATGGTCTCCACCTCACACCGTGGAAATGACCGCAATACAGTAAACTCATTGGCCAGTGTGTGATGAAAAACAGCTCATTCATTTGCAGCTGCTTTCATAGTCGTGCAGTTTTTTTTGGTGCTCAACACAAACACAAACGTCACAACACAGTATAACTAAATCCTTATTTTCTTTTTCCCCTGGTGTTCATATGAACTTGTTTTTTTTTTTTTTTTTTGCATGGCCTGAACATGAGGCAGAAATGAACTGTACATAGTCAACACTGCACTGTTTTCTGCATATGGGAGGATGTCAGCGCCTAACTATAGGCATCTACAATCATCTGTTCTCTAACCTGGGCTTTGTGCTGCTGCTGCTTTCTTATTTAACGCAGACAGTGGGGTGGGAGTAGCCCCTCTTTGCCTTACCCTCCAACTCTCTGTCTCTAAGCCTTCACTGCCTTAGACTGATCCTCAGCACTGCCTCTTAAAAGCTCAGTGATGCTTCTAACCTTTGGACATATCTGTCAATCATTAACAATGAAGTTTGAAAATGCATAGGATGTGCAAGAGGCTCTTACGGCTCGTTTAGTTTATTTCGTATGGAAAATGGAAACCATTTTATAACTCTTGGGGAGTACTGAGCAAAGGTTGAAGATTGGATGGCCTTGTTAAAAAAAAATATCACTAAAAACAGTGTTTGTTACAGAAAATGTGAGCAGAGATCAGACCTTGTGCTGGCTCTTGCTGATGGATATCAGAGACGGCAGGCGGAGGCACGTGCAGAGAGCAGGTACATCACGCAGCAGCAAAACAACAGGGTCAAAGGTGCCTTTTTATTGCACAGACTCCTCCCGAGGACTGGAAATATTTCTACAGTGGTGTTTGTCCGTTTTCTTACATGTGCATATGGGTGTAAAATACTTTACTGTAAATATTGTATTAAATTTTTATTTAACGATTGATTAAGCATTGCTGCAAAAAAAACCCCAATAAAAACAGTATCAAAATGGTGTTTGGAATGAGTGTTTTCGTAAATTTAATGCCGAGTGGTTTTCTAAGAAGGGTTATCGAGAACTTTTTGCTTCAGCTGTTCTGTATTCCCTTTCTCTGATACAATGAATCTTTCACATATAAACACCAGCAGGTGCCTAAATGTCACAGCCAATCACAACCTGAAAGTGTTTTCCATTTGTTCGTCTCAAGCTCAATATTTGCATGCTTGATTGGAGCGATGACAAATCTTCACCTTCTAATTGCCCTTCATTGACTTCCCTCACCTTTCCATTTGTAAATTGCCTCAGAAAATGCTAAACGAAAAAAAGCCACCAAAGCGCATAATGAGAAAAGCTCGTGCTAATACAAACACGCACTCATTTTAAGTGCTCTTCATCGAGTGCTGAAGCAGTCCAGGCTCTGATGTGGTAGTGGAGTTCACACGGAGCTCAGTAGCTGCTGAAATAACAGTGCCAGTCAAACTGCGCTCGTACGTCTTCATTTCCAGTGCAGATTGTCATCGTTTAGCTGCTGCGGGTCTGAGACGCCGTGGGGACATGATGGACGAGGGCAATTAGTGGTGTGAAGGAGGAAGTGGCACTCTGCAGGAGCTGTGTTCTCACAGGGAGAAACCCACCGAGCACATAACTCACTCTTATTTAAAATAAAGTTCATCACTCTCGGGTGCACAGTACTGCTTTGCCTGCTCCAATTCAACTCATCAGCTTGTCAGAATTATACAAGCCTCTTATGATTTCAGTCAGGGAGGTTGATTTAGTGGAAACAGAAACCTTTGTCGTTGTGGCACGTTATGGGTTTGGGGTCATAGGTAACAATCTCAGTAACCCTGCATTCACGCTAACAAGCAGCAAAATGACAGGCGACCATTCATTTTCCACGTAGATGCAATTCTAGCAACGTTCCCAATTCTATGCAGATTAGGCTTGTGGTAAAGCGACAAATCCAGTGGCTCGGATGATTTCTTTGGACCAATTCTTATGGCATGTGTGGTCTGTTATCTTAGTTCCCCACTCACAACTTACAAAAATGGAAGAAAAACGTAACTGTGGTCATATACAGTCATCATATTCAATTCACTAAATGCGTATGGAGATAGTACAAAGAAAACACAAAGCTTGGACAGAAGTGGCAAATATCATTGGTGTCTCCGGTGAGTGTATGTAGCTATTATAGTTAGTACACGCCCACAAGCGACAACACTATCAATCACTACATGCCTGTAAAAGACTTGCTGCTTGCTAGTGCGAACACGTTTTAAGATTGATAATGTTCACTGCCATTCCATTGCATAACAGATTACTCCAGTGTGGTTCAGCATAATCTCTGTCTACCTAATCTGTAGCATAGTCGCAATTACCCCAGTTCTGTCGGGATTTTGTTGCAATTTTGTGCTGGAAACAATAGAAAGCCTGGTTACATGAAGTTTTTTTTTAACAGTGGTAGTCTAAGGTTAGTTGTTGGGATGTCAGTAAACCTTTATAAGATTTCTATATTTTTAAATTCTATTTATGCTTTCATTCATTTTTTCCATTACATAAAATTGTAGATTAAGCTGTTTATTTATTGGTCAATTTATACACAACAAAGAATACAGCCACATAGACTCTCTAGGTTCCTCAAAACCTGTGGAAAGCATAAACAGTTGTGCCGATATTTACAGTTTAGCCATAGCATTTATGATTTTTTGATCCCTCGCTACTGTGATAGGGAGACACCTGAAAATGATGCTTTTCTGCTTTTTCAGATAAAGCAGAGGTCAGACCAAACGTGAATGCAATTCACCCAGCAGAAGAACAAATGCACTGAAGGGTAAAGGATACAGTACGAGATGGACACGCATTTGCTTCTCGTAGCCAGTTCTTTTATTTTGTACTGACTTTAACTAGGCAAACTGTGGTTTTGTGAATCAACTAAAAATGAGAGACAGGGGCTATCGTCTCTGGTCAGTAAAAGAATGTGCTGTTCGATTAGGTATGGTGTAAGTATGGAGCCCGCCAACATACAGGCTCAGTGCCTGCTAGGATTTTCTTCTTAGCAATGTTCACACCTCTGCATTAGCAGGCTACAGATACAGTGGATGTGGATTTGGTTGAAAAAAAGCTGGAATGTTCCATTAAAATGATGTTAGTTATATTAGGCCAGGGAAAGTACAAACTCTAATGAGTGATCAGCACCCGTTCTATAAAAAATGTGGTATGTGCTAGGGGTGTAACACAATGACACCATCTGAATTGGTATTGGGATTTAAACCAGAAGCCGGCGTAGCCAGTACTGTCAGCATGGTCTAAATTCTGGCTTTGACAGTTTCTCAATCTCAGCTACATCACTCGAGATCATAATGGGTCTCAACTAGAGATGAGTGCAGTACTGCTTTTTTATCCTTCTTGCACAGTTTTTTTCAACATATTTAATAAAAACACACTAGTAGCCTGATTTAAGCCACTGTGACTCTGACCAGGCAGTTCCTAAGGATGCTGTAAATACTCGTTTAAAGGACGTGGTCTTTCTTTGGCCCACAAGCTTAATGTCTGACCTCCTGAACGTGAACATAAAACCTCCTGCTCGCATGACTTTTTAGTGGCATCTCTTTTTTGTGCACACCTCTAGTCACTCCCAAATATTTTATGAACCCTTCTGGGGGGAAAAATGGTGCACCTCCTATTTGTGTATATTTCTGTTTAGGACACATCATCTGTTCATTCTGTGTAGATTACATCCCTAATATATGCAGTACACAGGCCCCGGTTTTACACAGTGTAGACATTTGAGCCCAGATTTTGAAAGCAAAAGCAGCATGCCTAGTCAAATCATTAGCAGAAAGTACTGCTGATCTCTCACTGAGGCACATCTGCTTTCTTCGACATGCCTCTATGCTTGTTCTATTCCTGAGCCATGTCTCGCTGCAGCTCTAACCGACCCCCTGCTACTGGTGCAGCAGAGGCCTATGCTGTTTTTCCAAAGAGTCTGAGGAGGGGCGATAACGAGTCGATTGTGTTAGGGCTGTGGGGAAGATGGGAGTTTTATGAGCAGGAGAACTGCTGTGGCCAGGGCTCATTTGGTTGCTGGCAGGGGAGCATGAATCTCTGGGTACTCACCGAGCTCTCTTTCTCTACATGACAGAACTCACCAGAGAGACGAAAAAAAAAGAAAACAGGCAGAAAGGAGTGAGGTATATCTGTACTAATGAGCAGAGGATTAGAAGAAGACAGATATAGATATCACTTTTAAATAGAAAGTGTAGACAGGAGCGATGGAGACGACAACTAGCTTAGAGCGAAAGGTAGGGATGGATGGACTGATGAAGCAGGAGAGTGAGCGATGAAGAGGCAGCTTGTTCCAAGGCACTATCTCTGTCTCCTGCCGAACTGGAGCAGGTCCATGGAGCAAAACAGCGAATCCTGCTAACGCTTTGATTGACACAGCAGGCAGGGATCTGGAGCGAGGAAGCGTCTGACTTGCTGGAGTTCACAGGAGCCTTTAATGCCAGCTGTCATTAAGACCTCATCAAACATCTCCTGCATCCATTACACGGTCCGGTTGGGGACACACAGTGCAAACACAGTCCATCTGCAGCCCAGAACTAAAGAATCACATTTGTTTTATGACTATTCTGCATTCATCACCTGCAGGTCCAGCAAAGCTTTCTGTCAACAGTTTGTATTTGGGAAATCTATGGCTGCATTTTGCCTTATATTAAGGCAGTAGTAACTATGTGCAAGGTATTTCTTTAGTGCTATATGCCTGTCTAACTTCAGCTAGTAGAATGTAGTTAAATCTAGCTCAGCATTTGCTCAAAATCTTCCTTTTTGCTAAGAAAAATCAATGTATACAGGGTTATAGTACACGGTCTCTTGGCAATTTGGCTGAACCACTGATTCCAAGAGCTATAAGTCCCAGGTGTGTATAAGTAGCATCTTGCCAAAGTTTCTACACCGAGTAATAGAAATTTTGCTTCAGACCACATTGTTTTCTTGGATAAGGTGACCTCATACAGCATTACTTTTTGCTCCATGATTTATTTTTGAATCTCCGTTCAGTATTTCTGAGCACATATTCACATCTCAAGCATCATCTATTGGAAATTAACTTTGCATTGATTGAACAATTTTTGTCACTTACCATTTCATTGTTTAAATTCTAGTCTTTCAAACACTAAGTTTATCCTGCGAAAAGGTGTATTCATGGTTAAGGTTTAATGGAAGGCATATTATTTTCTACTGTTTTATCTATCTGCTAACAAAATCAGGATTACCTACTGCATGTACAATTATTAAAGTATAATTCATACGTTCCATAATAACTGTGTAAAAAAGCAAGGTGGCCTTGGGACAGTCATTACCTTCATACTGTAAGGTTCTAACTCCCACTCATTTGTCACCTTGATGGAAACTTATAATACGAAAATTATTCTGTAAACTGTAGTATAATGCCAGAAGAGAAACTGATTTATTTGTAACATTCTTTAGTCAGCATAGGTTTCTTTAAAAAAAATATATATAAATAAATAAAAAAAATCAGTCACAGGTGTAAGGTGTCAAATGGTAACTATTTGTGTAGCTGATAACATTTCATTCATTCCTATGAATTGTTCATTTGTGTAGAGGAATTAAAAAATGTTTTCCTGTATTAGTCACATATTTTATGTGAATTAATGGGTGAATGTAATTAATGAGTGAATTTGCCAAATTCTTTGAGCCTGAATGAACGGGAGCTCACTTTATCGAAAACAGAAACCCTGCAAATGTTATTTTCATTAGATAGATCAGAAAAATTCATCAATACAAGTTTCCGTTCAAGCTCAAAGAGGTAAAAGAAGATATCAAATACAAAGTAATAAACAGCGCAAAAGAGTTTGGGGCTTGTCTCCATCAGAGCCACACTTGCATGGCAAATAAGCTATATTTATCATTTTATAGCTTATACAGTTAGTTTATATAGTTATTGTTTTGGTATGTGTTGCACATCAATTGTGATTCTTTTTCAATAATAGTAGCCATAAAAGCAGGTTATAACCAGGTAATTTATTGCCATTGTGAATGCTATTGGAGATACAGAGCAGAGGAAGAAGGAAGCTGGCAGAATAGAGCTAATATTATTGTATCAGGTGTACAAAGTCCGCCGTTTACTGATTTAAATCAGTAAGCAGGTGAATGGTTATGAGACTGAGCTTTGCACAATATAACCTGAAAATTTATTCGGAAATATAATTGACTGCAGTACAAAGAGATCTTCCATCTTGTAGTCGTGGGCCAATTCCCTTCGTCTGTGTAGTCGATCCCAATGATAGCGATGAACTCGAGCCAGTGCATTGCGCCATAGTTCCTTTGAGCTCCAACCAACATATGAGTGCATTAATGAGGGGAATTTGCATACTGCACATATTCCTCTAGACAAAAGCTAATTCACTGTGGAGAATGAAGTGGAACATCCGCTGCACTGAGGAAACCACACTCAGTCTGCTAGTGCACATCCAACATGTGTGGCACCTATTTTTCCCAGAGAGAATAAACAGAATTCTCCTGAAATGCTCTCGAGACAAGTCCTTATGTTTGCAGTTTTCTCTCTTCCTTTACTCCCATTAGACCAAAGGCCGCAGGTAATGAAAGCCCCAAATGGCTCTTAATTCGTTTTCTTCATTTTCTTCTTGTTCTTAGCTGACTCTTTGTTCTCCTCAGGGCTGGGCGTCTGATTCTTCCAGTGTAGACAATTGTAGGAGACGATAGCACTGATCAGATACGTAGCCATACCCGTGTAGCCGCCGATCACCAAACACAGCGGCTGTATTAGCACAAACAGGCAGAAAACATTGACTGATGCGCTATCAGGCAGCTCCACGCGGTCTTCCTTGGTCGCTTGCAGAACACCAAAGAAATAAATCAGTGCCACAGCGGGGTAAAAGGCCAGTTCTACCATGCTTCTTGCCTTAATCTTTCAATCCTTGCACTGACACAAATGGTTTAAAAGGAGAGAGAAATCTTTGCGCACAACCGCACACGTTGTCTGCACAGTCCCAGTGAATACCAAGAACTCCTCCTGGGGGATCGGTGAAAATTGTGACCTTTAATCTGAAATTGAAGTAAAACATTAGCCTCTTGAAGCTTTATCACGTGTCCTGCATGTTGGAAATACTCCAGAGAGTGCAAGTTCCATTCCCACCTTCAGGAGGTCCCCTGAGGGTGACCTTTACTCTTTAAACGACCTGAAGTAAAGCAAACAGCCACCTGCAGCGCTGCTGGGTAACATCTAATATATCTAAAAGGTGGCAGCTTGGCGGTCCATGATCCCACAGAGGACCTGGATTAATCTAGTGTGCTGTGCAAGGCTGAGATTAGTACTCATGGACTGGCTCCTTTTGAAACCTTTCCCCACCATTTTCGCCCCTGTCGTTTAAAAAAAAAAGGCTGGCGGAAAGAAAACAAACTCCCTATGAATTTTCAAAACATCATTTATTCATGGTTTCCCTGGCAAGCGGGTTCACTGGGATGGTGTTTTGTGACTGTTTGAACACCTGCAAACTCTGGTGTGCTGTTTTCTCTGTTAGATTGCTATCTTGGCTCACCATGGTGATGAACGGTAATACAATGCTGGTGATGACACACATACATGTGCGCATACACACACACACACACAGAAATGCCAAGCAGGATATGACAGATCTGCTTTGATTCCACCAACCCTTTCTCTCCTCATTAATCAACTTATCACATTTTTTTTTGTGATGGTCTTTATTTGGTCCTCACCCCCTTCAATTTACTACACTTAATTGCATCCAGAATGGGGATATTTTTGGCCCCTTTGACGCAATGCGGCAGAAATACAGTAATTAAAGTGCCACAATCACAGGGTATGGTAGCTTTTGGCTGATGCTTTGGAAAAACATCACTTTCCCACCCCTCCATCTTTGTTCCTTGTGACAATTCACATCCCATCAGGTGGCAAGCTGTGATCATACTAGAGATCAGACTTACTTTGATATGCATCACATTTTCTGCTATGGAGTTGGAGAATAATAAGAGTTAGGCATGAATAGGTCTCAGTTGGCAGTGATGGTTGAACAAGGCTTGCTTCCCATAGCGCTTCTAAATTGTCGGCACCACATGGTGCACAATTACACTTAAAGGTCTCTCTTCCTTTGCATGTCCCTCCTCCTATTCCTCCTCCAAGCCACAGGCCATGCCAGCCTTTCATCAAGGGCACATCTGCACATCCTTGTGACGTCCACCCACCAACCCTCTATCCAGCTGCCCACTTGCTCCAGCATGGCCTTTCAAATCAAGCCTCGCTCTGATGGGATGGAGGGGGTGGATAGGGTCTAAGCCATAACTAACAAGACTGGGCTATGTCAATGTTCATAGATCTTCATAGTGCCTCTGTGTCTCCCTCCAGGAGCTAAGCCTGGATATTCATCTAAAGCTGGGTTCAGAAAGGGGCTGAAAGCAATCACGCTGCTTTTAATGGCTTGCTGTTGCTTGGGGAATTATGATATGGTGGAAGAAACAGCAGTGACATGTGGCATTCTTACCTGTTCAGATCACCGGAAACATTTCTCAGCAATCCCTAAAAGGTCTATTAGTAACTGATGCATGACATAATTTATGGGTAATTATCTTTAATTAACCTAAATATTTGGATTAGTGTCTTGAATCTTGGTTCTGTATAAATTCTAAAACTAATAAAAAAACAAAGTAATAAGAAGAAGAAAAAAGTGGGTTATTGAATGACAAATAAAATTAACGCTTCCTTAATGAGAAAACCACATTCAGGTAAAAAAAGAGAGAAAAATGTACTGAATTTAATATAAAAAGTTGTAAAGATTGAAACTGCAAGGAAAAAGAAAATGTGTTTTCTCATTATGTTACAGCTCAACAATCAAACAGCTAATTAAAAATTAAATTCAGTGTACATGGTTAACAGTTAATGACTGAACACGTCCATGGACCATGCAAGGAGCTGAAACCTAATGGCCTTCCTGTATATTTAGTGATGTGTCTTTCACAAAGCATTCATTCTTTTGGTGATAATTATGAGCACTACAGAGAGAGTAATAGCTTAATAATTGCAGCTTTAAACTAGTGATCAGAAGATTGAGTTCAAATCACAGGGCTGCCAGAGAGCCACACTTATGGTTTAAGAGGTAAAGCCTCAATTGCTAGGATTGTAAGTCACTTTAAAACCTCAGAAATTTTTTTTTTTATTTGTCTTTGGATCCTGGTCAGGGTTGTGGTGGATCCGGTGTCTATCCTGGGAACACTGGGTGTGAGGTGTGAATGCAAACTGTATGAGACCATGCACACACACATTCACACACTCAATCACACCTAGGCCAATCCACCTACTGGAATATTTTTGGGAGGGTGGGAGGAAAGCCATGTGGGCCCGGATAGAAGATGCACAGTATGATACCACCCATCAGCCAAATAAATGTATCGTAAATGTAAGCTAATTTAACAGTTGCCATAATGTCTACAGGTAAATTCTGTTTTTCAACACATCAGGAACACCTAGAGTATCTGAGACGTTCAGCCATGCACAATGTAGGCCTATTTCATTCATTTTTGTCTCAAAAGTCTGGAATCCCTACTATTACTGTTGCAATGCAAATCATGATCTATGTGTAATCCATTATAGAAACTTATGTATAAAACTTATTCACAAACTTTACGTACTTAGAAACTTGTTCACAACTGGGCAGCTTTTTGGTCAGCGCTTAATCTGCAGTCCATTTTTTCCCTTAGACCCCAGTTGAAAAAGAAAAAGACCAGTAGTGTAGCTCTGAGCATATCTGCTCTTTCTGAAAAACTGCAGGAGCTTTTCTTTCTTTGTTTTCGTGTCTGATACCCAGATTTAGTTTTCTAGCAGGAAGGCGGGATGGCATAATTGCGTTACAGTTCCTGCATCAAAACATGATTAGCTGTGTTTAAATGATAAATCTTGGTGCGGGGCAGACTGAACCATTTGCGCCTTTGAGAAAGGGGTGACAAGGTCTAGAGGAAATCCAATAAACGTATCAAAGGACAGTTTAGGCCTTCAGCCTACCAATTATTTGTTGTATGACTCTAATAATGTGTACATTTCAAATTATAGACTGGTGGAAAACCTCTGATTTAGATGTTTATATAGATAGAGTTCTTGTTGCTTCCCTCTGCTCCAACCATCATGGAAGCGAGAGAAATTTCTGATAGTGAATTCTCTTTTCGGAGCCTTAAGCGATTTGTGGAGCTGTCCACTGCTGGAGTGCTGAAATACAGTGAGTAGAAAGCCACAGCATTCCTCGTTCAAGCAATATTTTTTTTCCTTAAGAATGTTTCTGTAGTCATGTATTTTGTTCCCTCATGGTTTCCTCTTTCTACATTTGATATTCATAAAAGTAAAACTGAACCCTTAAGGGTTCTTCAGACATCCCTCACAAACTAAAAGTCCTCGATTTTTTTAATGAAACCTTAAAGAACCTTTGCAGAACCCCCCCCCCCCCCCCATACTTTATCCATTGTTATTGATTTCCTTCATCGTACATGATGAAAAATGTATTAACCAAAAAAGTTTACGGACCCAGCGAAAAAGCATGGTGTTGAAATCCCCCCTGCAATATTGATCTAGGGGCGTTCAACTAAAATTCATGAAGCTTCAGTTACATCAAATTCCTCTCTCACTAAGGTCGGGAAGGGAAGCTAACAATGTGGATGGCAACGCCAGTAATCTTTGAATGGTTAACCATTAGTGATTAGTTCATGGCTATAAATAAGACATGACTTTGACGTGGTTATGTTTTGTTTTTCACTTTGTATTTTTGACCACTTTTGTCTAGCGGCATGAACTCTGAACAAATGAGACATCTGCTTAGAACCTGAAGTGGAGAATAATTGCTTTCTTCTTATTAATTAGCTCTAGTCTTTGAACTAGGGTCAGCTTTTTTTCATGCATCTATCAGTTCTGCAACAGTATTTTTCCAATGCTTGCTTCAGTCTCAGATATAAAGGTAGCAAACTGCATTTTTCCTTTCCTCGCTGATGGGGTGGTACCATCAAGGGTACATCTTTTGTACCTTTAGCATCTATCTTTTACATGGAAACTGGTAAGGTACATACTGTACGTAATTGGACCTACTAAAAGCTTTTTAACAGTAAAGGTAAAAGACGTACGAACGTATTAAACATACAGAATATTCACTCTTGATGGTACCAGTCTAGAGAGAAGGAAAAGTACAGTTTGGTACATTAGTTCTGAGAGTTCAATCTGCTCAAATACTCTGTCGGGTCTTCCAGCTCACATCCTCTGATCTAGAAGAATGGAAAATTGGAAGAATGTTTTTGAAAGTCCAGTGTGCACCAGCATTGACATTCTGCTTCTTTAGGCTTCAAGGCTAACCTAGGTAGTGTAAGGAAAACCTGGAGTATGACCACCAGGTAGCACCACTTTTAATATATTAATCAAATCAGGCGAACAAGGCTACAGAAGGGTTGTCACTGCAGAGAATGCTGCTGAGGAGTGGCACCCCCTAAGTGTTTTCATAAAATCATAATGCTAAATGAATGAACTCATTAACTGCATGGCTGTAGTGGATTTATAGTTGCTCAAAAGCACCAAATACTGAAGGGATTGAGTGAAAATATCTCTAACGCTCCAAATGATGCCAGTCAGTCTGAGCCTGAGATAGAAATCACTGAGTCTACACGAACTGCATAAGAGTGTGAGATACGACTGCAGGTCAGAGGTGTGGTGATAATTAGTCCTTTAATTCAACACTGCGGACATTGTTTTCATCGCGCGCCCCTCTGATGAAGCGAGCTGATTAGGGGAGAGAGAGCGCGCGCGGAGAGGGAAAAAAAGGGGGTGGAGCGCGCTGCCGCCTCTTTGCGCTGTGTGTGTGTGTGTGTGTGTGTGTGTTGGGGGGGACGGCGCGCGCGCAGCCTTTCCGCGCCCACGTGCGGCACCAAACGCCCAGAAAAGGTCTGCGCGCGCTGCTGCGCTCCGCCGAGCCGCTGTTCACCGCAGCCCGCTGTTCCCCCTGCCGCAGCCGCGCGCGCCACTTCTCAGCCCTCTGCTTTCAAAACAACTTCTCTCAGATCACTTAACAGTGTCAGAGGACTTCCTTCACCCGCCCCCACCCCCCCTTTTTTTTTTCGAGTTCTCACTAAATCCGGTGGGACCCGAAAAGGTGTTCCGTGTGATCCGTGCTTCTTGGCTTGTGCCGGGCCACGCGTTTTACTCATGGAGGGAGACGTTATGGACAAGCTGGACGACATGGCCTCGGTGTACGAGTTCGACCCGTTTACAGGCAACATTCCCGCGACCAAAGTGGAGATCACAGTCTCGTGCAGGTAAGAAGTGTCCGCGTGGAGGAACGCGCGTGCACTAAACACTCCCTTAAAAACAACAACAAAACATTATCTTTAAAAAAAGAAATTATTTTGCACGCGACAGTAATCATTCCGCTTGTGCGCTGTTTAAGCGAAAGTTGGTCAAAGTAACGCGGCTTTTTTTTATTCCGCTGGAGTTGTTTCATAGCACAGGGTTTAGTATTTCTGCTAATTAAGATATATTTAATGCAGGCTATCCCTCCCGCGCCAGTTTATGCATCTGTCGCTGATGTGTTTGGCATGAGGATACCCCTCTGGGCAGTGGTTATGGTCATGGGTGGGGACAGATGCCCGCATTCCACTAACCTATAAATGAATTATACATTACACCAGTGTGCTGTTAGAGCAGAGCTGCTGCGCGCGAGTGCTGTGGAAAACCCTCATATAACACACATTAACTCGTGTCAAGTGGTGCAGTCTTCATAGAAGTTTTCACAGATTTCCCTTTCTGCATCCACGTCTTCAGCAATTGTTTGCACAGCTGATCATTCTCATCCTTTGATATTTACTTTTATCACTCACTGAAGACAATGGCTATTAACCCTTATGCAAGCATAGATTTGTTGGTATTATGCAGCCTCTGTGTCAGACATCCTTTCCTTTCCTTTCCTTCGATTTCCTTTCCTTTCCTTCAATTTCCTTCCATTTCCTTTCCTTTCTTTTCCTTTCCTTCAATTTCCTTTCCTTTCTTTTCCTTTCCTTTCCTTTCCTTTCCTTTCCTTTCCTTCAATTTCCTTCCATTTCCTTTCCTTTCCTTTCCTTTCCTTTCCTTTCCTTCCATTTCCTTTCCTTTCCTTTCTTTTCCTTTCCTCTCTTTTTCTTTCCTTTCCTTTCCTTCCATTTCCTTTCCTTTCCTTAGCCTAACGTATTATATCCTATCATTTTGTATGCTTTCCTTTCCTTTCCTAACATATATTCTGTCATTTTTTGTGATTTCCTTTCCTTTCTTTTCCTTTCCTTTCCTTCCATTTCCTTTCCTTTCCTTTCCTTTCCTTCCCTTCCCTTCCCTTCCCTTCCCTTCCCTTCCCTTCCCTATATTTTTCTATCTCTGTCCTATCCTCACTTATGCTTGGAGATCCTGAGCACCCACGCTGAGCCGTTAAGAGACCATATCTGCTGGATATGCTGAGGGTTTACCAACACTTTATTTTAATAGCCTATGCCATATTGATATTAAGACTGAATGAGGGTATGCCTGTCCTTGTTCAACTTTTCTGTGCATTTGAAATGAACACTGAAATCACTCCACAAGGAGTGGCACGAGTGCCGGATGATTCACGCACTTTCTACGAAGTGTGTCGCTGCTCTATCTTTTATTCATTAGCATTCTATCTGAATTGGATCCACTCAGTCTTGGTTATGTGCACACGCCTTTGCGAAAAAACATTTCCAATTAATTATGTATCAGCGTATAGCAGAATAGCATTCTTGCAGCTTATTTTCCTCCCTTGCCATTATTAATGAGAATTTCATTACAGTAGTTTTTAACAGTCTGTCCTTGTCGTCGGTGGCATTTTCAAAAAATCAGTGTTGTCGTGGTGCTTCCCACCCACAGCTCTGATTAGCCAAGGGCAAGTCCCACTCTGTTACTCATCTGCACAAGCTTCTGTCCCTCCAAAATTCTGGAGTAAACAACATTCAGAAGTAAAGCAAAGCTCCAAAAGTCCTGGAGATTATACTATGGTGATGGATTCACTGGTTAATGCTAAGTGATCCATATTTAAAGGCGTCCTGTGCTCTACAGCGTTTGGCACTCAGTGCTTCCTTAATTTCCCAAATCTTATTATCATAGCTGTGGTCCTAGGAAATTACCTGCTTGAACACCCTCTGAGACCAGCTGCGTATACATTATTGATGACATCACCTGCTGGGAGTCACCACTCCTGACAAACGTCCATGCCGCAGTGACACCCCGCTGTGAGTGACTGTTGCAGAACTTCAGCTTAAAATTACAGTTCATACTCGAATTCACACTGCAGATGCTTTACTTGTGGTAAGAATGCACACTAAATGAGTGAAGTCTACTGGTCCTGGGGATGATTAGCTTTTATTTTGTTCAGGCTGAAATCGTGATGGATAAATGCAGAAGAGGAGGAGGATGCTCAACTTCTCACTTCCCTTTATTACTGAACCTAGGACTTTGATTTGTTTTTAACTCATCTTTAATCAATACATGCAATACAGTGCAGACCTACTGGAACGAGGAAACATTTACGAATCACAATAGCAATGCATAATAAGTATGCGGTGCATTGGCAGAACTCCAGTTCTCGCTCATTATTCAAATCTCTCTACCCTTTTATAATAGCAACCATCTATACTCTTTGTGAGCCTACCATTAAAATGTCTTCCACTGGAACAGTCGAACTATTTCTGCAAGCAACACATGCTCATTATAGCAGATCCCATAAATATAGGTCAACACTGGTGCTTAATGGGTACTATTAGACCCATATGTGCTGGTAAATATTTATTTGTGATATCACTGGTCACTTTAATAGGAACGCTTGCTTATACGGGCAGCTATCCAATCGGGCAATCATGTAGCAGCAGCGCAGTGCATAAAACTGTCCAAGTGCAGATCAAGAGCTTTTCACTATCAAACATCAGAATGGGGAAAAAACATGATGTGAATGTCTTTGACTATGGCGTGGTTGCTGGTGCCAGACAGCAGCAGTTGTGTGAGTGGAAATGCCTTGCTGAGAAGTCAGAGGAGAATGGCCAGACTGCTTTGAGCTGGCAGAAAATGTACGATAACTCAAATAACCACTCTTTACAACTGTGGTGAGCAGAAAAGCATCTCAGAATGCACAACATGCTGAACCTGGAGGTGGATGGGCTAGGAGAGGAGAAGTCCACTCCTCTTAGCCAAAAACAGGAACCTCAGCCAGCAGTGGGTGCTGAAGATTGTTTCAGTGAGCCTGTGTTGTGCATTCTGAAATGTTGTGCATTCTGAGATGCTTTTCTGTGTACTATGGTTGTAAAGAGAGGTAGATAATTGCATGAATGAGCATGTCTACAGGTGTTTCTAATAAGGTGGCCAGTGAGTGCACATTATCTCACGTGTGCAGGTCAGCAACCTTTTTGTCTTGAAAGATCTTTTGGATTTCACGTGTATGCAACTTCGTAGTTATTTGCCTTGGAAACAGGAAATGCTCAAAGGCATCAACGGAGTTGCAGGGACCTGAGAGCAATTTAACAAAAAACAGCAGCAACAACAACAAAAACCCCCAAATATTTTCAAGAATGACAGTGTATTTGCACTTATTTTGTATACAATTCTGTTGGGGTGCCAGTAATTTTGCCACATATATGTATAGAATTAAATTCAATTGCTAAAAATGAAGTTATTATGAGAAAGGATTCTTGTTGGAGGAAATAAACACTCACTGTCCACTTTAATAGGAACACCTGTACACCTGCGGATTCAGCCAGTTATCTAATCAGCCAATCATGTGGCAGCAGCACAATGCATAAATCATGCAGGCTGCAGGCTGAAACGCCTTGCTGATGAGAGAGATCAGAGGAGAATGACCAGACTGTTCTGAGCTGACAGGAAGTCTGTAGTAACTCAAATAATCACACATTACAACTGTGGTGAGCAGAAAAGCATCTCAGCATGCACAACACATCAAACCTTGAGGTGGATGGGCTACAGCAGCAGAAGACCACATCAGGTTCCACCCCTGTAAGCCAAGAACAAGAATCTGTGGCTATCATGGGCACAGACTCACTCATGCTGAGATGCTTTTCTGCTCACCATGGTTGTAAAGAGTGATTATATGAGTTACTATATCCTCTTTGGTAGCTCAAACCAATCAATTTTCCTCTGACCTCTGACTCAATAAAGCATTTCCACCCATAGACCTGTCACCCCATCAGTGTTTTTTGTTTTTCCACACCATTCTGTGTAAACCCTAGAGACTGTTGTGTGTGAAATTCCCAGGGGATCAGCAGTTTCGGAAATACTCAGACCAGTGCATCTGGCACCCAACAACCATGCCACGAACAAAGTCACAAAGATCACACTTTTTCTTCATTTCGATGTTTGATGTGAACATTAACTGAAGCTCTTGACCTGTATCTGCACGGTTTTTTGTACTGTGCCACAGAAAATACTTGGCTGATTGTGTGTAAAGTTTATTTTGACCTTTTTTGAGGGGTGCCAATTATTTTGGAATTGACTGCACATCTGACTATATCTGGAAGTGCATCAAGTGGTTATTTGTCCAACAGCTAGTTTATTTGTGTTTTTTTTTTTTCCATTATGAAGGAAACATAATCACGGTATTCTTAGTCAGATGGAAACGTGGCCCCGATATTTGGATCTGTTTTTAAAATGCGAGTGCATATTCATACCATATGCTGCAACAATGTTTTTCTCTCCAAGATCCTTCCAGATCTTCCGCTTCATGTGGCATGATTTTGCCCTTCATTAAACTCCTGAAGAGAAAACAGCTCCTGCAGCCATATCATGTATATTCACATCCCTAAATATATATCAGCAATTATTCTAGCCATGCCTCACTTCATATCGTCTCTTTTCATAGATCACAGTGTCGGTGTTTTTCAGATGAAAAGTGCTGCTGAACGTTCTCATTCACTTTATCTAGGTCATAACATGGGTTCATATTATTTTTGCTGTTTCTTAGAGGTTAACATTATCTTTCATGTCTATAATGGTGATAAGCCGTTCCTGCATTTTCAGGTCTGTAATTATTCTCGGCACCTTAAGCACTCTTCTTTTAACATCTTCCTGTTCATGCTTCAGAAGAGCGCTATGATCTCTTCTATCTATCGAGCAGGTTCTGCTTGTGGATGCAGTCGTTAAATAATGCAAGAATCACGCAGAATCTTGAAAGGGGTGGTGTTTTTCTGAACCACGGTCTTTAAGGTGTGCGCTAGCACACAGTCTAAACTGTTCTGAATCGATTCTGATGACAAATACGTGCCCACTATATCTCTAAAATAAGCAATAAGAAAAAAAAGAGCAAATGTAATAAAGAATGTAAGAAAGGAAAGAAAGAAAGAAAGAAAGAAAGGTTCAAAAATAAATAAATATAGTGTATGAAACAATGAAGCAAAAACAAACAAGCAAATAGTCGTTGTAGACGAGGTTGTTTTGTGTCCCACTCTGAACTTCTGTCTCAGAAAGAAAGAAAGAAAGAAAGAAAGAAAGAAAGAAACAAACAGAAAGAAACAAACAAACGCACAAAGAAACAGACAAAAAAAAAACACCCCAAACTAAAAACAAACAAAGACAGTCGATGTAGGAGAGATTGTTTTTTTGTCCCACTCTGATTGGCTAAGAAAGAAAGAAAGATAGTAAGATAGAAAGAGACAAACAAACAAACCCAACCAAGTATAGGAGAGTTAGTATAAGAGAGATTGTTTTGTGTCGCATTCTGATTGTCTCAGACAGAAAGAAAGAAAGAAAGAGCACGACATATGAATGTATTTAATTCATTTTATTAATCTTTAGAATCTATGTCATCTCAGCAGTACAGTGTATAGAACAGCACATGCATTTACACTACAGTGCTCTGCAAGTCATTTTGGAGACGTTTTTCTGGAAGGTTCCTGAATTTTCCTGCACAAACGAAACAGTAAAACACACTTAAATGCACTTATCCGCACTGTGTGATTCAGCCGTCTCTCTGCGGATGTTTCAGCGTGATGTCAGAGGAGGTGAGACGGAAAAACACGACTGAGGCTTTGAGCTCGTAGTTGCAGTACACAGAAGCCCTGCTGCAAAATGCCACAGCGTACCGTGAGAGCGAATTCAACAGTCTGATTCACTCCTCTCCCCTCCTCAAACCTACACGGAAAATAAAAATGATGTCTATTAATATATAATTACATTTTGGAGCAGTTACCCCCCTTGCCCTTGTTAAAGTCCATCTCACTGTGATAAAGCATCAGTCAAAACTGTGGCGTTTTAAAAAAAGACCTCGCCTGGCTTTGACTTGTTAACCTACGGAGGAGGGAAGAAGACAACAGCAGGATTAGAGATCAAGAGAAAAGCAGATTAAGGAGGCGTAGCGTTCTAGGATTCTCGGCGTGTTGTCTGCAGCAGGGATGCGAACTCCTGATCTTTTTATCAGAAGCCTTGCTGTGATTCTCTGAGCAGGCCAAATAAAAGAGTACACAATCATAGGCACAGTGGGGATAAGTATTTATCTGAGAAATAATGCTGAATTTCTGTACACCTAGAAAAGTTTATTTTGAGACTGTCTACCACTTCTTTAGTGGCTTGGCATGTTCAGTCACTCAGTGTACCTTTGCTATTTTAGCCTCATGGTGTCTGTGAGATTTTTTTTCTCTCCTGTTAAAATGCCTCTCCACAGGTTGCTATGAAAAGCAGATGAGGAAGCAGGAGGCATTACTGCTGCATTGTATTCCATGGCACCTTTCTCTTTACCAAAGTGCTCTTGTGTGGTGAGTGTCTTTGAGTGTTGCGGATGACGCGGCTCTGTTCCTAACCCCTGCTAGTCCCCCTTATCCCTCTCTCCCACCTGGGTGCTGTCCACTTCTGCTCCTGTTCCTGTTGACCTGCACTGACATCCTGCAGAATACACCACTCAGAGCACAGATTTTTATATGACAACTCTGTCAGTCACCATACAGAGAGAGAGAGAGAGAGAGAGAGAGAGAGAGAGAGAGAGAGAGATAGGAGACATTGTCTGATTGGCTGTCTCATAAAGAATGAAAGGAGGAAAGAAAGAAAAAAGGAAGAAAAATGACGTAGGAGAGATTGTTTTGGGTCTCACTCTGATTGGCTGTCTGAGAAAGAAAGAAAGAAAGAAAGAAAGAAAGAAAGAAAGAAAGTATAGGAGAGATTCTTTTGTGTCAGGAAATGAAAGAAGGCAGAAACAAATAAGCAAACAAACAAATAAACACAATATAGCAGAGATTGTTTTGTGTCCTATTCTGATTGTCTGTCTAAGAAAGAAAGATAGAAAAAAGAACACCCCCAACAACAACAAAAGACCCCTCAAAACAAACAAAGTCAATGTCAGAGAAAGAAAGAAAGAAAGAAAGAAAGAAAGAAACCCCCCACCCTAACCAACCCCCCCCCCAAACAAACAAACAAAGTCAAAGTAGGATAAAGAAAGAAAGAAAGAAAGAAAGAAAGAAAGAAAGAAAACACCTACTCCAGCCAAAAAAACCCCAAAAACAAAGTCAATGTAGAAAAAAGAAAGAGAGAAAGAAACACATACAAACAAAAAAACCCAATGTAGGAGAGATTGTTATGTTTCCCACTCTGAATGGTTGTCTACGAAAGGAAGGAAGAATATATAAGGAGAATATATGATGTATGATGTTTATTTGGTCACATCCGAAGTACTGGAAAGAGTTTTTGGAGCAATGAGTTTTTAACCAACAGAATATTATGGGATGGTGCAGGTCATATTGAATTATGCATAACTTCATATCGGTGTCTGAGGAACTCTGAAATAACCCGTCATGAGTCAGGTACACTAAGCCTTACTTTCAAAACTGATGCAATAATGATCTTTTTTTACACTAGGCTTTTCTTTTCTTTTTTTCTTTTCTGTTCTCCATACCAACACGGGGCTTTTGGAAAGTGGAAGTTGGTTTAATTTCCCGCAGTTTCTCTGCTTTGACCTTCTGTTCTGGTCCTTCTGATTTTTGCTGGTGCCAGTTTTCACTTCCACCCTCAAAAAATAAGCGTTCGATCCACCTGACTGGACCTTTTTATTGGACTACGCTGAACGTGCTAGAGGACCTGTAAATAATTTTAAATTCACTTTTCTCTCATTGTTGCCATGGCACCAAGGTCTGGGAATTTTCCTTCTATTGACTTGAAATAGAAGAGGTTGTCTCTTAATTTTCTGGAGTGCATGTGTCATTACGCTTTTTAACGGCTGTTGCTGTCACACGGTTGTAGAATTCTTCTCATTTTTAGATGCAATCAAAGAGAATAGGAAACGCTATCCACTTTACCTCTGTTCCTTTGCTATTATCTTAACTCTCTTAAGTGGATATATAATTCATATAATCATCACTGACTCACAGACTGACGATGGTGCTTGATAGTCTACGTGATCTTTATCGTTCTCAGTTACAATTATGCAAATTCTGATGAGTACCACAGAGGAAAAGTTTAATGACTTGCCAAACTTTCTGCCCCAACAGCTAACTGGCTTCTTTGAAGTTCAGCTCGATCTCTCGAGAGAAGCGATAGCGCTCCTCTCTCGCACCTGCTCCAGTTCTGCAGCACCAATTACTTTTTAATACGCTCCTACCATACTGTCTGGATATGAGGCACTAAAAGAAGCTCTTCCTCTGCTTGAGATGCTTGAGATTTTTTTCCTTTCTGTTTCTTGAACATATTAAAACCGTGAAATAATGGGTATTACACAGTGACCTAAAGCCTGATAAGGGACGTACTTTTGTTAAAGTCTTAAAGATATTTGATTCTTTAAGACTTAAAGAGGATTGATTAAGGTCTAAATGTATATTTGTCTTTTTGTTTTGAATAAATTCATTAGTCATGCACCACAATGAAAACTGGCTGAAACCAAAATTCAGGACATACTGAATGAAAACTAGAAACCCCCCCAAAAAATAAATAAATTGGGTTCTTCATCATCATCAACTTGGATGGAGGCGTGCAACAGAGTGGATGTCCAACTGGGGGGAAAAGTCACTGAACAGAAAGAAAGAGTGTGATGGAAGAATTGGATGTGTGGGGACCAGCGGCATGCTTCAGTGCCCCTGTCTATCTTGCCATAGCTGAGAGTCAAGCACTTCACAAACACGGAGAGGCAGATTTGAGTGCAGGAGCAGTGAAGCGGTCACCTGGTCATGGACACAACCTCTCCCAGGACTTGTGTGTGGGCAACTCCAGGCTCACATAAGATCATGCTGTTTTTTTCATTTCTTCTTTCCAAAAGACCCGAGGCTACGGATGGCTGGAATGAAATTCATTCCAAACTGATGCTTGAATGGACTCTGTTGATGCAAGGCTAATTTATAAACAGACAAACTGGAGCTTTCTAAGCAGAGCTTGAATAATGCAGCATCAGTGCTGCAGTGCTAGCGATCTGAGTTTGTGCTTGAAGTGTAGAATTTACTAATTCGTCTAATTATAGTACCAGCCAAAAGATTTTACATTTTACAGCATGTGGGGGATTAAGCAGTGACCCCAAGCTGCATGTGGGAGCCACTTTTCCATAAATCCTAAAACACATATTCTGAACACTTTACACTGATTTTCCTACAATCCTAAAATTTGTCTTTTTATTTTGATTCAATTTGCAAAATGAAAACTGTTGGATGAAACTAAAATTAAGGACATACTGGACAAAAAAAAACCAAACAAACTTGAAAAATAGATATTTTATAACCTTAATAATAATAATTAGCTCGTTTGATTCCTGCCTCTGCCCTCTGTGCACGGAGCTCGCATGCTCTCCCTGTGCTTTAGGGGTTTCCTCCCCGAGACATGTGTTGTAGCCTGTGTTTCCAAATTGTCCGTACTGTGTGAATGTGTGTGTAATTGTGCCCCGTGAGGTATTGGCACCCTGTCCAGGGTGTCCCCTGCAACCCTGTGTAGGATAAGCAGTATGGAAAATGGATGGACAATAATAATTTTTTTTTGTTGCATAAATTTATTTAGTTTTTTTAATTTAACTTTTATAAGCAAAATAACTACAAGGTAATTAAAACAACTGAGTCAGAAAAACATTCACATGCAACTTATTTGCAGCACCACCTATACGTTGAAACCCGATCAGGCTTGCAAGTCACACGGTAACATGGTACGGTATCATGGGTATTTTCGAAACATGGAAAATCTCGGTATTTTTCATGAGTAAAAACTATCTGTATTTTGAAACTATCCGCTTTTCCGTACTGCTTTACCACATGACCTACAAGCCCTTTTGCAGAGAAGAGGAGAAATGTCATGAGCACAAACTTTACACATGAAGTGGGAAATGGTTAATATGTTAAAAAAGAGGTGAAATATATTTATCCCATGTCGATCATATTCAAATAGTGTAGCGGTAGAGGTTAGCTTGGTTAAAATACTGTATATTGCTGCAGAACGTCTCGTCCAGAGCATTCGAGTGAAAGTCTGATATGTTGCTATGCAACATATCCTTGTGCTAGAACATTGATATTCAATGTCTAGAAGGTACTGCAAATAAGTTGCATGTAAATGTTGTTTTTTTTAAATTGTGACTGAGTTGAATTGAAAACATGATTATTATTATTCCAAAGTCATTCAGTTGGACATTACCCCACAAAACTGAGCTGACAATAAATAAATGAAAATGTAAAACTTAAATTATCTGTAAGCTTGGTCTAATTTTTCGCATTTTTACTCTATAGAAAGTGCCATTTTTGGCCAGAATCTGTGTGCATCCCTAAAAGTCATCATACAAAAGTATCTTATCTTAAAAATAAACTTCGAGCATTAATTCAAAATTCACAAAATTCAGCTTAACTTATTAGCCTAACTTAATTATACTTAACCTAATTATTAGCTTAGCTTAATTATATTGTAATTACTATGAATTATTTGTTGATTACAGTGAAACTAATAGGAAAGAGGAATATAAGTCTGGGCATGCCAGTGGTTCCAGGGAGTTTAAAAGGTCAAGATACTTTCGATCAGTGGTTCCCACACTTTCGATTGGTACTTTATGTATTACAAATATCATACTGTATTCCATAACCATGTAATAAATAATTCAAGCTCCTCTCGTGAAATATCTATAAACGTTTATTCCTTTATTAGTGTTTAACCCTAATTTCTTGAGCTATGCATTTCAGCAGTGTCTTATCGAAAGAAGACGTGCAGGTGTACCCGTGCTGAATCATTAATCATAAACCCAGTGGAATGATTACATTGAAGCAGATGTTATACATGCCTTTTCAATTTTTTTAGGTCCTATCACACATAGATGTCAGTGAACCATGTGAGTTACTGCCTTAATTCGGCTCATTATCTTAGGACAATCATCTCTTAAATGATGGATCTGACGCTTAGCTTTGAGCTCCCGGACTACTGAGCTAATGTCCATGTAGAGGATTTGGATGTGAGTCATTTTCTCTCACTGCTCGTTTGTGGTGATCAGCATATGTTCCAAGACTGCTATCGTCATGCAAGCTGTTATTGCGCTCCCTCAGCATGATGATAAATTAGTGCTATTAGGTTGCGCTGTATTAGAATAAATTTACATGCCAAAACAGAGCAATTTGACCACAGATATGGAGTGAAAAATCCACTAAAAGCTTTTTACCTAGTACATGTACAATTATAGTCATTCTCATTTGTTGGCAGAGATCCTACCAGCGTGACAGTTTGCTCAGGTGCTTAGGGAGTCTGTAAAAATAAAGATAAAAGGTTGTCTTGTACCTTTCTCTGGCTTTTGTATTTGTCAAATGTTCCATCATGGCATTTAGATATAAAAGTGATACAAAATGCTGTCCATGTTCACAGTGAAATATTCAGTGGCAGGTGATTTTAATGGAGTCTTTGAGTTGCAGAGGCTTTTATGTCGCCTTCACGGTCTTTTGGATGCCTCTGACAAGTGGTGTGATTTTAGACAATGTATACCATTGCTGCTCAATTTAAGATTTGAAGTGTTCAGTGTTTGGGTGTGGCATGGGGGTCTGATCATCATGACGGGTTTGCAAGCTTTTGAACAATATTTTCCAGACAGCACCCCAGGACGTTTTTGACAGACCATTGTGTGAAGGTGGAGGGGAGAGCAGGCAAGGTTGACATCACAAAGAGGCATTCAGAGTAACGGTGAATTCGGAGCCTATTCTGGGAACACTGGGTGTGAGGTGGGAATACACCCTGGATGGCATGTCAGTCCATTGCAGGGCACCATGCGCCCAGACACATACAGACACACACACACACATATTCACACACTCATTCACCAATCCACCTATCAGCATGTTTTTTGGGAGATGGTGGGAAACCAGAAAAGCTGGAGGAAACCAATGTGTAAAGATGGAGAAGATATGAAACTCCACATACACAGTAACTGAAGCTCAGTATCGAACCAGGGACCCTGGAGCTATGAAGTAACAAAGCTAACTGCTGTGCCATTGGGCTTTTTACAAGTTAAATTATTGCTGAAGTCTAAGTCTACCTTGAGCCTTGGCTTTATTGATGCTATGTTTGAATTCATATTTGATGGTATAGAGCTATATGTGTGTATGTGCATAGTGATCAGAAATTCCCATCACTGTGTCACTATCAAGTTAACTTCTTTTTTTTTGTTTGATTTTCAATAACACAACAATAGTACCAAGATCTCAAGACACCATGTACAACAATCACTAGCTTACACTCCCTACACACAATCTAGGTAGGACCTGGGCATATTAGAGAAAGAGAAGAAAGGGAAAATAATTTAGATACATAAATAAAGGTACAATAGGAAATGAAATAAAATAATCATTTGTCTTCATTAAGAAAGTCCCAAAGAGAAGACCAAGTGCACCAGAAAATGTCAGATCTGTGATGAAGATCATAGGTAAGTTTTTCTAATGGCAAAAGAGTAGCAGCCCCACTCATCCATAGCCTGACAGATGGTACCCGTGAAGCTGACCACGACAACAGTATACATTTTTTAGCCAGAAAAGTACAAAGGTTCAGGCGTGTAGCTCATCATCACCGTCATGATACACAACAACAGTACAGTTCAAGAGATACAATCAGAGACATGTTAAAAGTCTTTCTCCAGTAGGCCTTAATCTTTTCACAATCCCAAAATGTATGCATCACAGTACTAGTGACTGCTTTACACTTAAAACATGATTGAGAGGTGTTGGGGAAAACAGGCAAACTGGTGTTAAATAAGTCCTATGGATAAGTTTTAAATTTTGTTCATGAGCCGAAATTGAAGCACCCTTTGGAAAAACGCTTGCACAAACAGTTGATCACTCCTCGTCACTAAAAGGAGACCCAATGTCCTTTTCCCAGATCACCCTTAGAGAGTCAAATGTCGATAAGCCAACATTTGACAGCATAGTATAGAGTTCAGATATCTTCCTCGTAGTACTATCTGAGGAAACAAACTGGTTCTCTACTTCAGTAAGAACAAAGCGTGTTTACCGACTCTCATTTGACGCTCTAAAAAGTGTCATAACTGAAGAAAAATCATTACTGGGCAATTTAAATTCATGAGTGATCTGCTGAAAAGATTTCAATTTACCATCTGTAAACAAATCACCTAACACCAAATCCTCCCTTTGACATCCAGTCCTGAAGATTAGGATTAAAAGCAATGGGAGATTTAAAAGATAAATTATTTGGGATGGCTAATAACTTCCTAACATCCTTCCACACCAAAAGAGTATTTGTCACGGTAAAGACAAGACTGAATCTTATGTATAAAGGCAGAGAACATAACAGTCTTGGATAACACCTGAAAGATTCAATCCCAAGCCAAAGAGATTCAAGTTTGTTAAAACATATGCTTAAATTGTGCAGACCAGTAATATAAGTGAAGAGTAGGTAACTCTCTTGGTTTCAATAAAACAGAAAATTTTAATCTAGGCCTTTTTTGATTCCAGATGTACCTTGTAATTGACGAATGTATCCTTTAAAATACGTCATGCATTGGAATAAAAATTCAATCTTGGGTGAAGATTCATTCTTATAACATTAATCTTCACAAAAAAAGAAGTTGGAAGGGTTGGCCAATCTGACAAAATTCTGTTTAATTTTGGTGGACGGAGGATCGTTGGCATTGAACAGGTCTTCCAAATTAGGCATAACCTTTACTCCCAAATATTTAATCCTGAAGATGCTGAATGAAAGGGGGAGCTCAGAGTAGCCCCGGGAGGGACATGTATAAACAAAGCTAAAGATTTATCCAGATTAATTTTGTATCCTGAAAAAAATACTATAATTATCAGTTACTGTGAGAACTGTATCAATAGAGGTCTCAGGGTATTTGAGATACAGCAGAACATCATCTGCATAAAGGGATATACGATTCACCTCTGGACCTATTTCAGTGCCACATATGTTTAGGTTAGTATGTAATAGAGCCAGAAATCAGCGCAAATCTACCTGCTGAATCGTATTCGGCATGGGCAAGAATTAATGGGATGTTCTTATGAATAAGAATGGCAGTGCCCCTACTACTTGGAGAAAATGAAGAAAAAAAATCTGACCAATCCCTCTTTAGCTTTCTGTATTCCTTATCAGATAAGTTTCCTGTAATAATGCTATCGATACATGTTCTTTTTTTTTTAAGAAAAGTCAAATTTTTCTTCCTTTTAACTACATGGCCAATGCACTTCATTTTCCATGAAACTAATTTAAAAGAGTTGTTCATACAAAAGAGCCAAAAAAGGTAGTCATAGAGCTAGTAGTATGTACAAAAATATATCATATCAGCAAGAGATACCAAGCTTGAACAGGAGAAAGTTAACACGTGAGCCAAACCTATAAGACCCTCCCCCAAGACCCCATCCCCAAAAAATGATGCACAATTAACATCAGAAATTCACAGAACAGCGCAAAAAGATTTAAAACTAAAGACACCATCAAAGTTAACCACCAAGTTTCACAGCCAATCTCTTGACCCACTCCTTCAACATAAACAAAGTAACTAAATAACTGAAAAATGTATTCCAGAAATGAGCCCATTGGATTACCATCAGAAGATTAAAAGAAAATATTTACTGGCCATGTAGGCTAGTTATAGACAAAAGCAGTTTATAACAGTTAGATAAAAAGTATGCAGGCCCAATATGACTGATAGCATTGATAGTCTTACTGTTAGAAAGAAAGAAAGAGAGAGAGGAAAAAAGACCAACAACTATTCATCAAAAAAATTAAAATGTAGGTTCCAGGAAGAGGTCAAAGTTATTTGTCCTGAGAATCCATGAAGGCCATAGCCGACTTCAGATCAGTAAACAGACGGATTGTCCCATTGTGCAAGCACCTGAGCTTTGCTGGATATGCAAATCCACGGTACAAACCCTGAGCAGCCAGGACTTTGCCCAAAATGCTGAATTCGTGGCGTCTCTGCAAATCTTCAAGCTGTTGTGGGTTACGGTCTTTTTCGGGGCTGCTTTCAGGGAAATGCAGAAACTGAACTAGAATACGTCCCAGAGTTGAATTCGAATTGCTTGAGATGAAAGCGGGAGACCTATAGCCCTGCATTTGTCAGTGTTGTGAAGGTCAGGAGGCAGCTCCAGCCACTTTGGGATTGCGTCTTGGAGAACAATGCGAGAGTGGTGGTATCTTCCGCTATCTCCGGCAGACCCGCTATTTTCAGATTCTTACGGCATTCCCGATTTTCAATATTGTCCACTTTTGCTTGTTTTGTTCCACCACTATCTTCAGATTAGCCAGTAGACCATCAGTAACTGTTGCTGAATCTTCGGCAGAAGAGATCCTCTGTCAAATGAGTTTCAGTGTCAGTGAAGGCAGTGAAAGAGTTCTGAAGACAGGAAACAGAGTTGGCTATTCCATCAAGCTGATTATTAATTCCTTCAAGACGCAATCCATTAGCCTTTATCTCAGACAAAATCAGAGACATTCGATTGAGGGCCATCCGCACTAGCGCTAACATCAGTGTCAGCCTTGCTAGGCGGTTGATTAGCCTTTTTCTTTTCCTTAGCTTTCTGTGAACATATTGTAGCGAAAATAGGGACAGCTTTGTCTAGCGGCATGTCGGACATAATGACACCTCATAACCATTTTAAATGAACATGCAGAGGAAGAATATGCAAAATATTTGAAGTTGGAGCGGAGCAAAGAACACAGGCAGCCATCTCGCACAGTGATTAAAGCTTTAGGCTGGTAATCAGAAGGCAGTGAGTTCAAATCCCAGCACTGCCAAGCTTGCCAGCAAGACCCTTGACACACAACTGCTTAGTTGTATCCTATCTGAACTGTAAGTTGCTTTGGATAAAAGTGTCAGCCAAATGAGCATCTGACCAGTCCATGGCCGATTGTTTGGGAATTCCTGGTCTAGAACACACACACACAAAAAAAAATCACGAAGTGAAAGAGAGGAGACACTGAAGGTTTGTGAAAGACAGTTAACAGCTGTAACAGTTGCCATGGGTATGGTGTAGGAGGACAGCAGTGGAATCATAAACCTCCAGAAGCAGATGTGAAAAATAAGGATGCACGTCTAACATGAAGGGTGCTTCCCATTTTTGAGTGAAGTTTCCTTTGGGCAAACTGTGCAGGCAGAAACAAAGCAAATCAGGAAACACCTAGCAGGAGGTATGCCGCATGGTTTGATGCACACCTCTTCCACTGATGTGTCTGCATGCTGGAAATGTGCAAGGCTGTCTGCATCACTGAGTTTGCATGGCTGTAGCTCTGGAAACCGTGGCTTCATCCTTGCTCTGTTTGGGGTCTTTCTCCCACATCGCCCATGTGTTTTGCTCTGCATGGACTTTCCTCCACGCAGCTGGCTGGTCTGAATAATTAAACAGTTGGTGGGAAAAGCATCCTGTGCTGAACTGCCAATCGATCCCGACCTCTGCCATGATGTTTCGGCTCCCTGTGCCAGACATGGATCGGGTGCTTTTATTAAAAGAGATAAAAGCCAATTAGGGCCCACAACAGCATTGTCCAACATGCACACGCCCCACATCGGTCCCTGAGTCCTGAAGGAAAGGGATCAGTGTTAGAATGTGCATAGCTCATACTGAAGGAGAAGTACATCCTTGAGTCCAGTCCTTGGGATCTTTGATGATTTAAGGTTCTGAATGTGGAGGATTCCTAGTAACTGAATCTACAGCAATCTATATGCAGGGACAAGAATGATGGCTTTTTGAAAAAAACAGATGGTTGGAGCAAGTCTTCCAGTTCCCACAGGGATAGCCTATCGACTCAGATCTAATTGAAAAACGGGACTGTTTGCACTAATACAGGAGAAACGCACAGGCATAATTGAATGGAAGATGGTCCTTGAACTTAAACGCTGATCAAACATTCACCGAGTCTGCTTACACAAGAGGCGGTGTATTTAACTATTTCACAGATTCCTCTGGTGGACAGTGAGCGTTGCAATTAGCTTCCTATTTTATTGCCCTTTGGTAGTTTAAGTTGTTGAGGAATTTCAATGCAGCTACATAGCTGAGTAAAAAAAAAAAACCTGTGGACGAGGTGTCTAATGCACTTGCACTAATTCTCCGTTTATTTCTAATAAACAATTTATAGCAACTGTTATTATAGGAGATCCTTTTCTAATATGTTTTCTTTTCGCCTGTAGCTATACCACCACATCACTCAAATGTGTTTAACCAGCAATGTCACTAAGCCTGCAGAGGCAAAATAAGCCTATTGTAATCAGCCACAAAATGGTTGCCAGTACTGTCTCTATCCAGTAAAGCACATAAAAACATCACTCACAGTCAAAGAAATGCACAAATATCTATCTTTGTAATGTAAAGAGCTAAATATTGCTATACCAGTTCTATTTAAATAAATCTAGTTCACAGTTTGATTTACTGTGTCTTGTGTTGTTCAGTGCCAAGACAGCAAGTCAAGGCTTTATTAGATTCCTTGATGTGTGATACACACAGGCTATATATGAGCTCGTAAAAGATGTCTTTGTGCAAATGAATTATTGTGTTATGATCATTGGTGCAGCAAATCACTTTTCCTATGTATGGAATGCTCCAGATTTACGCTGTCAGACATCACCAGTGTTAGTATTAATTGCCATGATGTAATATTCTCTCTTTATTTACGAAATCTCTCGCGGTAGCTCAGGACTACAATATACCCAGTGCTTTCAGTTTTCATTACAGTGATGGACCAGTGCTTTTTTCCCTGATTATTGCATAAATCACAGTCTGATGAATTTGCTGCGTTGGCTTTGATGCATCAGTGGTTGTTTACACCTGCAGATTGGTTTCAGGCTTCTTCAAATAAACCATTGCACTCTTTCTCTCATTGATATGCATGTTATTTTGGTGTTAGATCCCTTGACATGCTGAGAAGAGGTGAGATGAAAAGGGAACGCACAACTGATAGTATCAGATTACGTGGTGAATTTCAGGCCAGTGGAATGTTCGATGTGTTGTGGATGACGGGGACGCCCCAAGGCTGGGCACTGAACTGGGAGAAATATATGAAAACTTGAGCAGTGGTATTTCAATACACAGAGCTGTTCACATGTAATGCACCGAGATAAAGACCAAGATAAAAAAAAGAAAAAAGACCCAACCCTTTTTTTTAACTGTAGTTCCTTGTTACACTCCTGATAATTCAACTTTGTAATTTGTATAACACTGGTGTAATGCAAATTATTTTGCTCAGTTGATATGATCATGGTCAGATATGCACACGTCTGCAATGAAGTGGGTGGAATGACGCAACAGAGGATCTGACACTCGAAATCCGCCCACGTAGAGGGATTCAAAAAAAAAAAAACCCTGTTCTTGTCTATAATTGTGCCAACATTACTGCTGCCAGAGAGCCTTTCTTAGCACAGACTCAAAGCCACAACATTATTTTCTAGACTTTTAAGCAAAAAGTTCTGTCCTATTTCTTACAACCTACTATTTATGTCACTCAGCATCAACATAAATATTCTTCTCAGTCAGCCACTAATGCAGTATAATGGACTGAATTATTTTATCCATTATTTTAGCCACATAGCTGCTAAAAGTGAATACATTTGATGTCTCAACACACACAGAACATATAATTAACAGATTCAATAAAACGTCTAATGATAGTAATTAAATAATAAGACTTGGCAAATTTATGTCCTAGAGGCTGTCTTACACACACATTTGTTGAAAATCAAGTAAATAAAGTAAACTGTCACCTGCACACACTTGGTTTTTAAAATGAATGAGAGCTGTTATTTTGATTAGATATTACTCAACCATGCCTCCATGCCATGTCTTCTACCTTAATTCCTTTTTATAATTACATGGCTCTTGTGACCACCTGTACCAATGGTCACAAAATTAGCAAAAATATACAACACTGTTCCATGTCTACCCTGAAACTCCAGGATAGACATGTGTGCCCATTTTCTAATCACATCACAGCCAATTAATAATTAAAAAGCCTTTAAGGAAACATCTTAATATGAAATGTTTTAATTTGCTGATCCCTGACATTGCCACAACAATGAATAACAAATATCAGGCTAAGCTAATTAACTTTTGCTAATCATTTTCGGTCGACATTAGCTTGTTCACAGACAGTTTTATATTTATATTATATTTATAAATGAAATTTATATTAGCTAATGTACAGTTCCATAAAAACCATACAGCAATATAACCATTTTATTTATGTGCATTTATATCAGAGTTTTCCACCATTTATCGTCAAAAATGAACAGACTTTGATGCATTGTGGGATGCAGTGCACTACTAGAATGGCTCTGGCTTCACACTTTGCACTAGGGATGTAACTGAAAACAAATGCATTATTCGGAATAAATGGATAATCTGTCCTGAGTGGTTAGTGCACTCCTTTTTTTCTAGAAAGCTTGCCAGAAAGGTTCACGGGTATGTAATATGGTTGAAATAAGGGCTGTGCATTGGGGCTGGGATCCCACGGGATGCATTTACAACATCCTTAGTAACTGCCTGGTCAGGGTCATGGGGGTTTAAATTGTTTATATTTTGGGAAATAGAACTAACTAAATTTGAAGGAAAATATTGAGCAGGTACAAACAAAAATCTTAACTGTGCACACAGGATTAAAAAACAGTCCCTTGCCCATCTCTAATTGAGACCAATTATTAACTTGAGTGATATAGCTGAGGTTGAGGAACTGTCAGAGCCAGAATTTGGGTTTGAATCCGAATACAGGTAGGTATACATATATCTGGAGCACTAAACAGATACAGACAGTATTTGCGTAAGAGAGAGAGAGAGACAGAGAGAATTGAATGAGCTAGCCAGAATGCATCAAACAGAAAGAGTGAAATTTAAGAGATGTACAGACATAACGAGGGAAGGTTGGGGAAAAAAGGAGCTGCTAATGAGCGGGAAAATGAGGGGGGTAGTGATAGCGCCCCATGACCCTTAAACCACAGAGTTGTAGGTAGTCATTACTCTGAGGGCTTTATCATTAGCCATACCCTTTTAAGCCCCCTGTCTTTTCCCCCTTCACAATCCATTAACTTCTGTTCCTAAGCAGAGCTCCATCTTTCTGCCATCACTCTCTCCACAATCTCCTGGACATCCAAGCGACTGTACCCATGCCAAGGTACTTATCTCCACTGACACCAGAATTAGAATAGTAATGGAGCTGCTGGACTCACTGTGCTGCCCTGGAGGTGTTGTGTGTATGTGTGTGTGTGGAAGTGTGTGGAGTTGTTGTGGATGGAGGCTGAGCGGTGCTGGGAAAGTGAGAAATGACCCTGCTTGTCTCCCGGGATCGCCAAACTTGGTGATGTCCTCTCAAGACATGCGTATGTTTGTGTGCGTATTTGCTCTTTGTTAAAAAACTTTGCACTGCTGTGGGACATGGAGGGAATCGTTGGGAGCCATGCCCGAGGGTCATTTTAGTAATATTATTAACGTCTGAACATGGATTACATGTGCTGTTAGCCGAGCAGCAACTGTCTACAAGGGATTAAAAGTCAATTGCTCTGATCCGCCCACACCATGTCAGGCATGTCAGTGGTGCTGCAGAAATATTGGCCTGCAAACAAATGACCTCGAGGTAGAAGCATTAGTCTCTATGGGTGATTTTAATTACAGATGGATCAATTTAGTTCGTCTCTACGAGAGTCCTGGAATGCAAAATAAGATTAGCAGTCAAACACTCTTGAAACATTAAAGGTCCAACTGCATGGTCACAGTCAGGGCCATAACCAGGACCAAAAGTTTAGTGAGGTCCATGTAGTTACTATACCACAATACCGAATGTGTCCTACACAAATTGCTCATTTTTAATCTGTTAGTTTATACTTTCATTCTGAAGTCTGAGACTACACTGATTTTTTTTTTAATTTAACTATTTAGACTTTAAAACCAGAAGTTTTAGAATTTAGAAAATTTTAAAACAAATAAAGGAAATGTTCAATATCTTCATTGTTTATTCAATATTCATACGTCATTGCATATTCAATATTCATGATTTAATTTAAATTAAATCAAATATGTAAGGTGGATTTGATCTAACATGGCTCATCAGGATTTACACAAACTTGTGGACTAAATGTCAGCTCAAGTGCACGCTATCATTAAAGCAAAAGAGGGATATAGAAATACTAAGAAATTCATATAAACATTTCTATAAATCTACTTTTCATTCAAATTTTTGCTGATAATATAATTTGTACTGAATATTTTTGTCTTATGTTAGAAAAGATTACAAAATAGGAGTGTTTTTACTAGTGGTGTCAGACATTTGGACTCCAAATGTCTCATAAGAGTTAAATGTAATGGGCGATTAAGTCTATGGGCAAACCTCAGCTCGTCTGTTTTTTCCATGTAGTAGACTACATTTTGCCACCAGGTTATCAGGATGTCCCTGTTTCCAGACTGAATTTGACAACTGGACATGCCACATGGGAGAAAAAAAAGAAAATCTTTCTAAAATACCAAGGACACCTTGGTGTCCTAATATCTAGTTACGGGCATGGTCACAATCAAGTGTACGCTGAATAGCACGTGAAAAAAAAATTATAGGCATATTAGATATGATTTTGCATAATTTCCTGTAATCATAAGCACATTACAAATAGATCCTTCGAGACCTGTTATGAAAAAATGCAATTGACAGAAAGCTTGTAAATGGGTAAAAGTTAAGGTAAGTGGTGTAACCAGCGATGGAACCTTCCTTACAACTTTATTTGTATGAAATATAATGAAATCGCTCTGGCTCATTAGACTTCCCATGAATTTTGCATGAGCTCATGTTGGTGGAGTCAAAAGCCTGTGGAAACAAAGCTGCAAAACCAAATGAGTGTCACAGAGACAACACAAAGCTTTCTCTGCAGCATTTTTTATCCTGACAGTCAATATCTTTCACACTCACATGCATATACACAAACACAGAGATGTGTAGCTAAAAGGATGTGTGGGGACATCAGTTTAATTAAAACCTCTTCCACTCAGACATGTCAAAATACCGAGAAAATAAATGCATCTGTTTTACAAAGAGCACCAAACGGTCTAGCCAGCCACAAGCTTTTTTTTTGTTTGTTTACTGGAGTAATGGACAATGCAGATATAGCTTTGTAGATGTTCTGTTTTTTTTTTTTTTTTTTGTCAGAGACAAGAGCAATATGCATAATGGAGTGGTGAATTAATTAAGAGAAATCATTGGAATCAATAGAGTAAAGGTGTGATGAAATGAGGACAAAGTCATGCAGCTGTTGTCCAGATTGAAACAGAGCGAGGCGTCCATGTCAACAAGGGACTCATCTAGCAGATTCCCCCCAGGGTTTCCTCTGCAGACTGTCACATTAATACATCATTCATTTTACCTCCAGAATGTCAGTTGGCTCATTTTGGACTTGGATCTTTTTGCCTGCAGTAATTTCCATAGCTGATAGCCTCATCCAAGCCTAGACAGATGAGTAAATAATTCAGAGCTGCACAAATAAAGGTTTCTTTTTGCACCTTTCCTCTTCTGATTAAGACAATTTCATTACAGGAGCTAAACTGGAGTGTAAGGTATAAATACTTAAACTTGTAAGGTATAAATACTTACCACATACTATTACTGTGGTACCCCAAGGGTATCTCTTTTGTACCTTGTATCATTAATTGTAAAAGAACATTATTAAGATAAATAATTAGCCCTCAAGGACTGCACTAGGACATCTGATGGCATATTTGCATTGTACAATGACATACCTTTATTTTTATTGTAGCACCATCCAGTCCTAGTTTTTGTCAGGTTAATTTAGAAAAAAAGGGTTTATTGAACAGTTGATGCTTCATCGTTTCCCTCGTCTTTCTTTGCAGTTTGTTCAAATGTCAGAATCGCACACATACACACACACAAAAACGATAGCCGTCACATCAGGGCATTGATTCATGGAGAGCCGTGTGCTGTGTTTCAGAGGTCAGAGTCAAGTGAGTCAATAACAGAGATTTTGATGGCAGAGAACAAGAGATGGATAAGGCAAGAGAGGGAAGATTGATATTTTAAAACGTTTAAACTCAAAAAGCTCCTCAGTGTCTCTTGTCTAAAGGACACATAGAACATGTGCCACTTTTGTTTCTTACCATTGCCTTTTTGAGCCCATTTTCTCCCAATTTGATCGTACACCAATTTCCACCCATTAGCTAACTTTCGTTTGTCACCCAACAGCTAAAAACCAGGGTGAAGACCTGAGTGACATGTGAAGCCAGCCACCGCAGCTTTTTTAAAGCTTCTTCTCATGCTATGTCACAAGACAGCTGAACACACTCAGAGGAGTGCTAACTGCCCTCTTCCACGTACAGATACCCACGATTAGCTAGTGTCATTTTGATCGACAGGGGAGAGAGTAATGCCATCCCTCTGACCCAGAGAGCAAGCCTAATTATGTGTCTCTTGGATTCCTCTTGGTCTCGGATAGCTGTGTCATAATTGGGATTCAAACTTGATGACGTATTTTTGTTGATGTGCCACTCTGTAGACTTATTGTTTCTGTGACAAGAGCAGTGAATTAATGAACACAAATACTTGAAATCAATAGTGGAGGAAAAGGGAGGACATGCAATGAGATGAATACAAAGTCCTGGCAGGTGAAACCGTGTGAGCTGTCCGCACCAACAAAGAGCTCATCTACCACCTTCCCCTCATGGCTTCCTCTCTGGACTTCCACCATTCACAATAAATATATTTCACAAAATCCTGGATAATTTTGATTTAGGATTCTTGCTCATCTAACAATTCCCCTCGTGCGCCATTTAAATCTTACAAGACAGTACTGTGATTAGAAAGTACCATATGCAGCAGAGGTTTGCCCCTATACAAACGAATTTTTTTTAATGATGCAATGAGGATTAATAATACTGTCAAAAAAACATAAGCTAATCTTCTTGGGAATGTTTGCAACCCCCCCAATTTTCGCACTAACCTTGGAAATAATGAACAATAATAAACCACTGCATACCACCAGCAATTATTAACTTAAGAAATCAGAAATTTGAACGATGTTATTGGCCAAATGCACAAGGCATAAGGGAATTTCACTTGGCAAATCAATGGAATAACATATCATACATGTCCAACATGATCATATAACATATAACACTGACTATACAAATACAAGGCAATCAAGTACCAGAACTCCAGCATTACAGTCAGGGCTGCACATGGAATTGGGCAACTTTTGACTGCTCTGGATTACTTATTTTGTCTTCAGGTTCACGGTTGCTTATTTAAAAAAAAAAAAAAAAATCAGTATAAATAATATCAGTATACATAAAATTGTAACTATGGTAAATGCATATAAAATATAAATATTGAATTACTTTTACTGTTTGAAAATGAATTGGAGAACTGAACTATTTATTCTTGTGGATATAATTTATTTTTGACAGTATATTTAATTATACTATTATTAATAATACTAATAATTTTAAGATTTTTATCAAATGTTCGAGTGTTGAAGAACTTTTCATGCAGAAAGTAGTGTTCTATGTATGAGAATCTTTAATTGGATTTCTGTTTATTATTATTTTTGTTTATTCAGTGTAATTCTGTATTGAGATTTTAACCCATGCTTCACAAAAGTAGTATCTAATATGAGTCAGTAATTAATTAATTAATTATAATATTCATAAAATCTCTGTTTTTAACGTCATCTTGTCAGTACTGAAAATTTATTACAGTGATGAAAGAGGTAAGTTCTGTAAGTCCTATATATACTTTAAACCTGGCTTTTTAGGTACAATTTATCTATCTATCTATGACAATCTATCTGGACTTGAACCTATTTATGAGTACTGTGTTCAAATTGGGTTGTGTTCACCATCTTTATGTAAATATTTCATATGAACAGGCCGTTCATTTGGTATCTGTCAAAATTCGAGTGCTTTGGAAAATTAAAACTAAATTAAATACTTGGATAGCTCCAATTTGTGACACAATGTTGATGTTTCTCCAAAAGGCTTAATACAAACACATCTGAGGAAATTATTAATATTATAAATGTCTCATTTACACTGTCAGTGTAATTTTAGACTTTAGACTTTAGATTGTTTGTATGAAAGACTTATGCTAGCTAGCTAGCTAAATTATTATTATTATTATTTTTTAAAGAAATTAGTATGAATTTAAACCTGTTACATTGTAAAAGTATAATGCATGATGTTACTTAATATTAATTAATTAATATTAGAATATATTTGCCAATGGTAGACTTGATTCTGGTGTGTAACACAGGGTTTGGCTGTTCAGATTTTGAATTTTTTTTATAGAGACAACCTGGCAACCCTGGTTACAGGGAAACTGGATGAGGGTTTTCCCTGTTGCCTTGACTAAGTATTAGCATATTGCATGACAAATCAATGCCAAACTAACCAAAACCATTCCATTTCCATCTTGCAAGTAAACAATTTCAGCCGGCCAGCCGTTAATCACCTGTCTGCTGACCTCCGTGCCATGTGGATCAAGGGCGGGCACAGGCTTTCTAACTGGACCATTTCTAAGTCTGGATTTTAGAAGTGTGTAACTGGAGCTGGAGGAAGAGCAGCAGCAGGAGCCGGGCTTTCCCTCCAGGAATATTATATTCATCCCAATCCTTAATGGCTGTAATTAAGACTCCTGGAGCCCTCCCCTCATGGATGTCCTAACGCTCCAGTTGCTACCCTCTAAAAGACAGTGGCAGGTCCTCATTTCAAGACAAGAAGCCTTGATTTTCAATACTTTTCCGTTGGCATGTTTTCGCCAAAGATATGCCTGGCTCTGAATAGGTTTTAATGACCAAACTTGTTGGCATGACAATGGTCGCGTAATGGATAATGGGAAGATTATCTTTCAATGGTGGCACTGAAAATTTGCCACCTTTGTTTTGTTGGAGCTTCAGCATCACACTTATAGAGTGAGAGCTGTCACGTCAGGGCATTTATTCATGATTAACTGCTTTTTTCCCTGCAATACCTAATTAATTTTATGAATCATTAGCATGATAGATTGTGCCGACTGAAAACATTTATCCATTAGTCCAGATAAGTGCCATTTACCTGCCAATTCAGAAGCAACTGCATTCTGTGTTTACTCAGTAATTATGCATGGAGTCCAAAGATTTTATTTGCACCACAAGCAGCAGCGGACAGCACCAAATGTGACCTGAATCTTAATCTGTTGAAGAATGGATGAGTAACTGAAATTAATCTCACCAAGCAAAGTCTGTAACACATGAGTATAATCTATAGCACCTGGTTGCTAATGTTCTCAGTTGGCTGCTGATGTACACTAGGGATGTAACTGAATACGAATACGAATCCAGAACGAACAGATAATGTGCTCTAAATGGATACAAATATGGACAGATTTAGGAGGCACACTTTCTGATGAACAAAGACCATGTTCATTAACATGAATGCGCAGCACTGCATGATGCAATTACAGCTTTCATTGACTGCTTGGTCAGTGTCATGGTGGTTTTTATTTAGGCTATTTGTTTGTTTATATTTTGGGAAATAACCAGTGGAATTTGTTAGAAAATATCACAGGCAGGTAAATACAAAAATAATAACTGCAAAAGCAGGATTATTAAAAGAGTCTCCTGCACATCACTAGCTGAGACCAGTTATGAACTCGAGTGATGTAGCTGAGGTTGAGGAACTGTCAGAGCCAGAATTCACACACCATGCTGACAGTACTGGCATCTCTACATCAGAGTTTTTCCCCAGTGAGTTCAAGTGTTTCCGGGGGTGATATCCATACTAGTAGGGTGCATTTTTAATAATAATAATAATAATAATAATAATAATAATAATAATAAAAACCTTCTGGTTTAGGCCACGCCCAATCTGAAGACAGATATGGATATTTGGAGCTCTAAACGGATACAGGTCATGTCATTTTTTAACCCCTATGATGTACACACTAATTTTTTTACATTCACATTACTATAATTCAAAAGTTAGAAGGTAATTTACCAAGTGTGTTTGATCTTCAGCAATCCAGGAAATTTGCACTTTGCTATTAACCATCGAGAACGACCCTTCTAGTCTCCTAGCAGACCGATCATGTGTAAAAGGGTAGAAACCTAAATGTTCATTAGTTAAAAATTAGCTCTAAATATCAAATGTATAATCGTACATACTGGTCCCATCATACATGACTGTTCTGTAAGGGAATAGCAGTGAAGGCTGACGATATCAGAGGTTTCATGCTTTCAAGGGGTTGCTTGAAAAAGGTCAAGAACGAGAGTGATTCAGTTAGTTTCAGAGATGCTTCAACTAGTGATTGTTATGTGTGAGAATAGCAAGATCCTAGATAAATCTGCTGCCCTTTTCTTCAGGATGTTCCCTGTCACCACCATTCCCTGTAATTTTCTGTCTCAGGCCAACGTCATAATTATTGCCATGGAAATAAAAACGTACCATTAGAGAAAACAAATGAGTTGTGTGCCATGCGGCTTTGAGGGAAGATGTTACAGGAACGACAAACAGGTAGACGAGAGCATGTAATCACAAGTGCTTTGTTACCGACACCCAATGCCTATGTTTTCTTCTGATGGCCTGCTATTCAGCGCGTGATTGTGAGTGGGTGAGCGACTGTGCCCCTATAGTAGATATGTCACCTCTGATTTAGACGTTGGGTTGCCGTGACAGTTTTATAGCTCAGGGCAATACAGAACTCTCAAGTTCCCTGATGCCCACCAGCAGGAATGAAAAGCCTGGGCTGAAAATCAATATTGGGGTTCAGGGTTTATTGCAGTGAGTCACCCAGATCAAACTCTTTCTGTTCCTGAATCTACCCTAAAGTACATAAAACACTCAACTTGGCTTCCTGTGTACTGGAAACTTTTAGAAGAATTTTTTTCTCAACAGTATGACCTATTACTCATTACTCATACTGTAATTCTGTATTGTGATTCTAAAATAACTAGTGTCTAATATGCTTTTACGTGATATTATATCTTTGCAGTAGGATTATTAAACATACTCATAAAATACCCATTTTTAAGTCATCGTTTCAGTACTGATAATTTATTACACCTCCATCAGGAAATTCAACATATCCACTGAAATTGGCTTTCTAGGTAAGCTCTTCTAAGGAATCTGATAAAAGTGTTTCTATTAGGGTCATAACCTATTATGAAAGTATTACTCTCAATGAACAGATGATGCATTCTAAACAGATATAAATACAGATATGAACACAAGGTGCACTATTTGATTATTATTATTATTTTTTAGAAAGTTTGCCAAAAAGGTTCAGAGGGCATTTGCTTTAGATTTGTGTGCATCAGGACTGGGATCCTGTAGGATGCAACACAAACTTTGCAAGCTGGAGGTTTTTACTTTCATGCAGGCCTTTTCAGATGGTTTAAATTAGGATACTAGCAGGTTTATATTTTGGGAAATGGAGCTAATTGTTAGACGTCGTGGGCAGGTACATACAAAAATAATAACTGAGCAAGCAGGATTAAAAAATAGTCCCCCAGGCTCCCGAGTGGCGCAACACAAATGCGTTCATCCTATCATCCGGACATTGAGAGTTAGAATCTTGATTGAGCTTTTGTAATATGAAAATATCGTCTACATGATCAGCTTTCTGTAACCTCAGCATTTACAGTCAGTTTTATACTGCAGAATAACATTCCTGACAAAAGTGACTATGTTGCTTGAGCAATATATATATATTTTTTAAATGGACTCATATTTCTGCTCTGCTGAGTAATAACTTATACTTTTTCACAAGCTTATTAAAGCGATCTTATACACTCTTACAGACATCTATATTTGCTGTCAAAGTGCAAGTTACATGATAATTGACTGCCTGATGGCTTAATAATAGTAATGTATTATAGACACTTGGGTTTTTAAAAGGAATTCCTTATATACCTCTACCTATACCGGTTTGTTATTCGCATTACATAAGAATTTGCACCACTGTTGAAATGTACAAAGTTTTCCGACACTTAATCACTATCTGCAGAGCACTGCAATAAAGCTGTTATTTGTCAACAGACTCAATTCAATAATCTCTCAAATGTCAAATACAAGCAAAGGCTCATATTTCACTGTCATATTATAACAATGTTTTCTTTTTATTTCCTCCCTCCAGGAACCTTCTAGACAAAGACACATTTTCCAAATCAGACCCAAGTGAGTGCTGCTTTGTGCAGGGTTTTTCATTTATTATAATTTTTTATTTTATAGAAGCCTCCATTTATGACATATAGACATGTATATATTTCTCACATTGTTCTGTAATGTCACTGTTAGGGATTTGTAGAGGCAGTGGATGCATGTACAGACTTTATTGTATAAAGTGCAACACAAACAACCAAAACAGTGAAAACAAGAAAACTCTTAATAAATAAAAAAAAAAAAAAAAAAATGGATACAAGGCAAAAACAGGCAGACTATGCGTGAGGCTGTGACACACATACACAACAACACACACACATACACAACAACACATACACATGACAACCACAAAAGCTTGACAGTGAAACACCCAAACCAGAACATAAATAGGGGTGCTTATTAGGGGTAACACAGAACAGGTGTGAGTGATCAGTGGGACACGTGGCATGGTCATGTGACATGCTGGGGCTGATGGGTAATGTAGTTCAGCGCCTCTTTGGCACTATCATGATAGTCACATGTAGATGCTAGTGATTTCACAGATTTTTAGATACATTATCCTTAATGTCATTATGTATTACTCAGTTATTTATCTTAAAGCATATTGTTCAGTAACTACTATGAATTATCCAGTGCTTATAGTGAAATTTACAGAGCCGCTGAGGTGACACGGTGGTTATTATTTAATAAGGTGTGGCCGTGGATTAATATTGAAGCCAAAGGTTAATATTTTGAGGCTGCAAACTGTATTTATTTTGCAGGAATGGGCAAAAATGTTGGTGAAATGGGCTATAGCAAGTTGCAATGCCAGTCCAGTATTTCTTGATGTGTCATCTCCATGATTAGGTTCCTAATGGGCATGATTAGGTTCCTAATTAGGTTCCAGACTGGGCTAATTCAGTTGGCTTCTCTGTATTTCACTTATTTTAAAATACACTGGTTGCTATGAGTTAAGTAGGTAAGTACTTTGTTGCCATGAAATAGATAATGAGAAATTCATAGGCTTAATATTTTAATTTGTAGCTACACATTATTTGCAAGTAAATATATAGTTACCAGATTGAGAAACATGAGTGTATTCCCTAACAAGCTAATGCTTGACTAGGTTTTATATTGTATAATTAAAAGCAAAGAGTTGCAAGCTAGCTAGCTAGCTAGTAGAGATTATATTATGCAGACCAGTAGCCAAGGTTGCTAGCAAAAGCTAAAGTAATTAAAAGCATTAGTTGGTGAAATGGGGTTCACTGTCACTGTAGGTTCATTCTCATGTTAGTTAACGTTAGGCTAGTTAACATTAATATTGTATATATTAAGATAACATTATTCAGTATTCAAATGCTTTCACGGACTTGGGAAATGCCAGCTTGGAAAATCTACTTGAACAGTCTTACCAGGTTATGAAATTTGACTTGTAACATGACCTTTCACATTTTGTAGTTGTGAAAATTGGTGAACTTGATTGCATGTATTTTTTAGAATTGTTTCTGAATAGCTGTTTGTAATAATCGAGTCAGGAATAATTATGTTTTGGCAGGTTTTTAGTAATGTGCTACAGGCAATGAAAAAAGTGAAGTCTAAACATGGAAAAAAATATATAGTAGTTGAGGCAATTCAGTTCTCATATCTGCCTAATTGCAAGGAGTGAAATTTTTTATCGTAGTGAATATCTTGTATATCTTCCACCAAGCATTTGAGTCATATTTACTAGTTCCCCATTTGGTATGCCTGATTTTCCAAAGCTGCCAGATTAAAGAGAATATAAATAGTGTACATTGCTACTTTTTTTTTTTTTTTTTTTTTTTTTTTTTTTTTTTTTTTTTTTTTTTTTTTTAACCCAACTATGAAAAACATAAACTACGAGGAACTTAACACCAAAGAGGTTCTTTGAAGATGGAGGAGCTCAGGGAGAGACTGGCGTGGGCTGTCGGCACTCACCAGCCTGTCAACAACTGATATTACACCACACAGATGCTTCAGTGTGTGTGTGTGTGTGTGTGTGTGTGTGTGTGAGTGAGAGAAGCTTTTTGAAGTTTACTGAAATTAGAGAAGTGTGTACAGATGTTCGTATGTTATCAATAATTAAATTAATAATTATTCTCTCTTGCCATAGTGTGTGTCCTGTATACACAAGGAGTCGAGACGAAGCAGTGGAGAGAGGTAAATAGACATAAACACAAATAAAGTGACACAACGAACCACATCTTTATGAAACATTTTCCTTACACATACACCAGCAAGCCTACTTTCCAATTATGAAACTTGTCTTTGAAGAGCTGAAGGCTTTCAGCTCAGCACATCTTAGCTAATGACCAAAGTCAGAGCCTCTGTAACCACATGTGGTTGAGTGTGTGTGTGTGTATGTGTTATCGCTCCACTCCTCTGTACTGTCAAAGCTCTCTGGAGCAATTCTCCAGTAACAAGCGACATACTCTCACTTTCACCGCTTCTGCTCAGGCATTATTTACTGCTTCTAATATAGTGTATGAGAAATGATTTCCTTCCTCATTCTGTTGCTGTATGGACAAGCAAGTCAGACTTCTTTCCTATTTGACTCCATGCCTGCATGCTGATGATAAATTTCCCTTGTTCTGAATATTGCATTTTTCCAGTATTTTCCAGTTCCTGCATTCTTTTCGCCCTTAAATGATAAGATTTAATGTTTGTGGTACCCAACAGTGCCAGTTATCCCTGCGCTCTCTGATAAAGTATCCAATCGATATCTGTGTTTTAGAATACGTTGTAGCATGTCTGAATAGCATCACCACACCATTCAGCAGCAGCTCAGCAGCTTGAATAATAATGTACAAAATTATTACAAAATGAAATGCCATCTTCCAAAACACTAAAATATTCTTTCCAGAACTTCTACTTTTTCCCATGGGCCTCAGTGTTATCAGCTGCATGAATGCAAATATTTTCATCAGCCTTCCAACACTTCTACCTCATTTTTGTTACTTGATTCTCAGGGCTAAAAAGAGCAGCTTCATCATTAGCTATGAACAGCTATGTGCTGTTGATATGTAACGAAATTATACATTAACTTGCCTGTTATTCACATGCTTGACCATTAACTTTTTCACTTGCTACATGCACCCTAATGCGTGACCATGTTGTATTTTAATGGAAGCTTTTTGGTATGAATAATAAACGATGAACAGCATGACAGGGTGATAAGTGATGAACACGGCTGTTTAACAGCCAGAAAAGAAAATGAACCCTATGTCATATTAAATTTTGTATGTATGTTTAAACACCATACACTTCAAGGTGGTGGGACGCACGTCAAGGATGTATATGTATAGCACGAGCTACTTGTTCTGAATCCCACCTCCTGCTGCACTACACACATCAGCCAAGACGTTGACTGGCTGGCAGCTAGAACTATTTTAATAGGTGAATGAAAGATTATCTTTTCCGAATCAGGAACAGGCAGGTATGCAGAAACACTGATGAAAATTAAAATCAGCGCAAAGCTGTTATATAACCCTTCTGCTAGCACAATGCATGTAACTAGCTATCTAGCCCACCAGCTAGTTTTCAGCCTAGTCAGGTGTCCAGGCAACCAAACTGTCCAAACCGTAGTACTGGACAGACACTGGAGGTTTGACTTGCCAAGTGGGCTAGCTAATAAATTTTTGTCCACCCCCAGAATTACCATCATTTTTAAAATAAAAAAGGATTTTTTTTTTTGTATTTATTTAAATTGAGTAGGCAGTCTTTAGACAGCATCCCAGTTTAACCCCTGATTATAGGAATATGTTTAGTCTTAATGTTAATAGATACCATGTAATAGCACTAATTTTATAGTCATATGTCTGTAAAGGACAACCCAGAAGTACATTCTTACAGCACGGTGAGCGCAGAAGGCTGTGTAACTAAAGACACAATAAGGGATGCTTCAGAGTTTCTTGTCCTGATCTGACATGACAGGTGCCTGTGTTCCGGTTTCTTCAAAAAGAAAAAAAAACCCTGTAGGTTTTGCAGACAGGAACACAGAGGCAGGCTTGTTCACCTGCAGGACATTTGTGTGTGTGTGTGTGTGTGTGTGTGTGTGTGTGTGTGTGTGTGAGAGAGAGAGAGAAACTTAGCTGTCTTTTTTTATTATGCTGGTATTCAATGTGACTTAGAGGAGAGGTATGTCATTAAGGAAGTGAAGCCATCACAGCGGAAAACTGTTGACTTAATGAGCTGTTTGTCATACTTTCCACTGTTGCTCGTCATAGCTTAGAGAATTACACTAATTTCTGGAGATTTAAGCTACATTCATCAAAATATTACGATACAGAAGTCAGTTTTGCATGTAATTTTGCCTGCATTGCATATTTATTTTCTAGTCTGGTGCAAATGCACAGTCACAGATTAGTGATACACACACACACCAAAAAGCAAAAGGTAATGAATGCTAGTATTAGTCATTGCCACCATGCTATGCAGTTTCACTGGCTATAAATATGCAGATGAGCTGATGTTTCCCGCTGATCTGACGATCATGACCTTTTCCGTATCATTTCTTATTCCTTAACAATACAGAGCATTTATTTTGAAGTCTTCCATGTAACCCTGCCAACTGCCAGTGCAATCCCTGAGCAACAGACCAACTTCCTGTTACAACAGTCTAGCAAGGTGTAAAGTGTGGACAGCTACATGTTATAATGGTTCAGTACTGTCAGTAGCCTTGTCAGGTGCCAAAGTCTGGCTGCATCAGCTAGTTTAGCTTCTGTAGGCTCTACAGCACAGAAATACGAGGAAGACACATTGCTGGAAGAATGTTTTGATGCTCTGTTCAGCTGCATATTCTGTAGATGCTGTTTGTAGTTGCAGTTTCAGATGTCAGAAGCTAGGCTTTAAAAAATTAATAGAAGAAATGGAAACTGTGTGCAAAAGCTCATACCATTCTTTAATATGGACCTTTTAACCACTTTTGCTATTTGAATATCCACAACTTAAATTCAATTTAAATTCTCAGATCATACTATTCAGTAGTGACTATAAATTAGTGAGTATCTACAGTGACACTAACAGCATGTATGTAGTATAGTTATGAGCCTGAGGACTGTAAGTCTGGACCCACCGACATAACATAAATAATATTTGAATATCACTCGAAGAAAACATCTGATACTTTTATGGGCAAAATTAAAACACAGGAGGTTACTGCAGTCTTATACCACAGTGCTGTTGCATTCCTGATTCTGATTGGTCAGATGGTTGATTAATTTTCTATAACAGCAGGGCTGACACATCTGGCTGTAATTCAAATCACAGGTTTATATTAATGCACTCATCTGAATACATTTCATGCTTTTTCTTATTAATATTGAAGGAGACAATGTGTCTTTCTTTAACACACAAAAATGTGTGTCGAATCAGTAATTTTCCTATAACAGCGTTGTGTTTTATTGCTTACATAACTACAGTGCAGCTGATTCAAACTGACATGGATGTGGTTTTAAAAATCTGTCAGAAAAACTCTAACAATGTATCAAAGAACCAAAAATAAACTTCAGAAAGAAAAGTAGGAAAGAGTCTTGTCTTTCCCATAATGTCATTTAAGTGTGAGTTTTTGTTAATATAATGCTATTTATATCCAGTATTGAAGAATAAATATATGGCCACATGTTTGCTGTTGGGATTGAGTTACGTTGAATAGCTCAGGATTTTCATACACAGCTCTGCTGAGCCTTTTTGAGGACTAAATTGGGAAAAAGAATCGATTTAAAAAAATCATTTGATGGGAGACAGGAATGAACTGCCTGTGTCCTGACATTTTCTGACATTCATCACATGATCGTTCCAAAGGCCTGTTTAAAATTGCACGATTACCTAGAGTTAATTTTATTCTGCATTTTACATGCCTTATTTGAATGAGTTTGGATATCCAAATATTTTAACCTTGCTCATCCTAGTATATCATGGTAGTAGGTTTGCTCTCAGCCTCTTAATGCACAAAAGGTAATAAAATAAACAGAAATTTATGCCACCACAGTCCTTCTGTTTCTTTGGAATCTGATTCTAATGGGCAGCTTGTTGATGCTCACAAACCTCATGTGTCCTCTGGAGCAGAAACATTGCTTCCAGCCCATATGACTGCCTTGTGTTCTGGCTTATGTGTATATTTGTTGGACACCCAGAGTAGGTAATGTCTTGGCTTAGCTTTCTGGCGAAAGATTTGTTTGTGTAGCGGGTTCTCAGACGAGCAGCTTCGCGTCCGATTCTCATTAGATTAGTCCACAGTGTGTGGGCACCTAATCAACTCCTAATTCACTCACTTACCTTTTGTCTCCGTCTGCCGCTGCTGAGCTCATATACCCGAAATCCTCTTATTCAACACTGCACTGAATTTTAATTTCTCTATACACACGCCATTCCTTTCCTATTTGCAGATATAAAAACATTTTTACTACAGCTTTACGTCCTATTCAGACTGAGATAATATTGTAAATTGTGATGAAAGGTAGGCAGTTCATATCAGCAAAAACACCTTCAATACTTCTAATCTCAGTTTAGAATCCATGGTTGAGCCTATTTGTGCAGGTACTTTTCAGTCCTGCTCCTTTATTTCTCCAGGTCTGTACATTTTGTATGAGTAATTAGAAGATGCAATTAGAAGCCTACACCAATAATTACAGAATAATACAGGCTGCCTTAATATAGAGCAGTTTTTAGCTCAGAGAGCAAGCCTCGTGTTCTACATGGTGTGGTTTTTACCACAGCACTACTGTTTATTCTAATTAGGTTTTTTTTTTTCTTCCCTCCAGTAAGAAGCAGAGAGCCTACACACAACTACGTGAACAGTGTTAAGACACAGAGATTGTATGATTAGGGTTATACACTGAACACAAAGCCTTGCTTAAAAGGAAACACATTTACAGTGCTTATTCATAGTCATAGAAGACACACATAGAAAATGGAAGCAAACCAAATTAGCGAAGATTGAATTGTTATTAAAGGGGCGTGATACATTATGTAATTAAGTATAGATATACATATGAGCAGTGCATTGCTAGAGGGGTAAAGAGCTACAGTGAAAATTAAAGGTGTTCAGTGGCTTGCATGCAGTCGGACAGGAAGGAAGATTGGCCCAAATAATTATTGATTTGGTATTTAATGGATGTGTTTATAACCCAGCCACTGGGAGTGTACTCTCAGTGCATCCGGCGTAAAAACCTGTGCCAAATAAAACATGTGGACCAGTGATCCGCTGTGGCGACCCCTAATGGGAGCAGGTGAAAGAACAACAACAACAACAACAGCATTTAATGGATGTGTTTGTAGAGCCAAATGGTACCTGCTTAGACCTTTCCTTATAGCTAACACAAAAGTACATATACATCAAAGGCTTATTCCAACAGGCATAATAAAGACTAATTTTATCAATTTTGCTGTCAAATTGACATAGCACTTGAGTAAAGTGACTGATCTTTTTTAACATAAGACACTTTCCTGGCTGAATTATCTTAGAGCTTCATGACAACTGTCTATACATATGTACTGTCAGAGTACTTAGTGCACTCTCTTGTAAGTCAGAGAAAATGTATGTAACTTCATAATTTCATGATATTGTCCTGGGTTTTCATAGTCTGATTCACTTTACTTATGGAAGCCCTGAACCACGTGTTGGTTTTTGAAATTCTGTGTTGGTATTTTTACCAGATATTATCGATTAGATGCATGAAAACCACAGTCGTTTTGGTTCTGGTACGGAAAAACAGTGAATAAAAGTGTTTTTGTCTGAAAGAAGAGGGAATGGGGCTTAAATGGAGAGACCAAAGTCTGTGCTCTACCGTGTGAGCATCTGTGTTTTGGGTCTAGTGGAGGGGAAGGTGAAACATGACATGAAATGACTGGATATTATACATATTTTTTTCCCCATGTGCAATTCTAACAAACATTTTGCTGCACTTTATTGGAAGCTTACAAACAAATAAGAATGTTGCCGTTTGAAGTACAGATGAATCATGCTCAGTCTGACCAAGGACCTGATCCCACAATATAAAACAGTCCGGTTTTGATTTCAGGTTTTCTTTAAGAGATGTCTAACATGTGCAGTGATGACCTGAAGACACTGTACCCTTTAATTACATTCTCTCATTTAAGCTTCATAATCAGATTGAATGAAAATGAACTTAGTAATAACTCACCAAAATTTAAACCAATTTTCCATTGGCAGAGGCTAAGATAAGCTTCTTAATTCTTTTTAATTAAGAGACAGTCAATTCAGATGTTTGTCTCACACTAAGTAATTCGTGCTAATAAACTGAAACCTTATGGAAACTAACTGACTGAATGCTAGTGTCTAAAGTTCAGACGATTCATTCAGTATCAGAGATCAGATTTAAGTACCTTTCAGTGAATTTAATTGTAATCTTTAGGGGAGGGGCTCATTCCAATTATTTTGTCTGGTTTGCCAAGACAAGTGTGGCAAAATAATGGAGTAGCATGTTCCATGCTGCTTTCTGCTGGAATTTAGGGGCAGTATTGGCTGAAAGAGCCCCTAATTAAGCAGGTGTAATTGTCACCAATCTCCTGTGGTCTTGAGCTCAATGAGGGGGCCCATAGCTGTAATTAGCCGTGGCACACAGGAGCTGTGATCTTCCTCTGGCCAATCTTGCCTCAGCAAATCAAGCTTTAGTGTGACAGGAAGAAGGGATAGTGAGAGGGAGATTGGAAGAGTGAGGGAAAAAAAGAGGTTATACTGCCTTGTTATTCTTGAAAAGAAAGCATTTCCTGTGATTAACACTTTGCTCTTCAGTTTCTCACTATTGTGTTTCCTTATCCTCATTTTCTCCGTTTTCTCTTCATCCCTCATAACCTCTGCCTCTCTCTTTTTCTCTATTCTCTCTTGTCTGTCTCCCTTACCCTGATCACCCTGCTGCCCTCAATTCATTCTCCAGTTTGGCAGAACTGAGGTGATTGACAACACACTAAATCCGGACTTTGTCAGAAAGTTCATCCTTGACTACTTCTTCGAAGAGAAACAGAACCTCCGATTTGACTTGTGAGTTGTTCCTTTTGCGGTTATTTTGATACATTCTTTTGCACCATGCCTCTTGGTTTGAAACTACTTTTCTCTTCCCTTGGTTTTTTCATCTTCACTTTATTTCTTCCTTAGCCTACTGAACTACAATAAAGGCTGATATTGAGTCTGAATACTTAATAAAAAAATGGTACTTTATTATGATTACCTTATAAATTTACTTTGAATTTCAGTTCTTTCAATGAAATATTTGACAAAATGTCACTGCATTGCTTTTAATAGCTAGATTTGATAAGGAAAACTGCTAACCTTTGTGTTTATAGGGGTTAATCAGAATACACTGTGATTTTCTATTTTTACTCCAGATGCAGCCTCTTTTCACACTGAGTCCACTCAAAAGACTTAAAAGAGCCTTTGAAATCTCACTAAAAGCTCCTTTTATAGCTATGCTTAATAAACTGATAGTGCTCTATTTTATGGCCCACTGCCAGATGTCTTTGTCTAAGAAGAAAGACATCATCCTTAGTTCAAATTGTCAATTAACCTAGAGGTGAAACTAATCCATTCAAATATTTAAAGCTATCTGAGTTGAGCTGTCATGATTTTTAATGTTCTGTGCTTCTTTTCATATTCAGTATTATTTTCCTTTGGATAAGTAATATGACAAAGAAGATAAACACTATTCACACAGAGAGAAGTCAAAAGACAAATTACAAGGTGATGATTTAAAATGGTACTTTATTTATTTATTTATTTATTTATTTATTTATTTTAAATTTCAGATATGATGTTGACTCTAAAAGTCCAGACCTCTCAAAGCATGTGAGTACTACTGATCCGAACTTGCGGAGACGTGAAAGAAAAAACCTGATAAATGCAAATCAAAATAAATACTCAGTATCCAAATATATTGTTGAATGTAATGGAGCACTTTAAAAATCATTTAAGATTATTTCATATACATATTTATCAATTTAAACCACCTACTTCCTGTACTGTCCTTAAGTATATGGTATATAGTATACACACACATGCATCTTATTGATGCTTTTTGAATCCACATGCCTACTATAATTTATAAGCCACTTATGACCAATTATGCTTTAGCACCATATTTCAGATGCAGATGTTTGCTTAGACACTAGTGGAAACAAAAAGTATTCAATAGAGTCATCATAGATTAACATAGCATATATTTGGATACATTTTGACTTGCATATTTTCCTCCACGTCCCTCTGTTCCCATCTTGATGGATGCATGTTTGGTTATCACCTAGCTCTTCACCTACAACAGTTTACCTCATTTCCCCTGTCCTGATTTAAAAGTCATCGGTTGTACAGTAATGGTGTCTTCTGGCCTTGGTGTGGCCACCGTTTTGTTTGTGTCTTATGTTTTCTGTTACATGCTGTGCTCTGTTGTTAACATGGCTGCCTGCACTCCTTCCCGGAAGCCCTCAGAGTTCAACGTACGTCTAAAGCCTTATTTTTTAATTACCGTAGTTAGAGTAGAGAGCTGTGGGGCAATGGGGAATCTCTTTAACTCCTGTATCTCATCTACTATATGTACATCTCCACCACCCTGTTCTCTTGTTTCTCTCCCCTCCCTCCCACTGCTTCTCCAGGATTTTCTTGGGCAGATGTTTTGCACCCTGGGCGAGATTGTCGGCTCACCAGCAAGTCGATTGGAGAAAACTCTTGGGTGAGTACAATGACAACAAATTGAGGGTCAGAGTTACTAAAATTTATCTTGGTCTGATTTTGTGCATATGGTATTTCTGATACAGATGTAGTAGTGTAATCCATAGGGTTTTAGGTGACCAAGGGTTTTGCAGATGTACAATTTGGGGGGAGACTGACAAGAAATGTACCTACCCCAATTTTTAAATATCTTTGATTGATGATTGATTTTGGGTGTCGAATTAAACTAAAATCCATTTTAAAAAATTATTTTTTTTCCCCCAAAGTCTGCAGTTGAACCCGTTTCAGTCAAAATCTTTGTTTTGATGAAGCTTAGCAAGATTCGATTACCTCAGTTGTTACTGTTTACAATATGTTTAAATTTATGTATTTATATTTTTGTCCTGAACATATGATTGGGCAATAGCTTACAATCAATGATGCTGTAACTATATTTCCTAGTGGATGTTTATTAATGGTCATTAAAACCTAAATAAGGACAGCAAAGGTGATGTAGTATATCTATTTCTTAGGTCACTATGGTTACAGATGTAATTCAGGGCCGATTTAAAGGCTGTCTTTGTGAGCAGTACAAGCCACTTATCTTGCTGTTGCGACTTTTGCACCCCAGGCCTTGGTGCATTCAGTCACAGTCATATGCCTACATTCAGTGTCTGTGCTGCTGAGGTTGTGTCAGTTACATCTTTTCAATGCTTCAATTGGCCTCGATAATGCTGACTCAATTCCTTTAACTGATGGCTTCTCAACTCATATTGATGGACTTTCTTGAAAACACTAACAGCCATGAAACACTACCCTGTGCTGCCTTACATCCCTTCTTCTCGTGCAACATGCTGAACTTGTGGCTCTGACTGAAGCATGTAAACGTGATCTGGTGAAACCTTTCTAAAGTTATGCTTCTGTTGATAAATAACTAATCTGAAGTTTCTTCAGACACACCAACAAGCATCAGAATCTGAAGATCAGCAGCAGTCTCCTGGATCCTGACTCATTGTTGCCGAATGTCTATTCTGCAATCATACTAATTAAATTGAGCGTTTGGTACAACTCAACTGTCAGCCTCACAGGCATGAAAACGTAATGTGTCATTTTTGTCTGTTTAAATGTTTTGTAATCCGTCTTTCACCCAAATAGTAACTAGATCAAAAGTTTTCCTCGCCTGACTTACAGACTTTTTAGGACCAGAGACAGTACACTGCTTAAAACATGACCAGGGCAGCATGTTTCACTCAACATGATGTGTATATTATATACCATTTGATAATTGAAAAGTCAGGCACATTGTTGGCAAAGGCATAATTACAAAAAAGCTAGGCCAATCCAATTCTTATACTGATGAATTCAGATATGACTGGTTTTGCACCATTCTGACTGGTTATGGCCAAAAGCAGGAGCAAACTTGATATGATTAAGATCATCAAGGGGAGATATGGATTATTGTGGATTAGCTACATATATGAATGTGTGAAAACAGAGCAGATATGGGTCTCTATTCTATAACATATAGTCTATTATGTTATGCCAGCACTCTGGTAGCCAATCGTAAATGGCTTCTTTTTGACCACCAATTGCATTAGATGGGGTGTAGAAGCTATTATGTTTTGGCCTATAGTGCATTTATGTAGGGAGTAGGAAGCTACAGCTGACTAGTCATATGATTCCACTACCACAGAAACAACCATATAAAAAGGTTTGTGTTGTCAAACCTATGACGTGAAACATATGATCTCTGTTCCATAAAATGTTATGATATGGTAGCACTCTCGCTAATACATTACTAATGTGTCTTTTGTTTGGCTTAGACCCCTACCAAGACAAAAATTTGTGAACTATAATAAAAAAGAAAACAAACAAACATAAAAGCCTTATTAGCTAAATTTCAGGAAAGATAGCTACCAAGGTGAGCCACATGCCAATCCTAAATGGCTTCTTATTGACCATCAATTCAATCAGATAAGGTGTAGAAGCTATTATGTTTTGCCCTGTATAGTGCATTTATGTAGGGAGTATAAAGTTACAGCTCACTGGTCAGATGATTCCATTACCATAGAAACAACCATATAAAAAAGGTTTGTGTTGTCAAGCTTTTTCTATGCTTGTTATGGTGTAACACACACGTGTGGTAGCAAGAGAAACCTGAGAAAATGTGTTATTTTGTGTTGCTGGAGCCAAAGACCACAGATTATTCACATCATTATATTAGTGAATTCAAACCTATGTTTGATATATCATCTTGGTGTTCTGGTTTATGGTCATATAGGTAGGAGCATGGTCCAGAATGACTGGAAATAACTGCTTAGAAGTTTTGCCAAGATGACTGCTGAGTGGGCAGACTACACTATAAGAACCTCACCACACAGTACAACGAACCTACATACTGTACCTTATCTACTGCAGAAAATAAATGAATAAATATGCCAATTCCAACAATATCCTGATTTCACATAATAGTTCTGGTTAGAGAGGGAGTAAAACATATCTAAAATGTAATGACAGTAATTTAAAGTAATATTAGTAATTTTAAGAATATTTTCATAATGAATTATCCATACATTTTTTATGAAATAGTGACTGTGCATTGGTAAAATTTACCATAAAATTTTAATCATATGACAAGCCATGTACTGTGAGCGTTATGCACCCCACTAAGATTGAAATGAAACCTATGCTAAAATATCTATTGGACTCAGGAGTCAGAAGATTATTAAATTTTAACAGACAAAAAATAATAAAAGAAAATAAATTACTAATGGAGTGTGAGACAGTGAAAAATGTACCCTGCAGCACCATAAGTCATACTCCATAAAAACAATTTAAATGTCTTTAAAATACCAAAATAAAAACCCATAAAAGGTTTTACATTAGTAGTGGATTAGATGTACATTTCTAGCCCCAGCATGTTGTCCATAGAATCATTACTATAACTTAAAAGAAAAAGAAATTATTCTGATTCTTTCCATATTATTGTGAGCTGATGAAACAGATTGACTGATGAGACTTGATGAGGAAGCTTCATGTTTTGACCTGATGGTCACGCCATGTTGGGTGAAATCACCAGATTGTCCTTATCTGGAATAGCAATATGCTGCTGCTGTTCTTATTTGTTGATATTTGTAAGGGCTGTATTAGCACAGCACATGGCAAATTTCTGTACATTGTAAATTGTGTGTCAAATTTGTGCCGTAGAGTACCAAAATCATAATGAACATGACCTGAAGCTTTTTGGATGCTTAAAAACCTCTAAAATATGACCACAACCAGGATGCGACTATATAGTTAAAATTTGTGAAATGGATAGGAGAAATCCATTATTCCTGTATCAATTTGAATAATTGCAAGAAAACGAGACATGCCTCTGCGTGTGCAAGCTGCTTTCCAAATTCGACCAAAGCTAATGCAGTGTCAGAACTGAAGAGTTACTGATGCAGAGATGGTGATGTGGGGATAAGGACAGAAATTATAGCTTTCTGTGTCAAGTTCAAACAAAAACAAAAGAATTTCATAATAATAGCATGACCACAATACTTGTAAAAAAAATAAAAAATGGAAAACTGTTTCACATATGGAGCATTTAGTCTGTTTAGCATTTAACATATGGAGCATTCAGTCAACTAGAAAAACTATTTCAAATATGGAGCATTTAGTCTGTTTGAATGCAAGCCTGGTGTGTTTTTCACCCTTGGCGTTTGTTTAGGCAGGTGAGAGCACAGCAATCACACTCGGTGGGGATCAAAACAACCGGTCTGAAAGCATCTAAGCGAGGTGGTCTTGGTCCAGCTTCCTCAGGCAGCCAGTGTGAGAGCGATGCCAATGAGAGAGTGATTCAAACCTGAACCAACCCAACTGCAAAAAAAAGAAAAAAAAAAGTCATGTATTTTGTATTGCTGGCAACAGACAGAGCTGGTCAGAGCTATAGCACTGCAGAAATGCATTGTGTTCTGCAGATTTGGACTGATGAAGGAAAATAAACATTGGATGTGAAAGAGAAAATGTTTTAAACTATTTCTATAATTATCTAATCATTCCCTTGTTCCATGTTCTCCCTGCTCAGGTAATTTTTGTGATATCTATGCGTACTTATCAAATCTTTTTTCTGTCGACATAAATCAGAAATGAAAGTGGTTTTTTACAAGTACTTTCTCAGCGTGGGTTGTTTTGATTATGGTATAAATATTCTCTAACTTGTTTGCCCACCCTTTGTAACTGTATCCAACCTGTTTTCATATCAGTTTAAACTGTTGTGCTGTTGATGCACTTCGTAGAATTAAGTTTTTGTAGATCAATAAATCTAAATGGGGTTACAATAGGGGTACAATTTCCTATTTCCTATTCAGAAACCCTACATAAATAGTACATTTGCATTGGAAACAGATACAACAGATATTTATTATTTCAGTGAAACTTTGAGTGAGTGTTTTGTGAGTTTATGTGTTTGCGGCTACAGTGTTTGCCACTGATTAATGTGCAGTGCTAAATATTTACTCCGGAGGCCAACACACTGACAACAGGCTAAATTATCCTCGGTCTAGCTGTGTGTCAAAGAGATTTGGAGGGGAAAACAGAGTGTGCGTGAACATGAAGCTCAGTGTTCTGTCTTCTGACTGCACAAACTGCTGCATTTTCATCATTCTCTCACCTATATGCTATGGGATATAGCCGAAGTCTTCAGACTTGTATCAGACTTAACAGAATCGAATGCTTCATGTTCTTCGCGAGAGTGTGTAGGTGTTAGACTGAACTGTGCAGCAGCTTTTCAAAAAAGATTAGGGAACTTTTATGGAGAAAGTATCTTGCTATTCTTCTCTGAATGATAAATGTAGAGATGAGCTAGACAAACAGATCCAAATTAAGTGATACAATTGCAAAAGCATGAAAATAAAACAGGGCATAAACAATTTTAATTCCAATTTGCTGGCTCTCTCTACCACCATGTATAACTCTGTCGTGTGTGTATATATATATTTACATATATAGCAAGTGAAATTTTAGAGAGTATATTAGCAAGTGAAAAATATCTGGAATATATGCAAATTTGTCAATATAATTGTATTATAAGACTATTCTATAACAAACGTGGCCAGTGTGGCTTTCTCATGTTGTAACCCGCTCACCTCAAGGCTTGACATGTTGTGTGTTAAGCGACCCAGCTGAGGTTGGTCAAGCCTCAGCTTGGACCCTAGCAGCTCCCATGGATCCGCTCTCTTCAACCAGAGGCATCTAAGGATTTCTCTGCTGCCTCTGTGTTGTTGTAGATAGCTCTTCTCCTTCTTTCTCCTGTGATGCCACATGCAGAGTATGCATTACAGAACATATGCCTTATTGCCTTGCAAAGCCTCTGCACCACAGGCAGACTACACAGGCAGACTACACAGGAAGCCTGGCTTGCCCTAAAATTTCATTAAAATACAGCAATGAAATGTTTACCATTACAGTACAATGTCTATATTATTCATCAGTCTTGGTGGAATTCAGTATAGTAGTGAATCAAATGATCAAATATCTCACTGCAGTATTGTGCTGTTTGTTCATTAACTCAAACTGTTTTCAGTGGACAGCAGATCCTGTGTGAAAATCTCCTTTGAAGCCCCAAACACAGAGCCAACAGACACCCAGTGTAGTTTTAATTTATTAAAATTTGTCTACATGGTGTTTCAGTGGGACAAAATATTAATGCTCATTGGACAACAGGCTTTGGATATGTTATTTTGAGCCATGCCCGGATGCACTTGCTTCACTGGGATTGATTGGGAGTGTGGGTGAATGTGTTTTTGCACAGAAAATAACATCTCAACATTTATTGGACAGTGTGCTATTTGTTTGTTCCACCTCTGGACATACATATTTTCCTTATGATGATTGGTAGCTCTCTCAAGGGGCAGAACCATGGGAATTAACATGAATGACCTCTCAAATTTAAACATATCAGTGCCATTCGGAATGCTTGGAGCCTGCAGTGGTGGTGTAAATTGTAAATATTGTAAATAAACTTTGATTATTTGTGTTCATTTCTGAAATTTGTTATTAGTCTAGCTAGCTAGCTATCACTTCCTTCTTCTGCTAGCAGCTTAGTGGCTTTTTGGCATGAAATGGCACACACTGCTATAGTTGACACACTGCTTTAGTTGCAAAAGCCCACCAGCAACTGGCAGTCCTGTACGCTGATTAGGAGCTGCCTTCATTGTTGGGCTGGCTTCTCTCCAGCTCTGATGAAACAGAGACTGCTTCAAAAGTCCATCTGTGCAGCAGTTGCGGCAGACGTGCCACTGCAGATAGACTCCCCAATTGTGTGGAACACCTGGTTGTGCCACCAGCGGTACCTCCCTTCCCCCAGAGCTTTCCCCCAGCGGGCAGTCTGGTGTTTCCACCGAATCTCAGCAATGCAGGTTGAATGGACTGGGAAAGATATCGTAAACTGCCTGGACCAAGAACTTGATACGGTGTAGTCATGCCCTCCACAGGTCCATCCATAAGATCTTCCTTTCCGCAGCGTGTTTCAACTTGTCCAGGCACCTTGTTGTCTCATCCCCACTGCTCTGCTGACCGTCTCTTCCCCAACAGCCAATGTGGCCTCCTTCTGGACATGTTGCCACGTTTCCCTGGGCTTTGTCATACCAGGGGTTGTGAAGGATCTTAGTCCAGCTCTTCCTCTGGCCAATGGTTCCACCAGAACTCCATAGTGTAACTGAGACTCTGCCATTCTTCACTGCCACCCTGCCCCAGAGACTATAGCGTCATTTGATTGGCGATATTGCAGCACCTCTCTTGCATGCAAGACCTTGAGCTCCTTCTTGAGGGACTTCAAGGGGATCCTCAATTTGCAGGTGTATCCATAAAGGGCAATGCTTCTCAAGCTCCTTGACAGACCCAGCATTCTCCTTAGGTGGCAGCTTTCTTTCTCCTCCAGATCTTGCACTGTGGAGATTGGAAACTCATGGAGAAGAAGTGGCCACAGGGTTCTCTGTAGTAAAATAATTGCCCAGAAGGTGCAGTTGTGATGATTCCCACCTCCGGTCTGTACCATTCTGATGTTGGTGACCCTGCTGAGACTCTCAGTCCGAAATTACTGCTTTAACTAGAACATGGTTTCTCTCCAGTGTCTCCTGCACCAGCTTGTGGGGCATTGAGACAAATGCATTGGCCAGGTCTACCTACAGCACCACAAGTTTTTCAGCTCCTTCCTGATGTGGATTTCCTTGACCAAACTGTTCTACATATAAGGTTTCCTTGGTCCCCTTACTTCTTCCACACCAAACCTCTCTGCCCTCTTGCACACTATAAGGGTTGTAATCATCCATAGCATCCCTTCCATGTCCATGTCTGGCTATTGCTTCCAGGACCGTATCCATGTCTACATCAAACTTCTGCTACTCAAATGTGTTGAAGGATTGAGGCCACTTGAATCTCCTCTTCTTGGAGTGACTGCCTGAAGGGACTGTTTTCACCACATAGAGGCTGTAAGCTCTGTGTGTAGTGCTTGCTGTTTATCCTTGTATCTCATCCTTGACTTGTGAATCTTATGGCCTCACTTATTCTTGCCACACATACACTCGACAGTCATCTGCCCTACAGTCAGCTGTAGGCCGTTAATCTTGAATCTGTCCAGGGCACATTGAGTGATATAACCTGGGATCCTCAGGGGTTTCCGGTCTTTCAACATCTGACACCCTCACCCAGGTGACCCAACTGAGGGTGATCAAGTCTCAGCTTGTTACCTAGCAGCAGTCTCCCATGGATCCTCTCTCTTCAACAAGAGCCATCTAGAGGCTTTCTCTGTTTCCTCTGTGGTGTTGTACATAGCTTTTCTGCTTCTTTACCTTTTCCTGTGGCACTCCTTGACAAGGTCAATCCTTTTTCCACTCAAAGGCTTCCTCCATGCATTCTTCCCTAGGCACATTTAGCTTCTGCATGATGATGGTATTTGTCATTTTTGACTCCAGAAGGATGTCAAATATGTCATAGGGACATATTAACAACTTGATGTTAGAGCTTAAGTTGCCTGCATCAGTCCTTTGTTACTTCCTCCTGCTTCTGTCACTTTATCTCTCGTTTTCTGGACTGCTTATAAAGCTGAACGCCTGTCAGCTGTTTGTGTCAAAGTTACACATAAGGTTTAGACCTCTTTTTATTGTGTTTAGGTTTCTTGAAATGCCAAAACATTATTGTGTGTGGTATAGCCTGAGGTTTTTGGTTTCACAGTGCTCTCTTTTTTTTCTCTGCCAAGATTTAATATCTAAGAACACCACCTCACCCCTGCTTTCCTCTCAAACAAAAGTACCATCTATGCTGTGTGTTCTGTTTCCGCTGCCATTCTGGGCTGCTTTTAATTGTGTTGCCTTTAATCTATCAGAAATTATACAGCGCATTAATTATGAGGCAGTAAGACAGGTTTGATGATGAAAAAGAGCAACATGTGGGAGAAGAAAGGAGCCAAATGGCATGTGAAATAGCACAGAGTGACTGCACTGAGGTGTGTGTGTGTGGGGGGGGGTATAGTGGAGGTACAATGTGACCATGAAAGGGTAGTTGTGTGTAAAAAGGAAGGTGGGCTTTCACATGATGATTCGATGGAACAGCTTATGAATTTAACACACTGTACGTGCCTGAATTAGTTAATGATTATGATGCTTAAAATAATGAGGCTATATATTTTTATAATGTAATCTAAGAAGATTTTATGAGTCTTTTCAGCTCACATTTTCCAGTGATTGGTTTTTCACATAGCGCTCAGGTGACTTTCTTTCTCATTCCACTCAACACTTAATCAATGAGGCAAAAAAGTACTTGAAATGTTATTCAAAGAACACCCTTAGCTGAAATCTCTTGAAATGTTCATTCAAGCAGTAGTGGAAAATATTTTGAAATGTAGACTGCAGCATTCCCTGGGGGAAAAAAAAAACAAAAAAAAACAAATCAAACAATTCATCTTCATTGTTTGGGGTTCTTGTTTGAGAGCATGGATTCAGTGTAGACTTTATTTTTGCTTTATATTTTCTATGCTGAGATTTTAATATTAAAAATGAGAATTATATTGTGAGCTTGATTGATCCAGGACCCAGACGTAATCCTTCCTTTCTTTTGCTAATATACAGTGCCTTGTGAAAGTATTCGGCCCCCTTGAACTTTGTGACCTTTTGCCACATTTCAGGCTTCAAACATAAAGATATAAGACTGTAATTTTTTTGTGAAGAATCAACAAGTGGGACACAATCATGAAGTGGAACGAAATTTATTGGATATTTCAAACTTTTTTTAACAAATAAAAAACTGAAAAATTGGGCGTGCAAAATTATTCAGCCCCCTTAAGTTAATACTTTGTAGCGCCACCTTTTGCTGCGATTACAGCTATAAGTCGCTTGGGGTATGTCTCTATCAGTTTTGCACATTGAGAGACTGAAATTTTTGCCCATTCCTCCTTGCAAAACAGCTCGAGCTCAGTGAGGTTGG
>CM040994.1:6223731-6293076 GCA_022985145.1 Pangasius djambal
CATGCTCTATTGGGTTGAGATCAGGCGACTGACTTGGCTGTTGAAGAATATTCCATTTCTTTGCCTTCAAAAAGTCTTGAGTTGCTTTCGCAGTATGTTTAGGGTCATTATCCACCTGCACTGTGAAGCGGCATCCTATCAGTTTTGTAGCGTTTGGCTGAATGTGAGCAGAGAGTATAGCCCTATACACCTCAGAATTCATCTTGCTACTTCTGTCAGCAGTCACATCATCAGTAAACACCAGTGAGCCCATTCCATTGGCAGCCATACATGCCCATGCCATAACACTGCCTCCACCATGTTTGACACATGATGTGGTATACTTTGGATCATGAGCTGTTCCTTTCTTTCGCCACACTTTTCTCTTCCCATCATTCTGGTACAAGTTAATCTTGGTTTCATCAGTCCAAAGAATCTTATTCCAGATCATGGGAGGCTTTTTTAGATGTTTTCTAAACAAGTCTAATCTGGCTTTCCTGTTCTTGAATGTTAGCAGTGGTTTGCACCTTGTTGTAAACCCTCTGTATTTACATTCATGAAGGCATCTCTTGATTGTAGATTTCGACAATGATACGCCTACCTTCTCCAGAGTATTCTTGACTTCTGTTGTTGTTGTGAAGGGGTTTTTCTTCACCAAGGAAAGGATTGTGCGATCATCCACTTTATTTGTCTTCCATGGTCTTCCAGGCCTTTCGATGTTGTTGAGCTCACCAGTGCTTTCTTTCTTTTAAAGAATGTACCCAACTGTTGATTTGGCCACACCTAAGGTTTTTGCTGTCTCTCTTATAGATTTATGTTGTTTTTTCAGCCTAATGATGGCCTCCTTGGACTTCATATTGGTAGCTCCAATCGAACAACTGCCAAATGCCAACTCAATACGTGATATCAACTCCAGACCTTTTATCTGCTTCATTTGTCTTGATGTAACGAGGGAATGGACACCACCTGGTAAAATAACTTCTTGTCAGTCAATTGTCCAAATACCTTTGAGCCCCTGAAAATGGAAGTACTTTGCTTAAAATGGCTGTAATTCCTAAATGGCACACACAAAAACTGTCACTGTCTGAATACTTCCTGACCTAACTGTACATAATCATATACTATTTCAGATTTCCTTCTATATTTGTATATCACCATGCTATTAGTTAGAAAAAAAAAAACACTGAAATTGTTTGCACTGAATGAATCATTTAATAAAAGCACATGACACTGTTGGAAGTATGATGCAGACGTGCACTTAAGACGGTCGGAGTTGAAACACAGGTTAGACGAGAAGAACATTTTCCGTATGATAAACGCTAAAAATCTGAGCTTGCCCAAAAGAAAATCTATGTTGCTTTCAGCAGCAGTCTGAAAAACCAGATGGATGGTATCTCTTTCCCACCGCTTCAGAGAGCCATCATCTGCCTAATAGGCAACACTAGAATAACACAATTTGTGGCCAAATCTCCTCTAATAACTGCTAGAACAGATGCTCAGCCCGATCCTCACTTGCAATTCAAATGATATGCTTGGTAAATGTTTAATGTAAATACTACATCATTGCAATACGATAAAGCATAACCTCGCTCTGCATTCAGCAAAAGAAATGGGAAAAGGGTCCCTTTGTTAAATAAAGAAAAGGATTAAGAATACATGAAAGGAGGAAGATGAAAGACCTTATTTCCAGCTGAGGAAAGGCAGCAGCTTACCAGGAAAATTATGAATTATTTTGCATGCAAGCAACATTTTGTTTTATCATGTGTCGTAGAACGGACGCAGTGTATGAACAGAGTACGCAGCGTCCTGCAAGAAGCACAACATAAAAACAAAGAAAATCAAAATAAAGCAGGTTAAGATTTAGAAGGCATTTAGGAGGTGTTTCTCTCCTTTTTTGCTCTTCTGAGAGCTCATTGAAAGCAGCTTCTCTGAGTAACTTAATTCCCTGATAGCTCATTAATCTCCCAGTTCAAATTCCTCTAATGTTGCTCTGTGCCTCTTCATCTCCTTTTTAAAAAAGACTTTGTGAAGTCTTATGTCTCTCACCCCACTAATTAGGGAAGAAAAGTTGTTCCTTTCTTACCACTTCTTTCAAAATAAGATTGCTCTTTGCTTACTCATTTAAGGCCATCAATTCACTTAATTTAGTTACGTGTTTTAGCAACAACAGTCACTAGTGAATCATTCAGCGAGAGAATTAAATGTTCGTGGTGTCTCATTCACGTTTACAGCATGACCTTTTCAAAGAGCAATGACAGAGGGACAGTTTTTGCACAGTTCAGTTTATATGGATCATGGCCATCTGTAAATATAGCCTGTGATTTTAACAGCCATTGCCGAGGCTTCTCAATATACGTGCCGGCTAATCCAATCATGTCAGCGCATCATGAGTGTGCATCAATGCAAATCATTTGGCAACCAGCCATGAAATTAGGTGCATGCAGATAGGTGTCCTCATGAGCTCCAGGAGCAGCGTGCTATAATAATCACCCCGGCAAAACGCAGCACAGCCGTTTTATTGCTTTTGCAAATATGTCTGTCTAGAGTAACAGGAGCAGCATGGAGGGGATGCTGCATTGGTATAGTCGTTTCGGTCACTCATTGAGAATTTGTGGCAAGGTTTACAGCATGTATGCCGTACAGCAAGTCAAACCACTCGTCTCTTAACTCTCACAGTGAGACGGAGCCTAACGGTGTATATTCACAGAATTCACAGAATCACAGCTTTGGGTTTTGTGTGTGAAACCTTGCTAACCTGTGTGGATTATTTTCTTCTGTTGTTACTCCTGAATAAAGCATATAGAAATAGCTACAGGTCCTTTTGTGATTAATTAATAGAACTATGTGTTAAGATCACAAAATCTTACATTGATTATGAGGGTTCGTGATAGTTGTGCACACGGGGCGGAGTTTGACCGAAACAGAGACTGAGTGATTCTGACTATGCTCTTTTTTTTTTTTTGCATTATATTGGCTTGAGTGAGGAGCAGACTTAATCCAGTGCCACTGCCTGACTGAAATTAATTAGGAATGAAATTCATGGTACCGATTAAATCGACATTTAGCATCAATGAAAAGTTGTTTTTTTATTTTGCTCAGACATTGAAGGAGACAGCATCTTAATCGGAGACATTGCTTATCTCAAGGACCAAATTATTAATGCATAAAGTTATGAATTAATTAAAAGTGAGCTGTAAGCATAGCAGGTGCTTACTTGGTCGGCTTATCCTTCAAACCACTGGCATGATTTCTTTACAGGAGAGTGCATCAAATTGGTGGTATTTTATTAATTTGACAACTCAAAATAATGAATTAAAAGCATGACAAAATACCCTACAATGTGCACACGCATTATGATTTCATGACCTTGGATTAGCATCTCCTGACCACATTAATTTGTGAACACAATTAACAGTAGTAAAAGTAATAAAATAATAGAATGTGCTGAATCAACTGCTATTTTATAAGCTTCCACAAAATGGGATGCCATATTGTTTATTTTAATGTTCTCATTCATAGATCATCATATTAGTCTTTTTAGTCATTTTCATTTTTAAATTCTCTTGCTTTTATTTTACACTGTGGTACAACAAAACACCATTTCCTTCTTCAGTCCTCATTTTCGATCCTACAGGCAAATGATTGTATTTAAAGGTGGTGGTCTATTGAAAATCCCATCTCGGTCACATCTACACAAGAAAACTCTAGCAACCTTAGAGGCATGAACTCCTCATTTGCATAATCTGAATGGAGAGCCCAGAAAATCAATTTAAGCACGTGCATAACCCGTGTAACTTTGCCTGCATAAATACTGATGCAACTTTTGGACATAAGTCTTCTACACTGAATATGGACTTATACACTTAGGTCCGGAAGTATTTGGACAATGACAGAGTTTTTGTGATTTTGCCTTTATACACCATCACAATGGATTTGAAATAAAACAATTGAGATTTGATTGAAGCGTAGACCTTCAGCTTTAATTTAAGAGGTTCCACATATATATGGCATTTACCATTTAGGAATTACAGCCATTTTAAGCAAAGTACTTCCATTTTCAGGGGCTCAAAGGTATTTGGACAATTAACTGACTAGGTTAATTGACCAGGTGCGGTCTATTCCCTCATTACTTCAAGACAAATGAAGCAGATAAAAGGTCTGGAGTTGATATCAGGTATTGAGTTGGCATTTGGCAGCTGTTCAACTGGAGCTACCAATATGAAGTCCAAGGAAATCTCAATGCAAGTGAAGGAGGCCATCATTAGGCTGAAAAAACAACATAAATCTATAAGAGTGATAGCAAAAACCTTAGCTGTGGCCAAATCAACAGTTGGGTACATTCTTAAAAAGAAAGAAAGCACTGGTGAGCTCAACAACATCGAAAGGCCTGGAAGACCACAGAAGACAACTAAAGTGGATGATCGTATAATCCTTTCCTTGGTGAAGAAAAACCCCTTCATATCATCAACAGAAGTCAAGAATACTCTGGAGAAGGTTGGCTTATCATTGTCAAAATCTACAATCAAGAGACGCCTTCATGAGTGTAAATACAGAGGGTTTACAACAAGGTGCAAAAAACTGGTAACATTTAAGAACGGGAAAGCCAGATTAGACTTTGCCAGAAAACATCTAAAAAAAAAAAGCCTCCCATGTTCTGGAATAAGATTCTTTGGACTAATGAAACCAAGATTAACTTATACCAGAATGATGGGAAGAGAAAAGTATGGTGAATAAATCATGAGCTGTTCCTTTCTAAGTATACCACATCATGTGTCAAACATGGTGGAGGCAGTGTTATGGCATGGGCATGTATGGCTGCCAATGGAATGGGCTCACTGGTGTTTATTGATGATGTGACTGCTGACAGAAGTAGCAAGATGAATTCTGAGGTGTATAGGGCTATACTCTCTGCTCATATTAAGCCAAATGCTACAAAACTGATAGGATGCCGCTTCACAGTGCAGGTGGATAATGACCCTAAACATACTGTGAAAGCAACTCAAGACTTTTTGAAGGCAAAGAAATGGAATATTCTTCAATGGCCAAGTCAGTCATTTGATTTCAACCCAATAGAGCTGCTTTTCATTTACTGAAGACAAGACTGAAGGCAGAAAGACCCACAAACAAGCAGCAACTGAAGGTGGCTGCAGTGAAGGCCTGGCAAAGCATCTCCAGGGAGGAAGCTCAGAATTTGAGTTTTGAGAACATGGGCTCCAGACTTCAGGCAGTCATTGACTGCAAAGGATTTTCATCCAAGTATTAAAATTATGGTTATATTTACAATTATGTCACTTTGTCCAAATACCTTTGAGCCACTGAAAATGGAAGTACTTTGCTGAAAATGGCTGTAATTCCTAAATGGTAAATGCCATATTTTTGTGGAACCTCTTAAAATAAAGCTGAAAGTCTACACTTCGATCACATCTGGAGTGTTTTATTTCAAATCCATTGTGGTGGTGTATAAAGGCAAAATCACAAAAACTCTGTCATTGTCCAAATACTTCCGGACCTAACTGTGTATCAGCTATTCACTATCTGAAATCTGTAGGAAGATGGTACATTCCCTCATTACATCCATATTTTCAGGCTGTACTTTACAGCTCGCAAGCTGCTTAAAACTTCACCTGATCTTAAATCTCTTAAATTTGTATCGTTCATTGCCAGCATTCTGCTATATATGCAGTCTGTAGTGACTGCCCACCCTGGCGAGTTTGATAAAGTTGCTTTCATTTTGTACCTTTTGTGCTTTCGTGATTGGAGCCAAGCCTGCGGTGGAGCTGTATTAACAACAGCAAGCTTGTCTTGTCAGATACCAAATGGGGGCGGGGGCGGGGGGGGTCGGCAAGATGAATCCAGCACCCGCACGCCTCAGCCTTCAGCAGTATATAACACAGACGTGACAGGAGACAGGACAGGCAAAGTGTGGTGCTAAAAACCTGGGTTGTGGGGTTATAGAAAGTGTATTAAAACTATGAACTGTAGCCTAGTTGGGTAACCTTTTATGCTATTTGAGTAATGCTACACATGATAGTCTTCATCTACCTGAGACTTGGCAATGAACAGATATCGAAAGATATCAAAATTTCCATAAATTTATTATATTAACAAATACATATTTAGTGGGCTCTTGTATTTTGTGATTTCTCTCAGCTATACCATATTTTGCTTACAATTGGTATTTATAGGGTTACATAACACATGCACATGACACCTGACATAAATATACATATTATTTATTTAGGGTTATGACACTTTCTGGGCTGTTTGAGTGTCATGACAACTGACAAATATCTTTTGGAAGTTTGGAAATTAACCTCATTTGGCAGGTTATGAAGTATACTGAGCTACAGAATCAGTTGCCACGACGTTCTAATGTAAGTCAGCTAGAAAGTGACAAGCTGGTGTCATGTAGCCCTATGAGCATCTCATCTAAGTGAAGCATTGCCATATTTTTCTTTAATTCAGTGAGGAATCAATGGAGAGAAAGATGTCTCTCTAGCTTTGTGTTGTTGACTGCTTACATAATTGCTTAGTTCTAGTTTAATTACAGCAATTAATGTTCCATATCCTTGTGCAGTCTGAGATATAATAATATAAAAAAGGCATAAAGATCAGTAAAGTCAAAGAAGAATGAGTTGTACTAGTGTTCAATCTGGAGATATGATACATTCAGTAGAATATCAGATAGAAATAGCAGACATAGAGCACAGTGTGTACACGTTACCAACAGATGATGTGAATGTACAGCTCTGCTCCAGAGTGCCAATAACAAACTTGAAATCACAAGGAAAATAACTTGAGCTTTCTATAAAAAATTCAATAAAATTTTTTATGTGAACAAGGCAGTGCTACTGGATTCAGGTCGAACTACATCTTGTTCTGAAGCATTGCTGGGTTTCCACAGTTACAGAAATGGAGATGAAATAAAAACTGCACACAACTGCTTGCTTTGGGTCCCAGGAGAATATGAAGCCTCATTATCTTCCAAATATTAAATGTGATGTGGAATTTGTGGAAATGTCCATGTCCAGGTTTTAATTAAACAATCACATGCAAACTGAACTGTGTGCATCATCTGCTTCCCTTTCCTTAATCTGCTAAATTGGCATACCAATGAAGATCATGTTAATCCACAAGCTTGGCCAGGAAGCCAAAATCTGTTCCTTGCTCCCAGATGTTTTTGCTTGGACATAGCATTATCACATTAATGAAAGAAGATGCTACAGATCCACTGAGGAATCAGAAATCATAATGGTGACATTTCATTTTACCATTATGTAGCCTTGTGCTGTTTTACTACTACATACATCATGTGATGGTAGGTCTATAAATCAGAACAATCAAAAAAAATGCCATCACTAGATAGAGAAGTTTGGGTTTGTCAGGAATCACCTTCTCAAAAAAAAAAAAAAAAAAAAATACTACAGCTCAAAAGACTTATTGTGTTTACCCTTCTCCAGCTTTTTCTGAAATTGGATTTGGAGAAGGATGTCAGGTCATCAAGGATGTGTGGCCTTCTGAAGAGTTGTCCTGCAGAGGTCAGGGTTATCATGATGATCGAGACCTGGGAGACGGGCCATTTCACCTATTTTTGTCAGTCAATAGTGAGCGGTGGCTGGTTTCTGTTTTGACAGGATGTGATGGCAACTGGTGGCCAGCTGTGGTAGAGGGAGCTTGACCTTTTTTGAGCCAATCATTTGAGAGTTACTTATCGATCTTCCTGGTCTCTGTATTCGTCCTTTGGGACCATTGCCCCAGAGGACACAGAAACCATTGACAGTCCATCAGCAGTATTGTCACACCAATACAACACTATTGGAAAGTGGAAGAGACATTTTAACGGTCAAAACACAGCAGGCATTTCCCATTGTAATATAAGACCATGATGTCTTTCACTAGAGCTTGCAGGGTGGGAGAGCAAGAGTTCTCAGAATAATATCAACAATAAATAGAAGAAATTTGTGCGTTTGCCTCTATAAAGATATGTTTGTTTTGCTACCCTTAGTGCATTTTTGAGCTAATGTGTCAATAAAATGCAAGTCTATAAGACAAATAAGAACTGAAGTACCAATAAGATTAGTGGGCATATAGTAATCCATGTAACATTGAATTAAATAGCTACATTTGGGCATTTGCTACAACACAAGATTAAACTCGTTATGTGAAAAGGAAAATGGAGCAGTGTACCATTTTGTCAAAAGTAGCTTGTTCCTGAAAAAGCTACATTACTTTGAAAACAACTCCTTTTGTAGCTAGCTATATGTGGACTGTAAAAGATAAAATGTAATTTCTCAAATCCTATGACTTTACTGAAACTCTTTACCCCAAGATTTTCCATACATTTTTACTGCATCTCTGCTTTGAGAATGTCTTTACCGTCAAATTCAATACAGATTTTTACTGCCACAAACCATTATTGCCTACGAATATCTCAGTAGGCTTGACCTTTACCTGATGCATCTCTTATAATCCCTGCTTGCAGTGTTTCAGGTTTTTCATATCCAACTTTTATATCGTGACCTTTTCTAAGGGTTTGGGACAGAACAGGTGTCATTGCATTCACGCTGATTTGGCATAGCAAGAGGACCTTTTCCGTACATCAAGCCTTTCATAATATGGACCTGTTTCATCCGAATAAGCTATAATCAAATGTGTGTTTGAAGGAGGAGGCTGATAACCAAACTTGATTTCCTGATAACCAGACTTGGGAAATTAAAGCAAATATTTTAGTCTTTTTACCTTGTTTTTGTTTGTGCAAGTCTTAAATTTGGAGACAAATGGCTGCTGCATGGTGATGTTTGAAGATGTTCTAACATCTCGGTGTGGTGTCAGCAAAGTTTTATATTCTGTCATATTAAAACAAAGTCTCTGCCAAAACAGATTTGGGTTGGAGCTTCAGCATGGGCATGACCAACATGCTTCCACAGAGCCTGCATAGCCTGCATCTGCCTTTATTTCTGCCGGAGGCTCCCAGTGGGAAACTTAGCCATCTGGAGGAAAGCAATGCTAATGAAATTGTTATGCAACTCAAGCAGGGATGGGCAAGATTTGTTGACTCTGGAGGACAGTGTGCGCAAACCGCTGGGCACCCAAGTGTTATACTATAAACTCCACTGCATGGTTTGTGGCTTTTATTGTCAGCTGTCTTTCTGCCTCTGGTCACTTCGTATCCTTATTCTGACTTGTCTGAACACCGATGGAAGAAGACTGAGGCACTATGAAATCCTTTTATAATGTGTAACAGGAAGTAAACTAATAAAAAAAAAAAAAAAAGCTTATAGTTTCAGGGTGGCAATAAAGAGAAACATGAAGCCATGTTGCATCTGATTTGTTCTAAAGATCTTTTCGGGGACTACAGCAGGCTTTGTGTGCATTTGGAAGTTGGTTTTATGCCTCACTACTGGACACCTAGCACAGTCATGCTGTTACATCTGTTTAATTCTCACTTTGTAAGCGTTAACACTCTGCCTTGATTGCAGGGGGATCCCTGGGAAGAAGTGTGGAACCATCATCCTGTCGGCAGAAGAGCTTGGAAACTGCAGGGTATGTGTACCAGTGTGCTTTATATTTACAAACATGGTCAAATGTATGGTTAATAAAGGTGTCACTATACAGATCTGTATACACTGTATATAGTGTATGCTTGTACTCCTGCTAGTGCTTAAATACAGTAAATGGGTATGCTAGTACACCAGCAAGTAGCACTGAGTTCCATATTCATAAGAGGACCGCAGGCTCTTTCTAGAGTAATTACAGGTTTTTACTAGATTATCAATCTTTATAATTAATGTGATCTTCAATGGCATCTAAGATTTATGGTATAATTAAATTCTGAGTTGACAGGTTTTCAATGACAGGTTGGTCTGTTTTCGCTTTGGTTAATGGTTTCCTACATTCCTCATCTCATTAGGTGGTGGTTGGCGGTTCACTGCTATAACTGGGGTTGAGGTCTGTTGTCTAATTAACACATAAACAGACTACACTTTGGATTACATACAGTGCGGATAATAACTTTGTTAACTGACCTCACTTCTCCCCCTTCTTCTTTTTATTTTTGTTGTTACCATCAAAGGTTTCACCAAAGCTACACATTCATATGCAGTTCTAAGAAAATGTGCAATTTAAACTCCGCAGCAAAAAATGGAAAATCCACAGACCAAAGCCTACTTTCACATAAATGAACCCCAAGTACTTCTCTAACAGTAAATATATGCTGTCAGTGGTCAGTTTATTATGTACACCTACGTTATAGCTGTACATTGGCCATTTTATCAGGTACCTCTACCATGTAAGTGCACTTTGTCTCTATTTTTAAATTCCTTGATGTCAGTGCTGGGTTAAGAAACAGTTTGCCATCCAAAAATGCCCAACCAACAGTTGTGTTATGGTCAGAAACTGACACTAATGAGGGGCTAGAAGATGATTAACATACTTAGAAAAAAACATACTTAACATACTTAGGAAAAAAAAGATGAGTCTCTAATTGTACACAATGTAGACTAACAAGCTGACAACAAGGTTTCTTCAGAAAAAGCTCATGCAGTGGAGGTTCTTTTCACTGCAAAACATGACATCTTGGCAAGTGAAAATATCCTGAATATAGTCAAATTCATCTAATATTTCCTATTATAAGATTACAATAAATAAATCAAATATAATATTATTAAACCTATTTCTAAATATTATTTCAAGCTTTAAATTTTCTTATTTGATTGGTAGATAAATTTCCTTCTTTCTAGAAATAAATGCTTAAAATGCTCAAAAAAGTGATGAAATGCCCAATTTTTTGGGCTAGTTTCAAGGCTTTTGAGGTGTATTTGGGCCGGAAATTTTGCGGAAACCTGGCAACCCTTCTTAAAGGTGATGGTAACATGGTAACTTGCTTTAAGGAATAAAGTTCAACAAAGGTTAAGCACTTAAAATGTGCTGCCAGACAGTATGCTGGATGACTGGATGTTTTCGATTCTCAACTGCCTATTACACAGTTACTCTAAAAATTAAGCCTATAGCATTCTAGTGTGATCTGACTTCATGACTTCATTCAGTTTGAGGCTATGTCAATGTATGCCGTCCTGCCTCAACAAAATCTATGGAAATGTATCCATGAAAATTACTATACAAGGACATTTCTATAAAGATTTGTATGTAAGTGCCTAATTCCATCTCATTTAGTGTTTAGAATCCTATTTTTCATTTTAATCACGGCTTTCAATAGTTTATATGCTGAAAAGACCCTGCACGTCTTTTTTTTTTTTTTTTTTTTTTTCCCCCCGTCTTTAATATCCAGATGAAAGCCTTACTGAATGTCCGTGAGTGAGAGATATTGATAGGATCTGTTGGTCTATAAGGCAGTACACATTCATCATTTGAATTACCAAGTAAATTTAAAAAAAAAAAAATGGATCAATCCAAATCTTGTGAGTTTCAGGTTAATTTGATCACTTCTGAGAACGATCACAATCTAAATTAAATCACAAATTTATTTATAGAGGTTAGTGGTGCGGTTAAAGCGCCCTTCTCTCTTTGAGCTGCTCTCTGATACGAGAACAGGCGCCGGACATCATTCCACTGAAACACCTTCATTACAATATCAAAAGGATTTCTATTGCCTGCCTGCTCTGTAGATCAATAAGAGAGCTCATTTGTAGTTTTTTTTATTCTCTGCGCCACCCATCTTTTACACACAAAAGCTTTCAGTCCATCTTAGGAACAAGGAGATATCAAACAAATCATGTCGACTAGTTATACAGCTTCTCCTGATCCCTCGTCTGTGGCATAGAGGCCTCAATGGCGCACAGAATATTCATCCCTCAGCTTGATCCAGATGAAAGCCACTAGTGTAAATGGGTTTAGAAATGGAACACTGGCTACCTGTTATGTAAGGACTAAAACATGACAATGCTGTTATAGGAAAATAATTAGTGATGGCTTGTTGTGATGTGGCTTGACATGAAGAGAACTTACTCTTACCACCTCAAAGTTGATTATTTTCCAATAACAGCACATCCTAAAGTGTTTTATTCCTCTTATACAACAGGTAATGAATACATTTTTAAATGTATTAAATAACACAGCAGCTCCTTTTAAGCATTTGTAGTTACATTTAATGTTGTGAAAGCGCCAAACAACTCACCAGCCTCTCTTTTTTTTCTCTCTTGAAGTTAATAAGACAAAAAGTGTAGCTTATCATGTTCCGAAGAAAAGCAAGAAGCAAAGTCCTTGGTGTCTGAAAACCTACTGACTGTTACTAAGCTCCGACGATTGAGACTCCGTCCATAAATGTTAAACAAACATCTCGTTACAGAACGCCTCACCTTATCAAGGATTAGACATTCTTCTTTGTTAAATGACACATTTGTTATCCATTTTTGATTAGTCTTAGATTATGTGGAGCATACGGCATACTGTGAGTCCCTGTGAATGAGCTGTTACTATAGAAACAATAACATAGAAAGAGTGCAATAATATAAACCAGTGGCTTTAATTCTGGCACTATTGTCTGCTGCTTTTATAGAAAACGAATTAACACCTGACCAATCAGATTTGAGAATTTGACAGTAAATAAAGGTAACAAAACTATCTGAAACTAATGAGAGCTTTAGCACGGCAAGCTCTAGTTTTGCACTTAACCTTATTTGAGAATGTAATTTATAATGGTGATGGATGTTCCTGATAAAGGGGCTAGGTAAATATGCATGTATATGCAGTATGTGTGGGAGGCCATGAGCATATTTTTGCATAAGAATGAGTGTGTGTAGATTTGAAATTCCTTTAGATAGCTCAGAGGGGTGTAGAGTTTGCTGTTATGAAGGATCAAAGCACCTCACTGGATAATAATCAGCCTATGTTACGGGTGAAATGCTGCATGAATATGTTTGTAAATGCGAAGTCTGATTTGTCAAGCCCGCAAGGCAACTTCTTATGTGTGTGTCGATTTTTTTTTTTTTTTTGACTGTGCTTGGGCAAGGATAGATATTAACAACTAGAATTCTATCCAAATTTTCCACATGAAGGTGTATAAATTTGTGTTCGAATGTTTTTTGCTGCACTGTTCAATGTCGGCAATGTAGTCCAATATGTGGGAGTAGAACAGAAATGATTTTACCTCAAATTATAGGTAAGGACATTTTTTTTTCTCTTGTCACACAATTTACCTGATGCAATTTGTACAAAAAGTTACATGGGTTAAGGTTATGGTTAGGGGCAGGATTAATGTTTGTCCCTTTTCTTATAAATTTTTGTGTATGAAATTAGCCCTTGTTCATTTGAATTAAAAAAATGTTTCAGTTAATTTTTTTTCCCAATTAAGTAAGGAATAAAACATGGTGGGGCATGATGATCTAGGAAAATAATCAGCGATTTAAAATGATTAAAGGATGACGGATCATACATTTTTTTTCACTCATTTATAAGGGCACTGTGATATAAAATTAGCAAGTGGTTGTGGTACTGAATTTTGCTTTATTTTTTTGCTATGATCATTAAGTAGTAAAAATGTAAACAATTAAAATGTATAATACTCAAGCACAGTAATAATGTACAAGTACCATTATCTGTACAAGTGTTATAGTTACAATTATTACTCAAGGCAAACATTTCAATTTTTTTTCTTTCTGGCTCTTTTAACTGCAGTCTTGATCGCTGGTGTGCATGAATAACTGCAGGCCTCGGCTTGGCCGCTATGCACCCAAGACCCTTAAACTGGGCTTTTGAAGCCTCTGGGAGTGAGAATTGATCATTTTCTTAGTCGAGGATGCTCTTTTGTGTGCGATATGTACAGTACGCAGAGATGCATGATTATCTGAGCTCACCACACACCACGCTGAGGCTTAAGGGACGTACTTGTTGACAAAAAGCCACACTGATAACACTGATAGTATTGATTTCCTTTTCACAGCTGTAGGGATGTCTAGATCTTTTCCAGCTATATAGCCTCCATTTGTATCTTGCATGTGGAGGATCCTAGGGCTCAGAACAGGCTTAACATGATAACATCTTGTGTTGACTATTTCCCGAGAGAGGCCTGGTATGTGTCTGATTAAGAATGAAGTACACACTGCCTGCTAATCAGTCAGACCCAAATGCTATCATTCAGTCACCATTGTCAAGCTGAATGGTGATTTCAGCTGTGGTATGTGAGATGAGATCAAGGTCTTAAAAGTAATATTTCTCATAAAGGATATTCAGCACATATATCAGACAGAACCTGGCCCTTGGGGACACTTTACCTGCCCCTATTGAAATTCCGGTGTGCATCCTACCATTTACTGAGCCTGTGGGCTGTTTCACAGACCTATTTGGTATGCTGTTAACATTGATATTCAGAAGAATGGATTGCACTGCTCTGCTGATGAAGCAGATCTGATTCCTGCCCCAAAGACCATGCCATTTTTCACTAACATCTGGCAGAGTAATATGGCATTTTCCACGATCAGGGTGCATTGAAGTGGGTCAGATCGGCCTACATTTGCCTATTAGAGGCAGAGATGGAATGTCAGGTTTCTGTTGCTTTTGCACCATGTGACATGATAAGAAATAATTTCTTAATTAGCCTTTCAGAACATAGAGAAGTGCAAAGTACATGATTTAGGTCAGTGCTTTTCAACCTGAGAATGAGGTACTGAGAAACGTGGGTGGGCATCATATTTCATATCTCCATTTTTACCTGTAAAATAATCATTAAATATGACTTTATCAGCCAGATTTATGTATCATCATTTCTTTATTGAATTTTCTAATTCTTTGAATATGAAACTATTAAAATGTGATTAAGAAAGAGAACACAAGAGGGAGTGCATTATCATGAATATGTGACGATGGCTATGGCCATCTCTGGCTCTCGCTTTTGGCTTGCGACTGCACCCAAATCACGGCCATGATTTTATTCGCCATAACACATGATCTCAAGCGTTATATTGCTTTTATACAACAGTGTACAAAGTAAGGAAAAAAAGTAAAGAAACAAAGAACATTGATTCAAATATCTGTTTTTAATATTGTCCATTTCTTCCACCACAATATAGTCCCACCACAAGGGATTTGCTGCTATGCAATAAAGTAGAAGAAAAAATAAGTAGAATGTGGCGAGCCTGTAAACTAGTGGCTACTCTTTAATCTTACAAACAAAGATGGCATATGCAGTGTCACTTTTGGGCTGATGTCCGCATTCTAGCTTGGATATCAGAGGGGGAAAAAAGCATGAAACCGATCTTGTTCTATAACAAATGTAGACAGAAATGCATTACGTAATGTAAAGCAACATTAAATAGGCCACGTAATGATAACAGTAACCACCTAAGTTACCACAACAGCAGGCTTTTTTGTAAATCATGCCTATAGTTATGTATTTCTTCCTGTAGGGTCGCAGAGTAATTTTAAGAGTAATTAAACATGGTCCATATTAAAGCTGAAAAATGTTGGATAAAAAAAAAAAAAGAAAAAGTAGTATTATGCCATCGCTAGTTACAAATAGTTCATAGATTAAATGATTAATCATAAAATGTGCAGCAATTTGATTACATCAAGAAACTAATTGCAAATAACCATTGTGTTTACCAACTTATATTTATATTATATATATAAATATACAGATATACAGTTATACGGGCTCCTATTTGTGAAGATCTGAATGAGCAGCTCCTTCTGTAATCAGTGTGAACCCTTTGTGAAGCTGCAGTATAGGTTAGGTAGGCCTATTTTCTCTGAGTAGCAGTGTGTACTACCGTGTTACAGCTGTAATTGCATTTTTTTTTTTTTACATTGGTTGGGTCGGGTCCATCTTATTGTTGGCTGTGGAAGCTTTTGTGATTGGTCATTTGACCTGTGAGTTATAAAAGGCTGGAAAAATTCATTAAGTTGTGGGGTGGTGTGTGGCCATGTGTTGATCCCTATATCTCTCTATTATTGACTATAACTTCCCCTATAGATTGGCTTTTTTCTCCATCTACGGAACTGGTAATGTGGACAGTGGGGAGGAGGTGGTGGAGGTGCGGGTGCAAATCTTGCATGCATAGTAACTACCTGATCATGGTCACAGTGGTTTAAATAGGCATTTAAATCTCCCCCCAGTGTTTCCAGGGGCATAGTGGTAGGCTTCATATTTAATTTAAAAAGAAACCATGCCCACTTCAGATTTAAATGCAAATACAGATACTGATATGAACATTTGGAGCAATAAACAGATACAGAAACAGATAGTGGCACTGCATTACATCCCTCCATAATAATCTCTGTTTTATGCTTCGTTAATTTTAAAACCTTGTCATCGAGGAACCCTGGCCAACAAAACTTGTCTGTATTTGATGATAAAAATAGACACCGTCTGCACCGTTAAAACCTACGAGCATGTCATTTGCAGGCTGCAGGCTGCCCAGGCAACAGCAACACCATGTCGACTAACTGTAGCCCAGATAACAGACCTGGTATTCTAAGGATGTTTGATTAGATTTGCCAGTTCCTGTCCCACTAATCTCCACTGCACTAAGAGGTTGCATTGTGCACAACATGCTCTCCTCTTAAGAGCTATTGTACAATTTGTTGTACCACTCACAAAATGCTCCTACAGTGGGGCTTTGAGAAGACATGTATTCTTAATGGCTATGAGGGAGAAACCTAGAGCTGATACTGAATTGGTTTATTCAGAGGAAGAATAAATGAATTGTTGTTTTCTAGATTTACTGAATGCACAAATCTTGCCAACTTGTTTTTTTGTGTCAACTCTGTGGCAGGCTTTACTTCATGAGCGCTGCATAAATCTTTTATAAAGCAAAGCAGGAGAACTTGTGCAAAGTTTAGAAGACCTCATAAGGTGACATTAGAGGTTGTATATAATGTGAGTTTGTTTCTACATGAAAGAGAAAATAGTCAATTACCATTAAACTGGGTTGCCACTCTATTTTATTAATTTGGTAACACTTGTTTAATCAGCAACTACATCTGACCTTTATATGTTAAGAAATAATAAAATACACTGAATAAAAAAAATCTTTTTTTAAAGCAATGATGGAGTATTTATTGAAGCCTTATGTCAAAAATTGAGGTACCATTTCAGATATTCTGTAATGTGACTTTCACTTTGTATGCAAGAAAAGAGAGAGAAACTATTTTCAGTCTGTGACTATTTTTATTTGTTTTTTTTAACAACACATTTGTAAATCTTTGTGACCATCTCTATGATTATCATTTAATTGCTTTGCTCAAAACAACAAGCTCTTGTTCAGAAGAAGGATGGCAGTCCAATTCTAGATTTGACTTCTGCTTTTCATATACTAAGCTTGTCAGATGTAGTCCAAGCCATGCAACCACAGGACTGGTTCATGCTGGTAGATTTGTGCAATGCTTAGATTCATTTCCCCATTGCCCCAGAACACAGATGATTTTTTACGTTTGCTTTCCAAAGACAGGTGTTCCACTTAAAGTTCTACTCTTTGGTCTTTCTCTAACACCACAGATGTTTTTTAGATGTATGCAAGTGTCCTCGTCTCCCCTGATGGCCAGTACAATTTGGGACATGTCTAGACTCCTTGCATACATAACAGCATTCGGTCTCATGGTGAACTCAGAAAAGAACTACCTAACACTGAAACAGGCCACACCATTAATTCACTTAAGTCACCTGTTAATGCGTGACAGACATTATTATGCTTGCCAATCAGATTGAGCCAGGCATCTGTTGGGGATGTTAGGACTGATGATGGCAGATGCTGTTATAATTAGCCTAGGTTTGCTGGAGCTCTTTTCAAAAGTGGTCTATCAGTTTACAGAATGTCACAAAAAGAAACATGTCTTTGTCTCAGTAAGAAGGGTCCAGGCACTAGCTTGCTGGTAATTCAAGGTTTTTCTAACAAAAGGGGTCTGCTTGGGAGAGTTCGTCTTATGGGTACTGAGATGTTGCCACATGTAGGTTCACACCACCGTCAAGTGGCTCTCTACACCTTGCATCGAATCTCCTCAGGTTGACGCAGATGGCAAACCTCACTGAGAGCAACTCATCCACCACAGGTGCAGCAGGCATAATCTTGAGACATTTTTAAAATTTATAAAAGCAATGTTTATGAACATCTTCAGATGGCCCAATATAAGTATCCTTCTAATAACATATAACTTTTGAGATAAGCACGAAATATTAAAGATCAACAGTCTAACAATAATGATAATGGTTGGTTCTTTTCTTTTCTTTCTTTCATTTAAAGAGCACTACATAAAAAAAAAAAACTAACATTAGCCTAACATTAATCATCCATCATTGCTTTATAAAAGCAGTTTTATATGAAGGCCTAATGTAGGTACCCTTTAATCAAAGTGCTATCAAAACCTCTGTAACTTCTATTTTATTGTAATATTCCTGGTAAATCTCTTGAAGATTTCTCATACTTTTGTTGTCTATGACTAGAAATATAAAAACTGACTATCAGGGGCATATTCCTTATAAAAATAAAGTATTATTTAAAATAAATGAAGTCCTTGAAACCCAGACACTGAGGAAAAAAAAAAAAACAGTATAAAATTGGTAACCTTTAGCAGAACACAGTGAGAGGAAGTTCTGGAAAGCTGGCAAGCCAGGATATGTAAGCCAGTTTAAATGTTTTTGATTCTGTCTTTCCAGGAAGACAAAACATGCTAATAGCAAGCAAGAAGCAAGAAGTCATTGGTGGACAATTTGATTTTTCACACTCCCACAAGCAATTTTACCAGTAATCAGTTTGGCCCTTATACTTTAAACAGGAAATAGTGTGATAGCGTTTGCTGTGTTTGCCAATCATCTGGCTATGGCAGTCATCAAAGAAATGTTTTCAGCCTTGTGTCCTTGAGCATACTGTATTGACGGAAGAGACAAGGCGCAGTGAGTTAGTGAGGTGTGTTTCCTAGAAAATGCCTCATGCATGAAACGTTTGGCAGGAACAGTCTTCCAAGACAAAGAAACAGCCACCATATTTTCAAACCATACAAGTGCAAATTACATTCAGAAATATATTATGCTGTCTGTCTATGTGCATTAAGTCTATTATGAGTTCCCTTTTGAGTCTGGTTCCTCTCAAGGTTTTCTCCTCATGCCATCTCAGGGGTTTTTTTCTTTGCGATTGTCGCCTCTGGCTTGCTCATTAGGCACCTAAATCTCCTGCAAAGATGCTTTGTGACAATGTCTATTGATGAACATGCAAGTTGTCTTGACATAAATTACACTTCTGTCTTCTTCATTTTGGTTTAGTGGTATACACACTTTTGTAAATTGTAGTTTGTTCTCTTTAGGTGAAATAAATGATGCAGAATGGTGGGGGAAAGAAATTCACCAGTGTCCATACTCATAAAAATGTACAGAAACTCTCTAATATAATTCATATCATAATCAGTACAAGATATAGACATTAGGCTTTAGTGTGAAGTCTGTTTGCAGGCTTCATTATACTCTTTCACTGTGTGAAATGTCAGAGAAAACACCAGGTTCACTGTAATGAGGCTCCCTTCCTCCTGGTGGGATTACAGAAAAGGGCTGTAGCTTTTTCAGTAGGCCTTTAGACTTTTCTGCTGCGTTGCAGTCATTAAAATGCAAAGAACATAGTGCAGTTTTCTAATACTCACAGAATATGCATATGAACATCATTTCAGATGTACTTTGTTATTTTTTTTTGGCAGGATAGTGCAACCATGCAGTTTTGTGCCAATAAGCTGGACAAGAAGGACTTCTTTGGGAAGTCGGATCCCTTTATGGTGTTCTACAGAAGTAATGAAGATGGAACGTAAGTTTACTTTTGTACTTGAAAGTGTTAAAAACAGCACAGAATTTAGTAGTAGTAATAGAAGTATTTTAAATGATGTCTCCGGTATTTGTGATGCCTTATTTAATGCTTTATATATTCATGTTATCCCGCATTAGCCAGACATGTAAAACCTCATGCTAATCCTCCAAAATGCACAGCTGCACTTCTGAACCTGCTGCCCCAACATGCTCTTATTCTGATGACCACAAAATATACCGTAGCATCTCATGTAATGGATGTCCCTTTTCAGAAAGACGAAAAACATGTTGTCCAGTCTGTACATTACCCAGTTGAGTGCACTTCATGGCTCCATCATGGTCTACTCTTACCTCACATTTCTGCAGCCTATCATTTACAGAACTATAGCAGAGTTTTGTCATATACAGAATGCGGTCTTAAAATTAGGAGGAAAAAACGCTCAGTCCCTGACATACTAAGATCCATAATAACACAATAACATGCTAATTTGTGTGTGCAGTGGGATAAATTGTGCTCTTTTAAAAACTGTTTGAAATAAGATATGAATAAATGAATAAAAGAGTGTTGAAAAAAGAGCGCATTATGTTAATAAGAAAAATGTTAATGAAAATCTTTTTCAAAGACTAAGTAAATCTTTTCAAAGACTACTAAGTATGGACTTTATTTTCAAAGACTCTTTTGTAAATGCTGTTGGTGACTTACAGGTTGCATTGCAGGTGCAGAATTAATCGATTTTTATAGACATTGCCATGTATTTTGCAACAGGTTAGAGCCAATGACGTTATTGGGGTAGCGGTCTAGATTGGGACTAAATACTTGCATCCATAGAAAATGACATAAAGTGGCCCCACCTATCTGTGTATGGCCTGATTAGGATCTCCATTGGACATAAAATGCATAAATGTCACAGCTAAAATTCCCTTGGGCTATATCTTATGAAGTACACTAGCATTACGAATGCAGTATATTAGCTAATGGTAACTAAAATCGAACTGAATACATCCAATGTTATACCTCCATATAATAAATATCCTTAAACTAAGAAAAACTTTGACCAGTGTTTCTTTACTTGTTTGTTTGTTTTGGTCAGTGGGGTCATGGCATTGTTCGCTTGTGCTAGCTAAACTTTCTTTTTTCTTGCATAATATTACACCCATCGACAGTCCTCATCAATGGATAATTATTCAGAGTAGCCTATCACAGTGAGATGGGCACCCCTTAGCAATGTCCATAAAGTAGAAAGGGCCCGAAATACATATTCATTTGCTCATATAAAACACACTGATGCTGATAATCAGTTGCAACATTTTTTTGTGGGTGTTGTCAAGTTTGCATGTGATTTTAGTAATGCAAACCTTTAGTAAATCAGGGCCACAGTCTAACTAAATAGATGCTGGGTTTTAATAGTTTACATTTTATTTAGTTAATTGAGCACTGGTCAAATTAAGAAGCTAATACCAGACAGTGAAATTCTTCAGCACACATCACAACGAGACTTTGCTATTTAATTATTTTTTTAATGCGCAACTTTGAAGAGTCACTCATGGAAAAGGAAATGTTAACACTGCTAATAAGAGAAGCAGATGAGAGCTAATTAGCATTACAGAAATGAGGTGATACTATCTCAGCCACACACATTTTCAGGTATAGTATTCAGTTATGATCAGCAGACCAGACGGTAGACTACTACCCAATATGAAGTTTGATACTGATGTCAGTTGGCAGTAATTTAGCAAGAAGAAACATTACAGCTACATTCTTTAACATCCAACATCTTCGCTAATCGTTAGACACTAATTTGCTGAACACATTCCCATACGGCTTGTTAGGTGTGGACTTCTGAATGTAAATTCAGCAGCCAGCTGATGCCCCGCTATGTGCTGTAGTTTATTTCTGAGTAATAAAACGCCTCCACTGACTTGTTACCTTCCTTCTCTCTGTCAAGGTTCACCATCTGCCATAAGACGGAGGTGGTGAAGAACACCCTCAATCCAGTTTGGCAGTCTTTTACCATCCCAGTGAGAGCACTCTGCAATGGGGATTATGACCGGTAAGATTCCTATACCACTGTACCACATGGAGGTGCTTCCTCGAGGTGAAGCCCCAGCTAGTCTTGAATAATCTCTACAGCTTTCATGTGTATGGCCTTTAATCTCTGGAGAGCTGTTCATCAACAGCTGTGGCATCAGAGGCATTGCTGCCAGATGGGCGCATTTCCATGCAACTGGGCTTCTTTTGGTTGGATTTTGCAAGAAAAAAAGATATGCTTGGGCAGGTTCACAGATTTTTTTGGACTGGTTTGACATGGGTGCCATTTGTTGTATACACTACCTATGTTGAATTGAATTAGAAACGCAAGTAAAAACCTAATCATCCATCAATACATTTATTGACACATTTATTTGCTCCTGCCAAGAGGAGCTACAGTTTGCGACATCTGTCTGAAGCTTATTGCAGCATTACTATGAGTCAGTCAATTCAGTCTGAAGTCAAGTCACTCTGAGGACGAAGGGGGGTGGCGTATGTCTTTCTAATCTCCAAGCAACAACTTGGTGGATTCGAAGTTGTCACAAATATTTCCAGTGCGTAGTTCTTGTCATGCCTGGCATTACTGCTGCTTCTCTGCATCATCATGATTTGTTGGCCAAGAGTACTGGGCAGGTGTAACTCTTGGTACCTAGTTCAAATAAAGTCTCAGTGCTGTTGCCTGTATATTATTATAATTTTGTTAAGTGTTAAAACTGTGAGTTGTATACTGTTGTCACTGACATGTTGGGAAACGCATTCTCTGCTGCCTGATCAGCCCTAGTGCACAAGTGTGAACAGTTAGTTTTTTTTTTGTTTTTTTTTTTTGTTAATGCTGCTCTGTTGTATTGTTCTCACCTCCTGTTTCTTGAATCTCACACTCAGCTTTTGGTATGCTTGAGCAGGAAATACTGGACTTGAAACTATCACACCAATCTGGCAAAACACTTAACAAGGGACCCAGCGGACTTGTTTTCTATTTTAGCTCTCGCCACACCTCGGATTGGTAACTATTGCTAAAGAAATCTGACACTTCTTCCATAGGTAGTTCAAGACTAATTTGGCCAAGTGGCTCCAGGAACAGTGTTAAGACGTTGCGCTGGGTAACTGTTTATGATTTGGGGCAAAGATGTGCTCTTTGGTGTCATTTTCATAATATTCAATCTCTAGAAAAGCCCATTACACTCATGTTGAAAAATCAGTTTAGCACAGAGAATGTTTTAGGAGAGAGGTTGTGAGATGGAGAAGTGCAATAAGCAGGACAGATGTTGAAGCTTAGTGTTTCAGTAAATTGGCACTGCAGCAGTGTGCCAGGACACACACAGGAAGGTGTGTGTGTGTCTGTGTATGTTGTACTGCTTTTGGAAAACTGATTATTTTAAAGAAACTTCACCCTTATTTATTCTTATGCCAAAAAAAAAAAAAAAAAATCCAAAGGACCAATTAAACACCATTTTGAGGGTAATGAAAATATAGGTAGGAAACAGAATTGGTAAAAACATTGCCAGAATATTATTCTGGTGAAAATCCATAGCAGGGATAAGATCACAGATATACCAGTCAGATTCAGATCTCGCCTTGATGACCCAAAATCCGATGAGATATGTTTAGCAAAATCCATACACACATCCGTTCTTTATCACACTACACCAAGCAGTGCTCCATCATCCACTCACGACACCCGGGTCTCTGTTGTCAGTAGTAAGTGCAGTGTTGGCAAGGACAGCATGTATTCTACTTTTTCTAGAAATAGAGCTAGCTAAGCCATCAAAAACAGGGAAATAGTGCACGCTGATCCAAGAAAAAAAAAAATATAGCACCACGGGGGAGTAAGTGGGGCCCCTTTTACTAGCATACTAACATTAAAAAAATTACAGTCCCATGCCTATCATCAGACCTGTCGAGGAGCAACAGCACCTGCTATTTCTAGTCTAAAAGGATTAAAAGCATCATCCATCAACCATCATCTGTGTCTCCATGGTTTTTTTAGTTATGTCTTGATTAAGTGGAAAATTGGCATTAAAATATTGTTTTTTTTTCCCCCCTTCAGACTACAGATGAACAGCAGAAGTAATTGGCTTTATTTTGAAGCTATTGTATGACAATGTCAATTAACACATTTTGACTATATTATATACAGACTCAGAGATGGAAATGAACAAGTGTGTGGTTGAAACCTTTTCAATCCACAAATATTATCTCAGTGTTCATGCCTGCAGTTGTCCAAAGCTCATCCTACCGTTTTGGTTTAAGGTCAGAACAATGGTCTTGATAGTTAATGTGCCAGCACCCCTCCAACGCCTTTATCCCACTCCCGCCCTCCCTTTATTCATTCAATTTTCCCTCCCTCCCTTCCTTGTGAGATAGATGGGTTGAAAACACTGTCTATTTCTGTTCATCTGCTGGGATTGTTGATTGACAGCTGCCATGGGGATTGTCTTGACAACAGTTCCTTGTTGGTGTCAGAAAAAAGGCATTCAGGTGACTGAGGCTTTGAAAAGGTGCTGACTCAATACCTTTGAAGATAACAAATTGCAGAGGACGTGGCCACCTACGCATCTGGATGTGGGGGGAGTGTATTTTTGACTTCTTTCTTCTCCACAGTTCTTGTGTGATGTTTCTTGTTTCTTGCTCTATTTGCAATTTTATGATGTGCTGCTGTTAGGGTTGGGAAAAAGTTTTGACAGTTCCTGGCATAAAAGTAGTGTGGAAAGTTGGAAAGTAGAAGAGTAAAAAAACACACTTCATGAATCCTCCAAGAGCATTTGTAGGTGGAAAACAATTTTGTTTGATTTTGATTCAGCCAGTAATGGTTTTACAGTTCAGAGGTCGCAAGAAATGTAACAACTCTCATTAGGCTAACTCAGCAACAACATTTTGAAGACACTAGCAAAGCATGCCAAGTCGATTTCACTAAGAATGCTCTTTCGCACTTCTGGAGAGCTCATCCAAAACTTTACAAGGATTTTTTTCAGCTTTTTTTTTGTTTAGCAGTCATAGCAAAAAAAAAAAAAAAAAAAAAAGGAATGCAACAATAAGCAATGCTTTTGGTAAACAATCTTAATGACTTGAGTGTGTTCTGTATCAACTGTGACCAAAAAGGCCTGAAATGAAACATAAAGTAAATGAGCTTAGTTACTCATTCCGTAAGATGCTTTCTTAAACGGTGTACGAGTCTTGCTTACACTAATGAGCTTATTTAGGGGAATGTGTGTTTCACCCTCATTAATATGTGCAGGTGGTCACATTTTCCCCACAATCTTGTCAGTGTGAGATGCAGAGCAGAAACACCTGCTGGGGGATGTAAGACCCCCACTTCCTACACCCTTGTCTATTGGTGTGAATGTAACTGATGACTTAATTGAGGCCCTGCAATGCAACAAGCCAATTAAAGTTGCTGCTGACGATGACATTCCCTAACAAGTTTGATTGTTAAAGTAAAACGAATGAGTAAGCACAATGACCAGCCAAGGTCGAAATGTGTTGTTTTCGCTGAATAGCCTCATTTACATCAAAATCTACCTGTCTGTGAATATTTTAGGGGTCCAAGCACCTAGGACATGTTTTTTTTTTATTATTATTATTATTCTGAGTCGGTCATAAAATGCTATGGTGGGGCAAGATAAAAGACATAAAAACAAAACATTTGGCAGGAAGGTACAGAATCTTCCCTGATACTTAAGCCAGTGGCAGACCTGCACCAGCCTGATGGTGTTCCTATAACACACACTTTTTGTCACCTCAACACTGGAAATGGCATTGCTTTCCACATCTCGTAACACAGAACAACTCCCAGACCAGAGAACGGCCTACAAATATGGCTGCCATGGACTACACCCAACCATCACAGAGACTGCCATGTTCACATTCACCATCTTACTGATCACACACACCTGTGTGCAGCTACAGCCACACAGTTACCTTCCAACAGGTCATTGTGAAGAATATGCTTAGTGTCACATACCTGGCTATACTAAGCCTGTTTTTAATTCAGTGCAATGTGTTTATTGTGTTTATGGTCATGACTATGTTTCTGGTTTCTGTGTTTGTCTCGCCCAAGTATCGTTGTTTGTACATTGCGTGAGTCCTGCCTGTTTGCTGACTTTGACTCTGCTTATGGTTTTGGATTCGTTTGCTTTTGGAAGAATAAAGAAACTTAACCTGCAACTGTCACCACCTCCACCACCTGACACTTTTACATGGACAACAAATTAAATTGTGTCATATGCATATGTTCTTCAGTAACATACAATAATTTTTTGTGTAGCTCTTTCATTTTCACAACTGTTCTATCTTTCAGAACGATTAAGGTCGAGGTGTATGACTGGGATCGAGATGGAAGGTTAGTCACCAATTCATTTGTTCCTATAACCATAATAATTTGTCAAGCGCAATAGAAATGGTTCAATGTCTTGCATGACAATGGACCATCTACTGTTTTATGGATGTTGGATTCTGAACCCTGTATTCTTTTTTTTTTTTTTTTCCTCTTTTTCCTCCAGTCACGATTTTATTGGCGAATTCACCACCAGCTACCGAGAGCTAGCCCGAGGTCAGAGCCAGTTCAACGTGTATGAGGTGAGTTCCTTTACAAATGCCTTAAACCATCCCATCAATAATAATGAATTCAAGTATGTTTTATTTGTATAGCAAATTTGACAACAGAAATTTACAAAACACATTTACGAAATCCAGATGTAAATTTAGATCCCTAACGAGCAAGGCAGAGTCAATAATGGCAAGCAAAAACTTCCTGTGATGACGTAAGGAAGAAACCCTAAGATGAAAAAGACAACATTTTAAAGGAATTTAATCAGGAACAGCTTAATATTTCCATACGTGAATATTCTTATGCATCTTCCCACACACCAGGAAATTGGATTCATTAGCATTCCTGCAGGTGAAATACTGAAAGGTGAAGGATTGAGAATTAATCTATTATTGTGGGATTTAAATCTTTGGTGAGGATTGTGCTGTCTGCATTTGTCAGATTATCCATCGCCTTAAGGATTGTTGAGTGCAATGCAACCAATCTGTATAGCATTTATAGTGGTGGTAATCTGGGATAAGCTATTAGCTATAAAACTTTGAAACATATTTTATTTAATTTAGAAGAATTATATAAGAAACACTAGTGATGGTTTGATGAATAAGAATGAACACATTAGTGATATTTTCTCCTTGGATCCTGGATGAAAAAGTTAGCAGGTGGCCGGTCCCACTTTGCGTTTCGCTTTGTGTGGATATCAGCATTTTTACCTCTGTCACTCTTTGTGCATCTGCAGACACCAGCCTCTGCCACATCCGTCTCGCTAAATTGTCGATATAATATGCATGACCTGGCCACTATTGCCCTAACTATCTCTCCCGCCATCACAGTACATATGGAGTCAAACTTTGTGTGCACTGCTTCCCTGAGCTCTTTTCATTATGTGATCCTGCATGTGAAATAGAGATAGGGTGCCGAGATAGGAAAACAAAGTGGTTAGAATGGGGAGAGATAGAGGAAGAAAATTGCACACAGATCATTCATTGTCTCACTGTAATTCTGCTAGCTTAGGACTGAATAATTCCATGTGACACCGCAATTACCTGAACTGTGGGCTAATGTCCGGTTTTCCAACCTAGCTACATTTTCTACGAAAGAAGCGATTTCATACGGAAGTCCTGAACTGCAGGTTGTGCGTGCAAGTTCTATGTCGTTATTTTGACTTAATAATTTATTTCAAGATGTCATCATTACAAGTTATTTTGAGCTATTATCTCATTATTTCGACTTTCACCTATTTGTGAATTGAATATTATATTTCCGTATGCTGTTTCCCGGACCCTAAGCCAGATGTTGCTATAATGGAAATCAGTAACGACACAGCAGTGTGTTTTTCAGAACCTGCTGTTCAGGGCTTCTGTAATTTCATGGTATTTTCTGAAAAATATTACACTGAATAAAACAAAATATCTATTATGTGCCACTTGGACATCTTCCACCCAATCTGATGTGTGTGAGCGTATTTTGACTTGGCTCCTGAATGGTTTCTCCATCCTGGTTTGTAGGTGGTAAATCCAAAGAAGAAGATGAAAAAGAAGAAATACATCAATTCTGGCACAGTGAGTTGAACAGACACATGTGTACACACACACGCACACACACACACACACACTGTGTGATGGTTTCTTTTGTTCATTTATATTAATATAAAACAAACGACACATCCTCTGCCTGCAAGAACACAAGCTTTTCACACGAACTGCTATCTCCTTTCACACCCCCGCTAATTAAGTGAGTAAAAATAAATAACAATTGGGTGATTTTTGCAGCTGCGTGGAGACAATGTAACCCTTTGACACATCCTTAGAAAATACAGTATTTAAGTCTGTTCACCATATTAAACAGATGGTGACGGTTAGAGGCGATGAATAACCTCTGAAATGGGTGGGGTAGGGGGGGTTGGGGGTTGGGGGTTATGGAATCTTTGAGTGATTCTGACAGTGGACACAAAAGCAGGAACTTGTATCTTTGAGTTAATGTGATATCAACCCGTTACCCAGACTGATGACTGCACCACAGACGCCTCATTTCCTGTCTTCTGCATCACAAACTCATCCTGGCAACGTTGCCTAACTTCAGCTGCTTTGCTCGCTCTCATCACTCACTGTCTCGTTCATGGATGCACAAAAGTAATATTGCAGGCAATTTTTGATATGAGAACATAATCCACTATTGCATTACAGGAAAGACTCCAATAAAGAATTAAAAAGGAAACGACAGAGCTTAAATTTCTCAGGCACAATGGATTTTTGGGATGTAAAGAATAAAACACAACAAAGTGGTGAGAGGATGTTACCACCACAACGTTGATCATTTTCATATAACACAAAGTTGCGAAGTGTTTTATTCCCCTTATACCATAGTAATTTGTCAACCTTTACATTATTTATTTATTTGTTTGATGCATTTTAACCAAAAGCAAAACGAGTTAGTTCCTGTTATCAATTCCACTACAGCAGCTACAGTAAGGGAAATAAATTCTATATATTATCACAGACCTATACAAAAGAACAACACTGATCCCAATTGCACACTGTCCCCTTTTGGCTTTTCCAGATCAGAATTTTCATTATTCACTTCAATTTTTCCTGAGTGAGATAATGTACCCCTGTTATGTATTCTGTCAGCAAACAAACAGGCAATGCACACGATTTCTATTACTCATAATAGGTAATCGCTTAACTGCACACAACAGAAATTGTCATATTAGTTTTCCTGCCCGGTCCTGTCATTCTACTGAACACAACTGTTTTATGTTACAATTTGCGCACACAGGTGACACTGCTGTCTTTTTCTGTGGAGTCTGAATTTACTTTCCTCGATTACATCAAAGGAGGGTGAGTAGAGATAAGAAGCCTGCAGCTGTGGGGTGGTTGTTGAATATCAGAATCATTCTCTATTATGTTGCAGCCCTGTGCCTCAATATGTAGCATTGCCATATATATCATTTACAGTATACTATGTACATTTTTTATTCAAAAATAATTTGAAAGTGAGGCAGAGTTGGAGACTTAAGTTCAAAGGTTATTTCGGTATGTATGCGGGGAAAGTTACTCGGAGAGGGGTTATGCACATGCTTAAGTCGATTTTCTGGGCGCACCATTCATGCAAATTACCTGTTTGTAGTTCACGCCTCCAAGGCTGCCAGAATTAGTGTATAGGTGGTAGAGGTGGTTCAAGGTGGAGTCTAGACCACCGCTTTTAAATACAAGTACTTGCCTTTAAATCCGAAAGCAATCAGGGATAGAAAATGTGGACCAAAATTTTGAGGATATAGTATTGTTTCTTTGCTGTCAATTGTAATATGAAGTAACATAAATGCAAGAAATAATTAAAAAAAATAAAAAAGACTAATATGATGATAAATAAATGAGACGATAGCAAGCATTGAAATCAACAACTAATAGGTGTGTAGTCTACTGGCAGTATATTAATGCATGAATAGTCCTAGATGTATTTCTCAAGTTAACCACTGCAAATTTGGTATAATCCAATAATATGGCTACCAAATTCAGTATTCAGCAGCTTATGAAACAGCACTTGATCTAGCACATCCTATTATTTTATTTATTTATTTTATATATCATGCACCAACAGTTAATTCTGTGCACAACTTACTGCAGTGTAAAATGGCAATGAATGTGTGGCATGTAGGCTATTTTATCATGCTTTTAATTTTCCATTTTGAATTGTCTAATTAATAAAATAATGCTCATTTATGCAGCTATCCAATCATGTGGCAGCAGCACAATGCATAGAATCATGTAGATACAGGTTAAGAGCTTCAGTTAATGTTCACATCAAACATCAGAATGGGGAAAAAGTGTGATCTCTGTGACTTTAACTGTGGCATGGTTGTTAGTGCCAGATGGGCTGGTCTGAGTATTTCAGAAACTGCTGATCTCCTGGGATTTTCACATGCAACAGTCTCTAGAGATAACACAGACGGGTGCAAAAAACAAAAAATACCCTGTATGTGGAGGGTCTGCAAGGCTGAAACACCTTGATGATGAGAGAGATCAGAGGAGAATGACCAGACTCGTCTGAGCTGACAGGAAGTCTATAGGAATTCAAATAAACACTCTTTACAAAAGTGGTGAGCAGAAAAGCATCTCAGAACGCACAACACAACAAACTTTGAGATGGATGGGCTACAGCAGCAGAAGACCACATCAGGGTCCACTCCTGTCAGCCAAGAACAAGAATCTGAGCCTATTATGGGCATAGCTCACCGAAACTGGACAAAATGTCAGCATTCCAAAATATTAATTCCAGTGTCAAATATTGTGGTTACATCAAAGTGTCAGACAGTGGAGCTCAAACTGATATTGTGAAAGAAAAATGCACTTAGGTACAAGGTCAGAATCATCCCATGTTTTTGACAAACTGTCTGTCTGCATAACTGACACACAGTTGTCTGAAAATCACATAAGTTTATCTGAGCTTTGAATACCAATGTGCAAAATTTCTCATCTCTGAATGTGGCACTGAACATGTAGCTGAGCAGTTTAGGGTTTTGCGTAAAAAGTGACTTACACTAACACAATGTAATTACACACTTTGTAATTCTAAACCACTTAAGTGATCTTTTGAGACAGAAATTAATTTGTGACATAATAAGCATCTGACTGTTTATCCTTGTGTCCTATCACTTGTCAAATCAGGACAACCACATCTATTTTTTTCCTGAACATAAAAAGCAGTGCCTGGATAAGTAATGTCTGATGGGCTCTGATGGGCTTTTAAATGCTCTGACATTTCACCGGTTAGATGGGGCGTTGCCCACTGTCATGTCTCTGAAAGAATCAGCCCAAAGTAGCGTGAGTGAGCAACAGATGCCTCCTCCCAAACTGAGATTTATTTTGCCAATATTTTTTGAGGGAACCACTCAGCCTGGATAATGCATGGCAGAAATGTTTTTCGAAATGGCCGCAGTGCTTTTAAGTGCTTGTTCAATCTGATATTCTAGAAAGAGTGAAAGAGGGGTCACCTTCAATCAACTAGGCAGCATCCTTGAGAAGTCTGCCTTTGATGGTTCTGCACAAGGAATGTAGATTTTCAAGAATGCCTAGTGGATAGTAAGCAGCTCTTAACACAAAAACATAGAGACAGATGAGTAAAAAAAAAAAATAGGAAGCATGTCAAACATTTTTATATGTATAATAATCTGCCTATTGTATATAATCTGCAACATTTAGAATTCAAGCAAATGAAATTCAAGTTGTTGCCCTAAAAGCCTGTCAGGTGGGAAAACCCAACATTAGCTTTAGATTACTGCTTCTCCGTTGAGAGATTGATTTGATCCATTGATTCTCCTTTGAGAATCAAAAAAATGCATTTTTCCCTGCAAATCTAAAGACATTGGCCTAATTAGGGAGCCTCTATTTATCAACAAAAATTGGTTGAATTTTGGCCTGTTGCATTGCGTGTTTTGTCATTTTGTATATGACAAAAGAGTTTTCATTCATTTTTCTTTGCTGGTGACATACAAACGGAAAATTTAGACTCTTTAAACTTTTTGAATGTTGTAAGTTGCAGTAAAGCCAACGATGCCCAATTTTGGAAAATTGGCTTAGAACTTTGAGGGGTCATAATATAGCATAAATTAATTATAGCAACAGAGATCATGCATGATCTACATACAGTATATACATACACATACTAAATGGCCAAAAGCTTGTGGAGACCTGACCATCACACTCATACGTAGTTCTCCAAACTGTTGTCACAAAGATGGAAGCACACAATTGTCTATAATGTCCTTGTACAATTTCTCTTCACACGACAATGCCCCTGTAGACAAAGTGATTGTCCATGAAGACATGGCTTGCCAGAGTTGGGGTAGAAGACCCCGAGTGGCCTGCACAGAAGAAAGGAGAAGAGTAATGGTAATTGGAGAAGAGTGGAGGTTATTGTAACAGCAAAGGGGGGACTAAATCTGGAATGGGATGTTCAAAAAGCACATGTGGGTGTGATGGTCAGGTGTCCACAAACCTTTGGCCATATAGTGTATATATACTATATATATCTACTGTGTATATTATTGATTAGTGATGTAGATCAAGCACTAATGTTACTCATAGTGTGCTCTGTCAATGACAAATCAAATGAGGAGTGTGCTTCTTTTGCTTAAGCCAAGGAGAGGCTATGACGAGCATCAAGGTAGGCGTGCATATCTTAAATTAAGGGTCAAATATTTCTCCTGGTGGCAGAAACCAGCAATTATAAACAAAAAACATGGAAGCTCTGTCAGTGTGTGTGAGAAATTATTGTATTATTGATCACAGAGAATGAGTTATCGATAGAACGAAACAACAGTGATATCAGTCATCACAGGCTGCCTGCTCTATTGGATATGAAGTGCATTTTACTTGTATTTAATTGTAATTGAGAGAGTGTTTGACTGGTGTGCAGAGTCTGTATAAGTGCAGACGTACATCAGCATAGTAATAGTGCATACTTACTGCCTCACTCTGAGTTTTCCACCTACAGATGGAAAATCAGTGCATTCGAGATGTGAACTCTGCATTGTTGTAGAAATAATCCCTGGTAAACAGCTAAAGCAATTTAAGCTCTTAAGTATGTAAGAAATGCTTAATTTGCTATGATGTCGATCGTGCACTGGTTATGTTCGGTTTTATAGTTTAATTTTACACACGCACCACAGGTGACATTCATGAACAAAGATAAATCATTTTTCTGTCATCTTTTGGCATGTTGCCATGGTATAAGCAGAAGTCTGATGCTTCACATCACACTCACAGCTCATTTTTCATACAACTGCCTACCACACCATCCTTATCTTTATCTTCTGAATTACAACACACGGGCAGGAGCACACCTACACTATTTAGCAATTTTCCTGCAACATAAAGGGGGCCAAAAAATGGATTTTGAAGAAGTTCACAGTGAACAATAAAATGCATGATGTGCAACAAACTTATAAAGAGTTCAGCAGGTACATCAAATAAATAGCACTTGCATAGAAAAATACCATGCTATAAATATATGTATAAATATGCACTAAGAAAGTAAATGGATAATTATATTATGAATAACGGGTCTTAATGTGAGTCAAATGTAAGAAATGCATGCCATCCAATAGCTGTAGTTACAATATTAGTTCCTTTAAAGCTGGGGTAAAAATAAAATTGTACAAATTATGTTGAATTAACTCCATATCCCAAGTATGTGTATGCATATATACACACACACACACACACTATATATACACACACACATTATGTATGTATATATAGGGATTAATTGACTTAAGTCCATTTCAGTTCCAGGTTGTAACCCTAGTTATTTTGAAAAGTTCAATGTATGGTAAAACAGTAATTTGGAAAATTTGTTAACTTGTTTATTTGTTAGTAATGAATTAATGAATTGCAATCTGTTTGTGTTTTGTGGGTGCTATATCCATATTCAATCCTTTTGTGTATTCAGATAAATGCTGATAAATGAACACATTTAAGAGTTGTCGTCAATGGGTTATTGGTCTACTAAACTGATTTTTTTTTTTGGTATGGGCCAAATGATATTGGAAGAAGTGTTACCTAAAATGAGTTTGACAGCCCTGCTCTAAAGGACATTCGTCTAACTTATGCGTTCCTTTTCCAAAGCACATTGACCAAACGGTGCTCGAAAAAGATTTCCTTTGACTTGCCACATGCTTTTAGTGACAGAATACGTTCCATTAAGACACTTCAAGAACAGCAGATCCAAAACCTAATAATGATGCTTTCTGTCAATTCCTGTTCAGTTTGAAATATCTCAAAACAAGATAGGCCTCTTCACTCTAAAGACATTTAAATATAACCTGTAGTCTGGGCTTGTGGATGTGCCGAATGTCTTCAGTGTAATCTGGAGTAACAGCAGGGTGAAGCTGGTGCGATGAAGGCATGAAGCATACAGCTAAGTGGCCTGATTGAAATCTCACACAATGTGTCATAAAACGAGCAACAGTGTATATTTGTGTGTGTATGTGTGTGTATATATATATATATATATATATATATATATATTTTATATATATTTTATATATATATATATATATATATATATATATTTTATATATATATATATATATATATATATATATATATATATATATTTTATATATATATATATATATATATATATTTTATATATATATATATATTATGTCATAAGCAGATGAGCGAGGTAAAGAGTACTGCAGCACACAAGAGCAAAGCAATGTTCTTGTTTCAGCTGCTCTGTTAGGCGTCGCCACAGTGGATCATTGGTCCGCATATTTGATTTGCCCAGTTTTTACGCAGGATGCCCTTCCTGACACAACCCTCCCCAATTTTATCCAGCCTTGGGACCGGCACTGGGAATACAAAGTCGTATGTAACCCTAGTGGCTGGGGTTGGTTGCTGGTTGGGAGTCAAACCCAGGCCTAATCACTTGCCCTCCAGGGACCCACACAAGAGCAAAGCAATACTGATCCTTTATTTGTGCGTGTGTGTGATAGGAATGAGAAAGCGGGCTAGAGATACAATGTCTGCTGATAGAAAGCAATTATGAGTTGGCTCGCATAGCGGTGGACCAGAGAAGTGAGGAAAAAATGAAATGGTAATTAAGGAAGTGAAGAAGGGACTGGCACAGCTCTGGATTAGCCTCAGTGTCATGTTGTTAAGTGGACAGGGAGGTGGAATACACACACATACACACACACATACACACACTCACTAGGCAAATGAGCCCTGTGTTTCTCCACTTCAATTACACACACACACATGCACATATGGCCGGAATGGGACCATCGTGTTCCTCCCACCAACCACAGATACTGTTAAATTGGGTTAAATAACACATACACACACATATATATGTATACACACACACATTTAAACAAATGGAAATTTCATTCATTAAAAAAGGATGCTGTTTTCTAAAGCTAGCTAAATGAGACTTACTTTGTCATAAATACACATCATCCTTTTAAGTTTACTCCTCATAGTACTTCATAGTAGTTACTGATAAATATGCCTTAAAATGGATAACTGAATAATACACCAAGTATAAGTGGTTAAATAAGCAAGCTAGCATTGTAACATTGCTCTGTCAATTAAGTAAATAGCTAGCATAAATGAAAGCCCAGTAACTGAGAATAGCAAGCTTGCTAGCATTGCACATAAATAGTAACTAAATGTCAGCATTATTAGGCTAACACCACAATTTTTTCTTTATCTTTTTGCCTATGCTTCCACCAAAATATGAAAAGACCACGGATGCTGGGTTTGCTGTTCTTTGTTCACTCTTGCATTTGAAACTAATTCGCTGACCAAATGTAATTCATGGCAAACAGGGTCTGTAGCAGCGGAAGGGGCACTAATATTCTTCCCTAAATTACGACAAATATGAATTTGTTCACAGTTCATAATGAGTGTTTAAGTACATATTTTTTTTTAATATTCAGAAGCTAGCATGGGCCCGCTATGGCAAGCTACCTTCAGAAATGTGAACTTGTTAATCTAAAACAAGATTGGCCCACCAGGAATTTTCTTGACCCTCCCAATTACCATTCCACCATTGCTCATACACTTACTTTCTCTCACACACCCACCCACAGCCACACATGCGTATATGCACTAGTTTGAAATAAACCCATGCTGGGAGAGCAAGACTGTGCTCTGATTAAAAACTGACCTTTACATCTGTGGTGGTCTCTGACGGTTGAGTGGCAAATAGCCAATATGTGACCCGTCCTGGCATTTTTATTAAAGGCTGTCGTCCTAGCACTTAGCATCATGTGGTGATAAGAAGAAGTACTGTAGAATAAGAGTATTGAACATGGATTTAATTGAATATTTTTAGTAAAACCAATGACCCCTACCCCAGAAGGACATGCCACATGCATTCTGAATTTCTCTGGAATGCCACTCCATGTCAACATCTCTATAATTGGACAGCTGTAGTGGTCATCCTACCTACTGCAGCATTGCAGACATGCTCTCTGCATTCTGCCTGACAAATGAGTGGCCTATACTTAGTGACAAGAGCTTCTATCTGCCCAATGATCAATGCTTGGCCTTGTATACAGTCTTGACAGGCTCGTGCAAAGTGAAGAGCTCTCTAGGGCAGTACACTGCAGTAACCTGACAAATTTGGATCTTCCTTGTTCATAACTGGGCCATGGGCAAATAATGGGCAGGCCATTTCCTTACACAACATCATGCCCTATAACTAATTAATTAAAAAATAGCTTTTCTCACTTTGTGAACTCTATATAGTAGCGATATAACCAAATATGAATCCCACTGCAAAAGAAAAAAAAAGATCTCAGCAAATGAAAGTATCTTGAATATGAGAATGAGAATATTTCCTATTAGATTATTATAAATCAAATATAAGGTTATTCAGATTACACTACACAAACTGAAATCCAGATACAAATAGGAAGTGCACTATTTGTTTTATTTTCTCTCTCTCTCTCTCTCTCTCTCTCTCTCTCTCTCTTTTTTTTTTTTTTATAGAAAGCTTTACATTCAGTTGAGACTAGAGCTGTACATTGGGACTTGGATCCTTTGAGACAGAACAACAAAGTTGCATGAGCAGGAGGTTTTTAATTTCATGCAGGTGCAAGTGAGTGCTCAGATATGAAGTTTGTGGAACAAACAAAGTCCTTGTTAATGAATATGTTGTGTGATGCATTTACAGTGCTTGTTCATTCATCCTTAGTTTAAATTAGGCAAGTAGTTTGCTTTGTTTTCAGGAATTTGAGACTAAATTTGTTCGAAAATATTGCGGGACAAAAATAATAACTGTGTGAGCGCTATTAAAAAAAAGAAACATGATTTCTAATGCATCATTAGTTTATCATTAGACCAATTATAAACACTGAGGTTGAGGAGCAGCCAAAAAAGAAAAAAGAAAAGAAAAAAGGCCCACTTTGGATTTAAATCCAAATAAATATATGGATATTTGGAGCACAGATAGTAGCATTTCATGACCCTAACATACAGGCACATTACTAATTCTACTGCCAAACATGTTTGAAGGTTATATCACCACCTTGCTGCCTTTGCACTGTTAGACATCAAAATATTGAATTGTCAGATTTGTTTTGTAATTCATGCTTGAATGCAGAATAGGCTTCACAAGTCACATGGCCGTGTATGAATTAATAAAGGGGATAATTACAATCCAGGTTACAAATGGGCAAGAGGCTCAGTATTAGCTAGGGATTTCAAAGGTTAATGTACTTTTCTACCCTTTTCATTATAAATGTATTAGTCCTTATCCCTTTTAAATCCCTAAGAGTGCTCTGTATTATGCTTCCTTTTTCCCCTTAAGTTGCATAGTGCATAACTAATTAGAAAGATTAATGCTGCATAAATTCGGTCATTTAGAAAATTGGATTATGTTTTTTTTTTTCAATGCTCTATCGCTTTAATTGATTTGAATTAGTGTCTCTTAAAATGAGAAAAAAAATATTCTTGAATGCATTTCACTTTAACATCTGATTGAAAATGCAAAGGTAATGCATTTTTTCCCTAAACACATGCAGAATACAGAAGATCTTTTAGGACTGAGCCACAATCTAATCCAATTTTTTTTTTTTAGAAATTCAGAGTCAGTAGTCTTGCTCAAGGGTTCCACACTCACAGTCCTGGGAAAGGAACTCTTTCTTTTTATTGTTTATTTTATTTAAAAATTTTTTTTTTAAAGAATTTGTCTTCATAACATACTGAAAAGACAGGTCAGAATTGTGAATAGCTAGATGCTTTTTCAGGGGGAAAATTAGTTGTTTAACACTACTGAACTTAAAGTGTTCAGCTTGATGTAAATCCTGGTTCCAGCTGGAGTGGATGCTACTGATGCCATTAAGCATAAGTGTGTGTGTGTGTGTGTGTGTGTTTACAGTCACTGGTCACTTTTTTTTTAGGAACACCCGTACACATGTTCATTCATTCAATTATCCAATCAGCCACTCATGTGGCAGTGGTGCAACACATATAATTGTGCAAATACAGGTCAAGAGCTTCGGGTAATATTCACATTAAACATCAAAATGGGAAAAATGTAAATTCATTGACTTGTGGCATGGTTGTTGGTACCAGATGGACTGATTTGAGTATCTCAAAAACAAATAACATCTGAGAGGTAGTTCCGTGGGTGGGAATGTCTCTTTGAGGAGAATGGCCAGAATTGGTTGAACTGATAGGAGGGCTACAGCAATGCAAATAAACACTCTATACAACCGTGGTGAGCAGAAAGGCATCTCAGAACATACAACACTTGGAACCATGAAGCAGATGGGCTAGAACGGCAGAAGACCACTCCTGTCACCCAAGAACAATAATCTGAGGCTCTTGTGGGCACAGACTCACTGAAACTGGACACTGCGTTGTTTTTTGTTCACCATTGTTATAAAGAGTGTTTTTATGAGATACCGTAACCTTCCTGCTAGCTCTTACAAGGCTCCTTTAACTGCATCCGCCCTCAGAACTGCCGTTCACTGGCTGTTCCCATTTTGTGGAAATTCTAGGGGCTAGTTTTAGTTTAGTTTTTGTGATTGGTGATTGTATATGCTTGTGCTGTAGCATATACATAGTATCTACACATAAATGGGCACTTGAGATTCTCAGGGATGCGTATTGATGATGACATTGACATCTTGTTTTTTTTCCCCCCATGGTTTGCAATTCTATCCAGGACCCAAATCAATTTCACAGTGGCCATCGATTTCACTGCTTCTAATGGTAAGCGATTACATGATTTTTCTTTATTTATTTAAAAATAGCTCATAAAAGCCCCATAACCAGTCTTTCTCTATATAACACCATGCCTCTTCTGTTTAATAGTTCAAAAGATTTAATATTTGTGAATGAACACCCAACTGCAATGGGGATCTGAAGTGAACGCTAAGTAGGGTGTCTAGTCTTGCCCAGCGGGGAACTGGGTACAGAATAGGCTGCTTAGAGAATGGCTTTGCTGCACCTGCTGATGATGAATGGCACTCTCCTGTTCTTACAGCAATGACTAATAATTACTATACTTTTGAAAGTAGCTGTAAAAGAAAAGACTATTAATAATCATGAGCTAATGTAGCCCAGCCAAGAAAATGTGCTTGAGAACATATGTTTGTTCATAACAACTAAACATGAACAACTGCTGTTTAGAGAATCCTTCAACAGTAAATACCCTTCAAACTCAACAGCACAGTAAGAAGCACATGAATAGCTTTTCAGCGGTCTAGGTGGTGTGGAGTACACCCCCCCATGTATACTGGTTTCTGATTAAATCACATTAAGAATGACTGACCCCTGCTGTTCAATATACTACTTAGCCTCCATTTTTTTTAATACTTTCTTATAAGAGTGTATACCCCTGCAGCATGGGATAATATCCTATTTAAAGGAGTCCTCCAGTGCTTTTCAACCTAATCTCTATCCCACATCTGTAGTGTAATGGGTGATTACCGTGGATTTCAAACCTGTACTGAGAAAAGAATGGAAACCCTGTTTAATTAAAGTTTGTCTGTATAGCATTTTAAACAACAGATATTGTCATGAAGCAGCTTTAAAAAAGCCTGGTAAATTTGCCCTAATGAGCAAGCCAGTGTCACAGATTCTCTGGTGTTGTTAATCCAAGCCTTGATTTTCCGAGTCCTCTTTCATCGTGTTAATGAGCACTGGGTCTTAGGTACTTATCTGCAGGTATCCAGGTGAAATTTTCTGAGTGAGACTTGGGTATAAACTGTTTTGGGAAGTGCAGATCATGAAAGTATCCATGTGGGACCATGCACTGTAACAGAAAGTGAGTCATTTGTAAAAGAGTCAATTGTAGAAGCAGAAGAAGTATCAGGATGAATCAGGCAGGTTCAGAAGGTGACAGGTGCCACAGCAGTAGACGTGTCATCACATCAGGAAGAATAGCTTGACAGAGAGAGAATAATAGTAATAAAAAAGTTTATTTTATATAGCGTCTTTAAAATGGCCTCTCAAGGCACTTTACATAAGAGTATATAGACATGTATCAAAAACAGTCAGTAATGAAATACAATTAAATTGTTAATAACAATAATAGCAATAATAATAATTTAAAAAACAAAAAACAAAACAAAGTAATCAAGTAAAAGCAATCCCAAAGAAATACGTTTTAAGAGAAGATTTAAATACACTAAAAGACTGGGCTTCTCTAAGATCAGATGGTAGTGAGTTCCACGGTTTTGGAGCCCTATCACCCATAGTGAGTGAGTCTGAGAAACCAGAATTGGAGGAACGGAGTTCACGTTTGTAGGTGTAATGGGTTAAAAGCTCAGCCAAATACTGGGAAGCCAAACCATGCAAAGCCTTGTATGTAAGCATAAGTATTTTAAAATCTACACGAAACACATTATTATGCATGCTCTTATCCTACAGTGGTTTAAAGGGTGTACATTGTGATTAGAGTGCAATCTGCGACACTGGCAGGACTAGCAATGACAGTATTATAATGGAAGTCTAAATTCTGTCAATAAAGGTTTATGCGAATCTTTTTTTTTTTCTTTCACATTTGCTCACTCAAATGTGTTTGTTAATTAAGCTCTAAATCTACAGAATTCATCCTGCCAGAGAACCACAAGAGGAAGAACTTGTGGTTATGCCTTACCAAAGCAGTTGTGTGGGTCTGTTCATGCATGCTGAGGGAAAACATAAATCACTGGAATTGCTTTTTACAGTATTGCTCCAGTATTACAGTATTTATGTTGGACTTTAACAGTTGCGGTTTTAAATTATACAGCTGGTATTTTAACCATTTAATGATGGGTTTCATGAACTGTCCTCTGGCTTCCGTTCCATTCCAAAGTTTTTCTGTCCTTTTCTCAGTTCAGGGAAACACTGACTATAGTAACACACACACACACACACACACACCATATCGAGGGTAGATGACAATAAATTGACCCTATGCTGTAGCTTTTTCTTCACTATATAGCACAATGCTAACTCTGATGTCCAGGTAACCCGTCCCAGTCCACGTCCCTCCACTATATGAACCCTTACCAGATGAATGCCTATGCCATGGCACTAAAGGCCGTAGGAGAGATCATCCAGGACTACGACAGTGATAAGATGTTTCCTGCACTGGGCTTTGGGGCAAAATTACCTCCGGATGGACGTGTGTCCCATGAGTTCCCTCTGGTGAGATAATAAGCGGACGCATCTGCTTTTTTCCCTCATTGTTTCAACGTTATCTCATGCAAAATGTATTATTAGATTCCTTAAGTGATAAGAAAGTTACAACTTCTTATCCGATTTCTTAACAACCCAGCTATTGTTAGAATCCTTATGTGTTTGCAATACTGGGGATTCCCCTCTCTGAGGAAAGGTCATGTGTAATGCATTATCTTGCTTTCCTTTTATCAAAAGTAAACTTTTTTATTTGCGCTCCTCCTAGGTTGAATGTTCAAAAACTAGATCCCTGCTAATGATGGATGTGGTGTACCTGCTTGTGTATGTTATGGTGTGGAAATGCAATTTATCCTCTTTTCTCATGGAGGGATTATGGATTTGTGCTCTCCCTGTGGACCGATGCAGGCTCAAAGCAAGCTAAATTGATCAGAGCCTCTGTTTCCACTCTCTCTGAACTGCATCTAGAAGTTCCAGAGTGTGTCAGCTTATGATAAACTCCCATATAGAGCAATGGAGACCACTTTTTATTGTTGTGGGGCTGTGATTCCTATATAGGCTACCTAGTACAAACACACACAACCCAAATTCTTCCCTTTAATCTCATAATCACTTCATATAAAATCCAGTGCGCTGGAGTATAGTTCAGTGCATCACATTTCAGTAAGATGTAGACCTCTCATAATGATCTGTTTCTCTCGTGATTAACAGTAAAATTTAACTAGAGACATGCCACTAAGGGTAAAAAAAAAAAAAAAAAAACTCTGGAAGTTATTCAGGTAGAACAATAAAAAAAAATCCCTGGGTGAAATTATTGACAGAGACTGATATTATCTTTTCTCACCTGAGCACTGTCTTCAGTCATATTGTTTGGTTATGCTCAGAAAATGCTACATGGATATCATTACACTTACATACTAACCAGACAAAATTATACTGACCTTTTCCCTCTGTTGCAGAACGGTAATATTGAAAACCCCTATTGTAATGGGATTGAGGGGATCTTGGAGGCCTACCACCAGAGCTTAAAGACTGTCCAGCTTTATGGGCCCACAAACTTCGCCCCTGTGGTTAACCACGTAGCCAGGTATGTTGTACTCATTCGAACATTTAAACATTCTGAAAAACATATACCATGCAACACAGTAAGCATGTACTCTGTATGGCCAAAAGTATGTGGACACCTGACCATCACACCCCTATGTGCTTCTTGAATACTTCGAACTTAATATGGTGTTGGTCCCCTCTTTGCTGCTATAACAGCCTCAAATCTTCAGGGAAGGCTTTGGACTAGATTTTGGGGGTTTGTGCATTCAAGCATTAGAGTATTAATGAGGTCAGGCACTGATGTCAGACGAGAAGGTGTTCCAGTTCATCCCAAAGGTGTTCAGGGGTTTAGGTCAGGGCTCTGTACAGGGCACTAGAGTTCTTCCACTCCAAACTTGCCAAACCATCTCTTTATAACCTCGCTTTGTGCAACTGGCATTGTCACACTGGGACGGGTTTAGGTCTCTTAGTACTAGTTATGGGAAATCATAATGTTAAAGCATGCAAAGACATTCAAGACAATTGTGTGCTTCGAACTTTGTGGCAAAGGTGTGGGGAAGACCCATATATGGGTGTGATGGTCAGGTGTCCACATACTTTTGGCCATATAGCGTAACTGAAAGCATACTTCGGAATGAACAGATGTTGTGTTCTAAACCTTTACAAATACAGATACGAATAGGATGTGCACTATTCATTTCTTTATGCCTCTAGGTGATGGAGGCATTATGTTTTCGGGTTGCCCATGCATCCGTCTGTCCGTCCAACTGTGTGTCTGTCTGATATTCTCATTAGCGTGATATCTCCAGAACGAGTGTTTGAATGTTTGAAAGCTTTATACGGAATTATCAGTGTAAGCAGCAGTAGATTTTGGAATTCATCCAATCAGGGCCAAGGTCACAGCAAGGTCAAATGTCTGAATGCTTCCTCAGTAGCTTCTTTCCTAGAGGCTTCTTAGATTTTAAGCATATTTCAGGGATACAAGTTAGTAAGACGGGGGACTAGACATGGTGGTGGTAGAGACCCTGTTGATGCCATTGGCACCGAGTTCTACATGGCAGCTGGTAGAGACTAGAGGTTTTACTTTCATGATACAAAGCAAGACCATGTTCCTTAACACGATCATGCGGCGATGCACGATGCATTTACAGCAACCAGTAACTGCCTGGTCAGGGTTGCTGTGGTTTAAATTACGCTACAGGTTTTGTTTTTTTTTTTTTTTTTTAATATTTTGGGAAATGTAATCAACTAAATATGTTAGAAAATACAGCAGGCAAGTACAATCAGTCACAGTCTGATTAAAAACAGTCAGCAGTCCTGTGCACATTTCTAGCTGAGACCAATTATGAACTCGAGTGATGCAGCAAGCAGAGGTTGAGGAACTGTCAGTAACAAAATTCACACACCATTCTGACAGTGCTGGCATTTCTAGCTCTGGGCTCTGGGCTATTCAGTGTTTTCCACTGTTTCCTGGGGCACAGTGGTAGCGTTCATATTTATAAAAAAAACAAACAAACAAACAAACAAAAAAAAAACTTACAGTTTAGGCCACTGCTTTACACTCCTATACAGTATGTAGGAGGGATTATATTAATGAAGACTGCTTCATGTCTTACCTGTCTTTCCTTGAGTCAATAAATGGGAAATTCCTGCATCCTAAGTGGGAAATTCAGTAAAATATCACGTGCTTTTAACATCTGGATGAAGTACTAAAACTACTTCATCAAACGAAGTGACACTTTTTGCACTAAATGGTCACAGGCTGCTATACATATTAGAAGAGGCTGCCTTGGTGCAGCGGACATAAATTACGTGCAAGATTTTTGGATTTAGAAACATTCTTTAGAGGTTATGACATGAAAACTCTGGTGATTTGTCATCTCCATTTAGTGCCGTATGTTAGGGGTCAATTAGGTAGTGTATAGCATTTAGTATATAGCGCATAGTATGCCATGAGACGAAGCTAGTATTAACTGTATATTATACTATATATTTGCTTTAAAAAATTTATTTTCTAACTTCATGTTTTATAGCCAATCGCAGCAGTCTTTTGACATGGCTTTTGCATAATTAAAATGATGCTTTTATTTATTTTTTTTTATAAAAAGGTGGCTGCGTGGATTTGTATTCACTTGAAATGTCAGCATGAATACACTGTTCATACTAATAGCCTTAGACAGTCATGTGGTTTGATGTGTCTAATCAATGCACGAGTAGAAGAATGACTCGTTATTTTATTATTCTGCACTGTGCTTTCAAAGCCATCTGATATCCTCTATCAGAGTAAACAAGTCTTCTCGGTAATTGACTTCACCGTCACAAGATCACCACATTAGAAAGGTGTTTGAAATGCTTCCACTGGTCTCATTGTGTGATTTCTCTCCCTGTGACATTCCATCATGGACCACTTAACCTGTTTGGCATGCTCTTTTCACTCTGTATGATCTCCATTTTCACTGTATAATGGGCACAAAATGACATACTGACATGTACCTTGGACTCGTGCTCAGTGCATGAAACCACCTCACATTTAAAGTTGGGGTCAGTGATACATTTTGTACGTTGCATTGTTTGATGAAGTTGCCTCATATTCCAGCAGCTTCAATGAAATATCCGGTTAAACGGAATAAAACTCCAGTCTCTATGCTACATCAGGCTCTGTGAACAGGAAAAAAACTTCACCAATATCGAAGCGTTTAGGAAAAATGTCAGTCACATTTGTTGCCTGTTAATTCAGAAAGCTCCCCCCCTCTTGCACTAGCACGCAGGTGCTCTAGCCGTGGCAACTCATGTCCACTGTGCTTCTTGTAATTTGATTCCATGCACGATGGCGTGACCACTGAGCAGCAAACCGCGTGTGTATCAATTAAAGCAGAAAGGCATAAATGTCTGAAGTCTCTCCACACCCTCCTCTCATTCCTTGGCATCATGCGAGCAAATCATTCTAACTATGAGGCCACTGTGCTGTAATTAAAAAAGCCATCTTGATAAGCTTGAATTAGACTTGCTTAATTAATGCATGATGTGCCACCCAGAAGCCTGGCGCTGCAAGACACACGCACCCACAGAGCATGGTTATTCTTAAGCAAATACACCCACAGAGCATGATTATTTTTACAGACTCACATGGATGGTAGAGATCCATACAATTCATGCAAGTCATTTACATTCTATGATGGTTTGTTAAAGCACATAAAGTAGGGGGAAATTAACGCTAGAGATCTGGAATCAATATTGAAATGAATTTAAAAATAAACAGCTCTCTTAGAATCTTGAGATGTTATCATACCTACAGCAAGTCAAGTCAAGTTCATTGTCATTTCAGCCGTATACAAGTACATAGTGAAACGAAACAACGTTTCTCCAGGACCAAGGTGCTACATAAGACGACACAGAACTACGAGGGACTACAAGGGACAGCAGTAGTGTGCTGCAGATAAAAGTTTGGCCAGTAGCATGGACAAACCTGTCTTTTTTTCTTCTTCTTTCTTCTGACTCTTTTCTTTATTTGCTTTGTATGAAGGTATGCGGCGGCTGTCCAGGACGGATCACAGTACTTTGTCCTCCTCATTATCACAGATGGAGTCATATCAGATATGGCCCAGACCAAAGAGGCCATTGTGAACGTGAGTACAGACCACACCAAAAAAAAAAAAAAAAAAAAAAAAAAAAAAAAAAAAAAAAAAAAAAAAAAAAAAAAAAAAAAAAGTCGCTTTACCACTCGCTATATTACTTACTTAAAAATGTATATTTCACTGACCTAGGAATTTTTAATGAAGTACTGTAAAATCCATTTCAAAATACCCAATATCTTTATCTCCGTTATTAAACCCTCAGGCTCCTATTAATGGTAGGTATGCAGACAGGATATTGCTCGCAATCATGGAGGTAATGTGTGTGACAGAGCCAAAACCTTTTTTTTTTTTTTTTTTTTTGGCTTGTGACTGTCAAGGACTTGTAACCTTATATTTTTTTTAATTAACAGTAGCACGAATGTTTGGCCTATGCTACAATACAAGTGTGGAAATGATTTTTCATTTTCTTTCGATCAGTCAGTTTTTTTTTTATCCTAGTCTCACAAGCAAACTTTCATTAGTCAGTCTAGTACTTTGTGACTGTACGTGGCCAAGAACCTCGTTCACAGGAAGAGGCCATTTGGACTCACGGCCAACCACATTACCTGAAACGGTTTCAAGCAAAACTCTCAAATAACTTTTAAAGACATGTTGCTCCAAAAGGTTTATTGTGTCACAGTGTTCAAGTTTGCCCAGGATATGCCTAGAGCCAATCAGGTTGCAACTTTGGATATACAGATACTTTTGAAAATGTAGTTTTTACCTGTTTGAAAAAATAAATTCCCCTCCGCACGAACTGTGTTTTCAAAAATATCTCCATGCACACGAAAATGCAAAATTTATTTGAAAACACTCACATCTGCTCAGCAGCCCCCTGCCTTTTTTTTTGGATTGGTTATTGTGAATAGGTGTCACAAAAATGTATAATTTTTCTACATAATCTCCATTTCATTCAATATGAGTGTTCCAACACTTAACAAGTGACTGGATTTCTCTAGAGAAAAAAAAATGATTCAGTTCTCATTTATATCGCACCTTTTCATTTGACTAATTCACTTGCAAGGTTTTCATTTAACTAACTCCTGTATGTCTCAAACTTGTGTCAAATTTCTTAAGCCTCAAGAATAACTTTGACATGCATACAGAAGGTGAAATGCAGAAAAACATCAACTTAGCCAAAGGTTTTAAAACATAAAAGACGAACACAGGATTCCTAAGTATGGACTGATGATCAGGTGGAACTACTACTGAATGTTACACGTGAATACAGAGTGTTTGTTTGCATTGTGTCACATTGTGACACCTCTACATGAGGCTGTAATAATAAAAACAAAGTGAAATTAAATTGTAAACATTATCGGATAAGAAATGACAGAACTTAAACTAACAACCTGGTCAGCAGAGTCCAAGTCACATAGAATTCCTCTACCTTGCAGGGAAGTTTTGATAAGCTTTGTTTTCAGTGACCCAGAATGCCATGTTCGGGTGGACACTGTCCACCTCAAAAACATCAGTGTGGACAGGGTCTGAGCCTATTTTGAACTGAATGTAACAATACAATGCTGTACATGTATGTTCACTCGGTCTTTTTTGCTCTGGTTTTAATGGGTTTCACACATTATATTCGGGTAAGTGGTCAGCTTGTTTCTCCTTGTTTCTGTAGCAGCGGAACAAGTCATCTGTGCAGCAAAACGGCCTCATTCCCAGCAGACTGGATTTAAAGGGAATTTGCGACTGTTAATGGAAGCATTAGAACAGCCACACCTTCCTTTTAAGATCTTGCCTGCTGCTGTGTCTCACGTGGCCCGCCTCCGCATCAGGCGTCGACGAAGCTCTCCTTCCATAGGGTGTTTGATTTCGAATATTAAACATCAACTGAAAATATGTGCATTTTGTAACTTCTGTCATTTCCATGTACTTTCACAGCACCAGCTGCACTGCTTCATTCGGATAACAGGTGTTGTTTCTGTAATGAGGAACCATGCAAAATACAAGCTGTAAAATGCAGTCTGAGATTCTAGATTAAAGAAAAATACTGGTACAGATACTAGTCCTAGAGCAGATGCCTTACAAACCAAGCAGATCAGATTTTAATAAAGGAAGTAAGCACTGGTGAGATTATTTTTGTATTATTTATTTATTATAAGTCACACACAATAACATTTGCAAGTGCATGATTTGAAATTTAGCACTGCCTAAAATATCCAAACTCCCACTGAATGTTCACATGAAGGTGTCAGAGAAAAAAAAAAAAAAAAACCATAGCAAAACCCCAAACTGATTTCTTCACTTCTTCACTTCGCTTTCAAGCTCAAAGTGTGACACATGTCTGCTGGTGCTGGAACCGTGCCCAAAAGTGGAGCGCTATTTGAGGCTGGAAATCAGCATTGCACATCAGTTAACAGACCCAGATAGAGTATTTCAATAGCTCACATAGCAACATGAAGGAGGTGGAGGACTAAAGTGTGTTGTGTGTTGATACCATGTCCTGAGGGAGCCTTCTGGGGCCTGCTGACCTATTTCTGCCATTCAGGTTCTGGGCTTAGTGTGGAGAACTACATGCATCATTTATAAGAAATGCAGTTGCCATAAGCTACTCTCTGACCACTATTTTAAAAGCAGGTCACAGATGGGCTTCTGTATTTCTCACACACCCAATATTACAGTTGTAGTACTATTTTCCAGCAGGTACTTGATGGAGAAAAATATAGCAGTAAGAATAACTCTTAGTCTAGTATGTGATGGGTAGAAATGAATTATACTGGGGCGCGATTATATACACTACATGGCCAAAGGTTTGTGGACATCACACAACTGGAAGCACACAATTGTACAGGATGTCTTTGTATGCTGTAGCATTACAATTTCCCTTCACAGGAACGAAGCAGTCGAGCCCAACCCTGTTCCAGCATGACAATACCCCATGCACGAATTGAGGTCCATGAGGAAATGTTTTGCCGAGGGTGGTGTGGAAGAACTTGAGTGTCCTGCACAGAACCCTGGCCTTCAACCCCACTGAACACCTTTTGGGATGAACTGGAAAGCCAACTGCTCCCCAGGCTTCCTCACCCAACATCTGTGCCTCACCTCACTAACGCTCTTGTGGCTCAATAGGCAAATCCCCACAGCCACGCTCCAGAATCTAGGGAAAAGTCTTCCCAGAAGAGTGAAGGTTATTATAACAGCAAAGGAGGCCTAAATCTGGAATGGGTTGTTCAAGAAGCACATGTAGGTGTGCTGGTCAGGTGTCCACAAACCTTTGGCAATATAGTGTAGCTGTAGTGAAGTAAAATCCCCAGTACTTGACCCTGTACTTATTTTTTAATATATGAAGTGAAATTGGACTCGAATCTGTACAAGTTAATTTGTCACTATTGACTGCTACTACCATAATAAGAAAATCTGTCATATTTATATTATGCTATAACAGTAGAGATAACACCACAAAAAAGATAAAACCAAGTGTTAAAACCAAGAGTGCTCCATGTCCATGTGAGTGTCCTCTAGGTTCCCCATTATTCCTCCCACCTTCTAAAAAACATTCTAGTAGGTGAATTAGCTATGATAAATTGCTCCTAGTTGTCAGGGTGTATTCCCACATCATGCCCAGTGTTTCTGGGACAGGACCTGGACCCACTGTGACTCTGTCCAGGACAAATTGGCTACTGATAATGAATGAATAAATTAATGAATTAATTGTTTAAAAAATACCCAAGTAATTAAATACATGCCATGGGATGTTATTATTCATTTATCATATTTCGATTTTTTTTTTAAAAAAAAACATTCTACTCAAAGCAACAAATATCAATATACTCTTTCACATAAAATAATCAGTACTAGCTGTTGTCACATCCTCAAATCTGTTAAAATAATTACTCAGCATATATTTTAATTTATTTGATTATCCAGGACTTAATTATGAGGCAATTGATAATTTAAGGAAAACACTATTAGGCAAGTGCTCATTTGTAATGTTGGAGAGAATCTAGGGTAGCATGTTAACAACTCACCCAAGCTACATGCTTAAATGTAGGAACATTCATCGCGCTCAGGCAATCATGTGTATAGTTACCATGGTGGGCAAAGTAATCAACTAGACAGGCCTTTGCCACACTGATCCACCCACTCAGTCAGTGACTGACGAAAAGCATAATTGGAAAAGACTTAAGCTTCTGTGTGAAGTTATGAAAGACTGTCGCCTGTTCTCGCCTACAAACGTCTCTTCTCTCTCTTTTATTAGCTCGAGTACGTCATTAGTTCAGGCCCAAGCTGTCAATTAGGACACTAAGTGACAGTCTTCTCAGTATGTTTTATTTTTAATTACATGGATATGAATAATGCAGAGAAAGGGAGATTGAGGCCTCGTACCAGAAAGTCAGATACAACAGTGTTGTGTTTTTTTTTTTTTGTTTTCTAGCTGTGCAGCTCAATATGAACATCCTTTAACCCAACGGCCCCAAGAAAATCTATTGGTATTTGAATATGTAATAAAGGGACTATCGGTGACACTGACAGTTTATATGGCAATATGACAAGCTCTCAGATTGTTTTTTGTTTTATTTGTGTTGTGCAGATATGCATGGCTACGTGCTACTGAAATACTGATTTTCGGGTGCTGTCAAGGCAGCTATTGTGAACCGACAGTCAGTTTTGTTTTCTCATTATGCTGGAGCTGTTCCATCATTCAAAGTGGGATATGATGGCACAAATGGGGCAACGGGAGCTCAATTATCTGTGGAGCTTCTGACATGCACCCATAACACAGGCTGTCACAAAGCCTTGTTGTACACAGATCATCTGAGATCGAAGAAGAAAGAGTTTTCACCTTCCTTGTCATAGGACTCTGCTTTGCAGCTTTTTTTTTCTGAGAATGAAAAATGTAGCTGGTAAACAAAAATGAGCCTCTCTTGTCACGTCTGCTATGTGGGGCTTGATTATTCTGTAAAACATTATGATTCTGGTATTACATCACTCGTTTTGTGTAATTACATTGGGTATAGAAATGTAACACCTATCAAGTTACTTCTCAGGGTGAGGAAAAAGTGTCATGCACTGAATTACTATAAAACTATTCCCTACATTGTCTGCAGTATGTTTAAATTTTTTGTGAAATGTCTGTTCTGATGAACAAAATTATGAGACTGCATTTCTTTTGAGCAATACATGCAATGTGACATTAACATTTGGCAAGATTACGGAATCTTAGATGACAGCCATCTTTCCAATTGGGACAACTATATCTTGGAAGTGGAACTGCTGTCCGTAATCAGTGCCAAGCTAGACGGCATCCTCACAAATGAAACATAAGTGTATTTACAATATTTTAAGGTGTTTATTCAAATATCTTGCTTCATATCATATAATTGATTAGTGGTACATGCCTAATGGGTATGCAGTTTGGACCTATGCTCCATATGTACAAGAATATGTAAATAAGTATTGGTGCTATATAAGACACCCGGAGTGGGAGTGTCTGGGCGGGTTGCTGGAGTAACGGGCGTCGTGGCGATCATACTGGCCCCGCCTCCCTCGCCCTGTATTCCCACCCTAGAATTCTCTCCAGATAATCTGCACCAAAACTAGCAAACCATTAAAAAAAAAAAAAAAAAGATGCTTAACAGAACAAGCCTGATCAAGGAACATTGAGTGCCTTTACAAATGTTGTGTTTTATTACAGCTTCCTTGAGCTCAGCATGATGTTTTGAACATTCTCTACCACACGATCATAAAGCCAGTCCTTTTCTCAGGTTGTCTAAGAATTGCAGTTTGTTCCATTAAACACTCCCATGTGTGTCCCGAATAATAACTCCTCTCTCAGGGGTGTTTTTACAGACAATTTACTCCCTTCTCAAATATGACGCATAACTGCCTAAAACATCCTACAAGACCTGTTCTATTCTGAATCACTCACAAACAGGACAGTGAATCCAAGAATTGCTGTCACAGGCTTAACAGGAACATCTGCTTCTTATGACTGTATCCTGCCTTTTGGATGTGTAATACTGAATAAACAAATGTAAATTTTAGTTGAATAACATGGGCCATAATTAACCAGGAGACTGTTTTGTGGTCATCTGCTTTGTTGAATCCTACAGGGAACGTGCCTTGGCTTAATCTGTAAATCAAGAGTTACTGTGGATTTGAGGGAACTCCAAATGAGCCAGATTATCTTCCTTATTACAGTAGCACTTTTTGAGTTGACGGCAGGTCAAGGCTCCAGGGTCCAGAGTTACAGGGTTACTTGTACTTGTTACAAGGGTTTTGCATGTTGTCCCTGTGTCTGAATGACTTTCCTCTGGGTTCTGTGGTTTCCTAACCACCTCTCAAAAAACATCCCAGTAGGTGGACTGGCAATTCTAAATTGCTCCTAGGTTTAAATGAGTGTGCGAATGTGTGTGTGTGTGTGTGTGTGTGTGTGCGCGCGCGCATGCATGTCATCACATGACTGTGTGTGTGTCCTATCCAAGGTGCATCCATGCCTTGTGCCCTGTGTTCCCGAGATAGGCTCTAGATCCACCGAGACCCTGATCAGGATACTGAGGATGAATGAATAAATGGTTGGTTTGAACAAAACTACAGTGCACTGGGATCAACTCTAGCTTAATTGAACCACAATTCTGTTTCTGTTCTTAACAGTATATTCCCAGCAAACCCTAAACAGCTTATCCCAGGAACACTGGAAGTGAAGCAGGAATACACCCTGGATTGAACACCAGTTCATCACAATCATTTGAGATTAGGATTTGCTGGAATTATGACCTACAAATATATCTAACCTGAGGATTTGAATCCATAATTTACAAGAAGTGCAGAATAAACATTTCAGAGTTTCATCGCTTAAAGTCACCGGCATTGATTCTTGCATGTGAACAGTGAAACTGAATGTTATTGCCCTGAGGGAAGTAAATATCCTTTATGCCTGCAGGGTGCCAAGCTTCCCATGTCAATCATCATTGTTGGAGTGGGCCAAGCAGAGTTCGATGGTAAGCATAAGAAATTTCTTCTTTCATCCTTTTGTAAAGCAAACTCTTCACCACCTTAAGCAATGGAGAACATTGTCTGATTGTCAGACATTACCTTTGCCTTGTTTACAAGAGTACCCCCTTTTCCCCCACCAAAGTTAATAACTGGAAAACAAATCAATAACTCTGTGACTGAATTTTAAAAACACAGGTAAACTCTGCTACCTCCTTGCAATTAGCCAGTTGGTAATTGCTCCAAAAGCAATTACCAACTCATTTCCTTGATCAGTGCAGATGCGGGGAAGATGGGTCACAGGGAGCATTGATTAGAGGAGCGCAGTCTAATCACTGAGTGTGCTGTAATTAGCACACTGCATCCAGTAAATGGGCACAAGTTGTCACATCTGCCACTTAATGGTCAAAGAGGTGGCTGGAGTTAGAGGCTATGGTCAAATAATAAGCCAAAACCTCCCATGCCTCTCTACCCCACTGAGGGCCTGTACAAAGTCTGGGCCAAGAATAGCAATGTGTATTTCAAACAGAGATGGGATGAGTTCTTACTGGAGGTGTTGTCTGTGGGTCATGTGGGCAAGAGCTGCTGTACACAAAAAAAAAAAGCCAGTAATACAATTCAGTGCACCGCTTCATTATATGGGCCAATTACTTTTAGTAGAAGTGCCAAAGCAATAAGCAGTGATTAAAGCAGTAATGAGCTCTAGGTCTCAAGTTACCCGTCGTTCTATATATATTTATTTAAATAAATTCACAGTTGTGCACTTCTGATGCTGCTCCCATGGAGATAAGAACTAATAATGTGTATAAAGTTAGTTCATTGGAGTAACTGACAGCTGATTGTAGTGCAATTCGGACCTGCCACAGGTACACTTGACTCTCATAACAGTATCGCGTTTTTCTTTTTTTTTTTTTAAAGCCCGGAAGAACACACATCAAACACAAACAGTACGACTGCCATCCAAATTCAGCGCCAACCACAAATAATGCTAGCTAGCTACATTAGCTGTGAGCTCAGCATGATAATTGTTCAATCACCCATTGAATCTTGTTAGCATAGCGGTGCTGCCAAGAGTTGTCTCCCAAGGCTAGCCCGCTAATGCTAACCAGGCAGAGGGAGAGCAGACACTATCTCATGGGGTATTTCTGCTCAAATGGATGAAGGGTCTGCCTAATAGAAATAGGTTTTGCTGAACATTGGCCTGAAGGCTGGTTTATGTGCTGTGAACCGTATTCACATAGTGATGCAGACAGGGGGGTTTGTGGGCAGATGAAGCATGCAGAGATGCACTGGATTCTAACAATGTGTTGTGCAAATCTAATGCACATCAAATAACCTTCGTCCAAAAGCTTGGCTGAGGCAGGGAGGTGTGTCCATTTGCATACCCACACACACTCATACACACCCAGGGGGCAGCTGAGAGTCATCAATCCACCCACTGCTGTGTCTTTGGGAGGTGGAAGGAAACTAAAGAACCCGTATATTTTAAATAAATAAATAAATAAATAAATAAATACACACAGACAATAAACCCAAGCTATGGATTCTTCCTTCTAAGGGGACTCAAACTATGCCTGCAAAATGCCTCCCATAGCATAACCAGTTTTTCCTTTAATTAGTCACCCCCCTTTTATGACATTTTATGATCATTTTGTTTTGTTTTTTTTTTCTCTCAGCCATGGTGGAGTTGGATGGTGATGACATAAGGATTTCCTCACGAGGGAAACTAGCAGAACGGGACATTGTTCAGGTGACACCAGAAACCCTGTCTGACTAAAGAAAAAAAAAACAAAAAACATTTATTTATGGTCACATTAATATCATGTTATATGAACTTTCAATCTTTTGGAATTGCTGTGCCACCCCCCTCTTTCACTTTCTCTCAACTTGATCTCTTTTAGAGAGATGAGATCCAACCAAGCATTACCTCATCAAAATTTTTCATTACTGGTTTAACAAATTTTAAACCTTTTTAGTTAAGCTTTAGGTAGCTGATCCATGAACCATAAACCATTTTCTAATAAGGCAATTATTAATGTGGATCCCAAATGAATTTCTGAATTTCCCAGAGGCATTTCTCTTTGTGCTTTCTGTTTTGTGCAGAGGACATTAGTAATGATAATGTCTAAGCATGCAGGATTATACTCATCAATTATATTTCATTAGCAGCTTAAATTCAACCCAGTCTCTGACTTGAATGCAATTGCCATCACTAACAGTTAACAAATGATTGGAGAAATGAAATAAACGAACACGTCTTGGTCTTTGCAGTTTGTGCCATTCCGGGACTACATGGACCGGACGGGTAATCATGTGCTAAGTATGGCACGGCTGGCCAAAGATGTCCTGGCAGAAATCCCCGACCAATTTATTTCATACATGAAGAGCCGAGGCATCAAACCGAACCCAGCGCCCCCTCCTTATACACCCTCAGGACACACACACCACACACAGATATGAGGCCACCCTTCCCTGAGGGTGTGTTCAGCCTGACATCAGCCTCCTTGGAATTATGGGATTGGGACTGATGGAGCAGCGGGCCACTGGCTCTGTGCATAACTCTATATACGGTCTCTCTGGGACACTCTGAGATGCCAAGGCATTTCTGTTACTGCTTTTGTTTCCTGCCTGTTTTTTCTGGGAGCAGCATGAACAAAGAAGCACACTTCAGTCACGTTTTTGTCAAAAAAAGAAAAAGAAATTTAAAAAAAAATCTCGGCTCATGACTGTTTCTCTTTTGGGGCGGTGAGTTGAGAAGGAAGGAAGAGGATGATATTTGTGGATTCGACTCGTGCCTGTTTGTCGTTGTCTCAGTGTACCTGGACAAGTATTCCCTGCTCTGACCGTTGACCTTACTCCACATTGGTGTACTATGTGCATTCAGGTGAAGTTTTCTGATACTTTTCTTAATGGCATTCTCATTACGGATTGAGACTTGTTCATGTGCATTTGATTTGGCACTTTTTGCGCACCACTTGAGTTAAGTGTTGCTTTTTAGCCTTTATGTTCTTTCTTAGTAGATTTTGTTTCTTGTCTGTTCGAAGCATGCTGGTAAGATGATACACAGTTGAGTGTTTCTATACAAAAAAAAAAAAAACGCACATAATGTTTAAATCTCTTATTCTGATCAGTTAAGGAACACAGCGGTAAAATTTTATTCCTAATTATATGATCAAGGGTGAAATTAAACTTTTACGCACTAGGCTCTGTCAGATCCACTGCAAAACAGATTATACGAGTATACAATCTACAAGGTTATTGCACACTGCAATGCAACAGATTTGTTTTTATTTCCTGTTTGCCCTGTGCTAAGATGTATGGCCACATCTGCTATTCTGCAATCACTCCCATTTCTCTCCCGCTCGTTCCATCGCTCTCTTTATCCCTCTCTTCTGCAAGAACAGATGAATAGTACTCTGAATATTGTGGCCCACAGAAACCAATTCAATTTTGTCGAGACACTTTTAATCAAATGAGACCAGGCCTCTGTGATGGACTAAATTACAGTCCTGGGTGATTAAAAGATTGATAAGCATCGTCACAGCTTTGTTACTATTTGCAGCAGGTTTTGTTCTCTACAGGTCTGTTGAGTCACAGGCAACACAGACGTGGCATTTCTGGTGACCTGTTCAACTGGGCATGCGGTAATGCTGCAGCGATGAGTCACCATAACGTCTAAGTGAATAACTGATTGTAACTAATTAAAGCACACAAAATTAGACAAAGTATTATTTTATCTCCATTGCATGTCTTGTCAGAATGAACGTGCCAATAATTCAAACATTGTTTCGGGTTTTATGAAATGATCTCTCAGTCAATATAGGGAAAAACAAATAGAGCAGCTTTATGTAATTATTTCTGTTATTTGTCAATTCCCAGCTGGATAGTTTTCATGTAAATGAATGAAAAATGTGATCATGTATATAATTACATTTGATTTCTTTCTCTTTTTGTTCCTTTAGGGCATGCATGATCTTTTTTTTTTCCTTTCTCCTACACCATAATATTCCATATAAAGGTACATTATGAATTCCAGGTTGAATGAATACAATAGAATTATAGACTGACTACACAATATGCTCACTGTCCCCCTTACCAAGAACGCCTATACCCTGCTCATTCATGCAATTATCTGCCATTCCTGTGGCAGCAGCACAATGCATAAAATCATGCAGATACAGGTCAAGAGCTTCAGTTAATGTTTACATCAAACATCAAAATGGGGAAAATGTTTTTATTTCAGTGACTTTGACTGTGGCATGGTTGTTGGTGCTAAATGAATTGAGTATTTATGAAACTGCTGATCTCCTGGGATGTTGAGTTTACACGGAATGGTGTGGGGAAAAAAAAAAAAAAAAAAAAAAAAAAAACATCCAGTGACGAGCGGCATTTCTGGCTTCTTGATTTTAAGTGTTGCGCTGCTTCCACATAGCTGGCTGATTTGAATAATTTCAGGAGTGAGTAGGGATACAAGTGTTCCTATTAAAGGCAAGTGTACAAATACTATACCCGGATATACAATCTGTATAACAGAACTATACATATTTACACAATATGGCCAAAAGTATGGGGACGCCTGACCATCACACCTGTATGTGAGCCTGCCCGAAACTGTTGCCAAAAGGTCCGCAGAGTAAGCACACAAATGTCTAGAATGCCTTTGAGTGCTGTAGCAATCTGTTTTTTTCCCCACTGGAACTAAAAAGTAAAATTGTTTCATGATGACAGTGTCTCTGTGCACAGAATGAAGTCCATAAAGACATGGTTAACCAGTGTTGGTGTGGAAGAACTGAACACCTTTGGGATGAATTGGAATGTCGACTGTGCACCGGGCCCCGTGATATCGGTGCCTGACCTCAAGAATACTGTGGCTGAATGGACAAAGCCATGCTCCAAAATCTAGTGGAAAGCCTTCCCAGAAGAGTGGAGGTTATTATAACAGCAAAGAGGGGGACCAACTCTATGTTAATGCCCAAGGTTTTGGAATGATTACATATGGGTGTTATAGTCAGGTGTCCACATACTTTTGGCCATATAGTGTATTTCACAAGAAACAATCAGCGGTAAACAACTGGCCTTCAATACACTATTGACTAATGTTTAGAGGGTTCTTGCATTGTGCTTTGATTACTGTTTTCAACACACCCTTGTTGCCTTTCCTTTCATTAAAGTTATGTGTTACTGAAGATATTTCCTTGGATATTTGTACAGTATTTCTTTTTAAGTAATCAATATGTCTGATTGCTTACTAGCTAGAAGAATAAAATAATAATAAAAAAAAAAAATTACAGCAACTGTCATTTATAGATGGAGCGCTTAGCCCAATCTGAATGCATCAAGACATATGTGACATTTTAGAAATATCAAGTATTGTTCGGCTCACAATGCCTTTTGAGTAAGTAATAGGCTCTTTTTCTTACGTTTAGTCATGTTGACAAGGGTGTGCTTACAACAACATTGTAGCACGACCTTGCTGCAGGACAAATACTTCCAGCACACAATCAGAATCTCATTTCCCCCCCCCACAATATCTCCACAGTTAAATTATTCCAAAGAAGGCTTACGGAGACCTATTTGCCATCTTCATTCCAACCATTAATCTGTTCATCGGTTCTGTGCGTGACATCATTTTTCTTAGCTAACTCACTGTTTGTTATGGATCAGACCTGGATCATAAATACAAAATAAACAAAGAACGTATAGAATATCGCACTCTCTGTCTAACCTTCTCAAAGTTTTCACAGCATGCGTTACACCCAAACATACTGTGTGTTTGGCAAAGAATTTTTATACATTTATAATTTTAATTAAGGTAATTAATATTTATAATTTATCCTATAAGTGAGGCAGAATGCCTTTCAAGCCTATAAGCATTTGAAAGTCAAGATTCTTACTCAGGGGTAACGATGTCTCCTGAGCAGTTCTGGGATTTAACTTCTACAGCTGAAGACCGAGTGGAGAGGCTCATGCATAAATGAATGAGTCTGTATTTTTTTTAGCAGTTCCCTCAAAATATTTAAGGAAGCACTTTATTGTAAAGATGTCATTCCTTAAGAACTGTACATGATCCCTTTTTCATATCATTTATTAATTTCATTCATTGCCTGTAGCGGACCCTAAGTGTTTGATCGCACCTTTCCACCCAGTGTCACACGTCTCCAAGCACACCTAATTTCAACATGTTAGGGGGGTGTAAACATTCCGTGCCAACTTCTGTAACATATACTGTAGAGACAGTTTCAGCCAATTAATTGTGCATGTAATTGCCAAATATTGCAGCAGGCTTAGTGAGCTGTTTTTTTTATTTTCTTGCTGTACCTCTACTTCTGTTGCATTTTTTGTGATATTTGTTTAGTTTGGGAACTGGCAGCCCACAGCATGTCACACGGTCTGTTTTTAAGTTTTTTTGTTTGTTTGTTTGTTTTTTAAATATATGCATTGATTTTGAATTATTTGTTGTTTTTACTTATTTTTAATTTTTAGTTATTATTTTCACTGGCATGTTTGTTTTTCACCTCAAATGAATTATATTGTACATGATTGTTGTTATAACAGTGGGTTGTGAAATGCTTTGTATTGGATTGCCTTAAATGAAAATTAATAAAGGAGATGAATTCTTTTAGAAATGTCTGTCCAGTGTGTGGATTTGATAAAAGACATGGCCAAAAATGATTTATTTCATTAGATTATCATTATATTAGTCATATACAATAGTTGGGTGCATAAAACCCAGTTTGAACAAAGTGAATAAAAGGAATTTATACCACAGTGGTATAATCACTTATGATCAGAAAGTGATGATTAATTTTTGTTAACAGCGGCTCTGAAAGTAGTTCCGGCTGCTTGTTCTAATACATTATCATTTCATTTCTAATGATATCATCAACTCACAGGGACTTGTATGACAGATGACCTACATAATCTAAGTCTAATAATAAATGGATTTAAAAGAAGTACTGTTTAACAAAGAAAAACACACAACTGTTGATATGGTGAAAGTTTCATGCTCATTTAACGTATCATTTTTGGAAGGAGTCTCCAGTGTCAGCTAAATTTTCCACCACAGGAAAGTCCTCAGGACAAAGGACTTTGCTCTTTCTGCGCTTTTTCAATTCAATTCAATTCAGTTCAATTCAGTTTTATTTGTATAGCACTTTTAACAATGGACATTGTCACAAAGCAGCTTTACAAAAATAAACGGATTAGCAAAAAATATATTATAAATATTTGAATTTATCACTGTGAATTTATCCCTAATGAGCGAGCCAGTGGCGACGGTGGCAAGGAAAAACTCCCTGAGATGATATGAGGAAGAAACCTTGAGAGGAACCAGGCTCAAAAGGGAACCCATCCTCATCTGGGTGCAACAGATAGTGTGATTAAATAAATAAATCCCTTCTATTATTGTGTGCTATAAGGACAAGTAGTGCAACTGTGCAACCAATAAATTCATCACAGTTTCCGCAAGAAGCCCTTTTGGTTAAAATCTATCCACTGTCCACTGATGGAGTCCTGAGTACGAAGCTGCTCGTGGCAACCGCAGCCCCAAAGCCACTACAGCAAAGGGCTTTTGGTCTTATTAACTTCAAGAGAGAGTAGAAAGAGAGGCTGGTGAGGTAACGACTGTTTATAGCTGTTAGAATGTAAATGATAACAGGAACTAACTTTTCTTGTGGATGCTCCACAACATTAAATGTAACTATAAATGGTTAAAAGCATGATGTGTCATTCATTAATAAATTAGTACTTTTAATCATTTAATTTGCTGTGGTTTAAGAGGAAAAAAACACTGTGGGATGTGTTGCTGCTGGGAAATAATCAACTTCTTGGTGGTAACTATCCCGTTACCACCGTTACGCGTTGAGCCGCATCACACCACCACATCACACATTATTTTCCTGTAACAGCGCACTCTACATCAATTTTTACATTTATCAGTGATGGTGATTACATTTTTCAGCTTATCTAATAAATCGCACTTAAGATGGTGACAAGAATTCCCTCAAAACAGGTCAACATCACGTATTGGAGCCAAGTGCTCAAGTCGTCTTCTTGGAGTCTGGAACTTTATTCTAGAGCATCACACAAATAATAAATAAATAATGACTTTTAAAGCTCTCTCAGACACACCATCACACAAATATTTATTAAACCGTAATATATTAAATAGAATTTCATTTCAGAGCTGAATCCTTCCTTCTAACCAGTTTGCTCCGAGTGCTGCAGTGTGTCCTACTGTGAAATAATAAACAGAGCTAAAAGAGCACAAGTGCTTCTGGGAATCACAGACGTCTTTTCCAAGAACTTTGTTTTAGTGAGCCCGCTTAATTAAAAGAGATTCATTCCAACGTTTGGTTACATGGAAATGTACCAAAGCAAATGTACGTGAGCACTAAAAAATGAACAAGCTGAACAAACTGCTTTACATTATACACTTAACATTATAAACAGCTCTGATAACAAGTCTTTTAAAGGGATAGAAAAGAAATCAAGTCCCTGTCAAATTGGGAATGTTTCAGTTTGGCACAGCTGTATTACTGAAGTGTTTTCTAATGTTTTTTTTTTGTTTGTTTTTAGAGTGAAATGGACTTGTTCATTTATACCTCACTCAAGTATTAATTTTCTTAAACAAGACCCCGGGTTTTTAAATATCAAGTGTGTGTGTGTGTGTGTGTGTGTGTCGTTTTTTGATTACAATACAATACAATGTGATTTATCATGTTATTCTTGTGTGTAAGCAGGAAGTGCGTATATTTAGAACTTATCTTGACCATGCGTATGCAGAAACCCCTAGCGGTAGAAAAGCATCATTGTGGGTAAACTGATTATGTGAAGCTCCTGTTGCACTTGTTGCCAATCATGTCGGCTTTACTGACAGCTCACTATGGTGTTCACAACAAGATGCAGACAGGTGACACAGATGAAAATAAAAATCATATAAAAGGCACAGCTAAAGATTGATTGGGATGATGCAGACAATGGCTAGCCTTGCCTTGCTTTGAGTATGTGCCGCGCGAACATTTTTAATGCGAGTACCGTGTTTTTAAGAACCACGGGAATCTGTTTGCTCGGAGTGATGAGTGGCGCAGTGCTATTTTCTCGGCTCACTTTTGGAGAGACCAAAAAAAAAAAACAAAAAAAAACAAAAACGCAGCAAGATCATCCCACATGCACACTCAAGTCCTTCCTACTCAAGGGTTTTTAGCCATGAGCACATTACAGCGTGAAACTGGAGACAGGTCTGACATTTTCCAAACAACTTTGAGCTGAATAATGATATATACATGTATTCATATCGTTCTTGCTGCAATACATTACCTTTCCAAATATGGCAGCGGAAAAGACAACAATAATCGCAAATGAATGCGGGGCGGTAGATTGCACACACAAAATCCATGCCATAAAATCATGCTTTTAGTGGGAAGTTGTTTACCATACATGGTAATTTGGAGGGCATTTCATTACGTAAATCTGTGTGGCCATGCACGTGCAGAGCAATATACAATGTGTAGGCTGTATTATGTTTATTGAGTACAGCTGTGCAGACACACATGACAAATGCCAGTTCTCTAGTGTGTACTGGTAGTTCTTATATATGATATAACCATCATTATACAGATGGTATGAACAGAATAAGGTTATGTATTGTTTACGGAGCTTTTCCACCCGCTACATCACTTTTTATGTGGCAGCTGCTATTGTTTATCATTGGGAAGTCTACGCCATGATTTCCCAACTCCAAGCCATACACAGCTACACTGTTTTCTAACTGTGAACACAACTGATTCAGCTAATGTCTAATGTGCAGAGTATTCCTGAGGAATGCAGTGGAGAAAGCCTAGCCTAGTGACTGGACTTGTGGGAGGAAGATGATGAAACTCAAATCCAGGCTGCTTATTTTATACTAAAGGAGTGCTACAGGAACAAAATTCACACACTGACTTATCTTCAGTAACTACTTTACCCTGCGATCCAGAGCTTATCACCGGGAACACTGGGCACAAGGCAGGAATACACCCTGGATGGGACGCTAGTACATCGCAGGGCACCGTAAATACACACATTCACATCCGGGGACAATTTAGCATAGCCAGTCCACCTACTGGCATGCGTTTGGGAGGTGGGACAAAACCGGAGAACACAGAGGAAACCCACACGGACACAGGGAGAGCGTGCAAAGAAACTCCACACGGACAATAACCAGAGCTCAGGATCGAACCAGGGACCCTATAGCAAAACATGTTTATTACTTTAGAGAGCTTAGATGTTTAAAAAAAAAAAAAAAAATTCAGTCAGATAAAAACTGACTGGGTGAATAGTTGGGGAAGTTTAAAGTTTTAAGTCTAGCTTGCCCTAATAGACAGCATCAGTATTCTTGTTTTGCCAATTACAATTGTTAATCTCCTTCGCCAAAAGCAAACTGACATCATATTTTAGCTGTACAATCATTAACATATACACATACATCAGTATTGTTAGGATTAAGACTCTACCCACAAGTTATGAGAGCTCCTGGGAGCCCTCATCATATTCAGAATGTCAAAACAGTACATTCAATATCCAACATCCAGCTACAGCTACACGACGCCCCAGCTCAATGTGATTCACACTGTTTAGCATGCGAAAAGGGCATAGCACTGTTAAGGGGGAAATATGCAGTGCCAAGGTCTGTATGAGGGAAATGAGAAATTAAGCCCTGCCAGTGTGTGTGTGTGTGTGTGTGTGTCACTCTTGAAAAAATACTGATTAATCACATAACCTCTTGTGAATGATCGTTTGTGATTGTAATTATATCCTAGCTGTCAAGGACACGGATTTCAGAGAAAGATTGGAGGGTGCAAGTACTCACACATACCCATCCATGTGTTATTTGTGAGTGATATCACAAAAGGACTTTTTTTGATTTTCTCTTTCTGCTTTTTTTTTTTGGTATTTCTTGTTTAATAAGACACTTTGCTGCTGAGTAGAGTGCTCCACCTGGGAGGCTTGGACAGCTGTCACAGCCTCAAATCAGATTTGAGACACCTGTCTCTGCAGAGGCACAATTGGAAAGGAACTCATAAGGCCAGTGAGCATTGCGTAGGTACAGTAAAGCTTATTCGCCTCCTGTGTCATGGTAGACAAATAGTACAAGGCCATTGGAGCAGTAAATAAAGTTCATGTTTGTATTTCTGTGACCTGATTGTGCCTGAAGACTGCCATCACGCACTGTTTTGGCAGAACTGGAGATGAATTATTTCCAACACTGATCGAGATTTCTATGCAAAACAGTAGCACAGAAAGAACAAAACACCAAATCCTTAGCTACAAAATGATTAAGTGGGTGAAATTTGACTATTAAACAGGGCAGAACTTAAACCTGTGAGATTTTACCACAGCACTGTTGAATTCTGGAATCTGATTGGTCAGAAGGTGTTGATTAATTTTCTATAACAGCAGCTCTAACAGTAGTTCCAGCTGTAATTCAAATCACAGATTTATATTAATGCGCTCATTCTAATAAATTAACGTTTCTATAGTAACAATTTACACAGGAACTTGTATGGCAGATGCAAAACTAATAGACCTATAACTAATAATGAACTGATATAAAAAGAAATTGTTGAAAAAAACAAATAATCAAAGACATGGAGCAGCGTTCTGTAATGAGATGTTTAGAAAACATTTATCGAAGGAGTCTCCAGTGTCAGCACTTTGTAAACAGTATGTAAGTTTTCCACCATGGGAGAGTCTTCAGGACAGAGGTGTTTTAAATAATAATAATAAAAAGCTGTTTTTAAGTTTTATATTTTCAGTCTCAATAACTTCAAGAGAGAAAACAAGAGAGGCTGGTGAGGGAACAACTGTTTATGGCTGCTATAATGTAAGTGATAACAAGGACTTAACTTGACTTGTGAACAGTCCGCAACATGAAATGTAACTATAACCTGTTAAAAAGCGAGATGTGTTGCTCAGTAATAAATTGAAAATTGTTAGCGCTGGCAAATGGCTGTAGTAAAAGAAGAATAAAACTCTTTGGGGAGTGCCGTTATTGGAAAATAATCTTCTTTGGGGTAACAGTAATCGCAGACACCACCCTGTCGTATATTATTTTCCTATAACGGCATGTCTCCAAGAGTTTTCAATTCCTTACACAATGTTACCTCTCCAGAAATTTCTCTCTACTCTGACAGATGTGCACTGCCATTATTTGTAGAAATGATTTATATTATGTATGCAAACAGATCTCATTTGTCCCTCTCTGCTCGGAATTATGCACCGTGCCTCAGCTGTTTATGCTTCCTTTGCCCTCATTATTGATAACTTTAATATCTGTGAAACGAGCTAGATGCACATCAGGACAGGTAATGGGAAAATAGCTCCTCTGTGCTTCACAGACATAAGGAATACTGCATGGAAGAAGAAATGGGGGTCTCTCTTCGTGACCGTCTTCTCCCCGAGGTGCTGGGAAGCGTAAATAATGCACAAGCAGAAATGGCAATATTTGGCCAGCTTAATAAAGGTTGACATAATCTTGGTCTGCTCTTGTGGGCTGCCTTCTTGTGCTCTCCTGTGGGTTTATGCATAGCCAGGCATCAAAAATGTCTAATGTTTCTAAAGGGAACAGCAGAATATCTCCCACTATCTCTCTCCAGAGGTGGACAAATACCAATCTGATACCTTGAATTCAATAACCATACCAAAAGGACACTTTTTCTGATATCTTTATTCTAACTGTGACACTAAATAAAGCACACATTATTGTAGCCACTGGATAGGGACGAGCAGATTTCATGTCCTGGCTATTAGTTTTTTTCCCCCCCATAGTTGGCCAGCAGTAGTTTTAACAACCAGAAAGAGAAAAAAAGAACCCTACCTCTTACTGACTTTGGGAGGGAAAAAATGTCACTTGATATGCATGTTTAAATTTAATACGCTTCACAATAATGCAATGCACCTCTGTATATGTAACTAATTCGCACTCTCGATACAGCCCACTGCCTGCCGCACCACACACATCGGCCGAGGCACGATCTGGATGACAGCAGTGTGATTTTAACTTACCAGCTAATGAAGTTGTTACCCCCCCACACACTCTCACTCTCATATATACACACTTTCTACTGTAAAATCTGTAATTAAACTGAGTGTTCCCTGGACTAATTTAGGAAGCCGAATTTCATTTTCATTCATCTTCAGTAACCACTTCTCAGGGTCGCAGTAGATCTGGAGCCCATCCTAGGAATAAAGGATGTGAGGCAGGAAGATGGGACACCAGTCCATCTCACACACACACACACACACACACACACACACACACACACACACACACACACAGGGCAGTTTAGACTTTACCTTTAGAATTCAGCTACTGGCATGTTTTTGGGAGGAAACCCAAAAATCTAGAGGAATCCACCGAGAGAACATGCAAAAAAAAAAACTTCCACACAGACAGTAACCCGAGCTCTGGATCGATGCTACCCGCTAGCAAGCCTATTTTGTTTTCAAAATACTTTTTTAAAATATCATTTTCTAACTTTGAGGCTTCATCATGATGAAACCACTCGCTCTGTTTTTTGTACTTTGAGCATTTGGGTGTGGCGGTTTCCTCTGCGCAGACAGTGGGGTTCATTCCTGCTCCAACAGCACCATCTGCCGGTGAAATGTGAAGATCAGCATAGCAACACAGTCAGGGCGGGAACTGATGATGTAAGAGCTACAAAAGCCCTATTGCTGATAGGTAATACTGCTCCCAAGGAGTTAAAAAAAATAATTAAAAAAAAATAAAAAATAAAAATTTAAAAAAAAAAAAAAAAAAAAAAAAGGGGGGGGGGGGGTGGCGACGGCGGTGGCACTTTGCTTTACCATTTAGTGTCAGATACAGAGCACTGTATATCATTTCTCATCAGGAAGATTTGGAAACAAACCTGTTTAACAATTTTATGCACAAAATAAGAGTCCTCCTGCTCGACGCGTTTATTCTCCCACAACCTTGAGTAGAATTTTAGGCTGTTTCTCTTCAGTATTTAGAAATGGATCAAAAACATTTTGAACACGAAATCTCGGACATCCTGTGCTGCTTTTTCGATGAGCCATACTTAGACACAGATAGTCCGTCAGGTAAGTAGCCGATATCTGACATTTGAGAACGTTTTTCAAAGTATTTCCGGTTTTCAAATAGGTGTATATGTGCACAGTGTAAAATATTGTACAAGCAGAAATATTCACTCATTTCTTAGAGGAAGAGAAAAAGGCGGCCTGTCACTGTTTCAGTACTATACAGTAATATATAGCGGTTAATTAATGGCACTTTGCTAAGAAACTGATACTGACACTTGTTTGATAATATTCCCGCCTTTAAAATAGACAGTTAGGACGTTGTTAAACGGAATATTCGTGTAATAAATACGTTTTGTTAAGGTGTATAATAAGCTAAGCTTTGTGGCTGTAACTGAACTTCAGAAATCTGGTATAAAATGTCTCTTGTCTAAACACAGACTATTCTTTCTCAGTATTTCACACTGAATATTTCTAAACTCTTCTTCGTCATATGAACATTTGGCGTCAAATGATTAAAAAGCATAAAAGTGACCTTTAATCATTCATTTACTGAATGACCATTAATGTTTTTATGACTACAAGTCGAGATATGATGTAGATAGTGTATGAGGTATGTGCGTGCTAGCTAGCTAGCTACTCTTCCGAGCACACTGTGCGTTTCCGGGAATGACCTGCGTCGACTGGTACGTTGATGTTAGTCTCTTTTTTTTCCCCCTTCTTGTTCAGATACACAACCAAAATGTTGCAAAGTTTTTTCTAACTGATATGACTTTCTCCTTACCAGGCTTCGACCCGGTGAAAATAGCCGCTCAGCTCCGGCAGTTAGGAGATCACTACGATGAGACAGTTATTCAGCCGCTTATGCGTGATGTCCAGAGGGCAGCTGCTGACCAGGTGCGTGGGCTCGCGCTCATTTGCATATAGTAAACGCTTCCTGTTAGCATCAGGATTAGCTTCACAGCATGACTACACAGTTTTCAAACTATGTTCTGGTTTTGTCTTAGGTCTCATGATTCGTATCGTGTATGATAAACTCACAGTTCATTTACCTAGAAAAAAAGTTTTGTAAAAATATATGTAATCATTTTAAGGTACTTTTTAAGGTTTTAGATGGATATTAGTAATAATAAGCAGCTCAGACTGTCTGAAGTAAAACTTGGCTATACAATTTTGAAATTACAATTTTAAATAGTAGACTTAAAGGGAAACTCCACCCTGAAACAAATGAAATATGTTTATACTGAAATATTTTGGATGCATTTAGAGCTTCTGGTGATATTTTGTTGGTTGGTGTTGTATTTACGTTATTCCTGTGAGAACATAGAAGTTGTGTGCTGCTCTGAGGTCATGTGGAGATTTTGTTAATGCAGCACAATGATGTTTAATAGAAGAAAGTTATCCAATGATCTTAGCTGCTTGTCTCACCATTTTCCACCGATGTTCAACATCAATGTAGATGTGGTGGAGACAACAAACATTGGACCAGATTGCAAAGCAGCTTTATGAAGGAGCAGAGCTGAGTTATGACAGAGACTCCGAGGCATTGACGGTGATATTACTATGAAAGTTTTAGCCTTGGAACCTCATCTGTTGAGTAGTAAGGGCTAATTCCCACTGATGCCACGATCACTATGAGCAGGTAGTCAAATGGCATTGAGTGCAATATAGGAAATATCAATGAATGAAGTTTAAATCAAAAAGCCAACTCCGAATTTCATTCCAAAATAAATCTTGGATGCCACTGAAAACCACATATTGATTATATTGATATATAAATATTGATAGGCCAGTCATTTCAGGGTGGATTTTCCTTTAAGGAAACAGAATTTCTCACCAGTGTGGTCACTACTATAGGTCATCCATTTTATGCTTCTTATTTCTTACATTGTATCTTTGTTTCTTTTCCTTGCTTCCCTTTCTCACTTCTTAGCTTCTCCCTTCAAGGAAGCAAGGGAAACGTAGAAATAAATGAATTAAGGACTGGAGGAATTGGTGATTAACATATTTGCCAAATGAGATGTGTTTGCTCACTTAAGCATCACTCTTCATCTTCATTTATTGATGACATTATGTAAAGCAGGACTGTTCAGTCTTATCCAGAAAGGGCCAATGTGGTTGCAGGTTTTCATTCCAGCCAAGCAGAAGCCACACCTGATAGTCAACTGAAAGCAAAGATTAGCTGATTAAACAGGTGGAATCAGGTGTGGCTCCTGCTCGATTGGAATGAAATCCTGCACACACAGGCCTTTTGTGGTTAAGATTGGACACCC
>CM040994.1:6293176-6315465 GCA_022985145.1 Pangasius djambal
GTAGAGCTGTAATAGCTGCTAATGGGGATTTCTTTGATGAATCCAAAATTTGAGTATTTTTCTATGTTATGTTCATGTTTATGTTCATAAACTTTTTATTTAATAAAATATGTTTTCATAGTTTGTGTTGTCCCTTATTATCAATGCAAAATGGTCACTAACTAAAGAGGATTTATGCTGACATTGCCCAAAAACCCTACTTTGTTCAGGCGTTTCCAAACTTTTGGAGGGCAGTGTAGAAGGCATAACTAATCTGAATATACACAATGCAGAGTGATTACACACTACATAAATATTGATTAAAACATTATAGTCATAATAAAAAGAAAGTGCACCCTCCTTCAATTCTGTGTCTTTACACTGATCAGCCGTAACATTAAAACTACCAACAGGTGAAGTGAATAACTTTGATTATTTCGTTACAGTGGGACCTGTCAAGGGGTGGGATATATTAGGCAGCAAGTGAACAGTCAGTTCTCAAAGTCAGTGTGTTGGAAGCAGGAAAAATGGGCAAGCATAAGGATCTGAGCAACTTTGACAAGGGCCAAATTGTGATGGCTAGACGACTGGGTCAGAACATCTCCAAAAAGGCAGGTCTTGTGCAGTGTTCCCGTTATGCAGTGGTTAGTACTTACCAAAAGTGGTCCAAGGAAGGACAACCGGTCACGGGCACCCAAGGCTCATGGCCATGGCTCGTGGGAGCGAAGGCTAGCCCGTCTGGTCCAATCACACAGTAGAGCTGTTGTGGCACAAATTGCCAAAAAAGTTAATGCTGGCAATGATAGAAAGGTGTCAGAACACACATCACTGAGACCAGTCAGAGTGCATATGCTGACTCCAGTCCACCGCTGAAAGAGCCTACAATGGGCACATGAGCATCAGAACTGGACCATGGAGCAATGGAAGTATGGCACCAGGTGGCACCAGGATACACTATGGGAAGAAGGCAAGCCAACAAAGGCACTCTGATGCTCTGGGCAATGTTCTGCTGGGAAACCATGGGTTCTGGCATTCATGTGGATGTTACTTTATGACACGTACCACCTACCTAAACGTTGTTGCAGACCAAGTACACCCCTTCATGGCAACAGTATTCCCTAAAGGCAGTGGCCCCTTTCAGCAGGATAATGTGCCCTGCCACACTGCAAACATTTGTTCAGGAATGGTTTGAGGAACATGACAAAGAGTTCAAGGTTTTGACTTGGCCTTCAAATTCCAGAGATCTCAATCCAATCGAGCATCTGCGAGATGTGCTGGACAAGTCCGATCCATCCGAGCCCCACCTCGCAACCTACAGGAATTAAACGTCTTGGTGCCAGATACCACAGCACACCTTCAGAGGTCTGGTGGAGTCCATGTGTCGATGGGTCAGAGCTGTTTTGGTGGCACACTGGGGACCAACACAATATTAGGCGGGTGGTTTTAATGTTATAGCTGATTGGTGTATATTCTCCACTATTCTGTCAGACATGACTACCAATATACAGTAGGTCTGTATGACACATAATACAAACAACTTGAGAATTAAAAAAAAAAATAGCAGGAACACACATGTAAGCTGACTTTATTGTCAATTGGCTTTTTTCTGTCTTTTTCAGGCAGCTGTTGCATTCACTAACAGTGTGGAATTGCTGTACAGTATGTGGGTGGCTGAGAGGCCTGAAGTTGTTCCTGAGAAGCATCTCCTAAAGGCCACAATGGCACTATCACTATACATGAAGAGGAACTGCCCAGACTTGAAAAAACATGTACGGGGGGCCATAGTCAACATTATTAACAATCGGCTGAGCAGTTGGATCATGCAGCAGGGAGGCTGGGTAGGTTCTGAGCTCACTGATTGGTTGACCAACTTGCTTTCACGAAAGGTCCAAAGAGCTGTAAAAAGCAAGAGGAATTTCATACAAATTTAGTTTATGAAAAGCCAGGTCTGCTAATCTCACCCATTGCTCTGACTTTAATTACTTTTCATACAAGTTGTCAAGATGAAAACTGACCTTTAGTTACTGTGGATCCCTGAGGATGTTCTAGTTATTGGATCAGTTTATATAAAGTGATGTTGACTTAGTTATACTATGTAGATCCATTTTACAATGATTCATCATTCTGCTGCTTACTAATGCCTGGGGTCCTGATTAATGTGGCTCACAGTCCAGCCATAAACCAGGTACCAGCCCTGGTCTCTTGCATTTCTTATCACTAGTATATATCCTCTCACTTAATAACATCAAGTTACTCAAGGTGTTGCAGCCTTGCCACTTTATATTAAGTATAGAGATGTTTAACTTTATATCTTGTAAAATGAAACCGAAATTAACAAAATGGAAAGTGTTGTACTGGTTGGGACATAAGAGCAATGTGAGTCATTTCTTGAGTACAGGCACTTCCTCAGAACTTAGACTGTTTAAACCTGCCCTGCAATTGGTGGCCTAGTTATTTTAAAAGAAGAAGCCCTCTCTTTTTGTCACTGTAACATAAGTTTGTAAATAGCATTGTATATGTGAATGTAATTAATTTTTTTGAGTCTTTAGTACTATACTATACTGTACTTTAGTTGTCTTTAGTACAGGGTATTTACAGGGCTGTAAATAATAATTGCATTTCCTTTCCTTTTCAGGAGCAGGTCTCTAGCCTATGAGAATGAGAAGAATATAAAGTCGCCCCTTTCTCAGGAATTTTGCCTGTGAAACACAAGCTAAAACAGTGAAGAGACCAAGATTTCCAAAGGGCTACCACAAAAAGAATGAACTGAATGAAGGAAACACCTATGAGTCATAGGTGTGTGATATTAGGTTTTAATGGGTGTGCAATTATGCCATTTTTTTTATTCATCTATCAAACTACAGACATTAAAACAATGGCAATTGGACTTCTTTTCTTTACTTTCAATTTAGCACAACCAGCACTTGTGGTATAAACTTGAATCATGGTTTAGATGATTGTATTGTTCTTGTTGTTTATATCTAGTAGCCTTTTTGAGCAAAACAACTGTTTACTAGAAATGAAGAACTACTAATGTACTGCAGTGTACTGATTGGTGCATGACAGTAACAATACATCATTGTAATCCTAGAATTTTCTTATTGTTAAGTACATGCTAGAATAAAGGAAAAATTGGTGAAATAAATAAAAGAAAATTGACATTTTGTGTTTTCTGTACATTATCCAGTACATTCTGTACATTGTGTTTTCATGTCAACTTCCTAGCTGAACATTTAAATTTATATAAACAACATATGGTAATGAATTGCACTGGGGTCTCTTTCTCAGATTGCTCAACAAGATATACACTCATTGAACACTGTACTAATACTTGGTAGGGCCTACCTTTGCTCTCAAAACAGCCTCAATTCTTTGTGGCATGGATTCCACAAGATGTTGGAAACATTCCTTTGATCTTCTGGTCCATGTTGACATGACTGCATCACACAATTCTTGCAGATTTTTCAGGTGCACTTTCATGCTGTGAATCTCCCATTCCACCACATCGTAAAGATGTTCTATTGGCTTCAGATCCAGTGACTGAGAAGGTCACTGAAGAACACTGAACTCATGTTTATGAAACCAATTTGAGACAACTTTTGCTTTGTGACATGGTGCGCTATCATGCTTGAAGTAGCCACTGGAAGATGGATAAATTGTGGCCATGAAGGGATGTACATGGTCAGCTACAGTACAGTCCTTTTTTTTTTTTTTTTGGAGAAAAAGCCAAGAAAACATTCCCTACACCATTACACCACCTCCTCCAGCCTGGACTGTTGACACAAGGCAGGTTGGGTCCATGGATTCATGCTGTTGGTGCCAAATTCTGCCCTCTAACATCTGTGTGCCTCAGCAGAAATTGAGATTCATAAGACCAGGCTATGTTTTTGCAGTTTTCAACTGTACAGTTTTGGTAAGCCTGTACTCACTGCAGCCTCAGCTTTCTGTTCTTGGCTAACAATGCGATCTGCTGTTGTAGCCCATCCGCCTCAAGGTTCTTTTTTATTTATCTATATTTACGGCATGTGGCAGACGTCCTTATCCAGAGCAACTTATATTTATCTCATTTATACAACTGAGCAGTTGAGGGTTAAGGACCTTGCTCAAGGGCCCAGCAGTGGCAGCTTGGCAGCGGCAGCTTGGCAGTGCTGGGGATTGAACTCACGACCTTCCAATCAGTAGCCTAACATCTTAACCACTGAGCTACCACTGCCCTCAACAAGGTTCTGCTCACCACAATGGTACAGAATGGTTATCTGAGTTACTATAGCCTTTCAGTCAGTTTGAACCAGTCTGGCCATTCTCCATTGACTCCAGGGACTGTTGTGTATGAAAATCCCAGGAGATCAGCAGTTATAGAAATACTCAAACCAGCCCGTCTGGTACCAACAATCATATGGTCAAAATCACTGAGATCACACTTTTTCCCATTTCTGATGGTTGATGTGAACCTGATTTTATGCACTGCACTGCTAACACACGATTGGCTGATTGGATAATTGCATGAATGAGTAGGTTTACAGATGTTCCTAAGAAAGTGGTAAGTGAGAGTATACTTTAAGCGTCATCATCAGTGGCGTTTTTTATCCCTACCTGAAGGGGGCAGCACTGCACTGAATAATCATTATTTCATGTTCACCATGGCAGAATGAGGTGCATGCATGTTCCATGTAATGCTGTAGTGCTAGTTAAGGACATGCTAGTATACGGATATTTGGTATTACCATTTGTAGTAATTTAGTATCTGTTTGGAAATTCTAGCTGGTTATAGCTTGCATGAATATACTGCTGGCTTTCTTTGATTTGTATTCAAGATCTTCTATGGTCTATCATTTTGCATTTGCACCTGTCACCACTTTGACTTTAACCAGGCTGCTTTTATCAGAAGAGAAATATTTCACAAAAATATCCCATGATGGATAATTATATGGAACATTTATTAATCATATTAATATGATCTACTTTAAGAATGCATTGAAGTCACATGAAAAAAAAAAAAAGGCAAAATTTAAAGACGTAAATATTCTATACACTTGCAGAGTTGAGGACCTGCCAAAACTCTGACCTCACCCTATGTAGGATGCAAAACCAAAAACCAAAACTCTTGCCAACAGAGGAAAGTAACACTACATGAACATCAGCAGTTTGCACAAATAGTTGGCACCGCCTCTTCTGATCAGCTATCTTAAAATAGCTGTGGCTTTCTCAGCAGCGCTGCATTTTAAGATATACCTCTTGACACATATGTACACAGATGTTTAAGGGGGGATTTTGGTATAACTACAGATATGATTAGATTAATTCTACTTGGAGAGCATGTAGCAGAATTAATGTTGTTTCTCAAGAAGCAGCTCAGAAAGACGTGTTAACTGAAAAACATTTTCTGTGATAGCAAATATCATTTGATATCATAGGAAATGATCCTTGGAGGTTAAGCATCACAGTATCAGAGGTATTACTAAAAACACTATCAGGACTTTATTAGTATGTTTCAAACCGGAATAATTCATGATTATGTCTTGCCTGTTATGGAACACTTATTTTATGTTCTTTTGCTCAAAGCATTGTAGATATCAAACCTTTTGTGGATGGTCTGCACTTAAGCACATTATGAGCTTAAGCATACCTTGAAGAGATAATCGTACTTCAGAAGCTGTAAAAACAGTAAAATCAATATGGTAAAATATTACTGAAATCTTATTCTCGACAGCAAAGGAATTATGACTTGACTTGCATTTTATCAATGTAAATTTGCCCTTCCTCAAGGAAACATAATCCAAAACCATACATGGACATTCTTCCGCTTCACTATTAATGCTGCAGTGCCATTCACTTCGAAGAAGATTAAAGACAGCGCTGTTGCCTGGTCTGCGCAAGGCCTGATGTGGCTATAAGCACTTTAAATTTGATGTTCTAAAGCCTGCAAATCTCATTTAAAACTGGGGAAATCACAGACAAACACGATCAGCAGATGCCAGTGCTATACACCATGTAGCATTTCCACTAACACAAGCAGCTGTCATAATTAATGGACCTCTGCAGATGGAGCATGGCACTTTTTTGTGAATATTTCCATCACACTTTCAGACAGAATGCTGCTTCATCTAAACGTTCTCATAAGAGGAAATATTAGTAAAGACATCACAGGATCTCAGACCTGGATGTTAAATGTTAATGCAGTTATTTCACTAAAATAATCAACATGGCCAGCTATGTGCGATGTTCTAGCTTAGTCAAATGTGATTATTTAGTCGCATCTTCTTCTCTGGACTCTCCCTTCGTCGGGTGCTTTTACCAGCCAAATGGTTCACTTTCTTGCAGCACACATACTGCTCCCAGATCTTGACGAAGGCAGTACGGAATTTCTTGATGCGGAAGGCATATATGACCGGGTTGACAGCTGAGTTGCCATGACTAAGCAAGATAGCCACATAGATAATGATCTTAGTTTTAGGACTGGGGCAAAATAGAGTGATGCAGTTCAGGATGTGCAGCGGTAACCAGCTAATGGCAAAGAAAAAAAGCACCAGAGCTAGAGATTTGGCCAGTCTGAGTTCTTTTCCATAATAACGGCTGGGATCAGTTTGGCTGGCCCCCTTATTGATCTTCTTATTGAGCTGCTTGTGGATCATGTAGAAAATCTCAAAGTATATGACAAGCATGAAGACAAGCGGGGGCAGCACCCAGCTGAAAAAGTTGAAGTAGACCATGTACTCCATGCTGACAACCTTCTCAAACTTACAGGTGACAATGGGGTTGGGTCCCTGAGAGTTGTTGGTTTGGTTGAGTTTCTCCAGGTTGTTCCAGCCGAACATGGGAGTTAAGCCCACGATGAGGGCCACCAGCCAGCATGCTATCACCGCTGTCCCAGCTCGTTTCGGTGTCACTACTCGCTTGTAGCTAAAGAACAGGATAGAGAATGGGGGGGGAAAAAAAGGTCAGATAAAATATAATGTAATTCATAAATGTAACATGTTGCATTATAATTTGAGTGTTTTGAAAAAAAAAAAAGAAAATGTTTAAATTAAAAAATTTAACTGTCACAACAGGGGAGCAAATGGAGAAAAATCCCAGAAAACACCATGTACGTTTAATTTTATTTCTGGAATACTGCAATTGTAATTCCAGTCATGCCCAAGAGCCGTTGTCACAAGCAGTAAGGACTGAATTTCCCAAAACATCACAAAATAAACATAATTAAATTTTATTATGCTTTTGGGAAACTGGGTCCAGTTCAATATTTGCATAATACAAAATCAGGTAATGGGGTGTGGTTAAACCCAGTTATGTGCATTTTAAGTGTACATTTTTGTCATGCACTGTTCTAAACAGATCAGCTGATCAAACAAGAAGAAACTTTAATCCTTTATTTGTTATTGGTTAATTTAACTGCTTTTCATTCTACCATGGAGAAAAGATTCACTGATCTGATCAGGTAATCTGATTAATTAATCTGATCAGGTTATTGCTTGGAGCTTCTGTGCATGTTCTTCCTTTGTGCGGGTTTTCTTCATGTTCTGTGGTTCCCTCCCACCTCCCAAAAAACATGCCAGCAGGTGGACTGGCTAGGATAAACTGCCCGTAGTGTGAATGTGTGGGAATGGATGTGCACCCTGCAATCTATCCTGGGTGTATTTCCACCTCACAGCCAGTGTTCCTGGGATAGTCTCCGGATCCACAACGACCCTGACCAGGAAAAAGTGCTATATTTGATACTTTATTTTAGATTTCATCTTTTTTGGTCCCAGTTTTTAGTGCAAAACATGTGACGGTTGGCTGGTCTGTATTTACTAAGACCTCGAGCGACAAGAAAAAAGGTGTGACATTTTTTCCAACTTCTGTGGAAGTAACTTTCATTTTACATAAAACTTCTTGTATCAATCTGCAATCCCTTGTAAAAGGGCACATTCAGACACATCTATGTGTAGTCATAGAGACAAGTTCTGCTCACGATTGACATTTGTAAATACACACATAACAGCTGTATGTCAACATCATTTAGGAGTTAATCATAACAGGAAATCAGAAGCAAAAACCTAAACTGTGTGTCTACATACATACAGTCAGTGTGTATCGTGTATAGTCAAGATTCCTGTTCCTTATGTGGAAAGCCTGTGCCTGCTCATGGCTATCAGGAGGGGAACCTGATGTGTTTTTTTTTGCTCTTGTAGCCCATCAGGCCTAAGGTTTGAAGTGTTGTGCTTTATGAGATGCTTTTCTGAGAACACATTTCTGATGTAAACAAGAACTGAAGCTCTTGACTTTTATATGGATGATTTTATGCGTTGCCCTGCTGTCACATGATAGGCTTATACACATACACACACATACATACATATATAAACTGTATATATCTCAGCACAGCAACATTTCACAGAAAACCTTGACGACACAAATGACGACATCTGAAAATTATTTGTTTGAAAAAGTCTCACCCTTTGTTGAGGATGCTATTAGATGGCCAGTTCTATCTTACCACTCTGGCTGCCTTAATATACAATAAAGGAACGCTGTTATTGTGGAATGGAGGTGGAAATTTGGCTGATATGGGTTACTGCTCAGGAAAGAGCATGCTAGAAAACTCCACTGCAATAGCATATACACTGTCAAAGTCTTGGCTGAGTTACTGGGATAATAACTGATGTTCTATATAACACTCTGCTAGAAAAAAAATTCAAAATATCCATGATTCACACATTTTTTTTTTAGGAATCTAAGCACAAGAGCAAAGCACCAATGATTTGATGATTTGCCAAAAGACAAAAGAGTTCGACAACATCTTTTTCTGTCGCCGGAAATGTAAATGTATTTATTCACAACACAAAGTTTCAATTTAGTCTCTTGAGGACCCTAAGACAACTGCCAGAAACAACTTATGAAAGAGTAAAAACTATAGGTATTATTGGACATGTTTTTAGTATTATAAAGCCAACCATAAACTGATGCAGAATGTCATAGTCATTCATGTGTTCATATTTCCACATATTTTGATTATGACATGCATTGTTATATTAAACTTTGGGAGATAGGGAGGATTGTTGAGCTCAATTTGAGGGCAGTTTCACAAAATATCTGAAATAGATATGCCACTTAAACACTTAAAACACATTTATGGTATGAAAGGAATCATTTGTTTATTTTGAAACCAACATAATATTTAATGAATCATCCATCCAAAGTCCCAAGAAAAAGCCCTTCACATGCATTTTACAGTGGACTATGTGAATAATCATTAAAGGCTGAAATTGAAAGTGTGAATTCAAGTAAACATCTGTTTGCATCATGTGAACAATATGGGGTAAGGTGTGAAAATGAATGAGCCATGTGAGAAAAGCTGACAAATAAAATCATATCGTGAAAAAAAACTCAAAAAACTGTGACACATAACATGAGAGTAACATGAGTAGTATTATTCACACGCGAAATTTGTGACTTTTCTGTTTTGTTTTTTTGTTTGTTTGTTTCTCTGTACCTTTTAACTTTTTTTTTTTAACAGATAAGGGTCCCTGGCTGCAAAATGTGAGAACTCGTTCTCTAAAGAACATTTTTCTGGGAACTGCAGGCTATATAGGGAATTCTTCATCAAAACATTTTACCCACCATTCCCTCTTGAAATGGTCAATATTTGCCCACTTGATAAAGGGCTTGTTTATCAGTAGCCTATTGTAACATTAACATTTTTTGGGCAGTAGTAGTTCAGTGGTTAACACATCAGACTACTGATCAGATGGTCGTGAATTCAAATCCCAGCACTGCCAAGCTGCCTCTGCTGGGCCCTGGAGCAAGGCCCTTAACCCTCAACTGCTGAGTTGTATAAATGAGATAAATGTAAAATGTAATGCTTTGTATAAGAGTGTCTGCCAAATGCCATGAATGTAAATAATTCACAAAGGATATATCGGTCAGCCCTGGACGCATGTCACAGTCATTCCCAAGCAATTTAAGCATTTAACACACTGCAGATGCTAGTTCATACATTTAGACTGTTAGACTGTTAGTAAAAAGTGATAAAGCATGGCTAACAAAAAACTTGAAGAATATATGGCACGTGCATTATTGGATGCAGCTTGCATATCCATGATCTATGGCATTGTCACCTGCAGCCGCCTGGTGTGCGGGACATTACCTTGTGGGCGGGACATTACCTAGTGTGTGGAACATTACATGGTGTGCGGGACATCACATGGCCTGTGGGACATTACATGGCGTGCGAGACATTATCTAGTGTGTGGAACATTACATGGTGTGCGGGACATCACATGGCCTGTGGGACATTACATGGCGTGCGAGACATTACCTAGCGTGTGGGACATTACATGGTGTGCGGGATATTACCTAGTGTGCGGGACATTACATGGTGTGCAGAACATTATGTAATGTGCGGGACATTACATGGTGTGCGGGACATTACATGCATTACATGTTTGCAGGACATTACTTAGTGTGTGCGACATTAAGTAGTGTGCGGGACTTTACATGCATTATATGGCATGTGGGATATTACATGATGTGCGGTACATTACATGGTGTGCGGGACATTACATGCATTACATGGTGTGTGGGACATTACCTAGTGTGCAGGACATTACATGGTGTGTGGGAAATTACATGGTGTGCAGGACATTACATGCATTACATGGTATGCAGGACATTAAATGGTGTGCGAGACATTACATGGTGTGTGGGACATTACATGGTGTGCAGGACACTACTTAGTGTGCGGGACTTTACATGCATTACATAGTGTGCGGGAGATTACATGGTGTGCGAGAGATTACTTGGTGTGCGGGATATTACCTGAGCGGGATCTTGACCCTCAGGTAGCGGTCAATGGCGATGGCGAGGAGAGCTAGGATGGAGCTCTGAGTGAGAACGAGCATAATGCAAGCGACCATCAGACAGCTGTAAAAGTGCGTATTCAGTCCGTAGCTGATCGTTATGGCCAAGGGAATGACAAGAGCCCCGACTGCGATGTCCGCCAATGCCAAGCTGACCACGAAGTAAAAAGTGGTGTCCCGCAGCGAGCGGTTTATCTTCACCGCCCAAACCACCATCACGTTCCCTAAGACGGAGGCGAGAGCGATCACTACTTCCATCCCAATGTAAGACGGAGGAGGAGAATGTTCATCCACCATCGTCGCCGAGTAAGTTGGGAAACTGTGGATGGGGAGAAAATAAATAAACAAACAGCACGACCTTCAAAAAGTTGTCCCGATCAGAACATACCGGACTCTCCGAACGCACAGGTCGGTGCTTTACTTCTTCATAGTGGGGTGAGAGGAAACAAAATGACACCCCGAAGCCCGTGGAGCAGCAGTGTGTCCAAAATGCGTGTGCGTAACCATGGCAGGGTGTGATGTCGAGTCCCGCAGCTGACTCATTCCAAGCGGTAAATACAGATCCATCACATTATTCCCATGATAATCCTGCTCATACTGCAGCCCGGTTCCTCACAGGATCCATCGCGTGACCTAATCCAAGTAAAGCAGACAAGCGAATGCTCTGTGTGGACTGCCACGCGGAAAAGAGCACGATGTGAATTTCCAGAGAAACTGACTCAGGCTCAGAGAATCGTTTCCTGCACACTGAGACTTTCGTGTTGTCTTCTAAAGCGCCGCGTCCTTTTCGGTCGGGCAGGTCACGTGATCATTTCGGCTTTTCCGAACCAATCAAATCGTCTCAAGGTGCACACTTATATCCCACATAGGGTCGCCCCAGCAAACCTGCGCACGGAAATAGCAGATTATTAGAAAATTTACAACCCTCTGGTTGTCCAGTACACTCAGTACACCTTTTGTACCTTCCCAGACATATATTTTACATCCTATATTGTACCTGTAAAGCTTTCCTCCAAATACAATTTACATGAGGACATGCCTGTAGGCTGCACAAGATAAACAATGTACACATCTACAATCTACACTCCTGGGCAAAAAATTGGGCCAAGCCCAAAATGGCAAATATGAAGCTTTTAATGGACTTAACAGCAAATCACTGGTCAGAAAATTAGAAAGAATTAAACAAGTGCGCTCCTGAGAGCTCCTGTGCCACCATTTGCTGGTTTACTTTTGCTGCAGTGAACTGTTTGTTTGGGGAAAAACTAAGAACAGGGAAATTCACTTATATAGTCTTCTTGTACACAAAGGTAAAATCAAGATAGTGATTAAAATGTTTGATGTAAGACTCAAACTAACACATGTCTGGGTGTATAAAATTTTCCAAAAATATCTTCTGGGGTGTTTTTTTTTTTCTTAATAGATTAGACATTATTTGGGTATCTGCCACACCTAATGCAGCTCATCAAGGGCCACAAGGCTTAAACATTTAAAGAAATCAAAGGGAAAAGTTATCCCATAATAACTTCCTTTATCTATTTGTTTAATTCTTGCTAATTTCCTGACCAATAACTTGTTGTTTAGACCATTAAAAGCTTAATATTTTGCCATTCTGGAATACCCTGACCTATACAACATCCTGATGGACCAGAGAAGCAGCTGCAGTGGACGACTCACCTCACTGTGCTGCAGGACTGAACGATACAGGAGATCCTTCATCCCCACTGCCATCAGGCTCTACAACACCTTAGCCAATGGCAGATGACTAATCGCTACTCTCATTACTTTACTACTTCACTACTTTACTACTCTCACTAATTTCTACTACTCTCACTAATTTTTACTACTCTTACTACTTTCTTTCTTACTTATCTACAAGACTACCTGAATTTCCCTTCGGGGATTAATAAAGTTGATCTTATCTTATCTTATCTTTTTTTTTTTTGCACAGGAGTGTATATATTTTTACATACAGTTTATTGACTGTGATATGCACTGTGCTGTTAAACATCGTTGAACCAGGAGGACTGAATTTAACAGAGTAACCAAAATGATCCCACACGTAAAATGCTGCTTTTCCACCATAATTTTGTTTATCATCAGTTTCTTGATTCAATCCATGTTTGAGATTTATGCACCAAGTTGCCTTGCATGTAAATAAAGATGCAATGCCATAGAAAGAAAATAAAAACCTTCCCAAAATACCCTTTCAATACACGGGTCTTCAACCATCTGAATTGAAAAATAACTTCCCACCATAAATATCTTTAAATGCACTATACTACATGCACCTTTCCAGCAAAAAGATATATAATTAAAGGCAAGGTATAAAAGATGTACCCTGGAGGAACCTTTTTTAGGAAGCTAAGAACACTTAATTAGCAACAAGCCCTTAAATAACCCCTGAAGAACCCTTTTTTCAAACAGTGTACATAAATGATATTCAGTATAATATAATAATTTTCTCCAACCAAGGAGGGTGAGCAGGAGCTCGTAAAAATTTGTTTTATATACCTGTGGTTCCTGCATCAATAAATACTGGAAAGCCTTTATGATTTCTGCAGCATTTCTTAGGTACAACAATTATATAACCAGTATTTATACAGGTCAAACATTTATTTGAACAAGATTAAGCTTGCAGTCTGGCAAGCCTAGCTTAGTGAGCTACACCACCTTTAACATGTAATTATGTAATCAGCAGTATAGGATCTCTATCAGGATGTTACAGTTGCACTAGCGATTTAGATTTTTGGACTCCTGGGAAATGTAGTGTGTGCTAAAACAAGAGCTATGGCATCATTATACTGTATGTTCCATTCATCATATCACTGTTAACAGAAACACAAGGTTTTACCTCAGAGCCTGGCAATGGCGTTCCAAACGCTAAATATAGCAGTAGCTCTAGGAACACCATACTGTCTGTCTATGTTTGACATTGTGCTTGTAGTAACTGCATTCAGTGAAATAGTAAAATATAATAGTAAAATAATGACAATGCTATATATATATATATAGATAGATAGATAGATAGATAGATAGATAGATATCATTCAGATGACAAACGATAGTCATCTGAATGATCCTCCCCAGTGTTCATCCAAACATTTGGACCTTTTTTTAAATACGTATGTGACATTTATCTAACTGGATAACTGTAATTTTAGAACGATATTCCATACCAGTGCAGGGGAGTTATCATTATGTTAAGATAAGTACTGCTAGTAGGCCTGCCAGTATCAATACAATTGTATATGTTTATGTTTAACTAAGAGTTGGCCGGTCAGACGAAAAGATTCTCCATTTTCAAAACACTCCAAGCAATTTTACGAGCACATTGGACATCATTCGAACCCTTCAATAAAGATTGCTTAGAAGGTTATTTCAAAATGCCTTCCATGAGCCATGTCTGCATCCCCATGACTGGCTTCAATTGTTTTGTTTGGGTTTCAGTGTAAAATATGCAGAGCATGAGGTTCTTGTGTTAAGATAACGAAACAGACAAGACCTTTTAAAAAACATTTAAAAAGTTGCCCTAAAATGGGAAAATCAAGAGTAAGGGTTTCCTCCAGGTTGTCTGATTTCCTCCCACTTCCTAAAAAATATGCTGGTATGTGATTTGACTATGCAAAAATGCCCCTGCGTGTGAATGTGCATATGCATTTTGTCCTACAATGGACTGGCATCCCATCCTGGGTGGATTCCTGCCTCACATCCAGACTACTGACTTTGCAAGAGTCTGGACTGTGATGCAGAATACTATGGACTCTCTAGAGAACCACAATAAATGTCAGAGGGAGGGACAAGATCAAGTCTCAAGGCTTTGCAGCAGAGACAGCTAGGGTGAAGATTCTACATTTGTTCTCATTTGAGGCAGTTAAACCATTTGAAGCATAGGGTCAGAAGCAGATTTAAGACAAAATGGTTGCTTTCTTTTTTATTAGTGCAATACTCTACACTGTACACCATAACACTAGAAATCTTTCTGTCTGCTCTAAGACTGTTTTACAGTTTACTATTTATAAACAGAGACACACTGTATGTACAGTGAGGAGAAGTAAGTATTATAACATGTTTGTTTTTGTCATTTAATATTTTTCCACAAAATACAGTATATCCACTTCATATTTGCACATACAGTGTAATGTATTGGCTTCTAAATCTGAACAAAAAAGTATGTATTGATAAGCATAAACAAAGATATGTTTTAAAAACTAAACTGATAGGGGAAAGAAGTGCTATAATTCCTACACCATTCACCCAATTTGGATGTAAATACCCTTAAAATTTATATTCATTATTTAATTTCAACTCCAATATACTGTGATAGACGGCTAAAATAACAATAACTTTATCAATTTCAACTTGTCAATTTTTTTCCCTTTTACTTTTCATATTTAAAAATATCTTAAAATATGTTTTATGCTTATGAATACATACTTATTGTTCATATGTACTGGAAGTATATTAAATAACAAAAAAAAAGTGTCTGAATATTCATTTCCGTTCACTGTATGTGATGGCTTATGTCACACAGACCTGTCCCTCATGAACTTTAGTTGCATTTGTTTCCCCCTTCACTTTCTTGTAAAGGGAAGAAGAGCAGCAATAACACTGCATTTCTTTATGGGGAAAGGTTCACCAGTAATTCACGCCTTTGTTTAATGTAGGCAGTACGGTGGTGTGTATGTGTGAAACACATCAACAAACCAAAAATGCAGCAGAAAAAAACAGCAAATTCAGAAACGCCTCAACATCAACTCAAAAACAAATGTTGGTGCTTATCGAACATCACATTCTTGCTGCTGTTTGGAAAAGAACTTTAGACAACAGTCTGTTATCTAGCTAGTCTAGTGAAAACAATTTAATGCATTACTTATGATATTATAGTGAGGAGTAATTCTTTCTTCTGCATAATCCGGCTTCCTTTAAGTGGCTTTTCAGCATTTGCATAGGCCTACTCACTGATACCATTTTGAGTGGCTATTTTGCATGTGCTTTACCACACTGACCTTAACCTAAAACATGACTTTTGCAGTTTATCTAACTGTGTTAACACAGTCTGCTGCTACTGTCAGGTGAAAGGAAAACTTGCAATGTGTTGGCCGGCAGGCCAGCTGTCATACATTCTAAGAGAGAAACCGTGGGTCAATTAACATCTGTCTGTGGGCCGCATTTGTCCCTGGGACAGGACTTTGGATACCCCTGCCATAAATGGAAGCACATGGTCAGCAACAATACTCAGACAGGCTGTGGCATTCCAACAATGCTCGATTGGTATTAAGGGCCCGATGTGTGCCAGGAAAACATTCCCCACACCACTACAGCACCACCACCAGCCTGCACTGTTGACACAAGGAAGGTTGGGGCAATGGATTCATGAGGTTGACACCAAATTCTTACCCAGATCTGCTTGTTGCAGCCTGTCCACATTCATCAGACCAGGATACATCTTCAACTGTTTATTTTGGTGAGCCTGTGCCCACACACACACACACACACACACACACACACACACACACACACACACACACATACTCATAGGGAGTACTTTGATCTTTGAAACAAACTTTGATCTACTTCTTAGTAATTTATTAAAATATTTTATTATGTTTAGAGATTCTGGTTGTTTTAATCAAGGAATGAAATATGGCACAAAGGGCATTCCATATTGATTTAATAATGAATGCAACATTTCGCTGCTACTTATGGAATTATTCACAGGTTGTGTAGGAATGAAACTCGTCTACTTTCAGTTAGCAATTGAGAAGACCAGTAAAAGATAGATCTCTTCCTTTTTTTCTCTTCTCCTTCTTTTTTCGATGTGCCTTAAATGCTGAAGACCATGTTGAGTGATAGTCCTTCATATGACGCCTTGTGAAAACTAATTTTGAATGCAGGTAAAATATGACTTTTCATAATAAACGGATATATTTTGATGGTTATTTGGATGCAAGTTTACAAAAAAGAGGATTTGCATGCACATTTTGAGCCAAAGAGATATAATTTTACCAATATTTTGGTAGCTGCCATGAAAAACTGCAGAGAACTGCATTACCGTAATCAATGCAGCAACTTAGAATTTGTGCTTTTTCCCAGCCAACATCAATTCACTGCCCAAGAAAACTGAATAATCAAGCATTCTTTTGTGTCAGGCTCTTGACCGAGAGCATGTGAAGTCATACTAAACTAAGATTAATACAGAGCCCATTTAGAAGGATGAGCTGCACTTGGAGGCCAAAGTGCACTCTAGGAGTGAGCTGCTTATGACTGGAATATCTTCTGTTGTAGGACACACCCTGGTGAGAATTTTTATTACAATAAGGCATGAAGCTGTTCCAAAAAGAAAATACTTTTTCTTGACTTGGCGGCTGAGTAGGAAACATTTTCTTCTACGCAGGATGTTATTTAAAAAAAATAATGTATCAGCTGGTCAGAGACAGAGCATTCTAGTGAATGAGTAACATTCAGACTCAGGAGTCACACATAAGTGATAGGTTTAGGAGGGGTAAAATTCTCACAAGTCTGCTGGACCATGCTTTGACTCACTTGACAGCACACAGTGTTGAAAAATTGTCCTGATGATTTTCAAGAGCAGAGCGAGGGCTTGTCCCAGGATTCATAGCATGCTGTACTGAAATTCTGCCTTTTAAAGACATTCAGTTTTCAACTGATTTGTCCTGAGACAACATTCAAAATAGAAAATAGAGCCTTTAATGAGTCATAGGACTCATGACATACACTATGGCCAAAAGTATGTGGAAACCCATATGTGTTTTTTGAACATCCCATTCCAGATTTTTTTAATAACCTCCTGTTATTATAACCTCCACTCTTCTGGGAAGGCTTTCCACTGGATTTTGGAGCATCGCTGTGGGGATTTGCTCATTCAGCCACAAGAGCATTAATGAGGTCAGGCACTGATTTTGGGTGAGGAGGCCTGGTGCTCAGTTGGTGTCCCAAATTATCCCAAAGGTGTTCAGTGGGGTTGAGGTCAGGATTCTGTGCAGGCCATTCGAGTTCTTCCACTCCAACCTTGGCAAACCATGTCTTCATGGAACTCGCTTTGTACACAGAGGCATTGTCATGCTGGAACATGTTTGGGCCCCTAAAAATTGTATACAAAGCATACAAAGACACCGTATACAATTGTGTCCTTCCAACTTTGTGGCAACAGTTTGGGGAAGAACCACTTATGGGTGTGATGGCCACGTGTTGACATACTTTGGCAATATGGTGTACATGATACCCAGTTATAAAGATCTACATGTACAAGGCACTACATCTTCAGACACAGTTAGCTTTCTTGTATATACATTTTACACAATACACACTTGTTTGCATTGCATTGGAATATCATGTGACAGGTTTTTAAAGTAAATAGTATATAGTATTTGTTGAATAGTATTTGCCCCGATTCAGTTCTGAGCTCGGGTTACTGTCTGTGTGGAGTTTCACGTTCTCTTCGTATTCATGCCGGTCTCCTCTGGGTTCTCCCACCACACAAAAACATGGTGCACTGGCTACAATAAATTGCCCCTATGTGTGAATGAATGTGTGTGCTCCTGGGATAGGTTCCTGATCCTGACCTGACCGACGATCCTGACCAGGATAAAGCAGTTACTGAAGATGAATAAATGAGTTCAAGTTCAAGTATTTCTTCAAGGTTTATTTTTTAAAGTGCATTATTAAATGACAAATTCACATATGGAATTCCTTTACAACATGGCTACAGAAGAACTGATTCAATTTTGGAGTTTAAAAACAGTAATGCAAAAATCAGACGAAACAAAAGATAAAACCTTGCTTTTTCGAATCTCCAGCACTGATTCCCTGAGCACAGGACTCCTAGAAAATCAATATCTGTATCAAGATACCCACGGCTCTTGAATAATCTAGCATCAACATGAGAGGCTTGATGGCTATGTATGTTGTGTATCTTTCTTGTAATGGCTTTTAAAAGGCAGTGTCTTATTGCATGACTGCAAATTTACATTTGTTCATATGGAAGATGATTTTATCTATAATAATGTAAAATTGAAAAAGAATTCAAAGTCTTGCAATAGGATGCAATTAGTGGCTCTCTGGCACTCCAGAGAACTGAATTCACAACTTCACTGTTACCAGCAAGGGACTGTAACTGCCGAACTTCCACTCCAGTAATACACTAATAGGAGGCAACATACAGCAAAAAGCATGATAAACTCTTTTTTTTATGAATGAATGAATGAATTTTTTTACAGTTTCACTGTAATTATAGTTATAATAGTTATAATGTAAATGAGTATTTGTGACATGTTTAGACAACTCTAGTTGTTGTAGTCATTCTGGGCATCAGTTAACACACATAGAGCTCATAAAGGAAAACTTTGAAACAAGGAACCAGCCCTCAGAGGGACATGAAACAAAGACCAAAAAAAAAATTAATGCAGAACCAAAAATGCAGAAAAAAAGATGCAGTGTGTGTGTGTGTGTGCGAAGTCACAATGTTCAGAATGTTTTTTTTTTTTTCCTGTTTACCTTTTAGGATAATTTTTTTTTTTGTACTGCCCTATTCCTCTTTGAACATCAGTGACTTCACAATGAAACTATTTTATGACCCTTACACTGTATGGCCAAAAACAAAAAAAGTTTAATTAAGTTCCTCTGGGTTCTCCAGTTTTCTCCACTTCCACCTCCCAATCACATACAAGTGACCTTGACATGAAATGCATGAAAATTCATTTGAAAAAATTGTGAGGCAGTACAAAGATAAACTGTGGAATCAGACAGGATTGGTCAAAATTTCTTTTGGAATGGGAGTGGGTTTAAAAACAGTCTAGCAAACATATCTACCATGAATAATTGTCCAGTATCACATAAAGCACTATGAGCAAATCAGGTGTCTGCAGATGACCAAACCAACAGGTCTGGCAGGTCTTTGTAATGAGAAGCAATTAACAGGGCAGATTATTATCTTATTAACTTATTAACATAACCATAATCTTAGTAAAACGAAGCTAAAATGTAAACACACTTACTCAGCCAAACAAACGCTCTCAGTCTTCAGCAGTTCGACACGGCACTAATCCTCTGTATTCTTTTACTTTTTAATGATCCACTTCTATACCCTATGATACCTCCATTTTTTTCCCTTTTGACACAGAACATAGATAAATTAATATATACATTCTTTTTGTGGTTTACATTAACTATTTACTATAACTGAACTTAATTTTAGAGTTTAAGTGTCAAGTGTCTCTTTGTTGTGCAAATTAGGGTATTATCCTATTTTAAGTGAATGGCTTAAGTAGCATTACGTTTAAACATAGCCATGGTGGAATTAATTTCACTGCACAGATGTGCAGAAGTAAGAATAGTCAATTAGACTGTGACAGTCTGTGTAACATTGTGGGTGTAGCATGTTAAGGGTGTGACTAAGATAATAGAGGCAAAGGCATTGAACAAATGCCTGGTGTAAATGTTTTCTGGGGAAGGGGCATGAAAATGCCAGTCATTTCTCACATTTCTTCCACTGACACTTCTGTCATTTGCTTTCAATTGCCAAGTCAAGTCAAGTCAAGTCAAGTGGCAAGTCAATTGTTTCAAAAAGGAAAGTATCTGCCAAGTATCACTATTGACTGGAAGACTAAGTTGAATCATTTTTTCAGAGTATCAGTGTCCCTTTCCAGGCATTCAGTTATAACCACCCACCTTGGTATGTATCAGATGTTTCACCATGGGTGTGTATGAATGGGCTGTTTGGCTCCAGATCTCTTTCTGAGAAGTCGAGATGAGTAAGTGAGAGGAGATGAGCATAATGGTGCAGATGAGACTTTCTCAAGTGGATGATGATTATAAATAGACAGTGGGAGAGTATCCGATATTTCCTGTGAAAGGCATTCCTCCAGCAAAAAGCAAATGACGAGAATGAAAAAATGAATGAAGATATTCTTAACACTAGTTCTGTGGGACCAGAACCATAATATGTTGCAGATTGTCATGGAATTCTTTCAGATAAAATTAAAACATCTTGATGCCAAAAAAACAGACTTTATTGTAGAAAGCAACAATGCCGAGTTAGTCTGCAGAGTAACTGATGAATCTGAACACAGCCTTTTATACATTTTCAAATGCATATCTCTCTAGGCAGAGTTTTCTCTTTACACAAACAACTAGTAACTGTTGGCTGTCCGCCACCCTTATTTCTCAGTTTTAATGGTGACGGAAGACTTAATCTCCATGGCCTTGGTACATCCTTTCACCAACGGCCTTGGTACATCGGTTCACTCCATGTTTTTCAGACACTGAGAACCTCCAGACACTGACACCCACCTGTAATTTGCACAGTTAGTTACTGAACTTTAGATGACCTTATACATGAATATGATATTGCATACTTTTGCTCACATATGAGATTATCTTGATGATTATACTGATTACATGATTAAATATTCCATAAGTTGTTTTGTTCAGATTGCCTAATTCACATTATTATTTGCAACATAAATAAATAAAACCTTTTTTTGGGAAGCAGATCTCTTTGACTAGTTATGTGAGTCATGGTATTTGAGTCATGACAGTTTTCACTCTCAGCCTTGATGGTTTCCTGGTCAGCGTCAGAGCAGCATTATCTTAAAGTAACTCATGCCACTATTTCGTCCGAGTGTGTGTGCAGTTACCCTTTTTTAATTTCTTCCTGTTACTAATATTGTCAAATTAAATTAGTAGATTTAAATGTACAAAGGATATGTAAGGATGGGTTTAATAAAGATGGGTTAAAATCTCCTTCTTCTTCTTCTTCTTTCGGCTTTTCCCTTCAGGGGTCGCCACAGCGAATCATCACTCTCCACCTATCCCTATCTTTTGCATCCTCAACACTTGCACCCACTAGCTTCATATCCTCATTTATTACGTCCATATACCTCCTCTTTGGCCTTCCTCTTCGCCTCCTGCCTGGCAGCTCCATGTCCAACATTCTCCTACCAATATACTCACTCTCCCTCCTCTGAACATGTCCAAACCATCTTAATCTGGCCTCCCTAACTTTGTCTCCCAAACGTCCAACATGAGCTGTCCCTCTGATGTACTCGTTCCTAATCCTGTCCAACCTCGTCACTCCCAAAGAGAACCTCAACATCTTCAGCTCTGCTACCTCTGGCTCTGACTCCTGTCACTTCCTCAGTGACACTGTCCCTAAACCATACAGCATGGCCGCTCTCACCACCGTCTCGTACACCTTCCCCTTGATTCTCGCTGATATTTTTCTATCACACAGAACTCCCGACACCTTTCTCCACCCATTCTAACCTGCCTGCACTCGCTTCTTTACCTCTTTCCCACACTCTCCATTACTCTGGACTGTTGACCCCAAGTACTTAAACTCCTGTACCTTCTTCACCTCTTCACCCTGTAATCTTACTGTTCCACTCACCTCCCTTTCATTCACACACGTACTCAGGCTTACTACGACTGACTTTCATTCCGCTTCTCTCCAGC
>CM040994.1:6315565-6423085 GCA_022985145.1 Pangasius djambal
CTCCAGGTTTTCCTCCACCTGCTCCCTGCTCTCACTACAGATCACAATGTCATCCGCAAACATCATTGTGTAAGGAGACTCTTGTCTGACCTCCTCTGACAACTGGTCCATCACCATAGCAAACAGGAAGGGGCTCAGAGCCGATCCCTGATGCAGTCCCACCTCCACTTTGAACTCCTCTGTCTGACCTACAGCACACTTCACCACTGTCCTGCTCCTCTCATACATGTCCTGCACCACTCTGACATACTTCTCTGCTACTCCTGACTGAAAGATGGGTTAAAATACAGAGGTGGAAAACAGTTATGTACTTACTCTAAGTATCATTTTAGGGAAATAAGCATACTTAAATACTCAAGGACATGGTGGTGTGATGCAGTCCAACAGGAAACTCCGTATTTCTACCTCATGACCAGTGTTCCAGGGATAGGCTCCAGCTCAAAATTTTAAATGATTCAAATAATTAAATACATATTTTCTATTATATAGGGTGAATTCAGGGAATATAATGGGACATCGGGTTAAAATCATGTACAGATGTTTATAACTGAATGTCATATGAAATATAATCATGTCATTAAAATGGTTAAAAATTACGTCTTAATGACGTGCTAGCAATGCTATGCTATAAACCTTTTTCCTTCACATGTAGATAGACAGAAATGTATCATGTGTTGAGATATTTGTTTTATTAATGGCAAGAAAGCTTAGACAATTGAAAACTCACTCTAATAGATGCATGCTGATTTTAGTGTGATATACTTTTTCTCCTGCACAAACAGGTTTGGAAAGGCATGCTGCTGTTATGGAGGTTGGCACTTGTCATTGTGGCCTGATCAAATAATTATCTGTGGTGAGCAGTACATAAGCAATTGACAGCATGTTGTCACCAGATGCTGTTAAATCTGTTCGAACAGTTCGTTGCTCTTTTCTTCATTCTCTGACTCTTCAATAGGCCATTTTTCTATGAGACAAATTTAAGCTCAGACTGAATGTTATTTGTCCAGTCATGACAGAATAATTCAGTACCGAGTTGGAAATAATCCCATAAAATGTAGACAGCATGGGGAGAAAGGAACAAGAATAAGTCTTCTGCTCCTGTTGGCAGTTTGAGTACAAATGTGAACTCCAAAAGCACACTGGGTACCGTCGTCAGGCGAAAACACTGTGACTCATGCTCTCTGGAGAAAGGAGGAGAGGCGCAGAGTGGTCCAGCTATACTTCATTGTGTAAATGTCAAAGGGCTGGTGGTTTGAAGGGAATCTAAGATCAGGCACTGTAGAATGGGTGAGATACTATTGTCTCTGTGACTCAAATTATGGTCATCAGGGATAAAATCTTTTTCGAAGATTAAATCAGGCACGCTAAACTTTAAAAGCAAGATATTTCTAAAAGTTCTTATGTGAAGTTTTCCAGCTTAAACAGGTTGATTGCAATATTATGGCTTTCGTGTGATGGGGAACAGATCATCCTGATCAAGTATGACTCATGGAATATTTCTTTCTAATTTTCTCTCATTTGTGCTCAATTAGCCTCTCGTTTCTAGTTCACGTAGTTCATTAGGAGAGATGTGGTAAAAATGAAAAGCAGTAATTAAATTCTACATGAGAGAGACAGCACTAAATGGTGCATGTGGTGAATCTCAACTTGGTGCATTCATTAAGGGTGTGATTCTCCGTTTAAAATATCTATCTACCGAGCCAAAGGAACTGTGCATAAATTACAGCATGATGGAAATAATAATAATAAAAAAAACTTTATTTATTTATTTGCCACTTTATTTATGCAAAATCTATTCCAATAACAGGGCTTTTTGTGTTTGTGGTAAATGGACAGTAACTGAACCTAAAAGAGCAACATATAGAATATCTATGTTCTACTGAAGAGAAAGCCAAGAAGCATTCCCCTCTGCTATTTTACACTAGTATTTATTTATTTATTTATTTATTTATTTATTTATGTTTTGTGTGTGGAATACATATATTCTAACCTAAATGTTAATTCACAAAACAAGTTAGTAGAAAGCTTTGTGTCATATTATAATGCTTACTGCTTTTTCCCAGTGTTAAATGTCACTGAATCTGCTTATTCAGTCTTGGATTATTCTACTCTAATTTATAGGCCTTTAACAAAATAGGTTTGTTGTTCTGAAGAGCTATCTTGGCATACAGTATATCATTGATTTTGTCTGTGCATGAACAAGTAAATATTTGGCTGACCTTTTAAAATTAAGAGATTAGTTTAATTAAAAAAACCTCCTTTTCTCTTCTTTTCCTAACCAACATCTGAAAATCTAGATTTAAGTCACATCATAGATTAGCCCCTTAAACTCCCAGGTCCAAACTCACTCTCTTAACTAAATAGAATTCCTATTAGTTTCACCGTAGCTTCTCAATAATTCATACGGGTTATTGAATAATAGTCGGAAGAGACTGATCCCAGAGATTTGTGAATCTATCTTACACAAAGCTAAGGAAATTTAGATCTACCCATAGGCTGTATTTTTAGCAGATGGGAGAAAACCTTCACCAGCACAGGGAGAATATGTGAAACTCCGCACAGACAGTAAATTGAGATCAAAATCAGACCTTGGACTTGTGAGACACTCCAATTGTAACTCCAATCCTCATTAGAGCCTTGAATATATTTCCCTTTTCATATAACTCTCTTAACCTGTAGAGTTGGGAAAGATGAAATGAAGTCCCCATACAGTATGTTTAAACTCATGTGATATTACTTTTAAATACTTTTTCATGAAAGAAAAAAATACTATACCAGTCAATTTGGTGTAAAAAAAAAAAAAAAAAAGGTTAAAAGACTCATTTGTTCAATAATAGTAGTGCTATTACTAATCCAGACTGTTTAGGATAATGAGGTAGATTCGCTGAGATAAACCAAAAATAGACCATTTGTATAACTATGAAGCTTATATAATAGTGTATTGGATCCCAGTCTTGCTGTTTACCAAATAAGGCTTCATATTTTTCAGAACTGTTTTACTTCTCAGAATAGTTTTACTTTAATTTCATTAAAAGTTATAAAAAATTTGTATCCTCTAAAAGGGCTTTCACTTTCCTAGCATGAAAAATCCCATTAAAAAAGAACTGTGATCCATGTCCTCGCTAATTTCTCTGTAATGCCTACTTGTTGTAGCATTCTCTGGAATCCCTAGCTCAGTCTGAGATATTTCTCTTGCACATAAGTTACACATAGCATTTCATGTTGTTAGGTGACATATATGACACATAGGATGCATTAATTTAATCCAACGATTAGATTAACGTTAAAGTTGCTTAAATTAACATTAAATTAACATTAAAAGTAAAAAAAAAACTTGAAAAGATTCATATGGCCACCAATGCATAAAAGGTGCATAAAAGGTGATCTGATCTCTACAGACTATAACCCTCCATCTTGTTTTACTGAAGTGATTTCTAGCAAAAATGCATTTCGCAGAGATACAATTTCATGTTGGCATACTGCATAAACTTATGATGTGGGTCCTTAAAGAAAGCCTTAAAGAAAACAGCAATGGCAACCACGGTCTTGCTGACCATCTTGGGGCCAGAAGCAGGAGTTTCCAGCCTACTTTGCTAGTTCTGTACAATGAGGGAAGATTCAGCAATAGAGGAGGAAAGGTGTGAGGGCAGTCACGGGCCTGGGTATTCTGTACCAGTGGGCTGTTTGGCTCTGCTAAGGAGAGCCACAACTGGCAACGTGTTGACTTGTCACTGGCGAAGAGGTCTGAGACTGACTTGCACACTTTTCCCAAATGTGGGCTACCCCTTCTTGCAGTCACTTCTCCCTGTCACCTACGCTCCAGCTTGAGAGTATGTCCGCCACACCATAGTACAGTCTAGGCAGATGAGTTGCCCTCAGTGAGGATAGTGATGACTCATCTGTGCAGATTCTGTGCAGGTTGAATAGATCTGCTTTTATGGTTAATATAGCTGACAGTCACAACAGTCTCATAACTGGCAAAACAACTTGAGAGGTAGATGGAGCACCCCCAGTTCCAGCTGGGAGAACTTGCATAACTCAACCATGTCAAAGTGTGTTAGTGTTAACTGTAAATGTTACATGATCATGTGGTATGTTACACCCTAATATGTACTGTATGGATGGTATGGAGTCACTATATATTGGATAATGTAGCATAATTTAAGGAATGTAAGGGATAATGTAAGGGATCCTGACAACCCTGTTGGGTTCTTTTCATGATCACTCGGTTTGCTTTAAATGATGAAAATTTGTAAATGATTAATGAAAATTTTATTACAGCTTACAATCTTGGCTAAAAGACATTGAGTGAGAACCAATTAGCAAAGTAGTAGAACTGCACAATAATCTCCTAACCTATTTATTGCTACATTAGCAGTTTAATGGTACAACATGACAGTAGATAATTAATGTCAGCCAAAGTAACCAATTTAGTGTTATAAGGTTAAACTATTTAGGATAAAAAGAGACATAGTAACTTGAACCTCTTTTGGAATGTTGATATTAAAATGCCACGCTGAGTAACAGTGACTCTTGGCAGAATGATATGAGAGTAACGAGACAGCAGCAGGACCCAGAGGTCAAATATAAATATTCAATCTGAATGCCTCAAATATGGTACCTTAAAAATCAGTGCCTTGCCAGACTTCGGAACTCTTTCAACAAAGCTGCTATAAACTTATAATGCTATAATGCAAACAAATAAAAAATAAATATACAAAAGGAGTAATCTATTGACTCTATAGCAAAGTAGCAAAAATGTCCTGGTACAAAAAAATGTCCATGTTGGCTGAAAATGAAAACATCTCAGTACTTGTGTCTGGTGACCTTCAAAACTAGAAAGCATGACATGGCACTTCTTCTTCTCCCCGCTACCTACCTAGCTGAAAGATACCAAGTTCCATTCATATTCCTGATCCCTGATGATCAGAGTTCATCATACTGGATCATATTAATATGCATTTTCAGCTATAGTGTGCTGTGCCTTTTTTTTTTTGACTTCTGACAAGAATCAAGACACAGACTTTGCAGACTAAGGCAGCTGTTGCTTGATTGAAAAGCTGAGAATATAAACTACAGTAAAAGTACAACTACGAATGATGTTCATTGTACGAATGACCACAAAATTATCAAACGCTTCTGATATACTGAAGTATTTTTTTTTGATATATTGAATTGTTCCTTTTGTAGAATAAAGCAAAGCTACTGTGCATGCCATTTTCCATATCTGCACCTTTGAGAGTTGAGTTTTTTTTTATTTAGTCCTTTCTCCCAGGTTTCTTCACAAATACACTTTCATGGAAATCAACCTCACTGTCTAAAGTAGCACTGATCTTAGTGTTTAGACAATTATCTCATCTCCTCCTTTCCTATTAGCTCATTATTTAATCTCAACCCACTCTATGAACAACTATGACATCAAGAGTCATGGCAGGTTCCTTTCAACCTTTAGCTTGGCAGTCATCCGCCCAGGTCAGATCTCTTACTGAACCCATTATGTTATAAGCTTCTATGTGAGATGAATGCTAAGTCACATACTGACCTTCAAACTGTATTGTATATTGATTTGGCATTTGGTCATTTGCAGCTTACATACAGTGAAATACAATTTGAGTTGCCTTGGTGCATATTAAAGAAATATTTTGGGGTCTGTTGACATTTTCTGTAGTTGTTCCAAAGATTTGCATGGCACAAAAATGCGTGAGATATTTCCATTACTGCAACATTTTATCTAGGTCAGCTAGCAAGCTCAGCAGGGCACCGTATCAAAATAAATGGCCATTTTAAAAAATGTTATTGCCTTTGCCAATAGCACCACATCAATACATGACTTTCCACCATTAGATATTGATACAGTTTAAAAGATTCCCATCAATCATTATGCAGCTTTAATTATGAAGTTGCCTGCCATGATAAGACATTCATTCAAAGGTTACAGAGTCTGAGCCTTTTTAGCAGCCTTTTTGTTGATCTAATTTTTTTTTTTTGAACTGATTAAACGTGGGCTGCTAAACAAAAATTCAGAGTAATTCTGAGCATTAACTTCACAAATAAAACCACATGTTTCTGCAACTTGTTACTCTGCATTCTGATTAAAGAAATTAAAGTATTTCTCCTATAAGATGGAAAGCGTATGGCCTTATCATTTCTTGTAAGCATAAGAGATACATAATTTATCAGCTGTTATATACACAATGTGATAGAAAATTCAAACAGATGTAGTAACACTAAGCCCTTGTCTTCGTTGTAGATGCAGTCTAGTAGATGCACAAGTGCCTTGCGTCATACAGAATGTACTGAATTCACAGCAGATGGAAATGAATAAATATTCAGCCCATTATCTCATGTATATCTACTATATGATTTATTAGACACTTCTAGCTGGAAGGTTTGTGTAGTAAAATTGCTGGAAATTGGACCCTAGCCACATAGTCTGGCTTGACCTTATTTGCACTGCTTATAGAACGGGAGTGTTTCAGGCAGCAAGACAACATCAGTTACAGACGAGTGACAAACTCAAGGATAAACAACAAATCCAAGTTGGTCTGTTATGCTGTGGAGGAATTTTGCTGTCATGGTTTGGCGCCACCCTTAGAGAAAAGGGTCGCTGAAAATCAATACAAAGTTCTTCAGGCTTATTACCTACGATGATCCCATGATGCTACGTTTATATTGTGATGGGAGTAGTCTCTAACAGGACGACCCCGCCCCATTCACAGGGCACGACAGATCACTGAATGGTTTGATGAGCATGAAAATAATGTAAATCATACGCTTTGGCTTTTACAGTCGCCAGATCTCCATACAGTTGAACACCTATGGGAGATTTTGGACTGAAGTGTTAGACAGCGCTCTACACCTCCACCATCATTAAAGCACTACTGAGGGAATATCGTTTGGAAGAATGGTTTTCATCCCTCCAGTGCAACTCCAGGGACTTCTGTCATCTGATGTTGGTTTTTCCTTTAATTTGTCACTCATGGGCATATTTAATCAAGACACTTATTTACATGTCATCATGAGGGAATGTGATTAATTAAATGTATTTGTCATAGATTTAGTATATATTGTGACATTGAAGCATTTAAGTTTTTCAATACACTGAATTTGTCATAGAACTACTAGTTATGAGGCAAAAGAGTGTAATGCCTAACTTTAATTTAAGGATATGTTCATGCTGGGTGTAGTGTGTAGGTATTAAAGTGTTGGTTTTTTTTATCCAGTCCCTCATTTCAGACGCATAGCCTTTGCTTCTTTAAAAATCCAGATAAGATGCACTCATTAAAAAAAAAAAAATTAATCATGTGTAAATTTGACTGACAAACAATATAAACGCCAAAAATGATTCTTCTTGAATAAATATATTTTTAAGCCCCCAGAAACCCTGTTGTTGCCTTTGACCAAATATGAGGTTTTTCCACCCTTTTTTCATCCATCATCATGGGGAAATCCAAAGAGCTTTCAGCAAAAAGAAACAGATGGCTATTGACCTGATCAAGTTATGTAATGTTTATAAAGACATAACAGTTAAAAATACCATTAAGTACAATCAGGGCCATAATCCAAAAAAAAAAAAAAAAATCAGATGTCTGGAACAGATGACAATTCGCCAAGTGTGTCCAAGATCCCTCTATAACTGTTCACTAACCTTGTTCAGCAGAAAAGAAAAAGAAACAGAAAGAGGTTCTCAAATAAAATTATACAGCAGTACTGTTTTTTATATGTTATTTATTTTCTATATAATATTTTGCCAATTTTCAGGAAGGGTGCCAATAATTCTTTAGTTGACCGTAGTCTACTTTTGTTGGAGCCAATGGAAGCTGTCATTTGAGTTTTAACTTTAGCCTTAAAGCAGCTTTATGAGCTCCATCCTAAGAGACAGCTGATTAACCCTAACACCCCTCAGTGAACTTTGTTCTGCACTGATGTTCTTAATCATTTACTGGAGCAGCAGATGTGTTGATGGTGTTAAGTGGTGATGCTGAAATGTCTTGCTTCACACATTGTGTTTGTCTTTTTACGCACAGGGGTAAGTAATGGTGAGTGAAGAGATAAGCGAGACAACAAATGCATGGTTGCCAAATTTCCTATGATGCATTAATGCAGGGCTTATCTCTCTAATGGCAAACACCTTTGACTATTTGGCTACTGACTGTCGACTATCGATGAAGAGGCATATGAGATTTGGAAAGCATTATGTAAACCTGATCGCTTTCTTCACACCCTGTGCATTCACATTTTGCATGGGATCTCTTCCTGTCCTCGAACACTGCAGGGCTGGAATGTTCCACAGTGATCCCCTGAGACACTTTCTACTTTAAAACTTCCTCATCACTGAGCTCTCATACTAAACAAAATGCATCCATTGTTGTTTATATTACAAAATTGCAAGGAAAATGAAATGATTTTCCGTATTAAACTATGACCCATACTTATCTAATCAGCTTATAAACATTATAATGTTTACAATTCTGATATTCCTCATTTCTTGTTACATAAATTATGAATGGGAGAAATAGGAGAAATTTGCTGTTAGAATAACCTCCACTCTTCTGGGAAGGCTTTCCACTAGATTTTGGAGCGTGGCTGTGGTGGTTCTGATGTTAGGTCCTTCCACTCCAACCTTGGCAATCCATGACTTTATAACCTTAGTTCCAAAAAGGGAAATTGTAATGTAATGTTGTAATGTTACAGCATACAAAGACATCCTATACAATTGTGTGCTTCCAACTTTGTGGCAACATTTTGGGGAAGAACCACATACGGGTGTGATGGTCAGGTTTTCACGAACATTTGGCCATATAGTGTATATGATATACTTATACAAGAAAGTACAGGCCGAAAGCTCCGAACTTGAAAGCAGTTTCTTATGTTTTAACCTTATCATGTACTAAGTATTTATTTTCTATATCCATTAGGCAGTAGTTATCTGAAATGTGATTTATCTTTCCATGCTCGTACCACGTGTGGGTCATAAATCAATATTCTCAAAGGCCTTAACTTCAAAGACATGAGTGCAATGAACATGAGTTAAGATGTGTTCACTGAGGGGAAAAATAAACTAGAGTTCAATGCCAGAGCCTGACACCCCACCCTATAGAGCTAAGACAGATACAGCTAGTGTTGTACTCTGTCAGACAAAGTACCACATCATGATACAAAATCCATGTGCATTCATGAGCATGCTTTTGTGTTGCAAAAAAGGATTTTTATTACATGCAGTAAATCTCTTGTTAGCCAGTAACCCCTGCATTAACGCCGGCTGATTCTGTGGTTGGTGTCCATAAGCCTGTGGTTTTCTGTTTACATTACACTAACAGCAGCAGAGTCGTCATTATGGCTCTTTCCATAAACCCTTCAATACCCAACAGAGAAAGTGTTTATATGAGTGTACACAAACATGCTGCTGTTCATTTAGGTACTGATTATTTTGCTGTGGAAGCCTTGATTCTAATTGGTCTGATTCAATGTGTTTATTAATTTTCTAGTAGAGTACAGTCAGCCGCAAAGTTTATATTAATGCACTTTTTCTAACACGTTATGATTTCTATAGTAACAACTTACACAGGGACTTGTTTGGCAGAGGGTCCACATAAACAGATTTTTAAAAATGGTTGATATGGTGAGGAGTTTATTTAACATTTTTGGAAGGAGTCAGCAGTGTCAGTGTTTTGTAACAATCAGAGGTAAGGATGTAACTTTACTTTACTGCAGCAAGACAACAATCCAAAACAAAGCAAAATCAACAGAAGAAAGATGTTTTGCCATGATATTCTCAATCTCCAGACCTGGTTTGATGAAGGCAGTGTTTGACATTTGGCAGACTTACAAGAGATATATCAGGAAGTCTGGACAAAGATTGGCCAAGCAGTCTGGCAGAGGTAATACAGAGGTGTCAGGAGGAATTGTGGTGGGACGGATATTATAAATGAAATGATCCAAAAGCTGTTTGGTCGATATGAAAGAGGTTGGAGGCAGGTATTAGAAAATATTTATACTACATTCACATTTTTACTACTAATCTAGTAACCATTTGTGTTGCTTGTGTTTGCATTCACCTGTGCGTAACATTCAGTAATTTGATCAGAGGTACTGTATCTTTATGTTTTGTCTAAGGTTTAGCCTGCTTACTTACAGGTTTGTTGTGGATATAGAGTTTCAAGTGAATACATAGCTGTTGTCTAATATTTGCAATAAATAATAATTTTATATTGCCATGAACCTTAAATCTGAAAGAGCTTTACATGATAGCATAATAGAATATAATGATAGCTACTGGGCTTGTAGAGAAAAGAATTACTCAAGTAGACAAATGCAGGTCTAAAATGCATCCATAATGTGCACCCCATAACATATGATGTTATCTCACTAACATTACTAAATATAAAAATAAAGCAGAAAAATCATCTTGCATCATCTTTAGCAGAAACACTAGGTAAAGATGGGACCATCTAGGGACGAATAGCTCTCTTTTGCTATTCCACTTGGTGTAAAGTGTTCTGTCACCTTGTTCCTTCTACATGATTTTATCATTGTGATGGATGGATGTGGCTTTCATCCTGTTTGTTCGGGGAATCCAAAAGAAGTGGCAAATCAAAGCTCGGCTCAATCAACCCAAGGGTCTGTGATCTCTGCCAAACACTGGCTTTGAGCTATGATCAACATTTATAGAGTGAATATTTAGCATTTGTAATTACACCAACCCTTAGTTTAGCCCTTACGTGTTTTATCATAATAAAGAAGACAGGTGGAACAACATTGGGCTATGGATTTGCTATTCTAATGTAATACTAAAGTAACTAAAGTACATGGGCCTGATCATAAGCTGTCGGTTATAATTAAGACCACATGTAAAATTTATGCTTAGGCTGAGTCAAATTCTAGACCATTATGGTAGCAATTTTAAACATGGGTGGATGTGCACTCTGGAGAAGCAGATTTTGTGTCCTGGCTATTAGTTATCCAGAGGACAAGAGAGTTTTTCGACAAGAAAAAAAAACCCTACTCTTTATTGACTTTTGCAAAATGAAGCTTAATTGGTATGTTTCATACACTGATGCTGTAACTACAGTGTGTGCTTTTCATTTTGAATCCCACCTCTTGCTGCACTACACATCAGAGTATGTGTGAGTGGTAGAACCGCTTTCACTAATTACTAAAGTTTGACTAATTAGCATGCATGGAAGACAGGAGATCATTTAAGAATCGTGAGTAAAATAAAGTTCAAGTAAAATAAAGTCCAGCACCACATATAATCACCTCACGGAGAGAAAAGAAAAACACTGGACAAACCAAAATTTAATTTTATGTGCAATTCGAGGACAGAAAACGTCACAGAACATCTCACAGCCAACACCTTTTGTCGAAGCCACAAACACAATGTGCTACATGACCATATACTCATTTGTTTCCATTAGCCTGTATTAGTGCAGTTAACTAGCTTACTAGCTTGCCATACCTTACTATATTACATTAGTTGCCATGTTTTTGCTTAGTCAGTTAGGTTTCTAGGCAACCAAAACAGAACAGAGCAACACATTAAGGCTTTCACTTGCCTGGTGGGCTAACTATTGGATTTATGATTTGTCCACCCCTGTTAAATATAATCTGGTTTATCACAATAGGTATTTGATATTGGTATAGGGTCATAAGGCAATGAAGCAACTCTAAAGATATTCTTTAGGACAGGGCTCTCTGCTGGTTGGACTCATTCTCCTTGCCGTGTTCAAAAGCTCCTTCTATTTTTATCTCACATTTTCACCTTTACAGCCCCTGAGGTTTTTCTGTTGCCCTCAGCTCACAGTCTCATAAATAAGGTTCTGAGCAGTAAACATTGCCACCCAACTGTGTATTATTTCCAAAGAAATGAAACAGAGGCTGACAGGTGGAGATGAGCTCTCTGGATCAAGAACATACCATATGGTGTAATTTTCACCGTACAGTTATGAAGACGTTCACTCGGATGGAGTAATTTTCTGATTTGTAGAAATGTGTCATTAACAGAACCATTGCCTAGAGCTTCTTACCGATGCACAATGATCTACTTACACACAGTTTGACATTATTTGTCAAAGGGACCTTAGAAACAAAAGGTTTCACTGATAAATCAGCATGTTCTCATGTTGTTTAATAATCCAAAGCCCTTTTACTGTTTAGCTCTGCTGTATAAACTGTGTATCAGAACTGGAAACTTTCTGCCATTTTTGAATATGTAAAACATGCTTTGGTAACACATTGTGAACATGTTTGCCTTTTTTGGAAGTTTCTTTGTGTCTGTACCAAACTTGTTGAAAAGCTCTTTAACTGTATTATTTATCTGTACTTGTGAATCCTTGCTCATTCTATGGAACATGATCAAGAAGAATCCTGCTTTCAGCCAAATGACTCTTATATGAAGCACCACATATCATTGTAAACAATCTGAGAACATCTGCATACCAGGCCAATTAAGAAGGACACATCCCTTTGACTGTTGGCTGTTTGTTGGGTAGAGAGGACTGGAGAGAGGAGGAAGGCTGATTCATCATTTCATTAATGAAGAGTCTCATGCTGCACCATCTGGTCCCTGCTGTTGGCGGGAACAACTGAAATGTCTGAAGATGAACAGGAAGCTGTCAGGTCATACAAATGAGCAATTCCTACTACTCCGAAAAAAAAAAAAAAAAGCTTTAGAGTTTAGAAAGCTTACTAAACTATAGCATATGCACTTTGGGATCTAACTGTCTCTGAAAGGGAAATGCTGTTTTAAGATTCTATCTTTTAGGATTCTACAGTGTCTGCTGACCCAAACACCTCACGTTCCTCTCTCCCATGTCATGAGGCTAATAACCTGTTACACCAAATGTCCCACTCTTCATAGTCACAAAGAACGTCTTTCACAATTCTGTCAGAAAGTTAATGGCCATCTCAATCAAAACGAGACCAAATTTTTGCATATGGTGATAAGTCTTGTTCAAGGGTTATATAATGTAAAGGTTTTAGATGCTCTGGGTTCAATCTGACTCCGCTGAATCCGAGGTGTTTTTCACGAGTGCCTTGAATAAAGACTGAGTTCAAATCCCAACAATGCAACAGTCATCAGACCAAAATTGCCCGTGCTCTCGTAGGAGGGATGGCATTACTTTCTCTCCCCTGTCAGTCTGAGGGACACTAGACAATCGTGGGCATCTGTGGGCTAATGTATACAGAACAGGGCAGATCGTGCTTTTCTATGAGTGTGATATGTTGCTGTGATGTAGCATGAGCAGCAATTCGTAAAGATGCAGAGGTTGGCATCACATGACTCGAAGAAAGCAAATGTTTTCCCCATCCTTCCTGGGAACAATTGCTAAAGTTACTGAAACTTCTGTTATAGTGAACTGAAAAAAATGTCATGGTTCTATTTAAGTTTAAACTAGCTTCTGTTTAAGTTTAACTAAAAAGTCTTATGGTGAACCTGATTTACTGCTGTATTATTTAAAATGAAACTACTTTCTAAAGTAACTGAAACTTGCACATATGGTAGTTCTATTTAAGTTTAAACTAGTTTCTAAAGGACCTCATTACTGCTATTATGGAATAAAGACTTTCTGTCTTTATAAATAAAACTGTTTAATTTAATTGTGCCCATTGCTCCCAGGATAAGCTTCAGATCAGCTGTGACCCTGAAGCAGTCACTGAAGATGGATGAATGAATGAACTATTTATGTTGCAACATGTAGTTTTGTGGGGCACTTGCAATTCACCCATGTGAGAACCCAATCTTAATAACTAACGACAGTATTGTCCTCCAAAGATTGCTTTGATCTGAAGCAATGCTTGTTCTTCAGAAATTCTGAGATACCATATTAAGAGAGTTGGGACTCATGAGCATAATCTGTCATTACATCTTGGGTCTCTCATATTTTCAGCATCAGTTACGATTGTATAAACCTTGTAGCAAATATCGCATGGACACAAGATATCACATGGCTCCGACACCGTATACTAACCCTATCCTCCCTATGTGCCATGTCAATTCAACGCGTATTCCACCTTTTCAGATTTACAACCGCTTGGTCTCAGTTGATTTCTCTGCACACTAAGGACAACACCTGCCTGAATGTCTCCTCAGTGTGTCTCTTCAGTACTATATAATTCACAAATGTGACTGGACAAAGAGTTCTGAAACACTGCTTCTTGCTCATTGTTATTCCTGGGAGGAGAGTGGTGGGCCAGGGAGAGAGGAAAAAATTTGGCTTCACCTATTTATGCAGCCTTTCCCTCAGAGAAGAATGTGCCAGCAGAGGGAAATGAAAGAGACAGAGGAAATATATTGAATCCATGCGGCGCTAATTTGTGCAGTCCTATTTACCGGAGATCTGTTCATTCACTTAATTAGCCAGAACTCTTGCTCTCCTGTGAATCAAATTTAAATCCATTAGTCTATGTTATGGCCACTGACCTGCAAATCAGATTAGTGCAAATGATTTTTTTCTGCCATTTGTAACCACAAAACGGAAACAAACAAACAGTGAGAGATGTTGAGAGAACGAGAGTAGGGGTCTTCAGGCTGATGGATGTAGAATGTTTGAATTTGGTGGTTAGAAAAAAATGCTAGGAAAATAGTTCAAAAATATTTATAAATGCTAAATATTTATTTATGTGGGTTGTCCTACGTCATTCTCCTCCGCATGGCTCTGCATAAGTGAATATAGTCAAATTTATCTGGTATTTCCTATTATAAGATTACAATAAAGCAAATTATTAATTATCCAGTATTTCTAGACATTCTTACTAATTTAAGGCTGGAAATAGTCTTGTTATAGGGCCAGTCCATCTCAAGTGGTCCAATAATTGTAAAGTAAATTGTAATTGTCTTCTTTACTGACTTCTTGCGAAAACTGTGATGAATTTACTGGTTGCACAATTGCACTATTTGTCCATATAGCGCACAATAATAGAAGGGATTTATTTATAATTGCACTATCCGTTGCACCCAGATGAGGATGGGTTCCCTTTTGAGCCTGGTTCCTCTCAGGGTTTCTTCCTCATATTGTCTCAGGGAGTTTTTCTTACCAGTTTTTTTTTTCCCACTTGGTTTAACCATGACAGCCATCTTATAAGCAATGAAATCATGTTTCATGTTTTTATATATACTATACATAATATTTTTTTCTTAAATCTGACCGACCACATGTTCCATTTTGTTCAGTGGATGTTGCGCACATGAATTTTTTTGTTTCAAAAACTTTTTTTTTTGCATTGGAAATATTACAAATATTACAAAAATCTCTTGTGATTCTCCTTTGCATGTTTTTCGTTGTTTCAGATTCATTTTAGGGCTAAAATGAATGAACAGTGTTGAATGGATCGAATGCGTATCAGATTGCCATTAATGCCTGATGTACCGCTAATGTAGATCACTAAATGCTTTTTATTAAATAGAAGAGATAAAGGAAGATGACATGGTGGCTGAAAATTGTACAAGTGTACATGTCTGAACCAGAGAAAGAAGCATGTAGAATAGCTTACTTGCACATGCACGTTTTTTATATTTGGATTCATGAGAATATGATTTCCAGACACTGTGTGATGAAACAAATAGGAATATTTTCCAGAAAAAACATAAAACACTGTTCCCTTGTTTTCCCATTTTCATTTTGAATAAAGGCTCAGGTGGGTCAGGTGTCTGTAATCATCAGAGCAACAGCACATTAAAACCAGAGAGTATAAGAGACCTGAGGCAAAGTCTTTTCTTTTCTTCTCTTTTCTTTCTTTCTTTTTTTTTTTTTTTTTTAAGTTTAGCTTAATTTGAGAAAGCAACCCAGCCCCTGCAGACAAATCATAAGCTTAACAGCACTGTGTAAATCAATAGCCTCACTATCAACCATAGATTGTTTTAGTTATTGCTGTGACGCCAATCTCACTGCTTTATTAAATTGCGGGATTATTATATCTATAAGCATACAGAGTTTGTTTAGTATCACAAACTGTGCTTGATTTGAGTTTGGGTTGACTGGTTGAAAGTAATTTTAAAGAAAACAACATGCTAAGGCACCATTATTATTATTATTATTATTATTATTATTATTATTATTATTAGCACTAAATCACAATAACTGCTTGCTGAGTTTGGATGAAATGTTATTATCTAATTTTAACACTTAAACACAGACATAATTAATTTAATGAAGTGTTTCTGTTTGTTTTGTTTTGCGCTAAATTAAAATCATAAATATAACTGATTTTTAATATGTGTAAATTCTGTGTTTTTATGACTGATGGCTGAGTTCCCAGCTGATCTTGGCTTCACTTCACAGCACGGTTTCAGTAAATGGTACAGCAGCTGTGAGAATTTCCTGTAGATTCATTTCTCCCAAAGGACACACTATTCTGATGGACTGCAATCCTGTAAACAAATGAGCACCAGATCTGTAACCAGTGCTGTATTTTCATGTCACACAGATCAACAGCATCACTTCAGGTTTGTAAATGCTTGTCGACCCTCTGGATCTGGATGCACACCCACAACTTTTTCACTTTTACACATTTGCTATTTAGCTAAGTTTTATGTATCTCTCTCTCTGTCTGTTTGCACAAACACACGCACAGACAAGAGAAAGAGATACAGGTTAGAGATAAAGGTTCACACCAAATATCAGAATGAAGAAAAATGTGAGCTCAGTGACTTTAACCATGGCATGGTTGTTGTGGCCAAATGGGCTGGTTTGAGTATTCTAGAAATCTATTCTGCGGCTCTCCTACTAGGATTTCCATGCACGACTGTCTGTAGAGTTTACACAGAATGCTTCCAAAAAAAAAAAAAAAAAAACATCCAGTGAGCAGTGGTTCCATGAGTGGAAATGCCTTGTTGGCTAGAGCAGTCAGAGGAGAATGGCCAGACTGGTTCAAGCTGACAAGAAGGTACCTCAAATAGCCACTCTTTACAAAAATGGTGAGCAGAAAAGCATCTCAGAACACAATAATATGCCAAATCAAGGCAGATGGGCTACAACAGCAGAAGACCACAAATTGCTATGATAGCTTTAGGACTACAACTGCAATGAACAGTTTTGCACTCCATCAGTCAACAGTGGATAATTGGATATTTCAACAAAAGAGACTTCATGCTATTCCTGAATTCCTGAATGCATGAATTTCCTGGTTACACAATTGCACTTTTTTGGCCATGCAGCACACAGTTATAGAAGGGAATTATTTCTAATAGCACTGTCCGATGTCAGACAGATGAGGATGGGTTCCCTTTTGAGTCGTGTTCCTCTCCAGGTTACTTCTTCATATCGCTCAGAGTTTTTCCTTTCCACCGTCGCCTCTAGCTTGCTCATTAGGGATAAATTTACAAATGTTAAATTTATATTCCTAATCTATATATTTCTGTAAAGCTGCTTTGTGACAATGTCCACTGTTAAAAGCACTATACAAATAAAATTGTATTAAATTGACATGTATTGAATTGAACAGGATTTCTACTCCTGTCAGTCAAGTGTAGGAACCTGAAGCTACAGTGGACACAGGTTCAACTTGAAAAATTTTGCCTTGTCTTTGTACAATCTTTCAGTGAGCCATTGTGCCCAATGTACAGGGAAATTGTCATCCTGGAAGAGAAAGATAAAAGTGTTTCATCAAAGGATAAAGGTGATCAGTCAGATGCAGTGACCCTGAAGTGTCGGTCAGTGGAAGTTTTGCTTAAGGGTAGGAAAACTGAATTTGTTACATGCTCTGATAGGAAGGCAGAGATTATGGATATAGTAATTTGCAGATCATGTGAATATTGATGGTTGCCGGTGTCATTATGATCTGATACGGGGACTGCTGCTGTTGCTAGGGTTGCTGGGTTACCTGAAAACGGGAGTGCTGCTGTAGCATAGAGCACTGGGAATTCACCAGGGACATATATCTGGTTACTCCTCCACATGCAGAGGGTCCTGTCAGTGATTTGCATATACTACAAAAGTGAAAAAGCTGGAGCTATCCATCAAGCAGCTAGAGTGAAAAGCATAGTTATACAATTCCACACTCTGGAGTCAGTCAGAAATTCTTCTTCTGGACAGCCTGTTTCACGGTCTTGTGATTTTGATGTAAGTAGACATTTTTGTGCAGGTGGCAGCTACCTTATTTTGGCCCAAAGTCAAGTGGTCTTTCCTCTTCTAATATAAACTCATTAGTAGACCAAGAAGTATGTTCAGGTGTATAGCAGAGCTCGGTTTATGATAAGGTGAAAGTCGACATACTCTGCGCGTACGAGTTAGTGCCTAAAGTATATAGACAATTGTTTCTAAAAATATGCCAGAGAAAACAGGTTTGTTTGGAAAATGGTGTAATGCTTCCAAAGTATCATTGGAGTTCAACTAGATGAATGACAAAACTCACAAAGCCCATAAACTTATAAAGCCCATCAAACTGTGTGGTTCATTTGAATGAGGAAAAAGAAGCAACACTCTCGGGGCCACCGTATTAATGGGCTAATTTATCCTAACACACAAAATGATCTTTCCTGCTGTGAATTTCATGTCTTCCTCTATGTCTGTTATTAGGGACAAAGGAAAGGAAATCAGAGTTGTTGGTCTGTTGCATCTCTGACTTTCGAGAACTTACAGAAACAAGCCTTTTTTGAGACCTGTTTTTATTGACAGTGTTATAGTTCGAGCCTTTATGATTTACAGACTGTGCTATCTGAAATAGGAAAAAGTTTTGCCTTGCATAGGTTGTATATCTTCTGAAAAAAATGGTGATAATTCACTTCTTGTATATAGTTTCAATAATGATGAAATAATGTTTTCAGCATGATATATGTGTAACTTACAAGGTGTTAGCCAGCTTGCTACTTATGGAGAACCCAAGCTGAAAAATTAAACACTCTGCTTATTATTTGGTTTGACTAATATCATGTATGTTACTAAGATATGAGTGACTATGAAATAAATAAATGATAAAACTGCTAATACCTCACTACCTCCCCACCCACAACTGTATCCTGTCTAGTAGGACAAAAGTTCAAGTTCAAGTGGAGTTTATTGTCATTTCAGCCATATACAAGTATACAGTGAAACGAAACAACGTTTCTCCAGGACCAAGGTGCTACATAAGACGACACAGAACAACACAGAACTGCAGGGACTACATCATTTATACATAAAGTGCACAAGTGCAAACATGTGCAGACAGCACAAGACAGAACAATGACTACAGCGCCGACCAGTATGCAGTTCTGTTTAAAAATGACCTAGTCACAATAGTGCAAATATTACAAGAGTACGATATAAGTAGCTGAAATAGTGTAAACATAAGAGTAGCAGCCTATGTACAGTAATAAGTATTTGTAGCAGCATAAACATGTGCAAAAACTTGCAGAGAGGATGGAGGATGCTCAGTTGTGTGTGCGTACTTATGTATGTGTGTGTGTGTGTGTGTGTTCCTTCAGTCCAGTTTCAACACATCCACAGCCCCAGATATGAAAATTCCACATCCACCAAGAGTCGGTGCTCCTTGTAGCCCTCGTGTGACTCACTGCTGAAAATGAATGACTTCCAGTCTAGCAACAGTCATTTGTCAGAAACGGTAAAAATGTGGCGTAAGTCTCACCCAGGGGAAATGCAATACTACAGTTCACCCTTTGATATTGAGTCCGTTTGTTCTATTGTCTGAACTGAATGAATGTTAGGTGCCTGCATCATCCTGGAGCAACACAATGTTTCCTTTCAAATAAGGTGTTATGTGATTTAGGTGCACAACATTTGGTAGGTCCTATATGGTTGTGTGTGGGATCAAGTGAACCCCTGTCAGTGTATTGTTGTACAATCATTCTCCGAGTTGGACAGTGGGAAGGTATTACCTGTTAAATGTATAGACAAGATGTTAGGTAATGACCTGGCTGGTGGTAAAGTTTTACCTTTACCAGATGTTATGCCTGATCTTGCTTCAAATAACATGGATCTCTTACAACAGGACCTTCCTGTTGTTCTTCTTGTGTGTCACAACTTTTTACTGGTCCTGTTATCAATAATCAGGAAAACCTCTGTTGTAATTGCTGAGAACATTTCTACAGAATCTATGAATCTGAAAATAGTCATGCTGTCTCTTGTTTTACCCTTTTCTGTTATTTGACGAGAGTTTGTATTGGACTCACACCATTGGGAGGATGTAGCATAGACATAATACATGTCCTGTGTTATGGAGAAGACATCTGTGGATGGTAAATGATTATATCTGACAGCATGCATTCCTTCAAGGAGCAAGATAGCATCATTTTGCTTGTGTTTGTCACCATAGGTGCCCCAGTAGCTTATCTTTGGGGGGGGGGACTGACTTCATTACAAGAACAAGTAAATGCAGAGAAGACTGTTTAGTCCCTTCTCAAAAGTCTGGTTTGATTTACTCTACAACAAAAGCATATTGCGTGTAATATTTGCCTGTAAGTGTCTCTATGATTTTAGGAATTTAGAAATTTTAGGAATATATATATAGGAACACCTGTACACCTACTCATTCATGAAATTATCTAATCAGCCAATCATGTGTCAGCAGTGCAATGCATAAAATCATGCAGATGGCAGCCAGCAGCTTCAGGTAATGTTCACATCAACCATCAGAAGGGGGAAAAATTGTGATCTCAATGATTTTGACCGTGGCATGTTTCTTGGTGCCAGACGGGCTGGTTTGATCTCCTGGGTTTTTCACAAACAACAGTCTCTATCACTCAGTATAGTGCAATAAAGAAAAAAGCATCCAGTGTGTGGCAGTTCTACAGATGGAAATGCCTTGTTGAAGAGAGAGGTCAACGGAGAATGGCCAGACTGGTTCAAGCTGACAGAAAGGCTACAGTAACTCAGATAAGCACTCTGTACAACTGTGGTGAGCAGAAAAGCATCTCACAATATATCGAACCTTGAGGCAGATGGGCTACAACAGCAGAAGGTTTCCACATCGTGTTCCACTTCTGTCAACTAAGACCAAAAAGCTGAGGCTGCAGTGGGCAAACCTGGAGAGTTGAAGACTGGAAACTCTCAGGGAGTTTTTCCTTGCCATCGTCGCCTCTGGCTTGCTCATTAGGGATAAATTCATGCACTTAAAATTCTTGAATGTATTTATTTCTGTAAAGCTGCTTTTTGACAATGTTAAAAGCACTATACAAATAAAATTGAATTGGAAAAACGTCTGATGAGGCACACAGATGGTAGGGTCAGAATTTGGCACCAACAGCATGAATCCATGGACTCAGTCTGCCTTGTGTCAATAGTCCAGGCAGGTGGAGGTGGTGGAATGGTGTTATGAAGGCCTAAATAACAATTGTGTGGTATTCACTAACTTCTATAGACAAACAAATAACCTCAGGTGGCTAACAACAGATTTCATTATGTAGTCATTGTTTCCCAAAAAAAACAACCATTCAGAAGCCAATCATTCAGTAATAATTGTGTCTACTGTAGTTATAACTCACTGGAGTAAAACTAAAAGTAGTGATCAAGCAAATTAGTCAAGTTAGAGTAAAAAAAAAAGTACATTTACAGTGAACCCTGTACTCAAATACTGTAGTGAGAGTACTTGTATGTTACTCTCCAACCTTGACTATAAATACTGTATATAATAGAAGACTAAACAGTTAATATACTATGCTGCCTGTGTCCGTGTTTTTAGGGATATGACCTTGTTCTAGCGTCTTGTCAGTTTCAGCCATTTATGAGCTGTTCAGAAGCCTTGGTGGGCTGCGTGCCCAGAATCCTCTTGGCTTGTGACAGGATGGCACGTCTCTCCAATCCAATCACATTTCACTATCAGTCAGCCTCATTTCACTGCCCAAACCGAGAAACCAAAGTCATTTTAGTGAACATTTCAATGACAAAATGACTTTGCCTGCCTCACAAAGTCATAATGCTCGTTTATGCACAAAATGAACATATAAAACTAGCCTTGTATATCATGGCCAAAGGTCATTACTCCCACTGAGTGAGGCGCTATAATCGTCTAAGTGTCAGGTGGAGAAATAAAGGATGCATATTTTGAAAAAGCTGTATGTTGTTTGTTATGTTTAATGATCTAGAAATTTAGCATTCTTATAACCCTAGTCGGCTTAATGACTACTGACTTAATGACTACAGCTTGCAAATGGGATATTTATGCAGGAAAAGTAAAATGCATGTCCACGAAGTCATTTGACCCAGAAATTAATATGTAAGCACACATATTACTGCATGCATAGAGACCATGATATTAATATTTGACATTTAAGGACAGACCTTCCAGCATGCACGTACGCTTTGTCAGACATTAGTTCTCTGGAATCACTGGCTGTAGTTGTGTGTATCAACAATGAGAATGCAACTTTTATACTTCCTGTGAAACACATATTTATAAACTATGGTCAAGTTTATTTTTTCAATTCTGTACAGGAAACAGCTCTAAGACATCCCTATTAATGTGGGTGTTTTAGTTTACATGTGTTACACTTTGTTTCACTTATTGGTCACTTGACAGAAATGAATGTGGACATTCAATCATTCGCTATTGCTCTTGGTCAGCTCTTTCTTTGTGTTTTCAAAACCCTGCTGCTTAATTTCCATCAAAGCTGTATGCTGTGCGCGTCCTCATCCAAACCTGGTCCTAATGAGGGTTTTTTTTTTTTTTTTTCCCCAGATTTGCTCATTAGGCTTTGTTCAACTCTTTTGTGTTCATTCAATTCCTGCATTTTCCCACACTGTCCCCTTTACAAACACTCTTAGTTGTCTCTCCTTCATGTATCAATATGTTTTTTATATATAAGGAATAAAACACAACAAGGGATGCTATTATAGGAAAATAATCAATGATGGGGTGGTGAGATGTGGCCTGACATAAAGCAGATTTACTATTACTACCCCAACTTTCACAGATATTTTAGTGTGCAAGCTTAACATTTGGAGCTTCACGTTTCCTACATACTGAAGTTTTAGGTGTTCAGTAGTTAGTCCAAATTAAACTGTATTTTTTGTTTTATGTGTATCCACTTTTGACAGTGATTCCAGTACCCTGGATCGGATACTTTGGACCATATTCAGAGTTGGCAAAGTCTGAAAGTTACATAAATATTTTTTGCAGGGGGAAAAACATGCATTCCAAAATGGGTTACACAGCTGCTTATGTTCATCTTCTGAGAGGCCTAAAATCATCATGCTTCAGAGGTTGCCATGTTTTTCTTAAGTAGAAATCACCATCGACCACCGCCTTTAAACACAAGCACTTGCCTTTAATTCTGTGGAAGTCTGAAAAAGCAGATTGTGCTTTTGTTCTTTGCTGTCAAATGTAATACAAAGTAACATAAAATCAAGAGATCAAGAACTCAGATCTACCACTGACCGTTTGACTGCATGCAGATTTGATCTAGAAGCTGTACATCATTTGAAAAGGTGAAGTCTTGACCCTGACTCTGAACTCTTTGGCTCTTTCAGAGAGTTTGGTTTCAGAATGAAAACAACTGGAGAATCACACTTGACAGAAGTATTCATTCCTTTATCTATAGCTGAGCAAACACTTTATTTCAGCTCTATAAATAAATTTCAGATAAATTTCAGATATCCTTGGAATGTTCTGCCAAGTTGGGAGATGATTTTACTGAGGGCTGGTATTCTTCCTTACAATTCAGGAAATGATGTATGAGGTGTCATTTGCATGAGAAAAGAAACGTACACACTTTATAGATATTTAAGTGACCTTTTGTGACTATTTACTAGAAGTATACCAAATAAATATACTAAAAACCAAAGATACCAAAATAGGGTTTTTTCCTTTTCACTTTTCCTCAAGGATTCTTTTTTTGTAACCCAGTGTTTTTCATGTCTGTTTTAACAGAGCTGAGTGAAGTCTGCTTAATCAGGGTAATCAAGTCCTTTGCCAGCCTGCACCAGACACGACACCAGGCCGTCCTTGACCTTTAACAGAAACAACAACAATGTCATTGATTGACAGGTTCACTTGCTACAATCCTCCAGCCATCCAGCTGTGCCCTACATGACCCTGACAAATATGTCTTGGGCAAATTGGAAGCATTTGTAGAGATCTTTGAGCATGCAGAGTTTGCATGTGGGTGTCTAAAGAGGAGTCAGGCCTATGAACAACACTGTCTTAGGTCCCTGATATCACTGAATGAGGTGGAGAACCACCTCACACTGTATTTGGGAACACGGCTCTCTCCGGTTTCCAAAAGCTCACTGAGGAACAATAACAGGCACATACGTAGGCTGATGTTAACTATCCCCAGATTTAGACTCTGACTTGTTCTCTTCTCTTTCTCTCAGACCACTTCCTTCTTTCACAGTCAGTGCTAAACCACTCATCTGCTGCCACACCTCTGTTTTAGGGTTAAAAGAAGAAACTTTAATCTTTTTCCCCAGAGAGCTTTTTCCAAGAGTGTAGTATTCATAATTAATGATCATAACCCATATAACCTGACCTCATAGTAGTCCTCAAAGTAGTCAGGATGGCATTAAAGATTTCATCATAAGCTATTTGTTCTGCCTAAAATGAATCTGAACCATTCAGCCTGAAAGCCAAAATATTATGTGCAGCCAGAGGTTTTATAAACCAGTGAGAATTTCTAAATGTGATTATCTTTGAAGGCAAATCTTTTATTCAGCGCTCTATAATTTGGGCATCCTCTCCTCTCAGGTTATGGTTTTATGATTTGGGAAATGTGAAGGCAGATGACATGATGAGGCCCTGTAAAGAATATCTCCCAAAGACTGATGAACCTGAGTGCATAAACCCAATAATGTTTGGCTGGAGGAGAATGTATGCTGCTCTTTAGACATCATTAAAAGCTTGTTGTAGATTAATATGTAAGTTTGGCATGGATCCAACTTTATTAATCTTTCATAAATGATCTAAATGGAGTCCAATTCTGAATTTTGCACAGACTCAGATGGTCATTAGAACTGCATATGAAGACTTTTTAACCTTTTATGAACCAAACTTTTTTTTTTTTTTGGCAAACTTACTGACAATATAAGCCATGATGCAGTTGCTTAACGCACATTTGACATAAGGGCAAAACAGTGGGTGGAATATAGCCTACTATAGTATATTAATACAATCTAATTTGTGTTCAAGTACTTCATCAGTTTATTATTTGTCTAAGCCACACATAAATTTACTGTGCATTATCAGCCTCCAGTTGTAAGTCGTAACTAATATAAAAGAAATAAATATAGAAAAACCTGAACTTTTTATCTCAAAAGGTCAGAATCATAATATTTGTTGATATGGGAAAACAGCTGTCTGTTACTGATAATATGATGTGACATTTGGGTTAAAGTATTACAAGTTGTATAAAAGTTATATTGCTCTGGAAAGTCCTGTACTGTACATTAACAATTACTCACATCACAGCATATTACAGTGAAGTGAATAAATTTAAAAAGTTGAGGTTTATATTCATCTAAGTACACTGGGTTAAATAATACTATACATGCTTCATAGACTTTTGGTTTGAGCCTTTGCAGCACAACCATTTGTGTATTGTGGTTGGCTGCACACTCAGGCAAACCTCAGTAGTGTGGTTTGAAACTATAGTTCTCAGAACCACTTATGCATCGATCTCATGATCTCACTGCTTCAAATGGAGTAACGGTGTTTATTTAACGCAGTACATTTACTGTTACATAGATTCTCATGTGCATGTCAAATAAAAAGAAACAAGGGTAAATGTACTATTGCTTATCAATTGCTTATTGATGACAATGTTCATTTCTATGTTAGTCCTTCGACCTACTTATAGCTTGCCATTCATTTACTTATGCCTTGGTGCTGCTGTGACACACTATAATCACTATAGGACTATAGTGAAAAATTTGAACCTGTCTGATTTCACTTCTCTCCGCTAGTTATCAGACGCATCTTTTCAGCTTTAATTCCTCATGCTCTTATATTCTCAGCATCATCTATTCAATCGTTTATTCAGTCATCTTCAGTAATTGTTTTTCCTTGTCAAGGCTGCAGTGGATCCAAAGCCTATCCTGAGAACACTTGCTGAAATGTGGGAGAAGTCATCCTAAATTGGACACCAATCCATCAGTGGCGCCATGCACACACTCATTCACACCTAGGGGGAATTGGGCATCACCATTCCACCTACCTGCATGTTTTTGGGAGTTGGAAGGAAACCAGAGAACCCAGAAGGAACCCATATGGACATGAGGAGAACCCCATACAGACAGTAACCTGAGAGAACTGGGGACCCTGGAGCTGTGTGGCGGCAATGCTTACTAGACCACCGTGTTAAATAAACAAATTATGTATTATCAGTCCTAAGGCTAGTCAGTAGATGTGAATTGTTTCATGAGTTCAATTCAACTGTAATTGGATTGTATAGACATACTATAGACATTAGACAGTGAAGTTTTTGCTAGCACTAGCTACAGATGAGACAGACAGTTGTCTTGGGCCTCTGCATTAGTCATCGGCATGGTTGTGACTATTCACTATTAAACTAATCAGTGTAGTTTATTTAAGGTTGGTCTTTTAATGATAGTTATCTGTACATTTGGAATAGAAACAGTAATTAATAGTAAATAAATCTTACTTAATAATAAGCAGCTCCTACATTTTTTACTGACCAAAGAGGCCAAAGTCTTGCCCACAGAGGCTTGCGAATTCACAGATCAAAAGCAACTGGATAAAGTCAGGGTGAAGTGAAAGTAACTACTACCAGAAGAACTTGTCTTTCTTTCACGTCCCACATCCTTCCCCTTCACTGTATGAGGTTTTCACCCAATTGTGTAAACGTCTGGTAATACTGCTGCTTTAGCAGAAAAAGCATAACCGTTTAAGCTGACTGTGGTCATAAAGCTGTACCCTATGGTTTAATTAGAGTGTATTATAGCATATTAATGTATTTGAATGTCACATAAGCCTAATGGCTATAGATTGTTTAGCCATTTAGCCAATTTTTTTGTCTCCAGATTGCATTTGATTGCATACAGTCTAAGAGACACATGAGACATGGACAAATGGACAGTAAATGGGTCTGGTTAGAAACAAGACAGACTATTGATTAAAATCTCTGGAGTGTCCTGTAGAGGTTAAGGAGTGCCAGTTCCTTAACTTCTGAGTTTACTGATGTCTGGAAAAGGAGAAGAACAAGAAAAATGACTACAAAGTGACTATTTTACATATGTCTTTGTTCAACTGGGTTCAGTAAAGTAGGCGTTTCCCTTTGCCATGCCTGAGGCACACAAAAGAGCCAAGTTTGTTAACCTAAGGTTGCCAGGTTTCATCAAAATATCCAGCCCAAAAATCACACAAAAGACCTGAAACTAACCCAAATAAATTGGCGACTGGAAACCAGAGACACTTTTTTCTTCCTTTTCTCAGCCTTTGTGTGGGAAGCAAGGTCACTGTGGTGCACACGCATTTCTGATGTACAAACATTATCCACTCCATAATCCCCATTTTCCTCTGCCTATCTTTGCAACATATCTTGCAGTAGAAATGGTCCTGTACATCATAGACATGCTGTGTGCACTTACACTTTTATTTGCACACTGTTTGCCTTTGCTTGCGTAAATTTATTTCGATTTAATTCCGATTATTTGCTATAAACAAAACCTTGGTTTCCAGTGAGTATTTTTAAACTCATATAAACCATGACCCTGGCAACCCAGTCATGAAATGTCCTCTCTTCCACTGAAAATATTCATAGAGCGAGCATGGGGCATCTTGATTCCTGCCCCAATAGGCCTCTATTCGAGCTTGGTGCAGTTCCCATATTTGACCACTAGGTGCAATAATAACTCAGTGAGCACACTTCCCCACATTTGAGGAAGAAAGGTGAGCAAATCAATGGTACATCAGCTTATATCGTTCAAATAGTAGAATTTTTTTTTTAAATTGTTGGTCACTCAAAAGGGGTAATTAGTATTTCAACAGAATTTAAAATGTTTGGTTTTGTGATTGAGGAATTTATTATATAGATTAAGATTTGTTGAACAGCCCTTCTACACCTGCCTCTATGGACAAGCTGCCAGTGTTTCTGTGTAGAAGAGTAATGAAGAGAGATAATGCTCCCTCATGAGGCCACCTTCTGCACTTCTCCACTTCAGTCATCAAACCATAGTGAGTGGGAAAGAGGGAGAGACAACATCAAAGTATCATTTCTATTATGATACTTTAAAGTATACTATAAAGTATCATATTATGTGAACCTTCAGATCTGCATCTTTATTTAAAATACTATATAAGACCGTGGCCAATAAATCTGGGAGTGTGTCAATAAAATTAGCCACTGTGACTAATACTGATGTGGTAGCAAAATGCCTAAGCATGCCTAACATGCCTGAAATGGCATGAATGCAGTCTGAATGCAATGGCGGAAAAGAACTAAGAATATAAAGAAGTGAAATGGTCTGCATGGATGAGTGGTCTAATATCCTTCTACAAGTGTCTCTAACCTTGTTAGACATCACAGAAAGAGGCTTAGTGCTGTTATACTCTTCAGGGAGGCTTCACTAAATATTAATTGAAGGCATGCTACAAAATGAAAACTGTAAATAATTTGTCTCTCTCTGTGACTATCTTTTGGTCAAATCAATTCATTAAGGAAGATGGATGAAGAAATTTAGCAGCAATCACCGAAGTGAACTGTGGGGGATACAGACCACTACCTACAAAAATATCAACTTATCAATCCCCTGATCTTTCACTATATTGGGACAAACAAGCACAGGCAGCCTTTTCCTGACATTACAGCTTCATTTCTCATTTGATAGCAACATTATGGAAAGCTGTGCCCCTCGTATCTGACAGCACATCATAATTCAGTCCGTGGCAGGAAAGGAATTGCAAATTACAGGAAGCTTTAATTAAAAAATAAATCACTCACAGCATATTTGTTCTTCTGTCTACCAGGAATCTTTTGATTGATATCTACCAGGAGAGGAAAGTAATACAGGCAGTCAGACATGCGTGGTGTGAAATATTAAGAAGGTAATAATAGTAATTTCGCATGTGTCACATTAAAGACTTTTTTTTTTTTTTCATGTTTACAGTGATGTAAACTGCTGCTATTTTGGTTGGATGCAAGCCAATTTTTGTGTTGAGAACTGTTCTTAATTCTGTGATTAACTTCAATTAATTAACTTTAGTCTGTATTTTTTCACACAGCATTCACAGAGCAAATCCCTAAAGCTATTCCTCAGTTCTCAGCACAGCTTAAAATATGAGCTACTTCTTCTTGGACATGATTATGATCATTCTATGAGCTCAGAGGTGGAACAAACCTCTCAAAAAGAGTTCAGATCTCCTACAAATTATTGAATTTCATTATGCAGTGGGCACAAGCAGATAAGGCTGTCAAGAAAAGTTTATAACTTGAGACGGCTTTGTTCGCATCTGGGATGGTTTATTGGCCCCATGAGACTAGCCTGCTGCCGAGCCCAGACCTCCACACCTACACACAGCCTATGATTTTGAATGGTTTAATTTATGGTCTGGTTGAGAAGCTATAAAATAGCCCTTTTGTATTGCGTGTGATACATAGCCTGGAATTGACTATTGGATAATACAGTCATGTAGAATGCCAAATTGTCTATTCTGGCTGTGATAGATACATCACTTTCAGGCAGTATAATAATATAGCGGTGACTACCGAAAACTAGTGGGTGACAAAAATTCTTACTCGAATTGATTCTAACAAATAAACTGTTTTTAAAAAAATATTAAATAGCAATAAGAAGTAATTTGTTGATCAGCAGCAGTTAGGGAGATAGCACTCTACATGCATCACAGGATGCTAAACAGAAAACTTCTAGCAATGTGTTATGCAGGATATAGTGTAAAGATTTTATCTTGTAGTTTCCTCACACCAAAGTATTTTCTCTTTAATCTTCAAACTTAACTTTTTACTTTCAGAAAAAAGACAGCAATGTAATCAAACCTTTTTCGTTCCCTTCTCACTCCTTTTACTCTGCGGGACACTACAAGATGTAATGTGATGAGATTAGAAGACCAAGGACCCTTAGGTAGACACGAGTCTGTGACATATTGGTACATTTTGCATTAGGACTCTGGCACATTTTGCAGACCTGACAGCTTCCTACGACTCTGTGAAGCTTTAGTCTCAGAGATGAGTATGCTAGTTTATATAAATGCACTCTGGATCCACCGTTAATCAATGTTACGGCTTCTCCAGACAGACCCTCCATCTGCCATCACTTCTATGCTTTTGATCCATCAGCAAGATGACACCTTCACACTTTCAGTCCCTCTATTTGTGGACATTACCACCTGTCCATTTGTGCCACTACCATGGATGTCACAGACTCTCTGTCTGCACATACCGGCATCTCTTTAGACTTTCAATCTGAAGATATTACAGATTTCCTACACCCTCTCTCTAAGGGTGCTTCATCAGAGGTTACCATGTTTCTGGGACCTGGCTAGTTCTCACAGCCTGTCTGAGCACCTCCAGTGCAGAGCTGGCTTTCTTGCCTAAGGCTCGAAGTGGAGTCACATGTTCAAACCACATTTTAAGAGTCATCCACAATTCTTGTACAAACATGCATCCTTCCTGGAATTTTTTACCTTTGACAAAAATTAATTAGACATGATTAGCATATAGTGAAGTAAAGTGAAGTGACGTGTGGCTAAGTATGATGACTCATACTTGGAATTTGTGCTCTGCATTTAACCCATCCAAGTGCACACACAGTAGTGAACACACACACTGTGAACACACACGTTTACATGCATTCACACATGCATTCAGATCATGACTGTTTTTCTCCACATAACACACTGTAGATTTCAATTCTAAATCCTCTCTATGTCTACGCTTTGCCTAGACATGTCCTAGGTGTTTCAGATGAAACCTTATTACTCATAACTTAGATTCACAAAGTAAATACCGCTTTTGCCTGGAACACCATGTACAAGGTTAGCCAATGGGAATGCTTAAGAAGAACGAGGGTCCGATGTAGATCACTGCAGGGATATCAACCTCAACATATCAACAAACCTAAGACGTGTAGCTGCATGACATCCCCCAAGCTCTCCATCACATCATTGCTGTGTTCGCTCGACTGTCTTCCTGCAGCTGCTGTAGCATAAGATTTAAATCACTGATTCTTGCCTACAAAGTAAAAAAAAAAAAAAAAATCTATGTTCCTCTAGCATGGCTCGACTTCACGCACCATCCCTCAAGATACATGATAAAAGTGTTTTAGCTTTTAGTATAGTATTAGGCCCTGACATTTTTGGAATATGTATTATTTTTGGTAGTGTTTCTAACTTTAAAGCAGTCTAAACATAAAATATGTCCCCACGTTTTTAGTGATGATGCACCAAGTTTTCTGTTTTCACTGACGTAAGTACACAGATAACACAACCGCATGATGTCAATGATTTGGCTATCTGAGTTTCATAATCTCAGCACAAACTTTAATACCAGGTCAAAATGGTTGTTTAGTCCCCCATCTTGGTTGAATGAAGAAATATGTTTAGAGAGAGGATGTGACATCGGAGCTAACGTTTCGTCCTCCCCTATCTGTATGGATGTACACTATATGGCCAAAAGTATGTGGACACCTGACATCACATGACACCCATATGTGCTTGTTGAACATCCCATTCCAGATTTAGTCCCTCTTTGCTGTTATAATAACCTCCACTCTTCTGGGAGGGCTTTCCACTAGATTTTGGAGCGTGGCTTTGGGGATTTCTGCCCCTTCATTATTGAGGTCAGGCACTAATGTTGGGTGAGAAAGTCGGGGTGCAGTCGCTGTTCTAGTTCATCCCAAAGGTGTTCAGTGGGGTTGAGGTCAGGGCTCTGTGCAGGTCACTGAAGTTCTTCCACTCCAAACGTGGCAATTCAGGACTTCATGGAGCTCGCTTTGTGCACAGGGGCACTGTCATGCTGGAACATGTTTGGGCCTATTAGTTCCCGTGAAGGGAAACTGTAATACTACAGCATATAAAACAGCCTATACAATTGTGTGCTCCCAACTTTGTGGCTTTGGGGAAGAACCACATATGGGAGTAATGGCCGGGTGTGCACAATCTTTTGGATATATAGTGTACCTCATCTTACTTTTAACTCTGCTATTCTGAGTCAATTTACCCTCATTTCCCTGGAGGAATTACAGAGACTGTGAGGCAATTAAGATATTAGAAACTGTTGATCCCTACCTACAGGCTATTCTGAAAGAGTCTCTAACCTCAGGTTATCTTCCAGACTATTTTAACACAGCATGTGTTCAATCTCTTCTTAAAAAAAAAAAAAAACCTGGCCTTGATCTAAACATATGCAATAATTTTAGACCCATCTCTAAATGACCCTTTATTTCAAAGATTTTAGAGCAAATGACTGTTGTTCAGCTGTTGCATGCACTAGAGGCTACCAGCATCTTTGGAAAATTCCAGTCTGGTTTTTGCAAAAAGCATAACACAAAGACTGTTCTCTTAAGAGTATTAAATGATACTTAAATGAATGCTGATTGATTGATTAATAGGCTTAGTCGGTGGGTTGGTATTTCTGGAACTGTTCTTAATTGATTTTTTTTTTTAAAAACCTATTTATCTAATAGGAAATTATGTGTCTTTCTTTCGCTTTCCCTTGCCTCCCCTTCTCACTATATGCTTCCTCTAGGTATTTTAAATCGCATTTTAATGTCCCATTTCAGTTTTATGCTGGTGACAAACAGTTGTACATGTCTGTAAACTGTGACAATTTCAGTAGGTTAGCCAATCCAACAGATTGTTTTTCAGCTATTAACTGGATGTCTTGCAACTTTCTTAAAGTAAATGAAAAAAAAAACAGAAGTCCTTGTTATTGGCACTGATTGTATTGCTAGGGAACTGCACGTAGCCCTTTGTCCTTTTGCATCATCATTGCTAAGATTAGACATGTGTTATCCTTTCAGGATATAGAGAAACTGATCCATTTAGTTGTATCGTCACATCTGGACTACTACAATTCTTTGTTTACTTGCATCAATGAAGGATCTCTGGCTTGTCTCCAGTTAGTCCAGAACGCAGCAGCTAACTGCAGGTTACCAGTGAATTATAGGATTCAGTTTAAATTGCTGGTGCTCACGTACAACGCATTACATGGAGAAGCTGCTGAATATCTTTCTGAATTGCTGACCCCATGTAATAATGTAAGGTCTCTTAGGTCCTTCCAGGACCAAGGGCTCCTTGCTATCCCAAGGACGAAATTAAAATGAAAGGGACAATTTGTGTTTGTGGTTTGTGCCCCTACACTTTGGAACAATCTTGTGACAAAGTAATAAAACCCATTTCTATTTTATCATTTTATCTTGCTTTTAGCAGCTCTTGGCTGTACCTATCCTACTTGTATTTTTATTCACTGGTATTTTATGCACTTTATTAGTTATTTGTATTTATTCAGTAAGCCATATGATGGATTGTACTTCATATGTATTATTTTATGTGTACTTTAATTGGTAAGGTTTTTGTGTGTTAATTATTGTGGTTTGCTGTGTGACAGTGATTGTGATGCACAGTTTAGAAAAATGATATACAAATAAAGATTTACTTACATACTTACTTTTGGAATAGCATGAGAATGTTTTTGATGGAGACTACAAAGCACTTCTCTGGATAAAAGTGTCTACCGAATACTGCAAAAGTAAAATGCAGGTTTCCAACAGTACACATTACATGTGCTCTTTAAAATATTACTGCACTACATAGTTGAATGAACATGTTTCTAATATTTCACGGTAGGCTGAGACAGAGAAGTGAGATAGAGCAGTACCAAAGATTTGCCTGTTACGCTGTTCTTAGGATACAGGAAGTCACAATCAGCTCCGTGGCACATTATGATTAAACATCTTGACTGCAAACTAGGAGATATTTACTGCGAAGCAAAACTATTAGCATAATCATAAGCTTTCCTTTTCTCATCAGTAAACAAGATGAGATGACATGATATGACAGCGAGTCTCAGAAAACCAAACACTAAAGGTGCTGCTCTTTGGCGTCACCCTCTGGCCTGCGGAAGTTTGTGCAAATAAAGACACCTTGTTACAGGTTAGACTCTGACGCCTATCTGTAAAGTGTGTCTAATGTACAGCTTGAATTATCTGGATAATAAAAATGATCATTATACTATATTTTGAACCACCAAAGCATTTTAATCATCTGTACTTTACGTTTTCTTTCACATTACAGCCTTTTAAAAGGTTGTACACTTATAACACTACACCACTACATTTCACTATAACTATATATTTGTACGTAAAGTCATACGATGACTTTAGCATCAGAGGTCACCTAAATTCCTTACAAATCTAAACTTTTGCTACATACACATTATGTTTTTGCACAGTAGTTTGTATTGGGACAGCTAGCTATTAGCATTCGGCTACTTTGTGTCGTGAGTTATCATCAGAGTTATCATATTGTTATTGTTTTGTAAGTAGGTACCACAATATACCATCTTTTACCATTGGGTTACATAATGACTAACAATTTTTCATGCTATTTTAGCCCTACTAGCTGGAAAAGGTATGTTTTCAAAGCGTTAATCAGTTAGCTAGATGGCAGCCTTATTAAAGAATTAATGATTAATAATTAATGACTGCAAATTATTAAAAATGGGAAAAAAATCTAAATTCATGTTCTTGTAAGGGAGCCAAAACATGTACAAGTTAGTTAATTAATGATAATTTATCATTTTTTATTTAGTGTCAGTACTAAATTTCCTTATCTACCTAAATAAAAATATACCAATTATACCAGGAAATATTGCCATTTTGCTTAATTAATACTAATTAGATGTCCAAACCATGCTTGTCATTCTTTATTTTCAAGTTTGAGAACCGCAGGAACTAAACCTTTTTGAAATCATCCTGAGCTACAAACAAATAAAAGATCCAAGAAGTTACAAATTATTTGAATTAAGACCTATACATTGTTAAGACAGCAAGCTAAAACTAGTTTAACAAAACAATCAAATTGCTTGAGAGTCAAATTCTGTTGTTCATTTGGAGTACGATATGATTTCTTTGGTCAAAATCAGACAGACAGCTGACCAGAGACCTGACAGATGTGGAAAATGTGTTGAAAAAGAATGTGTTCTAAGTGTTCTAAGATGTGACCTAGATTATGTTATTGGTCTTGCATAAAACTGCTTGATATCCAATGGGGGAAAAAAAAAATCCAAACCAAAAGAAACATTTAACCAAACTTTAGTTAATGTTTAAACAGTGTAAAGACAAATGATACAAATTAAACCTTCAAAACAGTCAAAAACCTTCAAAAAAAAAAGTAAGTTTGCGTTACTGATTTCTTTAGAACTCTAGCTGTCTGACCACGATGATGATTTTGGATGTGCACCTTGACCTGATTTATCCAAACAAAACCCATCCTGCATGCTGAGCAGCTGTAGCGTTTGTCTCCCGTGTGTTTCACGTGATCTTTCAAATGACTTTTCATTTTGTATGTTTTACTACGGACACTGCACTGAAACGGTCTCTCGGCGCTGTGGGTTTGAGATGGGCTTTAAGCATTTGCGCATGATAGCAGCACTTTCCACACAAGTCACAGCTATAGGGTTTTTCCATGTGATGTGTAACCAAGTGCTTCTTTAATAACCAGGCACATCTGTACAACTTACCACATCTGTCACACATGAACGAGTTACTGGCTGAAAGGTTTTGTGAGCATGCTGTTGCTGTGAAGACTTTTTCAGATATTTGTTCACAGTAAGGCCTGAACCAGACACCTGATTCCAATTTCATAGTATCCAAATGATTTCCTTGCACACTTTGAATCTGAGGTGCAGATGAATTTGTGTTATCACGGATGACTTGTCGGTTACACGACTCTAACTGGGCTGTGATGGAGGAATTTCCTTGTAGATGGTCATCACGTTTTCTCTCCATGTCCAAGACATCCAGTAAGATTGGCTGAGGCAACTCCTTTCCATATGCAAGGTTCTCTGTTTGCAAGTGCTTGTGATGCACATTTCCTTCTGCAAGCTCCAGTTTCACTTGTGTTAGTGAGGCTTTGGAGTCCTGCAGCTCCAGGCTGGAGTTTTGGTGTACAGGAGGAAATCCATCTACATGGCTAGGATGTGTGTCTGAAGGGTATGCAGGGGTAGAAGAGAATAACAAATATCAAATGAAAAGGAACTCAAACTGGAAACTGAAAAAAAAAAAAAAAAAAGTTCTAATAATTCCTAAAAGAAAAATGACATATATATAATCTGCTCTACAAAGCATAGCCCACTCCCACCGCCAGAGAGAATTAGCACAGAACTGTCGATCAACAGCGCTGAATTTTTATTTATTACCACTGAAATTCAAATAATCATAAAAGTTCTTGTCAACTTCTTGATTTTTTTTTGTTCTTATGCAAAATTTATAAAATTCCTACCAGATGGAAGAAGGTACGTGAATGACAGAAACTTACAAAGCTGAAAAAACTCCACTGTAAACTGATGGAATGTCTAGTGCTTTCAACTGAAAGTACTTCCTTTTTTTTTTTTATATATATATAAATGAATGCCTTTATTTTAACTTTGTTTATTTCTTTGTCCGTGTAAAAACGGCAGCTGATCATGATGATGGCTGCGAATGTGTGACTTGAGGGGTGTTGACAAAACCCTTTCCACAAATCGGACAGGTGTACGGTTTTTCTCCCGTGTGGATTCTCTCGTGTTCTGTACAGTGGCCTTTCTGAGTGAAGGCTTTCCCACAGAACTTGCAGCAATATGGCTTTTCTCCTGTGTGAGTCCTGAGGTGGACCATGAGAGATCTGGGGTAGGTGAAGGACTTCCCGCAGAGCTTGCAGCAGTACAGTTTGCTTTTTTCATGCAAAATGGTTTCATGTTTCGCCAAGCACTCACAACCTGCAAAAGGCTTATGGCAAACCTTGCAGTCGAACAATTTGTCTGCGTGGCTCTCCACGTGGGAGGTCAAATGATGTAGGTCAACAAATGTTTCTTTGCAGTGAGGACAAGGATATGGGTCTTCGTTAACATTTCCCACAAGATCATGACTTGGACCGAGAGCTGAGTAAACAGTGTCGGAGCTGAAGAGCTGCGAGTCATGATTCTCTAATTTGACTAGTGTCATGTGGTTCACGTGTAAACCATCTTCATTCTCATTCTCAATGATAACTGGTTTAACCGAGGAAAACTCGGCTTTCTTACCACTGAAAGAAGATACATCAGTTGTTAGATGTTGTGGCTCAGTTTCTTGTTTTACAGAAGCAAGCTCCAGCTTCATGTGTATAACTGAGGTCTCTGAGTCCAAGCGTGCCTTAGTGAAGTTGTGCTGCTCTGAAGAATAAATACAGCATAAGCTGAAGTTAAATACAGAAAGACTAGAACATAATCAGAGAAGTGAGGGAAATACAGACACTTGTAGGAGAAGTTAAACATGCTAAGACTTGGAGGTATTAAATACTTGGAGATATTCATTCGAGAACCTTGGTTATTTCGAGTAATTGAGGCGCACAAAAAAAAAAAAAAAAAAAAAAAACTGAGGCAAAAACAAAACAAAACAAAACAAAACAGGTAGCTACTTGAAGTTAGCTAGACGTTATACACTTCAAACAAAACGGAGGGTAAATTTCGACTTTTTATTTGCTTTTACTCTTACATTTTAATTGAAATACTTTGTAGTTTTCACATTATTCATAACCTACACACCACCGTTAATGAAGCTTACACCTGACCCTCAACTCATGTAGCTAATGAGAGCTAAAATAAAAGGGAAAAGATTGAAAACCACTTTTACAAAGTATTCCATTGAATCATAAAGCATTTTTAAGGTTTGCACACAAACTGTACACAAAAATTATTAGACATTACCCTTATATAAACACTTACACATGTAAATAAAAGACACACTACCTCGCGTTTGCTTTTCACAGCTAATGCTAATGTTCAGTTCAGTCAGTTTTTGCCTCAGACGGCGGTTCTCTTGTTTGGTCCTCTTTATCTCCTCCTGATATTCAGAAACAATGTCTTTAACTGCTAAAAATATCTCTCCCGCCACCGACATCAGTCTCTCCATGAAAAAAGAATTCAAGCTCTCCATTCTTGTCATTATGAAAGCTTACTATGTGTTTTGGTGTGTTTTCAGGGCAAGGGTTGCCATCAGGGTTGCCAGGTCTATTAAAAAGCATCAACGTCTGAAAAGTGACCTACCATGTACTGTAGGTTGCATTGTAGGTATACAGTCCTGGGCCGAGCCCCAAATGGCAAAAATATTAAGCTTTTAATGGTCTTAAGAACAAGAATGAAACAAATAGATAAAGGAGCTTAATATGGGATGGCTTTTCCCTTTGATTTCTTTAAGGGTGCGTTTCAATCAGCTCCCTAGTTCAGTAGTCAGCGCACTGATCAAGGAGTCAGTTATTTTTTAAAGGCCGTCTCAATCCAAAATCCTTCACTGGAACATTTTCTCCCTAAAAATACCACAATGCACCGCAAAATTGAGTCATCAGTGTCCCAATGTGTAGTGAGCCAAGGTCCTTACCAGTGCCCGAACTCATGTACACGATATACTGTTTCACAACCAAGGGCAAAAAAAAAAAAGGGGCCAAGGTCAAAATGGCAAAATATTAAGCTTTTAATGGTCTTAACAACAAATCATTGGTCAGGAAATTAGCAAGAATTAAACAATACATAAAGGAAGTTAGCATGGGATAACTTCCCTTTTGATTTCTTTAACTGTTTAAGCCTTGTGGCCCTTGATGAGCTGCATCAGGTGTGGCAGATACCCAAATAATGACTAATCTTTTAAGAAAAAAACATCCCAGAAGACATTTTTGGAAAATTTTACACACCCAGACATGTATTAGTTTGAATTTTGCATCAAACATTTTAATCATAATCATAATTTTACCTTTGCATACAAGAAGACTATATAAGTGAATTTCCCTGTTTCTGGCTTTTCCCCAAACAAACAGTTCACTGCAGCAAAAGTAAACCAGCAAATGGTGGCACAGGAGCTCTCAGGAGCGCACTTGTTTCATTCTTGCTAATTTTCTGACCAATGATTTGTTGTTTAGACCATAAAAAGCTTCATATTTGCCATTTTGTGCTTAGTCCATTTTTTTCCCCCCAGTGTACAGTTATTGAGTGTAAAAGCCATTGGTTACTTGTAGAGGACAATTAACACAAACTGTGCACAGAACAATATGTAAGAAATAAAACACGAAGAGGTGAGCTTATAGGAAAATAATCATCTATGGGGTGGTGTGATGAAGAATAAAGCGAAGCAGAGTTAATGTCACCACTGCAAAGATGTTTACCCCCCCCAAACACCAATAACAACATATCAGGACATGTTTTATTCTCCTTATAATCACAGCTTTTTGCAAAAAAATTACAATTTTCATTTTATTAATGAATGACATTGTGCTTTTTAATCGTTTATAGCTATACTTAATGTTGTGGAAACAAGTTATTTCCTATTACATTATAATAGCTACAAACAGCCTTTCCCTCTTTAGGCTCTCTTTTTTCTCTCCCTTTAAGTTAATAAGAATACAGCTTGTCATGTTATTGAGAACCCGGAAGAGTCCTCCATCCATCCTGAAGACGCTCACATGGTGAAAAAAATAACCCTTACAAAATGCTGGAACTGGAGACTCCTTCCATAAATGTTACATAAACATCTCATAATGACAGATTTGAATTACAGCAGGAACTACTGTTAGAACTGATATTATAGAAAGTCAATCAATACCTTCTGACTAAATAGACTGGAGAATTCAACAGTGCTGTGGTATAAGAGCTCGAATTTTACACCTACAAGGCATACCAACGTGCTATGAGGTTGTTTTTAACTGATGTGGAGTAGATGCTTATTTAGTGACTGACAAACACTTCATTTTATTTATTTTTTTCTTCATGTATTATTATTCGGGAACTGACATACTTCATGTTCTCTTCATTCACTAGGAAATCTTCCACAAATTCAAGAACACCCTGGCAGTTGTGGCAACATTGCATTTTATATTCTGCCTCTTATCACTAACAATTAGAATTACCCACAGATGAAAACTGTATACTAAATAGACATCTGGCATCATCTCAAATTAACAAAGATAAAACTTCAAAACAAATAAAAAGCCTTTAATTTACTTTTATATACAAAGAGCAAAGGCACAATGGACATGACAGAGGTAAACTTGTTCAAAGCAATTTTTTGACAGGCTATTGATGTAATAATAACAATGACAAATAATTTTAAATGTAAGTTTCCTTTTCATATAAACTGTTGTCTCTAATCTGAATTCTTTTTATTTCTTTGCATAAGAATACCAAATGATACCAAATGCAAGAAGGATGGGATATGTGGGAGATCATTTTAAGGCTAAGCAATTAAATAAAAAAATAAATAAATAATAAAAGATGTCACATAGAGATCTAACCACTTGATTTGCTATGCCACTATGTAGACCTGGTATACCTTCTGTGAAGCAAAGTCCTCAAAGGTTGTGAGAGGCCAAGACAACATCTGCAAGCTTGTATACTCTCTACGGCTTTGTTTTTTCTTTTGCATCGCATTTTCAATGCTCCAATCATAGGCCTTGTTGCTTAGCATGTTCGAGGCCTAACAATAAATATTTTTGCAGTTACCTTCATCTGCTACCTTATTGCTTTTATGACAGTTGCACTGTAGGATGATGGTAATTGACATGTTTTCTGACTTGGCTGGACTGAATGAATCGTTTTCCACAAATTGGACAGCCAAAAGGCTTTTCACCAGTGTGAATTCTTTCATGTTCCTTTAAGTGGCCTTTCTGATTAAAGCGCCTTCCGCAAAATTTACAGTGATACGGCCTTTCCCCTGTATGAGTCCTACGGTGGACCTCAAGCACTTGTGCATAGGAGTAGCACTTTCCACACAAGTCGCAGCGATACGGCCTTGGCCTGTCTTTCTGATGCACAACCATATGCCTTTTCAGCTGGCCACGGTTTCCGAAAGGCTTTCCACAATATTGGCAGTAAACAATTCTATCAGCTGTCTCACTTTGCAGTGCGTCATGTGAAGAGGGATCAGGACCTTGATCATCTCTTAAACCCACCAAATTATAGTCAATTATACTTTCACTTTGCATGGCAGGGTTTGAGTCATCAGATATGACGATCTGAGAATCCCTTGGCTCAGATTTTATTGTGACTTCTGAGTTATTATGGAGACAATCATTGTTTATTTCCTCATTTGTGGTCTTTCCTGAGAAATGGTGTGGTGTAGTCACTGTAGAAGGATCACTTATTGGTTCTGGTGGTACAATATCCTGCTTCATGGTGGACAGCTCCACCTTTACTTGTATTACTGAGGAATTTGAATCCAGGGGTCCATGGGAGATGTTTGGTAGCTCCTGAGGGACTGCTTGATTAGTTGAATCATCTGTTAAAAAAAATTAATAATAATAATAATAATAATAATAATAATAATTGGAATTTATGGACATGTGCAATTTTCAATAATAACTAGTTGAGACCTTGAATTGTCCCAGCTTTACTGCCACATCTGTTAACTCTTTCAAACATGAATCTGTTAAGGGGACACCAAAATCTAATTTGAGCATTAGAGTATGTAAGATGGAGTACAATTTTTTTCATTTTGTTAATTAAGCGAGGTTTCAGTAAAGAAACATAAAAGGTTATTTGTGTTCTATTAAACTGAAAAGTTGTGAAAAGTTGAAAAAGTTGGCATTTACTGTCCCTCACCTTACTGGACAAGACTGTGATAACCTAGGAGACCTTTGAGTTTTTGTTATTTTATTTATTTATTTTTTTTGGAATTACTGTTTCTCAGGACTTGGAGTGGGAAGCAAACTTGAAGGCCCAGCAGAGGATGTACATCCTGCTTATTTACCACAGGAGCTGTTGGCCCAGTTCCACACAGCCTGGTTTGGTTGCGCAACCAGTAATGAACTGAACAGACTACAACGTATTGTTTGTCAGGTCAGATGAAAAGCTCATAAGAAGAAACCTGGCCTCTCTGAAAGATCTGTTCTCCTCCAGAGCCAGGAAGTGAGTGGAAGATATCATCGCAGATCCCTTTCACCCAGGCCACCATATATTTGAACTCCTTTCCTATGGTAGGTGCTTCAGACTTATAAACACTGAACTGCCCCACAAACATGACTATATCAATGACAGCATTGTGGAGTTTTTTTTTAGGCTATGTTTTTGTTTGTTATCTTTTGTGAAGTCTGATGTCTAGAAGCACCACTAGAGCATCAACCAACACCCTGCTGAAAAAAAGCAATAGAAACTCTCCTAGGATCTGTAATGGTTTTAATGGTTATAATGGGAATTGTATTGGTTTCAATGGTAAGTAAATTGGTTTTAATGGAATGTATTGGTTTTACTGTAATGGTCCCTGTGGGTCTCTAGTGGTAATTTGTTGCCTTCTATTGGTGGCATGATATGTCTAGTGCATACCATTATTGTTGTTGTTGTTCTTTCGGCTGCTCCCATTAGGGGTCACCACAGCGGATCATCTTTCCGCATATTTGATTTGGCACAGTTTTTATGCCTGACGCAGCCTTCACCAATTTTATCCAGGTTTGGGACTGGCACTGGGAGTGCACTGTCATGTGCAACCCCACTGGCTGGGGTTGGTTTCCTGGCTGGGAATCAAACCCGGGCTGTGGCAGTAAGAGTGCCGTGGTCTACCCACTAGTCCTCCTGGGACTGCGTTGTTGTTGTTCCTCTTCTTTCAGTTGCTCCTGTTAGGGGCCACCACAGCGGACCACTGGTCTGCATATTTGATTTGGCAAGTTTTTACGCCGGATGCCCTTCCTGACACAACCCTACATAATTTTATCCGGGCTTGGGACCGGCACTGGGAATACACTGTCGTGTGCAACCCAACACGACAATCGAACCAAGCCAAATCGAACAAGGGCCATGGCGGCGAGAGCACCGAGGCCTAACCACTGGTCCTCCAGGGACCCATGTATAGTGGACACCATTAAGGACCAATAATGGTAATAGTTTTAATGATTAGCTGATGGTTTGTAATGGTATTTGTAGTGGAAACCATTAGAATTTCTGTCATGGTTTCTAGTGTTTTGTTTCTTTCAGTTAATACAAATTTATTCCTTGTGCCAATAAAATTCCTTCTGAATCAGTACTCTTTTAGTGGACGGTGTAGAAAGAAACTAACATGAGAATTCACACAAACTGAATCTTAAATCTGTCTAGAGCACTACATAGGATGCACTATATGTGCTGCATTGAGACATAGCTCATATCTTGACGTCTCACCTCGTCCGTTAGCCAAGGGTTCAGCCGTTAGCATTTTCTTCAGGTACGTGTTTTCCTGTTTGGCCCGGTCTATTTCCTCCTGGTACTCGCTAATAATGTCTGTAACTACTTGAAATAATTCTCCCGCAACAGCTAACAGACGTTCGGTAAAAAACGTATTTAAATACTCAAACTTTGCCATTTTTTTGTGGCAAAATCCACAGCTCTCAAATGAACAGTGTCTTCTTCGCTTAACGCTTGTGAAGAACAACAACAACACTGTAGTAGCTGACACATTACTGCCACCCGGTGATCCGGAAACACAAGTACAGAAACACAAAAACATCAACACTCACGGACAAGACAGTGACAGCCATCCCTATAAGACACTTGGTGTCAATTCAAAACACTGACCCTTTTACAAAAACTGTGTTAATGCTGGAAAAGCTTCAACAGCCAACACAATTCACCATTCAGACATGACTGTGGCTGCAGAGTCAATCAGCTTAGTTTCAGGGTATCAGTGCTCCAGTCAGGGTCTCGCTCCTCTAAGAGCTGGACGGCTCTGTCCTTTCCTTTCACAGTCAGACACATCTCAAATTAGTCAGTGGTTCAAGAGACAAGCAAGTACGGAAGCACACTTCTTTCACACAAGGTAAAAAAAAACCACTGGCTCTCCTTATTACGAGAACACATCTCGTTATTATGAGATAACATCTCGTTGTTGTTGTTATTCCTCTTTTGGCTGCTCCCATTTGGGGTCGCACAGAGGATCACTGGTCCGAGTATTTGATTTGGCATGTTTTTTGCGGCAGATTTTTTTTTGCTTCTCATGGAGTTGAGCTGAGACACAAGAGTCACCTTTGGGGCAAGCTGTACATGCATCTCAAATTTTATGATACATTAAAACTACACTATATGGCCAAAGGTTTGTGGACATCTGACCATGACACCCTTAAGTACTGTAGGCCTTCTCCAAACTGTAGCCACAAAGTTGGAAGCACTCAATTGTATAAGACATCTTTGTATGCTTTAGAATTACATTTTTACTTCACTAAAACTAAGAGGCCCAAGCATGACAATTCCCCTGTGCACAAAGCGAGGCCCGTGAAGGCATGGCTTGGCAAACGTGGAGTAAAACTTGAGTGTCCTGCACAGAGCCCTGACCTCAACCCCACTGAACACCTTTGGGATGAACTGAAACTCTGATTGCACCCTGACTTTCTCACCCAACATCAGTGCCTGATCTCACTAAGGTGCTTGTGGCTGAATCAGAACAAATCCCCACAGTCATGCTCCAAAATCTAGTGGAAAGCCTTCCCAAAAGAGCGGAGGTTATTATAACAGCAAAGGGGGACTAAATCTGGAATGGAATGCTCAAACAGCACATATGGATGTGATGGTCAGGTGTCCACATACTTTTGGACCTATAGCATATATGGTATCTGCATTAATGGTGCCATCTATCATGGCCTTTCACCAATGATCACTTGGATACTCGCTAACATCAATCCAAAGATAATTAATTAATTAAGTTAATATAAACATATAAACACCAGGATTTGAGAATTCTTTGTAATATATATATATATATATACACACACATACACACACTATGCTAATACTTGCTACGCTGCTCACTGACATTAAAATCTCATTGTCATTTAAGCCAGGCATGAAGTAAAATTTCACAAATTCTGTCAACTGTGCCATTTATCAGAACCTTGTAGGCTGTACCGGAAAAACAAGATCAATTATGTTGTTTTTATACCATTTATCTCATAATAACAGGATGCCTTTTTGCGTTATAACGAGATGCTTCTTGTATTGAGATGCTTTTCTTGCAATAACGATGCTGAGGAGAAATTTTCTTGCTCTTCTGTAGACATGAAAGAGTGAACGTTTTACTTTAACTTACATGTTAATTTTTTTAAAACATTTATTTTAGCAGCATTTTCTCCCCAGTATCTTATGATTCCTTGTGCTTTGTCATATTTTTTCACTTTTTCATACTTTGTCACAAAGGCATTGATTACGTACCTTTATTAGAAAAAGAAATAAAATAATGTTCATAGGCTGTTAATAGTATGTCAGTTCATTTTGACATCCATGGCACTGCCCTGTTTAACATGGCCTTTTGTCTGTCCTCCACGATGGGTTTCAGCCAACTATCCCTTTATCTGATGAAGCCATCAACACAGTTTCACAATTCAGCAAAGCTTCTGGACGTACAGAAACGGTTCAAAGTGCCACTGCTGTCACTGTAGAAGTGAAGACATGCTCAAGTGATCTTAAGACCTATCTTAAGAGAGCAGCAGACCCATTCATATACTGGAGGAAAGTGTTTTCACACTTGCTGATTCTGGCATGATGATACACTTCCTGTCTGATAACAAAACACTTGTTATTCCCACAAATATTAAAATATGATCCATCAGTATTTAATATCAGACTTAACAATGCAAGCAAAAAAAAAAAAGGCAAATAGCCAATATACTAATAAGGAAAATAAACTTTATTATAATTTTCTTCTTAATGAATAAAAGATTATGCATTTTTAAGTCATATTTTGGCATTATATTCATTTAATATTATATTCTGATAAAGGTGTTCATATGATCATAAGTTTAGTGTTGTTGATTAACACTCAGTTAAGACAATGACAGCAATCGCTATACGAACTTGAACTGGACTCTTGGTGTCAATTCTAAACACTGACCCTTTTACGAAAACAGCTGGTCCAACTGTGTTAATGCTTTTAAAAAAAAAAAAAAAAAAAAAAAAAGAACTTCATAACAGCCGACGCAGGTTATCAGTGCTCCAGTCAGGTTCTCTCTCCTCTGTAAAGAGCTGCACAGCTCTGTCCTTTCACAGTCAGACAGCACATCCATCACCCCGGCTTTCTCCCTCAAAAATACATTAAGCTGAATATTTTCAACAAGTAGGAGATAAGTAAGTAACAGTGGTGCTTTGCATCCGTGACACTGTGCATGCTTCTCCTTTCTTTAAATATGCTTCCCGGCTTAACTGCCTCATGTGAAGACAGGAAACAAAGACGGGAGGAATCACTGGCAAAAATGCGCTAAATGAGACGCATCGATTTCTCACTCATCAATGACTTCCGCACGTGTATCAACTGACACAGAGCATAACGCATACATAAGAGTCTTATTACATGTACGTCACATGCATAAAGAGTGACTTAGTTTTAGGGAGTACTAGATTCTACTTATCACCTGACTTTTTTGTACTTACTGTTTCTTATTCAATTATTATTGTTAATATTGGTCATTATCATCACATCACTGGTAGAACTTTATTCTCTGGAGGAAGTGGAAAAGTTACACATTAGGTTTACATGATGGTCTAATAAATAAATTTAAAAAGATTTTTTTTAAATTCTCATTCGAAACACCTATTTATTCTGACCCAGAAAGCCCCATCTCTCTTCACTTCTCGATTCTTCTGAATGCTTTTAATAAAGTGATGCAACCTTAAAGATGGTGGATGTTATTTGATTTCCAGGTCACAGGCTGAAGAAAGTAGCATTGACAAGTCAATTATGCATCAAATGGAATATTTAGGAAGCATCCTGTGTCCTTGTTTCCAAAACAGCATAGCTGAATCTGATGCAACAATAATCCATAAAGTGTTAACACTTTACTCTTTCTGCTTTTTTTTTTTTTTTATATATAAAGTCTTATAACCTGGTGAGGGAACGGCTGTTTATAGCTGCTATAATGTAAGTCATGATGACAGGAATTATTTTGTCTTGTAGATGTTACACAATACTAAATGTAACTATAAACAAGCAAAAAGAATGACATGATAACTAATAAATTAGAAAATATATATTTTTTTTTTTTTTTTTTTTTTTTTTTTTTTTTAAATCGCTGTGGTATAAGAGGAATAAAACATTTCAGGATGAGTTGTTATGGGGAAAATAATCAGCTTCGGGATGGTAACCGGTGGTAAGCACCGCTCCGCTCCAGCACACCACCCTGCTATTGATTATTTTCCTATAACAGCATGCCCTGTTGTGTTTTAGTCCTTAGAGTTATAACAACTAAACCACTGGAAGCTGAGATACAGGAGCAGAGGTATTCTCTTCATTAAGATTTTAATTTCAACTACAGGACTTTTAATCAGTTTTCACACTCAAAATCTTTTCTGTTTCCATTCAAAACTAAGCAAAGTTAGAAAAATCCAAATGACGCATCAGCAACATGTAGCCTGTATTATTTTTTAAAAAAAAATAAAATCACTGATTGATTTTTCTTTGAACTTTAGCCAGCTGACCGGGATGGCTGCGAATGTGCTCTTTGGCTTGACTCAACCAAGTGAAACATTTCCCACATACTGAGCAGCTGTAAATTTTTTCTCCAGTGTGAATCCTTTCATGCCCCTTCAAGTGACCTATCTGACTGAACGTCTTTTCACAGAACTTGCAGTGATACGGTCTCTCTCCTGTGTGAGTTCGAAGGTGGATTTTGAGTACGTGTGGTGTACTGTAGCACTTCCCGCACAACTCGCAGCAGTTCGGTCTATTGTTCTGGTGCTTTAGCAAATGCCTTTTCAACTGCCATTCGTTTTGGAAAGTCTTTCTGCACACGTCACAGTAAAGCGGCCTGTAAGGAACGTGACTCTGCAAGCGAGATTTTAGACGAGAAATGTCATTCGACGGTTTCTCGTACTGAGAAGTGGGGTGGGAAACGGGCTCGTCTTTTATAGAAGGCTCAAGCTGAATTTCACTTTTCCCAGGTGTGCTTGGGATATCGGAGGAGAATCCTGTACAGTTCCACATTTCTGGTTTGCTTGAGACTGCTATGGTTGAGGCTGTGGTTGACCCGTGACCCTTTTTTGCCAGAACATTCACCGTTTTAACAGAGAAAGAGTGAGCCTGCCCCTGTCTACTGGCAGTCCTTACAGGAGAGGAACTGAATGAGGACGCGTTATTTGACTGCTCTTGTGACTCAGCCTTCTCATGTCCGGTCAAAGGTTCCAGCTTCACTCGGATTTGTGAGGGATCACAGTTTTGTGGCTCTTGGTTGAAGTTTGGCTGTTTAAGAGGAACAGGAACAGGAACTCCATCAGTCTGACTTCGCTTTTCATCTGTCAGGAACATAGAATACATTTAAAAAAAAATAAATGACATGTAGAAACTACACTACTAGACATCACATTATTTCACTGAATGATGAGGTCCAAATGATCCTTCATGGTCACCTATTAATGCTCATTGTATTAATACTATAGTCACAAAATCCTCTGTCAGTGTCTAGAGACTAGTATCCAAGCAGGACTCTCTCAGAGCTCTCCAACATCTATAGTTTAACAACTTTTGGCCCCTTACTATTGCAGTCGGTTTTTTTTTTTTTTTTTTTTTTTTTAAGCTAAGGCAGCAGTCAGACCAAATATGAACAAAATTTGCCTGTCAAAAACAGCCGATTCACTGAAGGGGAATGTACGCAGGGTGTGAAAGAGGTGCATTTGTCTCTATAAGTGGTTACTTTTGCTTCGCACCAACTTGTAAACTTCGACCTGTGAACACAAGCCTCAGTCTCTGTGAATTGCATATGCTAGAGTTATTTCGTGGTAAAATGTTTCCTCTCTGCCTGCTTTTGTTATTTGTGAGCCATGTTGGCACGTCTCTCAATGTGGGTAGGATCAAGTTTTGCCCGCATGGTCAGGATGGTTGAGGTCAGTGGCTCCACTCTGAGATAATATTTTCCCACATGTGAATCCTGAAACTTTCCTAAGCAGAGACACAGAGAGCGACTAACACAAATATAATAAGTAGGAGTTCTCAAAAAAAAAAAAAAAAAAAAAAAAAAAAAAAAAAAAAAAAAAAAAAAAAAAAAAAAAAAAAAAAAAAAAAAAAAAAAAAAAAAAAAAAAAAAAAAAAAAAAAAACCCTGGGGCACATCACTTAACACGAACCTTACAAATGAAGAAGGTTTCTGTAATAAGGTTTTCAAAGGTGCATGATGGGTGAAAAAAAAAATGTCAGATGATGTTTGGAAAAGGAGGGAGGTCAGGTTTCTCGCTTATAATGCAATTTTAATTCATGCTGGAGTCAAATGTAACCCATCGTGCTCTAATCTGACTGTACCACACGAGTGCATATGGCACCTCTATCTTTTACCTGAGATATCATGATGTGATTCTTCAGCTCTGTCAGACTGTTCAGGGCTGCAAGCAAGAGTAGGACATGATTGCTTTGGCAGTTCAAGATCCTGCTGCGTGGTACTAAGCTCCAGTTTCACTTGTATTACTGATGTCTCGGGGTCCATTGGTGCTTGGCTGAAGTTCTGCTTTTCTGGAGGAAATCTGTCTGCTTGGCTGGTCGGTGCATCTGCAAATACAATGGAAAGGCAAACAGATGTGTATGCAAACTACACAAAGGTTATAGTTTTGATTTCAGTCATAGGTCTTTCTAAATTGGAAGTCTAGACAAGGTAAGTCTAGACATGGATTTCCCTATTCTTGAGTGATTTATTTATTTATTTTTTTAAAACCTGAAACCCAGTTGAACAAAGCTTACTGACTGGCACGACAGCATCAAGTGCAATTTTGCCAGATATATCTAACTTGTTAAAGGTTTATGTAATCCTTTTGTTCATAAAGGAATCTATTCAAGTAATGTCAGGAGCATGGATAAAACCAAACACGAGCATACACTCCTGGGCAAATTGCACTCCTGAGAGCTCCTGTGCCACCATTTGCTGGTTTACTTTTGCTGCAGTGAACAGTTTGGGGAAAAACTAGAAACAGCTAGGAAATTCACTTATATAGTCTTCTTGTATGCAAAGGTAAAATCATGATAATGATTAAAATTTTTGATGCAAAATTCAACTAACACATGTTTAGGTGTATAATATTTTCCAGAAATGTCTTCAGGGATGTTTTTTTTCCCTTAAAAGATTAGTAATTATTTGGGTATCTGTCACACCTGAAGCCCATAAGGGCCACAAGGTTTAAAGAAATCAAATGGAAAAGTTATCCCATAATAACTTCCTTTATCTATTTTTTAATTCTTGCTCATTTCCTGGCTAAGGATTTGTTGTTAAGACCACTAAAAGCTTAATATTTTGCCTATTACCTAATAGTTTGTATTTAAAACCATAATGAGAAAATAAGAAGAGAGAGGTTAATGCTACCTTCACGTTCTCCTTCAATTTGAGTGTTTCCCACTTGGGAGGCAGTAATGACGGAGTACTAATTACTCAAATGCGCTGTTAATGTCAGCTAGCTAGCAAGTCTGAACTATTGTAGTATCTTCTTACATTTTGTATTATAATTGGACATAATCTCTATCTATCTATCTATCTATCTATTAAAAGAATTAGTAACCAGCGATCACTAAAACTTTCCCTCCATATTCATGATGATTAATAAGTGGTCGGAGGTCGGAAACTCATATGTACATTACTAATTAAGGTAGCACTTGACTGCAGCATTACGCTTATCAACAACATTAGCTAGCAACCCAGCGCTTTCTTAGCCTGCTAGGTGAAGCCCAGTGACAGAAGCTCAAATGCTAATAAACTATTTATAAAGCAATAGTTTGTTAAAGTCTTGCAAACACAAAGCAGTATGTTATGTAGTTATTAGCTAACTAAGCTAGCTCCATACCTAGCCTGTCTGTTCTGTCGAGTGTGATTTCAGCCAGCATTTTCCTGAGATAAACATTTTCCTGTTTGGAGTGGTTTATTTCCTCCTGGTACGCGGCCAGAGTCTCCTGAAAAACCTGACATATTTCTCCTGCGATGTTCGTCAAACGCTGGTGGATAAAAGCATTCAGAGAGTCAATTTGACGCTGTTGAGTAGTAGACGCCATGTCGCATTTATAACCTTAGATTCCGCTGGATGTAGCCTACAGAGCAGCTTGTCAAAGCGATTTTCAAAATAAAAGACCCGTGAAGACATTTAGCGCAGGACAGAGAGGCCTACAGTCGGCCATTGAGGCACTTGACGCCTTTTTCTTCACTGTTTACTTGGAAGTCATGGATTTATTCCGTGCCAGAGCGAAATGCAATGCTGCCAGTATTAAAAAAAAAAAAAAAACCTTCATCTATAATATAAAAAAACGGTACTGCTTTTTTAATTAGTGACATGCAGAAAACCTACGGCACTGAAACGCAAAACACTGCATTGCTCTTACCTTACTTGATCCCTTTAATCAAGTCAGCTGAGATCTGCTTAGGAATTAGTGACATGCAGAAAACGTTACACCCTGAAAAGCAAAACCTTCACTGCGTCTCTCTGACATCACGTGATCTCTTCAGCACTTAAGCATTAAATGCTGACTTGGTGTCAGGACTCAATGTAATTCTCCATTACACTATTCATCATTATGCTGCAGTCGTGCTCTACTGAAATGCAGTTTTCAGTGGGACAGGATTCCCTTTGTATGGTAAAAGGATCTCAGTTAACTTCAGATTCTCGAATATGGCAAGCAGTAGTTCTGCAGACAGGTTTACTGTTTTAAAGCACAACTAGACAAAAGAGATTGTCTGAAACGTTGTCTTATTTTAATCTTGTCTATATCTAGACAAAGTAACATTTCTTTAGATTTGTCTTGTGCCGTAATGTCACTATGAAAAAACATTGTGGCTTGTTTGATTGACAAGCTCTCAAATTGCAGCACTGACATTAACTAGTGAGAGAAGACCCTGATTTTGGAAAACAGAAAAAGCTTACAGAGTTTATATATATGTACAGTACTGTGCAGAAGTCTTAGGCACATGCAAAGAAATGCTGTAGAGTAAAGATTCCTTCAAAAATAATGAAATTAAATGTTTCTACATTTAAAAAAAATACTATAAAGAGCAGTAAATAGTAATAAATGAAACAAAGTCAATATTTGGTGATTCTTTGCTTTAAAAAGAAAAAGTAGTCTCAGGTACAGTGTGTGCAGTTTTATAGGGAAATGAGCTGTAAGTGTTACTGAGCATCTTGCAGAAGCAGCCGCAGTTCTTCTGGAGACTTTAACTGTCACACTTGCTTCTTATTTTTGCAGCAAACCCCAGCAGCCTTCATTACGTTTTTTTGTCTGAAAGGTCTCTCTTATGTAATATGCTGCTTTCTTTACTAACATACAAACATTTTTCTGTAACATTTAATTTTGTGCTGGAAAACCAATGTTTGGAAATCCAAAAGGTTTTTGTACTGAATCAATAATGTAGAAGTCCTAAAATAAAAATCTATAACAAAGTTTGTACTAAAAAGAATAGGGTGCCTAAGACTTTTACACTCCATACCCCATAATAACAAAGCAGAAACCAGATTTGTGATAACTTTGCAAATGTATTAAATAGAACAAAACTGAAGGATTCAGACCCAGTTGAAATATGCTTGAAATTCCAAGCGGGCTTTCATGTCTTACACTGAGGAGAGGCTTCCGTCTGGCCACTGTGCCATAAAGCCCAGATTAGTGGAGTGTTGCAGTGATGGTTGACCTTCTGCAAGCGTCTCCCATCTCCACACATGATCTCTGGAGCTCAACCAGAGTGATCATCGGGTTCTTGGTCACCTCTCTTGCCAAGGCCCTTCTCCCCACGATTGCTCCGTTGGCCAGGTGGCCAGCTCTAGGAAGAGTCCTGGTTGCTCCAACTTATTCTGTTTAAAAATTATGGAGGTCACTGTGCTCTTGGGAACCTTCAGTGCACCAGAAATTTTTTGTAGCCTTCCCCAGATCTGTTTCAACATAGTCTCTGGGCTCTGCAGGCAGTTCCTTTCACCTCTTGGCTTGGACTTTGCTCTGATATGCATTTTCAACTGTTCGACCTTATATAGACAGATGTGTGTCTTTCCAAATCATATCCAAATCATATCCATTGAATTTTCCACAGGTGGACTACAGTCAAAGTGGAGAAACATCTCGCAGATGACCCAGAGAAATGGGATGCACCTGAGCTAAATAAGTTACTGTTGACTTCCTGCCAGCTCAGACCAGTCTGGTCATTCTCCTCTGATCTCTCTCATCAACAAGGTGTTTCGTGGCTGTTATGTGTGAAAATCCCAGATGATCAGCAGTTTCTGAAATAATCAAACCAGCTCATCTGGCACCAACACACATGCCACAGTTAAAGTCACACTTTTTCTTCATTCTGATGTTTGATGTGAAAATTAACTGAAGCTCTTAACCTGTATTTGCATGATTTTATGCATTGTGCTGCTGCCACAGGATCGGCTGCATAAATGGGCAGGTGTACCTATTCAAGTGGACAGTGAGTGTGTGTGTGTGTATATATATATATATATACATACACACACACACACATGTATGGCTTCTTACGTTATTATTATTATTATTATTATTATTATTATTATAATAGTGTTTAATTCTAAACTTTAAACACATCTGGAAAAAAAGATAATTATTTCTCCAGCAGAAGCAAAGCAAACTCCATCATCTTATTTCTCTGTCACTGCACTCTTCATGTTTTTAAACTGTTTTAGAATGTAACACATGGTCAGCAGCGGTGGAACTGGAACTCCTGGTGTTAGAAATTCAGTTGGGAGATCACAAGGGAATGAGAAATATGACATATTCAGAGCTGAGAATCATATTTAACGTTGTTAAAGAGTCAGAGACAAACAAATACACTATATGACCACAAGTATATACACGTGGTTCTTCCACAAGCTGTTGCCACAAATTTGGAAGCATGTAATTGTCTAGTATATCTTTGTATGCTTTTATTATATACTTCGTAGCATTACAATATTCCTTCACTGGAACTTGTTCCAGCATGACAATGCCTCTGTGCACAAAGCGAGCTCCATGAGGACATGGTTTGCCAAGGTTGGAGTGGAAGAACTCGAATGTCCTACACAGAGTCCTGACCTCAACTCCACTGAACACCTTTGGGATGAACTAGAACCCCAACTCCACCCCAGATCTCCTCATCAGTGACTGACTTCACTAATGCTCTTGTGGCTGAATGAACACAAATCCCCACAGGCACACTCCAAAATGTAGTGGAAAGCCTTCCCAGAAGAGTGGAAGTTATTATGACAGCAAAGGGGGACTAAATCTGGAATGGGATGTTCAACAAGCACATTTGAGTGTGATGGTCAGGTGTCCGCAAACTTTTGCCCGTATAGTGTATGCATAAAGCTAGTTCACAAAGTCAGAGGCTAATAATTAAAGGGTAAATATCTTCTTCTGTGGTCAGAACTTTATCAAATACACTCGGATCTAACCATATCTCTGTCAGAATTATAGATTTATCTCCTGCACCATCAGGCTAGTGCCTTGCTTCCTGTTTATTTCTAGTATACTCTTTTATGGGCTGCTTGTGCAGATGAAGAATAATTAACGAGCAGGGAGGACCATGTCCTTGAAGAGATGTTGCCTGAATGAGAAGTTCATGAAAGGTGACTGGGTTAAAATTTTTGGTTGCTGAATACAGAGCTCATAAGAGTCACTAAGGCATTTTTTCCCCCCCAAAATCATGTACTATTAACTATAAGGTCTCCCTTAAGCAGTAAGGTAGAAACAATCAGCACCGTGCTGCATTTTTGAAGATCCCCATTTTGTTTGGTGTCTGAATAACATGTTCTGTATATATATTTACTTCTGACACATGATAAAGATAAAGATGATGAGTCAGGACAAACAGACCACAATGCACTGTAGACCTCGAACATTTAGTTTATTTTGTATTTCACAAAACGATCCACCAGAACGAATGTGATTTACAAAAGTGTGGTAGGCAAACCAAAAAAATAACACTGTTTTAAGAATCAAACTGATATGGTTATGTAGCTTTAATATAAACAATCAGCAGTGCACATCTAAATATACAGTTGAGGGCAAAATTTTGCATCCCCTTATTTGTGAATGGTTCATTTGAACTTCATTCCAAAATGTTAAAACTGAAATGTTGGTATATCCTGCAATAAGACGCTAATCTGAACATAAGACAAGTTATCGTAACACTTAAGGAACATCCTAACACACGTAAAGGGAAATTCCACCCTGAAACACATGTAATGTGTTTCTATTGAAATATCTGTGACATGCTTAGTGATTGTGGTGCTAATTGTTTTGGTTGGTGCTGTATTTTTTTGTAATTCCTGTGAGGTTGTGTGCTGCACTGATGTCTCAGGGGGACGTTGCTAATTCAGTTACAATGGTGTTTAACAGAGAAAGAAAATTTCAATGATCTCAGCATAATAAGTGATAACTGTCAGGTTTTGGCTTTAGCTCCTACGATCAAACAAACAAGAGCTTCTTTCTCTCGAGTACCATTTTCCACTGTAGATGGAGTGGAGACAGCAAACGCTGGACTCTACATTTCAGAATGCAACACAGCTAGACAACGCATTTGCGCTGATTTACAGCTGAGACTCGACTGAAGGCTGGTGTCTAGGTGGATAGGTTTAACAAACCGGACCTATTGTGAAAACCGTGATGAATTTACAGGTTGCACAACTGCACCATTTGCCCATTTAGTTCACCGTAATAGAAGGGATTTATTTATAATTGCACTATCCGTTATCACCCAGATGAGGATGGGTTCCCTTTTGAGTCTGGTTCCTCTCATGGTTTCTTCCTCATGGCGTCTCGGGGAGTTTTTCCTTGCCACCGTCGCCTCTGGCTTGCTCATTAGGGATAAATTCACATATTTACAATATATTTTTGGTTTAATTTAATTTGAATGTATTTATTTCTGTAAAGCTGCAATGTCCATTTTTTAAAAGCGCTATACAAATAAAACTGAATCGAATGGAACTGATTTATCCTGAGTTAACTCTGCCTATGCTGCCATCCTCTGGTCATTTGGCACATTGCTTGTGCACGTACTCGCAAATTAACGTGACACATCCACGTGGTCCAACGTAAATAATGGAGGCAATGTAGCACCATGCGATGCTGTGTCTGAATTTTTAAAAACCTCTTAAACCCACCGAAAGGACTGTTTTGTGTATCTGTCTTCTGGATTTTCAAGATTAGTAAATACTTTTGAATGTATAATCAGGGATTTTTATTTGAGACGCAGATCATGACAAGTCATGACAGTGGTGAGAGTGGCCATGCTGTATGGTTTAGAGACAGTGTCACTGAGGAAGAGACAGGAGTCAGAGCTAGAGGTAGCAGAGCTGAAGATGTTGAGGTTGTCTTTGGGAGTGACGAGGTTGGACAGAATTAGGAACGAGTACATCAGAGGGACAGCTCATGTTGGACGTTTGGGGGACAAAGTTAGGGAGGCCAGATTAAGATGGTTTGGACATGTTCAGAGGAGGGAGAGTGAGTATATTGGTAGGAGAATGTTGGACATGGAGCTGCCAGGCAGGAGGCGAAGAGGAAGGCCAAAGAGGAGGTATATGGAGGTGATAAATGAGGATATGAAGCTAGTGGGTGCAAGTGTTGAGGATGCAAAAGATAGGGATAGGTGGAGAGTGATGATTCACTGTGGCGACCCCTGAAGGGAAAAGCCGAAAGAAGAAGAAGAAGAAGAAGAAGATCATGACAATCACGTCGACAGCAAGAGAAACGGAGTGTGTTTAACATCACTGTGCATGAAATGTACACTTCCATTTGGATTCCAGATGGACAGAGATGTTTGGCTCTGATGTCAACAGCAGGTAGTCGAACGGCACAGATAACCAAAGTGAAAACAGACATGTCGATGAAAGATTTTTAAATGAATCCTCAACTCAGAAATTCGTTACAAAATTAATCTTGGACACCACTGAAGATCACATTATTTAGAAGTAATAACATGTAACTTGTTTGGAGTGGATTTTTTTTCTTGAATGTCCTGTCACTATAACAAAGATGTTTTTTTTTCTAAGGGTATGCAAACTTTTGCACTCAACTATCAACTTAAAACAACAATACACATATTGGTAGCAGGAATAAAATGTTTATCTGTGCTCGTACACACACTCACTCACTCACACTCACTCACTCACACACACTCACTCACACACACTCACACACACTCACTCACACACACTCACTCGACGTGTCAAGGCAATCTATAAATATTTTCACAAGCAAAAGAAAAAAAGTTGGAGAACTTGCGAATGTTCTAATCTTTTAAAAGGTATCACGTACACTGTTGGTTTTTAATAATCGTTGCCGCTTGGTGTTGATGATGATAGTGTATGTGTACTCTGACCTGCTGGGCCCGACTGAAACGTTTCCCACACACTGAACAGCTGAAGGGTTTTTCCCCAGTGTGTGTCCTCTCGTGTTCCTTTAAGTGCGCTTTCTGGTGGAAAGTCTTCACGCAGAACTTGCAGGGAAACGGCCTCTCTCCCGTGTGCGTCCTCAGGTGGATTTTGAGCGAGTGACGAGTGCTGTACCACTTCCCGCACAGATCACAGCGGAGTTTTTTCTCTTTGCAGCGTGTAATCTTACGCCCTTTCGAATTCCCGTCGCTCCTGAGAGGTTTGCGGCGCACCTTGGAACGAAACAGTCTTTCCGCAGCCGGGCTTTGCAAGTGAAACGGCAGGTTAGAGAAGTCATGCTGGGAGAAGGACTGGGGGTTTGGTTCGAAATGACTGCATGACACACTTTCAGGGTTTGCTGGACAGGAAGTTAACTCGTCACTGCTAACGTCCTGGGCGTCACTGTGCTCGAGTTTGACCGTGACGTCCTCAGCAGGCTCTGAAGGGACATGGCATGTACGCGCATCCCTCGCTGGCTGCTGTTCTTCAAAATCCTGCTGTTCAGTGCTGAGATCCTGCTGCAGGGTGCTAAGCTCCAGCTTCACTTGTATTAATGAGGTTTCCGAGTCCACCACCTCTTGACTGCTGTTCTGCTGTTCTGGAGGAAATCCAACTGTCCGGCTGGTCTGTGCACCTGTGGGAACTGCGGCAAGGCATGACCATAAAACACATCAGACAAAAACAGCTTTAAAAAGAAGACATCCCATTTCAACCCTGATCTGCCCATCCTGGAGGATGTTCATGATATGTGAGGAACATAAGGAGCTAGTACCCCTTGCTGCAGAACCAAAAGTCCAGGAGGTGGAGTCAGCCCTGATCCAGCTCCTCCTACCTGGGCGGAGTCAAACCATATATCCAGGGGGTGTTGCATAACATCTTGTGGGATAGAGTTAGGAGGAGTTGGATCAGGTCCTGCTCCACCCCCTGGACTTTTTAGTTTTTTAGCGAGGACTATCTCCACACATTTAATTCACTGCGTTATTAAGTAAAGCTACTTGGAACAGCCATTCTTAATAAAAAATAATAAGTGGCCACGAATTATTAACATGCAGAAACAGGATACTAATGTGTCACCGTGACTTAATAAAGCAGGAATTTCCTATTTTTTTTTTTTTTTTGTCAGCTGAATCCCTTCAACCTCTTGTTTGTGTCAAACACCCCCGGAGATGTTCAGTAGTCTGTTACGTGGTGAAACTTTTGCTTGTTGAAGAAGTTAGTTTTACTCATTTAAATTTTTTTTTTTTTTTGCTGTTTTAATCTCTGCAACCTTGCTTTAGGATATAATTCTGTGACCAGGTTTTCATATTTGGTCTCCAAATGCTTTTTTAAGAAAGCTGCTTCAGACAGATCACACACATACGAAGGGGATTGTCCTCATCACTGTCCACGCATGTAAATCCAAACTTTAAATACTCATCGCTCTCCTTACAGCACATTTCCTGCTTTGGAGATTTTGTTCATCAGTATGTTGTGGATCAATGTGTTGTTCATCAGTGCGTTGTGGATCAATGCGTTGTGGATCAGTGTGCTGTGGATCAATGTGTTGTTCGTCAGTGTGCTGTGGATCAGTATGTTGTGGATCAGTGTGCAGTGGATCATTGCGTTGTTCATCAGTGTGCTGTGGATCAGTGTGTTGTGGATCAGTGCGTTGTTCATCAGTGTGCTGTTCATCAGTGCGTTGTGGATCAGTGTGCTGTGGATCACTGTGCTGTTCATCAATGCGTTGTGGATCAGTGTGCTGTGGATCATTGCGTTGTGGATCAGTGTGTTGTGGATCAGTGTGTTGTTCATCAGTATGTTGTGGATCAGTGTGCTGTGGATCAGTGTGTTGTTCATCAGTATGTTGTGGATCAGTGTGCAGTGGATCAGTGTGCTGTGAACACAGTGATCACACCTTGTTAAGCTGAAGCCACGAATCAATGATCTCGTTATGAAGCGTTACTAAGTCGTGGTCACACAATGGTTTTATAAAGAAGAACTAGCTCTAGCAGGAATCCGAAATAAATAACCAAAGAGCACATCAACAGCTGCATAAATGAAACAAACCACGCCAATGTTGCATCAGAAACTGATCGGTTCATTCACCTGGTCCATTGTTGATGCTAACTTCCGCTAGCATTTTCCTCAGATAAATATTCTCCTGTTTGGAGCGGTCTATTTCTTCCTGATACTGAGAAACAGTGTCCTTAACCACTTGAAAGATTTCTGCTGCTGCAGCCATCAGACGATCACAGAAAAACGAATTCAGCGTCTCCAAGTGAGCCATTTTTCCAGTGTAGACTCGTATGAAAGTGCTACTTTGCTTCTTCTTCTTGTGTATTTTTCAGTTCCAAAAGTAGAAGGCTCGGCGTCGTTACAGCGTTAGATCGCCGCCTGTCGGAAAGGCGAGGCAGTGCACACCGTGTCTTCTTCATGTACATGTACCGTAAGTCATCACTTCACAATCATCCTTACAGTCAGGAAAATAAAGAGCATGATCAAACAACACATTAACGTGAACTGGGTTTTCTAGAAGCTGCTTTATTATCACAAATAAACAAAAATGCACACAAACATTACACATATAAATAGTGAAACACTCAAAATGACATTTATGACTCCAATAAATTTAGACTTTTATCCTTTATTATTTTAAGGAGGAATCCAGCTGATTGTTTTAGACCCCCCAAGTGTAGTTTGTACACTTGGTAAGTATGTATTTATTAATCACACTGTTCTCTATTTATACCCTTTTCCATGTCTGGGAATATTTCAAATTCAAACAAATGTTATTTGTCACAAACACAATCATACACAGTATGACGTGTAGTGAAATATACATTTTGTTTTCGTACTTTTGGAGCATCAAATGGACCTACGATCAACACCACTGAAGCATTTACTTACGAAAGCACCAGAACTATCATCTTGGTCCATTAAACAATGGGGAAAAACAATCACAAAGAAAGGTCTTTTATTCAATACTAAAAATAATAAATGAAAAAAAATTAGACACCTTGGTCTAATGTTTAATAAAGTGTTAAACCCGCTCAGGGGCCGCATGGGACAGCTTTCAGGCATGTTCTTCACTTCCTTATAGGTCACTGGAGGCAGTTTCACACAGGATCGTGACCGCTCACTGAAAATGAGCTGCCGTTCCTCACACCTCCGCTGCTGTCCGTCTGCTCATAAAAAGTCACCTGCTAGAAGCCTCAAATAGGGGAGGGATGATGTTTTAATAATGCCACACAAAAACCGCAAAATAAAATGCTTCCCTACTCCTGATGTACATGCAATGACGTACAGTTAAAACATTAATAAATGACAACGAGAGACTGACACACTGTACACCACTAACGTAGAATGGCTTAGCCTTGACCGTTGATTGACAGGGCAGAATGAGATGGGTGATGTTTACAAGCATGACGAAAAAAAACAAACTGTGAATGAGAACTATCTGAGAATGAAAAGATCAAAGCCATCGGGATTTCAATTTCAGAAAAAACAGAAAGGAGGACGGTGAGAAACGGGATGCTGTGTATATCATCTCATACGACGTTCTGCAGTAACTTTATTAAAATGTACTTATGCAGTGCTAGTTATGCTAGCACCATAATAGTCAGTAATAGGTACAAAACCAAGTGACGTATAAGTTTGGATTGTGCATTATAACAATTTTAATAACCTAAATCACACATCAGGTCTGATTTCACCTAGGGCACCAAGTAAGCCAGAAAAGCCAGTGACACCATCCATATTCAGTTCTCTATAAAATCCATACCAAATGTATAAAACTTAAATAAAGAACCCTGTAGGTTTATCAGTAGAATTCAGACTCACAAAGAAAATAAGATTTGTTAACATAGACAGTAAGTAGACAATAATCAGAATAATGAATGAATAACCAGTAGTTAAACATGTAAAACAAATAATTAGTACTTCTGTTATATTCAACAGAACTATGAAGATATTAAAACTAACCACTTAGTAAAGACAGTCAAAGTAACAAAAGAAACAACAACTGAATAACAGAGAATGAAATTTGTCCACAAGTCTAATATTTTCCAGCCTTATTCTATTGGCTGAGTAGTAACTGCTCCCGATGATGATTCCGAAGGTGTATCTTCATAGGATTGGAGCGAGTAAAGCACATCCTGCACACCGGACAGCTGAAAGGTTTTTCACCCGTGTGTATCCTCTCGTGCTCTTTCAGGTGACTTTTCAGCTTGAACCGCTTTTTACAATAACCACAGCCAAAAGGTCTTTCTTTCTGGTGCACGATCATGTGCGTTTTCAGCGTTCCTTTCTGCTTGAAGGACTTTCCGCAGATTTCGCAGGTGAACAAAGCCATGTGAGTCTGCACGTGTGATGCTAGCTGAGGAAGCTCCGTGAATGTTTGGTCGCAATAAGTGCAGGAAAGAGGCTCTTGCTGGTCTCTTGCCTGATCGACTTCAGCTTCATTTTTCACTTCAGCAGAGAAGACAGCCGGGGAATCACACGGCTCCACTTTGACCGTGACTGATGAGCCTGAATGTAAGCTGCTGCTGTGCTCGTTTTCATCCCTCAACCCAGGTTTCTCTGTAAAACTCGATTCTGGGTCCAGATCCTCAGCTAGATTTTCAGGCTTCGACGTGCCTGTGGGTGCATGACTCTGAGACTGTTGTGGATCACATTTCTTCGGACTAGCAAGTTCCAGGTTCACTTGTATAAGGGAGATGTCAGTGTTCAGGGCTTTCTGGTTTAAACTGTGCTTATCTGCATACAAATAGAGATCAGATACTAATTACAGTGAAGATGAACATGAGCAAAGAGTCTGTACAGAAAGTAAATACACATTCATTTCCTTATGATAGTCATTTAAGGTTAATAATGGGTTTAATGAACAAGTGTTAGAATCCTGTTTGATGTTGTTTATTACTGTAATTAGCTCTAATAAGTGAGTACCTGCTCGCTCCTCAACACTGTTGTAAATTTCAGCCAGGGCTTCTCTTAGACACCGGTTCTCCTGTTTTATTCGCTCTATTTCACCCTGATAATCACTAAATGCGTCTTTAAACACTTGGAATATCTCTCCAGCGACTGTCATTAAGCGCTCTGTCAAAAACCTATTCAAACTCTCCAAATGGCTCATTTTAAACCGAATCACTTTTCTTACGACTGAATCTTTTTCTTCCGCTTCTTCTTCGTCGTCGTCGTCGTCGTCTTCTTCTTCTTCTTCTAGTTTCAAAGCGGTTGGCAAACAATAGACTCGCTCATTACCGCCACCTACTGGTCTAGAGTGTGGCTGTTTCCTAAAAACAAACAAACGAAAAGTGAAAATAAGTAACTAACTGACTGACTGTCTGACTGACTAACTAACTAACTAACTAACTAACTAACTGACTAACAAACAACTAACTTTCTTTAAGATATTGGAGTATATCCAAGACACTTTGTCCTCCTGCCCTTCTCTGTAAAATGTCTTTCAGGTTATACTGAACACTATATGGCCAAAAGTTTGTGGACACCTGACCATCACATCCATATGGGGTTCTTCCCCAAACTGTAGCCACAAAATTGTATAGGACGTCTTTGTATGCTGAAGCATTTCAAGTTCACTTCACTGGAACTAAACGCAGGGAAATGGTGAATTAGTGGTTAGGACCTCCAGGGTTGGGGGTTCAATTCCTGCCTCCGCCCTGTGTGCTCAGAGCTTGCATGCTCTGCCTTTGATTTAGGGGTTTCCTTTGGGTACTCCTGTTTCCTCCCTCAGTCCAAAGACATGCACTGTAGGACAATCTCTAAATTGTCTGTAGTGTGTGTGCATGGGCGTGTGTGTAAGATTGTGCCATGTAATGGGTTGGCATCCCATCCAGGGTGTCCAGCACCTTGTGCCCCGAGTCCCCTGGGATAGGATCCAGGCTCCCCATGGAACATAGAGACCCAAACCTGTTCCAGCATGACAATGGCCCTGTGCACAAAGCGAGGTCCGTGACAAGACAAGGTATGTTGTGCCAAGATTGTAGTGGAAGAACTTGAGTGTCCTGCACAGAGCCCTGACCTCAACCCCACTGAACACATTTGGGATGAACTGGAACTCTGACTGCACCCCAGACCTCCTCACCCAACATCAGTGCCTGATCTCACTAATGCTCTTGTGGTTGAATGGGCAAATCCCTACAGCCACGATCCAAAATCTAGTGGAAAGTGTTTCCAGAAGAGTGGAAGTTATTACAGCAAAGCAGGGACTAAATGTAGAATGGGATGTTCAACAAGCACATATGGGTGTGACGGTCAGGTGTCCACAAACCTTTGGCCACATAGTGTAGCAAATGTTGTTGTTGTTGTTGTTGTTGTTCTTCTTCTTCTTCTTCTTCAGTTTTTTGGAGGTTGGCATACACCAGATTGGTACATTACCTCCACCTACTGGATAAAGACGTTTCCTAAAAACAACTAATTGATTAAAAAAAATCTATTAAACAACTTACTACATTTAAGATACCGGAATATAACAGATAGACGAGATGCACTATTCTCCGGACCTTCTCTGTAAAATGCCCATTATGTTACAACATGTTGTTCTTTCCAACTAATGAATTCTTTCCTTTCTGCTTTCTACCTACAGTACATTATGAGTAGGTAATTGGTCCTCAAGTTTAGATACAGTCAGGCCCATAAGTATTTGGACAGTGATACAATTTTCGTAATTTTGCCTCTGTACACCACCACAATGGATTTAAAATGAAGCAATCAAGATGTGATTGATGCAAATCCTTTCGCCAATGAGTGCCTGAAGTCTGGAACCCATGGACAAATGCTGAGTTTCCTCCCTTGAGATGCTTTGCCAGGCCTTTACGGCAGCTACATGTAAAATTGGCAGCTACATGTGAAAATGCTTTGAAATTAAAATTAGTCCTGTTTGTCCACCTGGTGGGGAAAAAAGCTGAATTGAACTAATGGCTTCAACATTCACAAAAGGATTTAATGATTTTAATGGTTCCCAACAGTCCAAATGAATTGTGATTCAGTTACACATCCAGGATAAATTTATTCTGTAGGCCTTAATGCAGCATTTGCCACTTTCATCTAGGTAACAATTATCGAGTCACACACACACACACACACACACACACATATACATATATATATATTTCGTGACTTCATGATTCTCAACTTCAGGGCATTAGTGATTTCAGTCTGGAGTTTATAATTAGGTTTACTTGTACAAGAGGAAAACTAGCTAGGCTTCCTATTCTGGAAGTTCCTTCCAACAATAGAGCTGCTTATTGAATATCAGTGAAAACCTTTTTCAACATTGTTCACTGACAAATCAACAAGTTGGTAGCCAGAGTGCAAAGTCCAGTCATTTTGGATGCAGTTTTGACTCTTGACTGAAAATAAACTTTATTATAAATGTTGGTTGTCAAGTAAAACACATACAGTTTCAAGAAAAAAGTATTGTTCCACTTTGTTATAAAGTGGACTACAGAGTTTTACCCCAAAAGAAGAACACGTTTTCCTTGATTTCCTTGCTGTTACTATCCATTTAAAATGGCCATTATATTGCTTTTACGTTATTCTCCGAAGCACAATCAAATAAAAGAATTTGTTTAAGAACAAGAATTATTTTAAGCCTAGTAAAGTAGACTCGCATTTTCCATCACGTGTTTTGATAACGCTAAACAGATATTCCGAGTTGAGTTCATCATCCAGTGCTGAGGGATTCACTGAATTTACAAAATGATGCCAATTAGTAATCTGGGTTTTTTTGGTGCTGCAAGTTCTCTGCATACATTAACAAACTACAGAATTATACATATTCAGCTTTTGTGCTAAGCTATTCCTAAGCCATAATTGTTTTCCAGGGTAAAATTATGTAGCTGCAGTATATACAAAAAGTAGAGCTCAAGACCAATATTGTACTTAGATATCTGATTCCTTCTCTCTGCTTCCACAGAAAAAATACTATAGTACATTTGTCATTATGAACTTTCACTTTTAGCCATTAAAAAAAAAATTATATATATATATATATAAACCAACATCAACTGGGTTGTAAGCTGGTTATTGTGAAGGCCATAACATATGATTTACATAATTTTCATCCTCATCAAACCATTTAGTGAATCCTTGTGCATTGTGAATGGGGGCGGAGCCATGCTGGAAGAGAAGGCTCCCATCATTTACATATTCCTTGAACATTACGGGACAATAAGCATACCTAATAATTTCTCCTTCTCTCTCCCTCTCGCTCTCGCTCTCCCTCTCTCTGTCGAGCTACACATGCTACTCATGAGATACCAGTGATCCTGACCCCTTCTGCTCTCCGGATCTGCCTGATCCATCCTGATGCCCTACTTCTGGTTGGAGTTCTCATCAACTGGAAATCACTCACTGCTGCTGAGGATGGCCCGACATGGACAGTGCTGAAGATCACTGAGATTACTGAGGATGGTGCCACTTAAAAACCATGAAGATGGCTTTGAACCACAATTCATATGAACAGTTATGCTATGATAGCTTTAGGACTGCAGTTGCCACGAACAGTTTTGCACTCAAGTCTCTGTCAGTGAACAGTGGATAAGCTCAACAAACAGACATCATGTGAAAACTATAATGAATTTCCTGGTTACACAATTACACTATTTGACCATGTAGTACACAGTTATAGAAGGAAATTATATATAATCACACTATCACCCAGATGAGGATGGGTTCCCTTTTGAGTCTGGTTCCTCTCAAGGCTTCTTCCTCATATCGTCTAAAGGAGTTTTTTTCTTGCCTCTTGCCTTTTCCTTTTACCGTCGCCTCTGGCTCATTAGGGATAAATTCATACACTTAAATTTTTTTATCTTGAATGTGTTTACTTCTGTAAAGCTGCTTTGTGGCAATGTCCATTGTTAAAAGCGATATACAAATAAAATTGAACTGAATTGAATTGAATCATAGGATGAAGGTAATCAGTCAGAAGAACTTTGTATTGATTTGTAGTGAGTCTTCTCTCTAAATGAACCCAACCCATGCCAGCAAAATATCTCCCACAGCATAACAGAGCCACTGATTTTGCTTTAATTTTTCACCTGTCTGTATTTGTATTTCCTAAATAATTATACTCCTTTTGAACCCTTTGTCCTCAGGTAATTTAATAAAATAAAAATAGACATAAATTTGTGTACATCAGTACCTGTAGTCCTCAGAACCCAACATGCACGACAGACTTTTTTAGTCTCTGTATTTTTTTTTTTTTAATAAATCTTCTTCAATTCAATTAAATTCAATTTTATTTGTATAGCACTTTTAACAATGGGCTTTGTCACAAAGCAGCTTTACACAAATATATAAATTCCGGATATAAATTTGCTCGCATTTATTTTCCATTTGAAGTGATTATTGTATTGCTTTTCAAATATAATAGAAAATAAAGAGGATAGTAAATTAGACTCTTACGTTTTTTTCTATCTGATGTTTTTCCCCATTTAGATATTCTTTCATTATCTTTGATTACACATTTACCTTTTATTTACTCAGTGCATGAGCCAGACCTGCTACAGAATTAGAAGCACTTTTATAATTTGATAAGCTGATATACATACCACTTAACCTGTAATGGAAAAGTTTATCACGTCTGTACATTTCAACAGCACAGTGACCTTTAATATACAGAATGTCATCATATATAAAATGTACAAATTAGTAGTCATTCTACTTTTACAATTAAATACATGCATGTTGCTTTGAATTACTAAATATAATAAAAGTATCTTTAGTAAATTAGCATTTGATAAATATAGTAGATTCAGAAAGTATTCAGACCTGTTTACTTGTTGTACACTTTATTGTGTTGGGGATTTGTTTCTGAATGGATATAATTGATATAATTTTTTCCTATCAATCTACACTTAATAGCCCATAGTGATGAAGTGAAAACATTTTTAGAGATTTTCAAAAATTAAATAAAAAATCGAAAACTGAAATATCTTACTCACAAAAGTATTGAGACCCTTTCACATAGTTATTCATAGTGCTCATACTCTTTGACATTGACATAGTTAGGAAAGGCACAAACCAGAGTCTAAACGGGCCCAGAATTTAGATTGCATTGTCAGTACAAAAACCAAGCCACGAAGTCCAAGTAACTCTCTATGGCTCTCTGCGATCAAATTGTGGCAAAGCATAGATCAGGACAAGGATATAAAACAATTTCTAAGCCTTTGAGTGTCCCCGGGACCACAGTGGCCACAATAATTGTGAAATTGAAGAAGAATGGCACAACTTTGAAACTTCCTAGAGTTGGCCAGCCGGCCAAATTGGGCATCTGGGAAAGTAGGGCATTGGTCAGGGAGGTAAGAAAGAACCCAAAGGTCACTTTAAAACAGCTCCAAAAGTCCTGTGCAGAGATGGGAGAACCTGTTAGATGGACAATCTCTGCAGCACTTCATAAAACAGGCTTTTATGTCAGAGTGGCAAGATGGAAACCACTGTTGAGTAAAAGGCACATGACGACATAAAGGACTCTGGCAACATTTGGAAAAAGATTCTCTGGTCTGAAAAAATGAAAATTTAACTCTTTGGGCAGAACAGCAAGCACCATATCTGGCGAAAAACAGGCAAGGCACATCACCTGGCTAATACCATCCCTACGGTGAAACATGGTGGTGGCAGCATCATGCTATGGGGGTGCTTCTCAGCAGCAGGGACAGGGAGACTGGTAACAATTGAGGGACAGATGAATGTAAACAAATATAAGAACATTCTTGAAGATAAACCTCCTCGAGAGCGCATGCAAACTCAGACTGGGGAAACAGTTCACCTTTCTACATGACAATGACCCTAAGCATACAGCCAAAACAACACTGGAGTGGTTTCAGGACAAGACTCTGAATGTCCTTGAGTAGCCCAGCCAATGCCCAGACTTAAACCCCATCAAACATCAGGGGAGAGACCTGGTGATGGCAGTTCACAGACGCTTGCCATCCAATCTGATGGAGCTTGAGAAGATCTGCCATGAAGAATGGGATAATCTGCCCAAATCCAGGTGTGCAAAGCTTGTAGAGACATATCCAAGAAGATCCGTAGTTGTAATTGCTGCCAAAGGGGCTTTTACAAAGTATTGAATAAAGGGTCTGAATACTTTTGCGAATAAGAGATTTCAGTGTTTGATATTTAATTAATTTTTGAAAATCACTAAAAACAAGTTTTCACTTCAACATTATGGGAGATTAAGTGTAGATTGATGGGTAAAAATGTCGATTATATCCATTCAAAATCAAATCCACAACACAATAAAGTGTACAACAAGTAAAGGTATGAATACTTTCTGAATCCATGGTAAATTAATAAAATTATTTGAACAGATATGAAATAAAGAGGGAAGTAATCTGCAAAGTACATGCAAGTAACAATTCTCATCATAAAATGTTGTTAAATATATAGTGTGAAACTTTGACGTTTGTATTAGTTCATTTGGACAATAATGTTCCATATTTGTTTACTCATAAATCTATTAAACTATTAGTATTAGTGGGAAAATTATTAGTGGTATTTATTATCATTTAAATGCTACAATGTTACAGAGTACAATGACAATGTATAAAGCTTGATCTAGCACCTTTACAATTAATGTCTGTTTTATATAGTAGAGACTTTTGATTGTTTCAAGAATTTGATTGTTTTCTTGCTCTTTTTTTAACTTTCAGTATTTTCTTTTTTTTTTTTTTAAATAAAACATAAAAAAGAGTAAATCAATATTTAACACCTGAAATCAAAACAGATATAGTTTTATTTTATGGCCTCATATTGTTTTACAGTATATCAGTTTTAACTATTTAGTTTTGACAAAATTTTTTTTTTTTTCGCTCTGGTGTTTTATATGCTCTGGTAAAGCACTTTTTAAATACATATTTTAATTTCATGTCAATGGTGAATTATTTTTTTTCTATATGACAAAGAAACTATATTAGAATTTATTTGTCACCTTCTGTACACTCATGAATGGCAACGTTAAAACAGTTAACATTTAATACACAGCTCTTTAAACACAAGGGCAGATAAAGAATTTCTAGCCACTTATCTTTGTTTAATCTCTACTAAAGTGCTGATGGCTATGACATTTTAGTCTGGGTAAATATGAGACAGCCAATGAAATAAGTAATGTGGTGTTAGTTAGGGGTATATAAAGGGGTAGCTGTTTCCTATGAATTGCACATAGGCACCATGGGCAAGCTTCTGATTTGTGTTGGTGAGTTGGAACCTCAGCATGCCTTTACTTTCTTTACCACAACATTTATAATAGAATATTTATGATTGAAATATCTAGAAAAATAAATGACACAAATGTTAAACTTTTCGTTGCTTATGATGTTGTCATACCTTAACATAGATATTTAATTGCAAGTTATACAATATCTATATTATCTCTCTATATAATATATTTATATCTTTGTATTTTCTTATTTAAAACAGTAGGCTTGAGTATTGCTAACAACTGTACAACATAGACAAATAAGCAAAATGACAATATTACCCTTATAGTAGTGTCAGTTTATCTACCTATGATTTGACCCTGTTAATATATTTCATTGTAGAACTGTGTCAGAATATGTTGAGATATAAAGTGTCTTCTTTTCATTTCTAGGACTGGCTCTCCTGCTGCACGTGCAGCTAGGTAAGCTTCTTGTTGAAATGGCATCCAGATATGTAATTTTCTCTTTACATGGTTCATCACCACTGTGCAGATAATTCTCTAAACTAATTTAAATCTAAGAGCTTTTTACATAACTCCAAAATCCCTTACCCTCTTCCTTTTTTTTTTTTTTTCTTTTTCTAAACCTAGGATCCTCCTACATCCTGTCATGTTACTTCACCAACTGGGGACAGTACAGACCTGGAGCAGGAAAGTACTTCCCCACCAACGTTGACCCATGCCTGTGTGACCATCTGATCTATGCTTTTGCTGGAATGAACAACAATGAGATTGCAACCTACGAGTGGGATGATGTGAAGCTTTATGGAGAGTTTCAGGCCTTGAAGAACCAGTATGTTGATTTATTTTGAATTGGCATCCAACTGGCTGGTTGATTAAACTTAAGTATTTCTAATTTGTAAAGTTAAAACCGTTTTTTTAAGGGGAAACTTAAATGTTTTTTATGTTCTCAACAGGAACAGCAACCTGAAGACCCTTCTGGCTATCGGTGGCTGGAACTTCGGCACAGCCAAGTATGTAAAGTCTTGTGACCTGATTAAAACAATGTAAAAGGCAGCTTGGTCACCTAATTCTTTACTATCCTAGGTTCTCTGCTATGGTGGCCACCTCTGCTACCCGTCAGACTTTCATCAGCTCTGTCATTACGTTCCTGAGGCAATATGAGTTTGATGGTCTGGACATTGACTGGGAGTATCCTGGTTCCCGTGGTAGTCCTTCTCAGGACAAACAGCTCTACACCACCCTGGTTCAGGTATTTACTGGCATGAAGAACAGCCTACAAACATGTATGTTTCAATGTGAGAAGCTCTTGGGCCTTAACCAGACAGATTCATATAAACTTGCAGATTGATCTATTTGAAAGTTATAATCATTTTTGGGTTAGTTCTGCCCAATAGATTTCACTCATTTTATCAATCTCATGAGAGACTGTTTTTGCTCTCATTCCTATCTGCTTACTGACATTGCCATAATTGTTTTCAATAGGAAATGATGGCTGCCTTTGTGGCTGAGGGCCAAAAGACCAACCGTCCTCGTCTTTTGTTGACCGCTGCTGTCTCTGCTGGCAAGGCCACCATCGACTCTGGATACCAGATTGCCCAGATTGGCCAGTTCGTCCTTTTAGTTATTTTGACAGAGAATCAACAATTTCTCCTCTAAAGATGAAGTAAGTTGACCTCTATATCTGTCTTCCACAGGGTTCTGGACTACTTCCATGTCATGACCTATGACTTCCATGGGTCTTGGGAGCAGCAGACTGGTGAGAACAGCCCGCTGTACAGTGGACCAGCTGATCAGGGATCTTACATCTACTTCAATGTGGTAAGTGTACCTCAATATCAAAGCCATTAAATAATAATATGTCTGATTCTGGTGGGATCTGAAATCCTTTCTCTACCACTTCAGGACTATGCTATGAACTACTGGAAGAGCAATGGTGCTCCTGCTGAGAAGCTGCTTGTTGGATTCCCCACCTATGGACACACCTTCATGCTGGCTAGCTCTGCCAACACTGGTGTGGGAGCTCCCACTTCTGGACCTGGACCCGCTGGACCTTACACCAGGCAAAGTGGATTCTGGGCTTATTATGAGGTGAGAATCAAGATCTTATGTAATGTACTTTGACATTCTTTGCTACAATCACAAATTTGGCTTGAACTCACATTTTAATCCAATCCTTTCCTTCCAGATCTGTACCTTCCTGTCTCAAGGAGCCACCCAGGCTTGGGATTCTCCTCAGGATGTGCCATATGCCTACAACAGCCAGAACGTTTGGGTTGGCTATGACAACATCAAGAGTTTCCAGATCAAGGTATTTTCTATTCACATGGCAATAAACATCTATAGATTGATCAAAGGAAGTTTTGGACCATACATGGTTTATGAATACATGGCTCTGCATCTAGAGTACACAGTAATTCTGTTATTCTTTCAAAAACTTATAGATTGACTGGTTGAAGAAAAGCAACTTTGGAGGTGCTATGGTGTGGTCTCTGGACCTGGATGACTTCAGTGGCACCTTCTGCAATCAGGGCAAATACCCTCTGATCAACACCATCAAGAGTGGCCTGGGAACTGGCCAGAGTGAGTTGAACAAGTCCAAGTATTTTGCCAGTTAGAGTAAATTTACTGCATTAATAAACCCTGATGCTGCACCTTCTGTACCCCTGACCTTGATTCGGCATATATTATTTCTTCCATCTAGTAAAAAATACAGAATCTCAAACACACACACATATGCAGTCCCATTCATTTATCTGAATGCTCTTCCTCTTCTAGGTTGTTCTGCTCCTGCCCAGCCTCTACCCCCTGTCACTCCTGCCCCAGCTACTGCTGCCCCTGCTCCTCCTAGTGGTGGTAGCAGCAGTGGTGGTAGCAGCAGTGGCTCAAGCAGTGGCAGCGGCTTCTGTGCTGGCAAGGCTAATGGACTTTATCCCAATCCCAGCAATAAGAACCAGTTCTACAATTGCAACAGTGGCAAGTCCTACTTAGAGCACTGCGCCGCTGGCCTGGTCTTTGATGCTAGCTGCTCTTGCTGCAACTGGGCTTAAATCCAAGTCTATAAATCTGAGTACCTATAAAGTGCTTTTGTCTTGATTGATCTGATTGGTCTTTAGTCATGTTAATCTGTATTCTGAAATAAAAAATAAACCAGCAAAGCCAAACTGTACTTGTGGTTTCATCTGTTGAGTCAGGAAAAAAAAATGTTCATGTCAGAAGCTGCTATGAGTCGGACTGAAAATCCTGTTATTATCTACTATCTGCCTCAGAGATGCACAGAGAAGGACTGAACGAGCAACACTTCAACAACACATTGTGTTGTAGCTAGCTAGCAAGCATTAGCCATCTAGCTTACTATCATCCCCTCTGTGTTGTGTTTTGATTTTGCAGACCATGGCATCCACGGCTATGTGACAATTCACATGGCATATACTAGCATACTAAATAGTATGTCAGAACACCAATGGTGTCATTGCTTTTTAGGTGTCCTATTTAGTGTGTACGATGTGTTTTGGGGTGAAGCCCTGAATTGTAATTGAATGTGTATTACTTGCCTCTCACAGCCATCAGATTAATCTGTGTAGTGGAGAAGGGTGCAGCACAACATAATCCTTATAAAAGGATTCTCAAGGAGCTTTTTTCTACCAAAGCTTTTAATTGTGATCAAACATGCTGGACAACAAAAGACAACATATATACTTATATGCATACACTAAAGAGTCTGAAGTTCAGATTCTGAAGGAGACTAAAGGACTTGATGTCATATAGATCCTATCCAATGCAAATGAAAAAAAAACACATTTGTTACAATTTTATTACAAATGCCATGTGATAGTGTTTTTATGCTAATGATTCCGAACAAAAATGACTCTAAATAAAACACTGTCAGTTTTGAAACCATGAATTCAAAACATTCATCCATTCCAGAAATTGGAAGAAAAAATGACCATAACAAGGAAGTTAAATAGAAGTTAAATAGAAGCTTCACATACGGTATATACATTGTAGAAAAAGGAAAGACTCGACTGTTGGTTCACCAACACAGCTTCACAGATGCTGCATCACAGATGGGAACTGTATCAGATTGAGCTTTTGGGAAATACTTGTTGCCATAAGCACTAAGCAATGATAAGTGTTATTACAGTGCTTTTGTTTGAAAACTCATTAATGAATATAGGATGTCTATATGACTAATTGTGATTGTGATGGTGGTGATTAACTTAATAAAAACATGGCCCTGAGAGTATTTCCATCTGAAAGGCAACTCACAGATATATTAATGCACTCTGTTTAATATGGCATTGTTTCTATAGTAACAGTTTCTGATTCATCACGCTGAATTTTGTACTGAAAATGTGTTGTTATTTAACGAAGAAAATGTCTAATCATTACTATGATGAAGCTCGGAGACATTTATTCAACATTTATGTCAGCACTTAACAGAGGTAAAGTTGTTGTGTTTGATTCCTTACTAACACAATTAGAGTCCCAAGCTAGGGGAATTTTTAATGATGCTATTTATACACTCAGTTGTCAGTTTATTAGATAAGCCTACACTATACTGTAGGGTCATTTTGTAGGTAAACAATTACTGACTTTGACTGATTTGTTTCTGATGAGCAGATGTTTTGTGTGTTGTGGACAGGTGTAGATGGTGGCTGAGAAACAGTGTATGGCTACAGTCAGTAATATGGCAGGTGTAGATGATACACTGGCACTGAGCACTACTGTGCTTTAAGGTTTAATGGTACAGAACCATCCACAAAACATTGCCAACTTAACTTACAAAAATATGGATGTAAAAACACAAATATGACTCAGAACAGTATCTTACAATCTGGTGGTGTTTTGGTTTGAGATTACAAAGACATTTGTGTCTTTTATCTCCCTGCGAACATAGCGATCAGTCCTGTGGCATTCCAGGTAAGGACCCCAGTCTTCAGTGGGTGAGGATGTTAATTTGAGCCGCTGTGGGGAAATATTCATGTTTGTTAAATGTCTTTGTGGTATCTAAGCTCAGTAGTACTGCTTTACGTGATTCTGACAATAGTATTCTAGTGTATTATATTTAACAGATATATTTTAGTTCTAGAGCTCCCACATGGCTTTTAAAGTGATACAGTATTATGTATTATTATTGGAATACTGTTGCATCCCCCTTTTCAAACACACACACAAGATGTTCCTGTCCTACCTGCCATAAGCTTCCGCTGGCTTTTGTTATCTTCCAGACAGCCACAATTGGGATCCACATGAGGCAGAAGGCAGTCATACACCAGCCCAGAGCAATGCCCCACTGCGGATATTCCACTGAGCCATATGTAGGAGCAGTGAACGTGTACACTGACCAGACAAGAATGACCTGCAGGATATGAAGCAGTAAATGTTTTGTCTCAAGCAAACTCGTCAATCCCTCTAAAATATTATTATTATTAATATTCAGATAACACTTTCTACAGTTTGCATATTATACACACAAGGAGAACAGCAGGAGTGATGAAAAACCAGCAAGCCCTCCACCATATCCAGAAGAGGGTGCTCTTGGTCCCAATCATCATTTCAATGTCTTGGATAAACCGGTTTCCACCTGAAAGCAATATTTCGCTTCTGAATTAAACTGACCAGTGCAAAATCATAAGTTCAGTTAAATAACAAATCATGTTTGAATTTTTATATTGACCATATAACCAGGTGAGACCGAAGACCTCCAACAATCCAGCGAACAGAAGAATCCATCCAGCACAGAAGGTATCTATCAGATTCACCCAGTATATACCCGCCTTTAAAGACAGTAAGTCTGTATGAAATAATTTCCATTTTTCCCAATATTTTCCCATGAGTATTTAGAAAGGAAACAATTGACGTACCCCAGTGACACACGGCAGCCCAAGCAGGAAGAGAATGATACAGATGACTACGGTAATGGGGCCCCGTTTAGACTTTAAGATTCTGGGGTAGGCATCCTGGAGACATGTTGTGATCACCTCTGCCAGACAGATTATGTTTGATTCAGAGATTTGAAACAGATTAATATTTTTCTTCCAGAGACACAATGCCTGCAGGTTACAAATGCCTTGCAATGATAGGCTTGTGTTAAAGCAAATGGATGAAGTATCTAAGTACGACAGTTCCTTTCTGCAAATTTTGGCATAATAACACATATGCACTTACATATTGCATTTATATGTTCTGCAAGGAAAATCCTATTTTTATGCATTTTATCTATCTTTTATTTGTATGTATTCTTGAATGTAAGCAATAAGCCTACCTATTCCAGCAAACTGAGAGTCCAGACCAAGAGTTATGAGCATGAAGAAGAACAGGATGGACCACAGTGGAGATATAGGAAGTTTGGAAAGGGCATCAGGGTAAGCAATGAAAGCTAGTCCAAACCCTTAAAATGAGCAGGAGAACAAGCATATTCTTATTTTCTTGTGATATTCATTAATCAGTTGATGATTCTGAAATGCAACCTAGTTTCAGAAAACATGCAGTATAGTTCCAAGTACTATTTTTTAAGTTATTGTCATTCACTTCATGCTTAGAAGCCATTAATAGTTAATAATTAATAGAATTAATAAGAGCACCTATTCTTCTCTTCACAAATTGTTCTACGTTTCACTCTTTTTTCCAAAGCATTTGCTTAACATGTTTAACATCTTGCAAGTTTTCCAATCAAGATTTGCTATTAAATATAGATTTCTGTATATCTGCTTTTTCATTTTTTTTTAGTTCAATACAAATAAAATTCAGTTGGTTTGAATAAAATAGAATACTAAATGCACTTGCAAGGTAAAGGAAAAAAATGGAGAGAAATGGAGAGAGAGAGAGAAATAAAGCTTACCAGCCTGTGCAACCTCTGAAACCGGTCTCCCATAGATATGTGCCATGTGTCCAAGAATGGAAAATATGGCAAAGCCAGCAAAGATGCTAGTACTGCAGTTTGTGACACACACTATAATGGAGTCTTTGTAGGAGTTGTTATAAAATTTGTTGTAGGAAGCCAGTGCTGTTAGACCACCCCATGCAATAGACAGTGAGAAGAATATCTGAGTGGCTGCATCCTTCCAAACCTGTGTGAGTAAAGAAACCCGACATATTGCAGAAGTATTGTAAGGATATAAATTATTTTACAAGCTAGAAAGAAATTGGTGTTAGAGACTCAGTTGTGAATATTGAATCTTGCCTCTGCCTCAGCCAGTTTTGTAAGGTTAGACTGAGAGCCAATGTAATATTCAATGCCATCTCTTGCACCCTCCAGAGTAACGCCACGTATTAGCAGGATGAGCAGGACAGCATATGGAAATGTGGCCGTGAAATACACAACCTGAAGATAAACGAACGTTAGGTTGTCATGAGTCTACTCACTCCATCGTCCAGCCTTTACTGCAATACCAGTGATGTGTTGTTTCCAATCTATTTTAGACTGCAGTGTCTATAATACTGTATACTCACCTAATGCCTTACTGATCTTAACCCAGTATATTAACTGTTCAAATCAATATTTGGTAAGAAAATTAATTTTAAAAAATGCAGTACTCACTTTCCCAGAAGACTTGATGCCTTTGTAAAGAGCGGCAGCGATCAGGATCCAGCCCAGTAGCAGGCAGAGGGCCAAGTGCCAGATCACTGGCCCTGTCTCATCCATACTGCTGGTGCGCTGGAGGGCCACGTGACTAAACGACAGATTATTCATGGTAACTTTAAAGGACTTCTCATAACAAAATTGGGATAACAAATCCTGAGTACTTTTCTATCTAAAGAAGTTTCTATCTAAAGAATTATGGCACAAAACTCACAAGTACTAAGTGAACAGATTTTACTTCATCAGTTATAAAAAATGGAGACACACAATACACACAAATGTTTACTATCCTTGTGAGGACCTTCCACTTACATTATTATTAGATTTAGCCTATAATATTTACAATTATTAGATTTAGCTAGATTCATTGCAGTAGCAGTATACCTAAATCTAACCCTAATCTTAACTTCAGTAACCCAAAAAAATCCTTTTGTCTCTTTTAGTTTTTTAAAGAAAAGCTGCAGTTTTAGTTAAAACTGCATTTTCCCCTCATCAAGGTCAAAACTGTCTGATATTCTTGTTGCTGTGGGGTTTTGTTTGATTGTTTTTTCAAATAAAAGCTGAAATTTTGTCTGACAAAATTTGAGAACGTCACAATTTTCCTTTCATTCCTATACGGTACATTCCTTCTCATTATGGAGGTATAGAAAGAGAAAGAAGGCGAGATAGAGAGGATCTCACTCCCAATAATGCTCGCTGGTGCTCTGTAATGGTGCACTAATCAGGAACTCTTCTGAACAGTTTTGATTCCCATCAGCCGTCACGCTCACATTCCCAGCCACAAGACTCAAGTTGTAGGCAGTCATATTGCAATATTCTGCTGAGATAAAGAGCAAAATTCAGAATATCTTAAGGATCCTACAGTATTTTTAAACAGCGGTAGCCCCTGGCCATGGTTAAGCATTATGTGCAGGTGCTGCAATTGCCTGTGGGAATTTCAATAAGTAGCAGACCATCACATTTTTTCCAAACCTTTTCTTTAAAGGACACATTCTGTTTACAAGGGCGTTTCCATTAATCTGATGTTTTTAGGTTCAATGGGCTCAATATGAGGAGTAAAATTCCAGCCAAGAGAAATGCTGTTTACTCATGTTAAATAAGAAGTGATACAAATTTATGAGATTTCTGAGAAAATCCATGCTACAGAGCATTGCACTGAATAATGTGACATTTCAGTAACAGTGAAGAAGACAAGCGCTTGACAAACCTCTAACAGTGTTGTTACAATCCATCTCTGACCAGCTTGAACAATCGCTCCATGGCAAAGGGAACTGAAATGATGCAAACATGTAGTAGATGCTATATGCGATGATGACGTTGTAGTAGATTGACACAAAAGTGCTAACCAGCATCATGGTAATCCCAACACCTGAAAAAGATAAGGTTTTCGGCAGTTCAAGTATATAGCCAGTATTGCTTTGATTTGGGGGTGGCATTTGATTCTATTTTTCAAAAGGAAATTAAGCAGCCGTAACATTATTACACATTTAATGAAGTCATTACCGGAGTGATCAAGGTGAGAATGCACATTAATTTTTATGTAGAATGATCAGTATTCTCATTCTGTTTAAATATCCAGAAAGCGTATTTGGGATAAATGTCAACACATTCTTTCAAGTTTCTCTTTATCTACATGCTGGTATCTATAATCAACATACAAAAAGATCATAGCACACTTTGAAATGTCAAATGTAAAACATTCTAAACTATTGCTCCTTTCTCTAATCATTACATATCTTCCAAACATAAACTCCAACCTAAACAACATCAAGAAAGTGCTCTTGTAGTGCCTAAGCACTTTAAAAATTTGCTACGGTTTCACATCACTCAGTTACTTCTGTAGACTGAATCATGTTCCCTATTCGCAAATACCGCTAGGTGACGAAATGAAAGTAATAACAACAGAAAGAAAAAAAAAACTCCATAAAATTCTACAGGTCTCTGGAATGAACACCATTCTTCCAAAAGATATTCCCTCAACTGTGTAACAGCTGTTCCATCCCCAAGGAACTTCAACTCCCAGACCCCTCAACCTCTAGACCTGGGCTCTTGTAGTCACCCTTGTTCAATTTCGTCTGTGTTCTAATTGCTCGATCTTTCGCCAATTCTCTTTACTGTTCACTTCATTGCTAATTTTTTTGCTCTGCAGCTGTGTTAATATTTCTCTAATGGTTTGTTTGCTCATGTACGATCTTTGATCTGGATTTTCACAGTTTATTTTTCTTTTGTCAATACACCCTGGTTACTGTTTCTTTCATGGTTTTCATTCCTGCTCTGTTCTCAGAACACTCTTTTTCCTGCAATTCTGGGCTTTGTTTGATAAACCTGATTTGGTCATATTTAATCCGTAGTTGTCTAAGTTTGTCAAAGTCAAACTTGACAAGTTGGTGTTTTGATGATGGTGGAGTGCTTTTTAACACTTAGTTCCAAAATATTTCACAGATGAATAACTGGGTTGAGATATGCCATACGCCATATGATTTACATCATTTTCATGCCGATCAAACAATTCAGTGAACCCTCACGTCCTCTGGATGGGGCGGGGTCATCCAGGAAGTGATGTTTCATTGTAGGATAAAGGATCACCTGGATCAAAACCATGCCAGTAGAATTCCCCATATATCATAACAGAGCCACTTTTTAAAAATTTGCTTTAATTTGTCACCTGTATGTATATTGAGTTATATGTATAAAGAAGAAACAGATCACTCAGACAAAAATATTATCAATCACTGTGTAAAATATTATACAGAAGAAGTATAATATATCATAATAACTGATTAGGCAGCAACAATTTGTTACCTTGCAATATTGGCACAGCTTTCCACACATTAATGGGTCCCTGGCTACAGAACTGTCCAACGGAGCTCTCCATGAAAAAGAGAGGCAGCCCTGCGACTGACAGCATGATCATGTAGGGAATAAGGAAGGCTCCTAAAAAGAGAGAATCAAGGGAAATTGTAGTGTACGATTTTGGTTAATTCTTTACTGAAAGGTGCTGTTTATAAGGCACCAGATCTCCTGTCTCAATCCTCAGCTTAGGTTTCTGTCTGTGAAGAGTTTGGCTTTAAATGACCCCTATGTGTGAGTGTGTGTTTATGCGTGTGCACAGTGCTCTGCAGATTCATCCATCTCACACCCAGTGTTCCGGGTAGGTTCCAGAGCCACCCTGATCAGAATAAAGCAGTTAATGAAGATGAATAAATGTTATTAGAGTGTCATCATTGTCACTATTAAATTCTTCTCTATATAGCAGTATTATGAAGCAGGTGTTCATGTTTATGTAACCACCAAGTCCTGAGTTCAGGACTAACCTCCCAATCAATCTCACTTGCAAATTACCTCACATTATAACCATTAAATGCTTTTGATATGCAAAAGGTTGAAAAATATCTCAACCATAACATTATAACACATTATAACTTGATGTTAACTTGACATCGAAATTGACAAAAGTCTTTTCAGCAGGGTATGCCTGTTAAAATAAACCATCATAAATTGTTTAAATGATTTTGCAGATTTATGTCAGTTGACATAACATACTTCAGGTGTCTAATCTCCATTAACCCCACCATTAGTTTAAGTGGGTAACACTTTACTTGAACCCAGCATCATGACACAGGCGTAACCATGTTACATGCTTGTCATGCCTGATGCCACATGCTGTCATAAGCAGCTGATGTCTAGTGAATAGAGTGTCATGTTGCTATTATCTGTAATTGTAATGATAGGCCAAATAACATTTGATGACTTGACAGCTTAGGTCAAGTCTGCTCTAGATACAACTATCATAACTATTACTATTCATGGAAACGTTACTGTACATCAGCTTATGCCAGTGTATTGCATCGGTCATGTGTATCACATGGTTACATCTGTATTATGATGCAGGGTTCTAGTAAAGTGTTATGAACTAAAGAGTTACCAAGGGTCATATTTTAGCAATTGTGCTAAAATATGGACATAAAGGAAAAAGTCTATCATATGCATATGACACACTGTTAACACTTTACTATAAGGTCTACAAATAAGCAATATATTAATACCTAAACTAATGATAATAATGAACTAATTACATTCACGAATCCCTGGCACATCAGGAAATAATGAATCGTATCTACTAACAGGCACTGAGTCATATACAGTATGAATAGCCATTCATAAAGTAATATTTATGTATTAATATTGTGTTCATTCTGTAAATATCATCACACAGTATTAATAAAGATCATTTACATTATGAAGTGTCAGCTTGAGGCCCCTTAAATAGGCCCTTATGATTTCCAGGCCTATATCGGGCCGTTTTATTTTACAGCACCCCAGTGCTAAACCAAATATATATATACGTATATATATATATATATATATATATATATATATATAATGATCCAAATCACTTTATCAGTGTGATGTTATAAAGATGAGGAGATCATCCTCATGGCCTTTTTTTTTTTTTATAACATCACACTGATAAATTAGTGGCGTTTGCTTCAAACTGCAAATTGTCCCAAGTTACTTAAATAGCCTAAAGGTTTGTTTAACCAACATTGTTTACAAAATGTAGATGATCTTTATTAATACTGCATAAGTCATGATATTAATTAGCAGAATGTGTTAACGACATGTTAATACTTAACTATTACTATTATGAATGGCTATTTATATATGATTCAGAGGTTGTTAATGTTTACACTATGCTAGGGATTAGTGGATATATTAATTCATCATTATGAAAGCATTAATTAGGTATAAATATATAGCTTATTTCTTGACCTTATAGTAAAGTGTAACAAATACACTTTGATGAAACCGAGCTCACTCACCGCCCCCATGTTTGTATGCTAGGTATGGGAATCTCCATACGTTTCCAAGTCCGACTGCATATCCAATCATAGACAACAGATATTCTCTCTTATTGCTCCAGTTCCCCCTGTCTGTGTTTTCATCCTTGCTTCCAACATGGGAGTCTGTGTTCTTACCTGCATTGTTTTCCTAAAGCAGTGAAACAAACTGTACATATTACTATAACCTATAGACATTTAATGAATTAACACACAAAATAGAATATCAGTTAACATGTGATGAAACACATATACTGTTTGATCCAACATATTCATCGCTTGAATATTAAATACAGATTAAATTTTAAATAAATTAACTACAATTCGTAGCTTTTACCTGATCATCTGCAATGCTGTTTTTGAGCATTAAATGTGTGATGTTGTGTTCCCTCATACTTGAATGCAGCACACAGTAATGATGAACATGAATGGGAGTGTAAACAGTACGTTGAAGCCATGGCATTTTTATAACCACAACTCTCCTCCCTCCGAAGGCATATACTCAGTTAGGCAGTGTATAACAAAACATTACGTTAGGCATATTAACATATTTCAGGGAAACAACACTCATTATTTAACCTTTTCTAGACCCCTCCTTCCTTTTACCCTTTTCACATACATTTATTGGAATGTGTGTAGGGTTGGGGGGCTGGGAACAGGTTAATAAATCAACTTAAGACATTGGAAACTAAACACCCGTAACTGTTTTAAGGTTAAAGTCAAGAAGTAGTGGACATAGGCACCTTAATATCAATATCATTATCATTTCATGATTCATGATTTTCTTTGCAATGCAAATATAGAGTCAAGTATAGTCAAATAGTTTATGGTTTGAAAAAAAATATTCTGCAGTTGGAAAATATTGTTTTATGTAGGCTTGTGCCAATATATTTTAATGCTAGTAGCTCAGTAACAGTATCTAGTCCATTGTAGGGCTATAATGCTTAAAAGTGATTATATGATTTATCTAACAAATTTTTTATCTTTTCATTATAATTGCCTTCTCCAAATTTTTATATGAAGAAAAGTAAAAAAATTGAAGAAAACTTAGTTTTAATATATAACTTTAAAGGAAGCAAATCAGTCTGTCTCTTATCTACTAAAAGATAATGCTGAGATACTGAGGCATATGTCTGAATTATTGGAACTTGACTTCCTTGGGTTTTTCCAGGCTCTTTGAATAGTGTCTGTGCACTTGACAAGCAGACTCATTCTTTGTACCATCTAAATTATTAATGATTACAATATTAAAATAGCTGTATTGTGAAAATCAAATCAAACTCAATGTTTTTTTCTGCAGCTAATTATAGTGCTCAGAGATGCATAAAAACCACCTGGTGACAGTGTTATGTGAGTTTGACATGAGTCAAACGTGGTATTATGGTGCGTTGGTAAAGCCATTATTACAGTAATTTTCAGCCTTAGAAAAATATAATTAACCTTCAGTGACATCAGAAAACCGAGAAGGCATTAAACGGTGCTTGTGTGTATAAGAATTCTTGTTTGTAAAATTGTCAATATTAACTAATCGTGGATCGTGGAATTAACTAACTAAATTAACTCCTAACTAACCTTTACACCAGGTACGTTAGAGAGTAATTTGACATCAGTGTGTAGTCACTGTTTTCTGCCTTGCCTTACACTCTCAGTAGAGATGCTATAGAAAATCGCAGTTTTAATATAGTTCAACTCTTATTCCAGGCAAATCTAAAAACACCTTTTAGTGTATATGTTTAAATATAAAAAGTAGGCAATGTGTCCAGCTCACTCCAGAAGATATTTATGTGTGAGGTACCAAATTCATTTTATGCCCCTTGTGGCTCTAATCCTTTGTGGGATGGTCCCTTATTATGCTCATGACAAGGTGTTATTAAGGAATTTACTATGGACAAATGACCTGAAACCCTGTCAACATCAAGTCCAAAGTGCTGACTGACCGCTATGTGAGAGGTTTTGTCTAAAACTTTTGACTAACACAAGTGTTTGACTAACACTCAGCACAGAGTAAATTCCTTTTCCAGACACACGTAGTACTGATAAGTATCAATTGTGCAATTTCACATTCTTCAGACTGCAGCTGAGTACGTGATTATGTCTGTGTCACCAAATTCCTTCATTTTGCTTTCTCCCTTGGTGCAATTTCATTAGTTTACCATGCTTTCATTCAGTAATATCTTATTTTTCAATGTTGAGTTAATTATTGCAGAGATCAAAAACCAGTATGCCCCTAGAAACACTGGAAAACATTAGAAAAACAGAAACCCAGAAGTAGAAATGCTAGTGCTATTTTTGAATTCTGGCTCTGGCAGATTCCTCGTCACTCATAACTGTTCATAACTGATCTCAACTATAGTTGTGTGTGGGATTGTTTTTTGTAATCGCATTCAAGCAGTTATTTTTTTTTTGTACCTGCCCATGATATTTTGATGCTATTTCACAAAATGTAAACAAACTAGTAGCCTAATTTAAAGCACTGCAACCCTAAGCAGGGTATATGATCATATATGATAATATAGGATCTGTCACACCTGCATAAAACTACAAACCTCCCTTTCACGCAACTGTTTTGTTACGTCACAACACGTACACTGATCAGCCATAACATTAAAACTACCTTCTTCTACTGTCCATTCTGATGCTCACATGCCCATTGTAGGAGCTTTCGGTGGTGGACAGGAGTCAGCATGGGCACTCTGAGAGGTCTGCGTCTACTCAGATCCTTACACTTGCCCATTTTTCCTACTTCCAACACATCAACTTTGAGAACTGACTGTTCACTGCCTAATATATCCAACCCCTTGACAGGTGCCACTCAATAATATTTCATTGGGCATTTAGTGCTCTTTTATGATTTGTATATCCCTGAAATATTTTTTAAAATTATTAAAGTAGTAGCATTGTAATGTTCAAAGTTACGTTCCACCTCATTTGTTTTGATACACAAATAAATTTAAAGGTATGATATACTATGAGATAGTTATTATATCCTTGTCATGTTTTCCTTTCATTAGCCATAAGCAAACTAGTGTGACCAGAAGGTGGAGCCAAATTTCCTTATTGATGTTTAGGTATGGGAAGGCACATTTGGTTTTGCCTACAGATTTGTCCTTAGCTTGGTGTTTGCCTACTTCCTTGTAGGCAAATTGTAACTTTTATGGCTAATAAAAGTCAGTAAATAAACAAGCAATGTAAAAATTCACAAAGTTTTTACTAAAAATATTTATTACTTTTGTTTACTCAGGTTAAGGTTCTCTAAACATGTCCAGAGCATAGTCTCCTAACATGCTGCCTACAATACCTACAATACATAATAAACATTCCAAAAATGCAATATCTTCAAGTTATTCTTAAGAGCAACATGTTCAGAAAGTAAACAGATCATTTTAAAACGAGAAAACAAACCAACTCATCATGTCTTTTCCTTCTGCTCTTACTTCAAACCATGACCAACATGCAGAGATATATGCACAGATACAAACAATGTTGTAGACATAATTCTTAGCTATAACGCAAAGCATACTAAAGCAAACACCCACAAATCAGGTCAAAACATATGCACCAACCATACACATGTATTACCACAAACTCCTTTGTTACTCCTTTGTTGAGATAAACATAAACAGCATTAAATTTCACAATAAACATGGAGTAAACAATCAAAACGTAAGAAAGAAATGTTTGGATATTTGGTGGAATAGTTCCAGAAAAGACAAATGCAAGGAGACTGCCCTCTAATGCCCTGTTGGAGCAGTTACAGGGCGATGTCTGAGGCAAAGCGGAGGCACATAGCCGAGTCAGATGGGACATCCCTATGTGTGATCTCATTGCCTTCCAGGCGCAGGACCTTTAGCTTGGAGAAGTTCATCATGTCTACCACACTGCAGAAACTGCCCAGGGAAAACTCTGTGATCAAGCAGAGATATCAGAATCAGGTTATTTATGAAGTTTCAAGAGGTCCAGAATTTTGCATATGAGTTAATAATCCAAAGGCAAAACATGACAATTAATCAATTATGGGCATTTACCCAATTCATCCAAGTGGACGATGCTGATCAGATTACTAAGAAGGCAAGCTTGATATATACAGTAGCTTCCTAAAGTAACTTAGCTTCCTATAGTTTGGAACACTGCCTTAAAGGGAAATCCTCTGTTTCACAACTTTCGAGATTCTCAGAGATATAGAACGACCTTCAAAAACAAACTTATCACACACTAATTAGTGGCAAAACAAAGATTCCTCACAGAACAAACTGAAAACATCAATAAAAACCCCAAAACAACCATACCTTTGATTTGGTTGGCTTGTAGATAGAGGTGTTCAAGGCTGGTGCTAACCGTTGGGATCCTCTCCAGTTTGTTAAAGGAGAGGTCCAGTTCTACCAGACCACTTACATTGAAAGTGTTTGGTGGAATACCCTTATCTGTGAGGGCATTGTGGGATAAGCGCACATACTGCAGGTTGGTGAAGTGGTTAAAAAAGTTGTCTGGGATGGCATCAATGGAGTTGGAGCCCAAATAGAGCTGGTGCAGCATAGCAGGCAGGCCATCCGGAACTTTCTTCAACTGGTTTCTGCTCACATCAAGCAAGGTGAGAGACTTCAGGCCCTTCAGAGTGCTGCCCATGTCCTGGATGGAATTGTCATTGAGTAGCAAGGTGGTCAGATTCTCCAAGCCCTCAAAAGCACTGGGTGACACCTTATCAATTTTGTTGTGGTTGAGGCGCAAGTCACGTAAAGAGTGAGGAAGGTTAGACGGCACCTCAGTCAGGTTGTTGCCACTCAAGTACAGACGGTCTAGGTTCACCAGATTGGCAAAGGCCTTTTTTCCTATCTCTGCCATCTGGTTCTCATGCAGCATAACCCACACTAGGTTGGTGCCATTTTTAAAGGCTTCATCTGAGACTGTAGTTATTAGGTTGTGCTGAAGGTAGATATATTTCATGCGAGAAGGGATGTATGGCATCTGTTTCATGCCACGGTTGTTGCAGTACATGGCAATGGGGAAGGTTGGAGGGCAATCGCACTCCGCCGGACAGTCTCCTCCAGTGCTGTCAGAATCCATGATGGCCAAGGGTTGCATGCGGTAGAACCAGGACAGTTGGTCAACCCCACTGGCAAAAGCAAGGTGCAGGAATCCTGCCGTCAGCAAGAGAGAAGCTGGGTCCATTGTCATTAAAAATGTAAGATGCCCAGGAACTGGAGAAGAAAGCATATGTTCACCTTCACAACAATTCTGACAAATCAAGAAAATCCAATAAAAGAGATAAAATAAAGTGTAACAAGATATATAAAATGAATATAGAGTTTAATGTGATTGCAAAGTAGAAAGTCTAAAACAATAGTTACGAGCTGAGAATACAGAAATACTATATGCCTCCCTACAGCATTTCTTCATACATCAGTTGTGCATTAAATAAAAATGTGCAAAATAAACAAGATTAATAATAAAAATTTTAAAAAGTACAAGATATCCCACTGAATTCAAGCGATGTAAAAAAAAAAAAAAAAAAAAAAAAAAAAAAAAAAAAAAAAAAAAAAAAAAAACATCCATATCCAAAAAAAATCCAGCCCACGAGCGTAAAGTTTTCTTGGAATCAAATCCACAAACGAGGGAGGGAGATGTCGAACAAAGGGGCCTTAATGCAGATGAGTAACAAAACCATAAAACACTGTAATTTTACAATTTCCTCTAACATATTACAGACCACATAGGAACACACCTACCTGATTAAGTTAAATGGCACTCCCTCCTTCTAGCCCACTCAGTTAGCAAGCCACTGTAACACTGTGACTTTGCCAAAAACTTTATAAATACACCCTCTCCCTTTCAAGGTTTTCTCCTCCACCCCCCTAAAATTCCTGAAGCCCCCCTCAGAAGCCCTGCCCAATAATTGCACACTTCTCTCTCCATCGTTAGTCCACTCAGTGGGGTAGCTGGTCTTGCTCACTTCCAGCTGCTGAACATCTTTGTGATATAGTGACAGCTCTTCTTACACATGCCAGGTTTTTCACATTATGGAATGAGTAGACCTTGTGCCGGAACTGTCCCCATTAACATGTTCCCAGAGGACCATTTCCAGAGTTTGGTACCATCCAAGCTGCCAACCAGGTGGAGGCGACATCTGGGTTGGACTCATAAAGAGGTGTTTATAAACTCAGCAAAATCCAGAATGAATGACTGAATGCATCAAGAGTTATAGTGCTACTCAGTGTACTATCTAGGGTGTTAAAGAATGATTATTTTTCAACTGTTTCGAGCCCCTATTGAGACACTGTTGGCCTATAAAAACTAAAATATTCTGAAACTGGCTAGTGGCCAACCAAATTCTCTCTTGGAGTCTCCGTCTGATTTGCCATGTGCCTCCATAATCCACATGTCCTGCCTGTCCTGCTGGGGAATGCCTCATCCCACCCTACTCCCAGAGGCCTCTTTAATGCCTGACTGGAGCAGATAAGCAAATCCATGGAGGCAAGGGAACTGGGTTTTAATAGATTTTGACAGAGGCTCAGGTTGGAGGAATTTCCTGCAGTTTCTTCATGGCATTAATCCACTTCAGAGATATAAAGTCAAATCAAAGCATGTTTTTGCATGCATACTATACAGCTAAAAAACAAAAGTATTATACAAGTAAACATAAACCAGAATCAACAGACTAATTAAACGTAACAGGATGATTTACACAGGGCGGATCACTGTCCAGACAGAAATGAAATTAAATTAATTTCACCACCATAAGAGCCATAATCTTACACCATAAGAGCGAGAATAGAATAGAATAGAATAGAATAGAATAGTCTGTAAATCTCTTTCAAATACATAACTCTCGTGAAAATGCCACAAAAGCCATCCATTTTCAATAGAATAACAACATGCAGGTATTCTAATAGAGACAAACGCAGAAACTACTAGGCACTTTATAATTTAGGTTTTTAATCTAGTCCTTACATCTATATAGCTCACATAACTGAATTGATTGGACTCCATGACTATCTATGAAACAGATGTGTATTAGTAAACTGAAAAACAGCAAGGTCCAATACTTACTGAAGGTGTTTAGTCATCTCAGTGACATACTATTATGAATTTATAATATTTCTTTTAATCAGTTCTGACCACTACTCCTGCACGTATGAATGAAATCATCAGCTAATTAATTACTAAGCCCTTAATGTTAAAAAAAAAAAGAAATTTATTTAAAAAATAAATGTTAAATGGGCTTCAGGATGCAAGTAAAAAAAAAAATCCTACTATATTTCAGTGTGAAAAGTCACGTAGTGACATGAGACGCAGTATTGACAGTAAACACTGGTGTCATATAGACTTTGGACACATCAGACCAGATATACACAATGTAGAGCTATCTGCTTAACAGCTTGTGACTATGGTCAAAGATATAGGTATCTTGTTTTACAAATCTGGGAATAGCCTTCTCTCATCCTCTTCATCGTCAGGGAATGTACTTTCATATGAGCATGTTTCAATTGCTATAAATCGCTGTGTTGGCTCTGGGTCCACAACAACTCCACGACCACAACAAACTGATGATAAAGTCATTCCTGATGATGAATGAATGAATGATAATACTGGCTGAATAGAACTGGTTTCAAAATGCTAACACACCCCCTGAATTTTGAGAATATCAAAATGTCTCAAAGTATCATGATACTGATTTTTGGACTTATTGGCCACATTCACTTAATTTATACATAAGACCACTAATAAGAGACGATAAACAGTCATCTCAGAAAACAGTGTCAAAATTCATCCTCTGGCTTTCCCATTTTAGTGGCCCCATCATACAGGCACTGATGTTCCCATATGGAGTTAATACCAACATCAGGAAACACTTAATATTCCTGCTGCTCTGTGCCTTTGGACCATAAACTCTCTCCAGTTGCAAGCGTTGTGAATGATGTGTGGATTTGCATGTGTGGTAGTAATACATGGATCACAGGGGCCCAGCGACAATGGGACAAGCAGTCCGCAGGCAGGAAGTCTGTAAGACCTGAGGATTGACTAAAGCAACGTTCACTGTTCCCAAGCAAAGCACGTGCGAGTTTATATGCTAGTGTTTTTTTTTTTTTTTTGAAGAAAACATTGATATGTTATGTTATTTTGGATCTTATCTATTCAAATGAATAAAGGTGGAGTAGATATTGTTGCTGCCTCACAGCTCCAGGGTCCCCAGTTTGAGCCTGGGCTTGGGTTACTGTCTGTGTGGTGTTTCACATTCTCCTTCATCTGTATGGGTTTCTTCTGGGTTATCTGGTTTTCTACAATTTCCTAAAAATACATGCCAGCAAGTGGTTACTCTAAATAGGTGTGAATATGTGTGTGCATAGTGCCCTGGTGTATTCCCACCTCATGTCCAGTGTTCCTGGTATAGACCTTAGATCTACCGTGACCCTGACCGGATAAAGCAGTTACTGAAGATCGATGAATGAATGAAATTAGCCTTCATAAACTAAAATAAAATAACAGCACTGTAGTGGGGAAACCTGGGCTTTTGATCATCATCATTAAAGATAAGGAAAAGTGTGCAACAACCAGATGTCATCTACTGGAAAGCAAATAGCGTCAGAGGACTTTCACAATCTGAAGCCCTTGTTGTGTCATTGGCATGTGGCTCTAGCAAATTATGCCATTGGCATGTGGCCCTACCAGAGTTGCAGGATAATTACCTAAAAAACACTGTCCCACATATCGACTGGTGTTTACATATTTGAAGTGAGTCATCAGGACATGTCATGCTCTGGTGCCCCAATTTTTTATGTAACAAAAGAAGAGTGCCTTTAACTGGAACAGTTTTACTGTTTTACTCTTACTGTTCTCATGAACATACAGAGAACTGTGGTGGTCCGTAAAGACATTTGTACAATGCACTTTCTTAAGAAATCGGAATAAAGTATAAGTTATAATATGTGCCAGGTGCCTTCAATGCATTTCAATATAACATTATTTAGTTATTGATTTATTGAGACTGTTTCCATTTCCTTTTAGGATTATACTACAAAGATTCTTCTTCTTCTTCTTCTTCTTCTTCTTCTTCTTCTTCTTCTTCTTCTAGATGGATGAGTTATCTAAATTTGCAGATATGCAAATATAATGCTGAGTCTTAAACCAGCTAAGTTAAGGCTGTTTATCTTTGAATCTAGCTTCATGCTCATTATATATAGTTAAGCACTCACAACTCAGGATTATCTCAAGGGGCCAGTAAGCGCTGCTCGCAGGCTGACTGCATACCTGCAATGTGTACCTTTGACCCCTAAAAGAGCACCATAGGAGTCTCAACACAAAACACATGTCCATAACATTCAGATGCCATGTCAGCACACATTCACAAACAAACACACTTTTAATAGTATGTTTGTGAGTTTTTCCATAGAAGTAATACTAAAGCTGACTTGTTTACATTTTCTTATTTCATTAATAGAAAGCTGATAAATAGTCCACCGAATGAAATGTCCATTTTTTTTTTCTGTGTTTTAAACACTGTTATATATATTCACATATAAAGCCAGTATACTGAACACCTGAGGTTTTTAAAGGCTAAAAAGACCCCATGGCAGTTCAGTTCTGTTACAGAAATCATTTCACAATGAGCTTGACTTGTAAGCACAACTTAAAAAGCAGTACACTTTACACTAATTCATTTATATAATGATTTATTTATATTTATAACACAATTAAACCAATCTTCCATACCAGTATTTGGAGCAGGTACAAGGTTCACTAAGCAGCTTATTATTTATAATGATGGTAAAATAAGGTTTTGTTTCCTCAACTCTCTCACAGCTGTTTTTAGCCAAAGCGGAGTTTCCCAGTGCTGTTCAATCAAGCATATACATTCCCTTCTGAACTGGGTATACACTTCCTCCCTGCCCATGTGGTAATCATTATGATCCCATCAAAATCACTTCATTCTTTTCCCAAAACATAAAAAAGCAAACAATAGATCAGAAACACGTGAGCAACAAAAGGGTGGAAAATCCACTGTAAGACAGTTGATAATCAAACACACACAGTATACAATGAAACTGAGTTTAATAAGTCTGAAAGCCTGGTGCTTGTAGTATGGGGTATAGGGCGCCCTCTGGTTCTCACACATGGGAGAGTCAAGAGAATCTGTAATTTGTGAGTCACAAGGACTTGACAGGCTTCATGTACTGCTCTGTCCTGTAGAACATGAGGTTAAAATGTTCCTACTGAAAAAAGTCTGGCAGAGGCCCTTATTATTTGAAGCTGTCTATGAAGAGAGTGCATCTTTTTTTTTGTAAAGGAATCTGTATATTGGAACCCTTAAACTACAGGTTTATACTGTTACTATCAGTATAGCATATCAACATATTAACTACAATGAATTATCCAGGGAACAGTGAACTAAGAGGAATGTAAGCCTGGATTCTCCGATGGGTCTAAACTGCATTTCAGCCTGACACTTATTGAAGAGAGTAAATAAGAAATCTGAATGAATGCAGTTTCTTTCAAACCTCCTCCGACATATTCATAATCCCCTGGTATCTGTTGCCACATGTTTCGTTATATGACTAACTGCTCCTGTGTTCATGTATTGGAAGAGCAGTCTAGAGCAAGATGAGTCAAATCCCATGTCTGCTGAGCACAGAGTAACACCTACCACTTTCAACCAGCCTTTGTGTGTGGCTTGGCTTTACACACAGAGCCAACCGCAAACCTTCCACACAGTGCTCCATCACAGCCAGGCAGAGGAAAATGAAACGCTCAACTAACCTGCATGTATCCAACAACAGGAAGCTCTGCTCTATAGTGCATATGCATACTGCAATGTGCATGCAGAATTTTACACAGTGGGTATAAGGCGGGAATATAAAGGATCTTATGGCACTGTGGTTTTTTGTTTGGTTGGTTTTTTTTTACACATTTTGTTTTTGGGAAGTCTGATATGAAGTTGATGTGATGAGATGAGGATAAGTACGAGTAGTGGAAAATTAGGAGCACATGGCTACAGAGGGGTGCTGCAGTACCCTGGGTTTAATTTTTGCAAGCTTAATCAGCAGTGGCTTAATCTTCCACATGTTGTTCATCAGCAAGACACATTCTGTGTCAGTTTTTTTTTCCATGAACCGCTGTTTATGCTATTGAGCTGAGATTTTCATTGAACAGCTTTTCTTGAAGACTTTCTGCACAATATCCATACCACCAAAAGAACCAAAAAAAATATTTTTCTCTCAAATTCCTGTCTAGGATCATGTAATAAAAATATAAAACCATACCTCCTTACTCAGTATATAGCTAAATGGTGAGGTTCAAATGCACATGCATAGACAGAAATTAAATAAAAATTAAATAAATAAACAAAAACATTTATTTATTCCTAGTCACATTCCCTCCCAGTCTATGTTCATGGAGAAAAAGTCTCCAAAAACACAGCATGGTTAATATCCTCCTGTTTTTATGGAAAATAAATTAGATTGCCAGACTGCTGTGCTCTGGGACTGAGGAGGAATGGCATGTACTACCTTTTCACAACCACTTTACCTCAGACAAAACGTAATACTTTCAGGACTGAGTTGGTATATTCTAGAAATCATGTTTCCAGACAAGGTGAAAGATCAAATATCCTCAATTTTATAAGATGAATTACATTTTCTCTATATCTACATTTTTTCCAACTCACATAGGTGAATGTGAATGAATGGCTACCAATGGTGCAAAATGTGCCTTGAGTTCTGGGCCTGACCCCAAAGTGGTCCTGGACAGAGTGTGCAGGTTTCAGAATCACAAAACCAGCACAGCTAATCTGAAGGTTCCCATGGTACATTATGTCACCGCAACCCAGTTCCATGTTCCAACAAACACAAGGGTGCTCTTTGTCTCACACTGACAGGGAGAGTCATGCCCCCAGAGCCCTGGTAGGTGTTTGAGTGCCCCCATCTGCCCCATGGGTGGGCCCTAGACTGTGCCATCAGTCTGGTTAGCATCAGTAGATCTGTGTGACACATTTCCATGTTCCCTGTCCCCCAGAACACAGATGCTAATAAAGGCTTGCCTTTCTATCACATCATGAGTGTTTTTGAGATTTTTACAAGAGGCCTTGTCTCCTCTGTTAGCCAATAGCATCTCCCACCCAGTGCAGACCAACTTTAAATCATGCCTCTACTTGCTACATAACCCCACTGCCTGATGCAGACCAGGGAGCCATCAAGCCTTCAACTGTCCACCCCACTGACAAGAGAGAATATCAGCCCCTACCATCTATGCCCCTGGCCTGTGGACCACTGTGAACTTAAAAGACTGTAATGCCAAATACCAAGGATCTGAATGCTGGCATCCTTCATGCAGTGGAGCCAATGCAGCAGAGCATGGTCTGAACAGAGGGTGAAAACAGAGATGGGGTAGAATGGTCCAAATCCCTCTCTCCAACATATCAGTTTTCAGCACAAAGAAGACCACTGGAATGGATCTGGTGCTCCATTTTTAGACAGATTGGTCAAAGGGCTGGAGAGGTCTAAACAATTAGGCACAAATCTATGGTAATATCGCCTCAGCCCCAGGAACTGTCTGACCTCCATTTTGTACTTGGGTTGTGGGCAGGACACAATCACAGCAGTCTTATCAATATGGGGATGCACCTGCCCATGACCCAAGTGGAAGCCCAGAGAACATTCATCCACCCATCCAATCCAAATTTGGTGGGTTTTGAGCTAGAGGTGGAGCAAATTGAGCAAAACTGCTGAGGGTGCCCCTATGGGGACTATGGGTTGCCATCTGGGCCATTCCAGTGAGAAGAGCCTGGACATGGAGCCCCACTCATTCTTTGGCCAGCCTTCATCCATATCCAGGTACAACTCAGCATTATCCTGACGTGTCATCCTGGCAAGGAAGGGACCAACTGAGCAGGGGAATCTTCTTTATGCCCATGTTACATTGTTCTTCAAGCAGCTCCCTGGCTTTGACATTAGTGAAATGAGCTCATAATGGATTGGAGCTTACTGTGGAGTTTCCCTCTGAAGACACTGACTTGAAATGGGTATCCCTGAAAATGGCCTTTTTACTACCAATTACCTTGGCTAAAGGAGTTGGAGAGTTACATGGTCTGATGATAAGCTTGTCTTGTATGCTTTGTTAGCACTCAAGTGATCTTGTGGTGAAATCCATTATTTCTGCCCAAGATCATATAATCCAATTTTGTGAATCAGTCAACAGACACTACAGCCTTCACTGTAAGTGAGCCTGCAGAGCATCCATTGCTGTGCGTAGTACGTTCTCTACAATATTATTTAGACCAGATTACGACCACTGGTTGGTGAACATCACCATGGCCTAAAGATGGGCCCAGCCCCTACTGTGGCATGCTATTCTCTGTGAAGAGAAGCATCTGGTCCTCATTGGTATTATTTTGAGATGCGCCACTCCAGAAAGTGCTGCTGCTACCTGTCACCATGGAACTGGATGGTGAGAAGGTTCCAGGGACAGATGGTGTATGACAGCAATACTTACTGCAAATACTTTGTCATGCTGCTTTGTGAGATTTTTTTTTTAATGGTCTTGGCATGCACATGTATACAAAACTGGGAAGTGGTGGCTCGGTGGTTAAGGTTTGGGATACTGGTTGGAAGGCTGTGAGTTCATATCCCAGCACTGCCAATCTGCCAGTATCCTTGAGTAACACCCTTAACTCTCATATGCTAAGTTGTATCCTGTCTCAATTGTAAGTTGCTTTGGAAAAAAGTGTCAGGCAAATGAGGAAAATGTAAATGCTTTACGCATTAGTTCATTCATATTCTTCTTCTTCTTATTAAATTATTACATTGTTGTTTAAAATAAGCATGAATTATGATTTTAATGTTTTGTTATAAGGATTAAACAAACTAAAATTATTATGTCAGCTCTATCATAGTCCAATTATTAAGTTATTTACTGTAGAGTGATTCACTGGTGCATTAGAATGTTATGTCATCTTGCATAAACAATATGGGTATAAGAGAATGGGTATGAATGCTCAAAATTGTTCATATGCACAACACAGTTAACAACAACCCAATTACACAATACTTAACATTAAACAGTCAGCTTAGGATTAGTCATGAGGTTTGCCATTTAAGAAAAGATTGACATACAGTAGAGTGCAGGTGCAGTCTTCAAAATGAATTTTTAAAAAAAGTCATTCATATATTTGTTTTACACTTAACGTACAAAATTTTCATCTAGCTGCAAGTCTCCCTGATGATGACCTGACCTAGTTTTAGGCCTCTTCAAAACCACAGTGAATAAATATTGCTGCTTTGGAGGGAAAGTCTAAAAGCTGTTTTGGACTGCAGACATGAAACTTCTTCATAACTGAACTTTCCCACTTTGAATACATCACTGAAACTTGCTTCAGCTCTTCACAAATGTTGAATTTCTACATATTGGATTTCTGTGTTTATGCCAGGAGAAATGAAGTAAAATTATATTAAAAAAATAAATAAAATGAACCCTGAATTGTGAAATTGTGTCTGATATGAAATGAACAGACACATGGCATCATCCATAAACATCCTGTTTCTTACAAACAGATGTTTGCAGTAACCCATAAGGTAAAAAAAAAAAAAAAAAAAGCCCTGTTGTATTTGTTATTGTTCACTAATATGGATAGGTGCACTCTGACCACTTTGGACTTTTAAGCCCAAAGCTCTATTTCATCCTCTTACTGAGGAGGATTTTACAGCTAAACCAGACACACATGCACACATACACACAAAGGGTCTGTTTGGCTCCCCAGGTCCACTCCAGCTGTAGCGCTGAGTAAAACTACTGTGCATGGGTGTGTGAGGGGAAGCAGTACTCACACAGACTTTCTCTCTCCATTCCATTCTGCTCCAGTCATGGTTTTAGCCAATGCCAGCATTTGCAGAGTCCCAGTCCTTGCATTGTATTCCTCCCAGGGATGGTGTAGTAAACTGAAATTGGAGTTTTACTGTGAAAGATGTGTTTCAGAGTGCAATTTCCATGCATGTATAGTAGTTTTGAACTTACCTTGATAATTTAACTTGTATGTTGAGACAAAAACACCCCCGATAATCTCTCAATCAAAGTGTATATACTTTATGTGTGTATGCCAGTTTTCTTGCCTTTTGGAGGCCCTAAACAATTTGAGCAAGATTTGAATAAGGGCCTTTACTTGAGTGATTACTTTTGTCACAACAATCTCCTAAAGTGGTGTTGACATGGTGGCAGTATAAACAACCGCATTGATCTGTGGTACCTCCACAGGACAAACAAAATTAATACACTATTGCACAACTTTCACACTAGACAAAAGTCCCTCCTGCACATCAGGTTTGTATATTTTGAATAAGTATTTGATTAAGCATAGGTAATCAGTTGCATTTTATTAAAAGGTTTCTTGTTGGTTATTTGGAATAGTTCATTATACCATATACTGATTACAGAGCACAAATGCTTGCGTACAATACAGATGAGTGTGAATTGATGTGCAATGAGTACAGTGTTAACAAAAATTAAATGAGCCTCTTTTTAAGAAATTTACCCCAGGTCTGCTGTGCTGCTGTGCTACTAAAAAAAGTTGTGTAAAAACAAAGAATACCAAAAACATAAATTCCTTTCTTCTCATCTCTTTTCCCTTTTCTGCTTTAAGCACTTAATTTCAAGAAATGGACTGCATCCCAAACCACTGCACTGAATAGTTTGTCTAAATAGTACACCATCCGTGGCTGGTAGCCAAGAAAGCAAAATAAGTAAATAAATAAAAAAAAATAGAAAAAAAAGTACTGATAATGGTGCACCATAAATGGTGTGGTCTACTGTTTAGACATGTAGACATGGATGTAGTATGGATTTAAGCCCCAGCCATGATGGAACACATGAACCCAACCCAATTTCTTTCTAGAACTATGTGTGAAATTTTATTGTCAACTTACCCTCATAGGGCAACATTTATTAGCGGCTCCCTGGCAGCTGCAGGGTCCTAAGCAGCCGCATATGTCACTCATTAGTTAGAGAAGGCTCTTGATAAAAACATTTGCTGAATGAAATGAAATATAAATCTATTGTAATTTGGCACATTCCTGGAAATCATGCTAAATGGCCATCTGTTGCTAACCTCAGAATTTATGACGATCAGTGGCATCCATTGCTGCCTAAAATGCACTAGCATAAACAGGAACAATGTACAAACATTAATTGACATCCTATTAATATTCATGCTTAGAGAACTCTGCAGAACAGGTGCTTATCTTGTCCTGATGCCTTGAAATAAAAATGTACAGGGGTAAAAACCCAGTAGTATTCTCTTCTGCAACATTCTCTACCCTTTCCAGCCGCATTTCTATTAAATGTTGTTCAGTAGCCACACTGTAACCATAGGCTACAAACGGTGGAACAGACAGAGGGTGGGAGGTTGAGGGACATGGAATAGAAATCCTGAAGGACTCTGGGGTTTTGGCCATGAAGCAATGAAGAATCCTTCTGTGGCTGGGTATGCAAACACCGTGCAGTATCCTGTGCACTGCTGCAATAAGAAACCAGACAAATCTGTATCAGGGACTCTGCAGACTAAAACCTGGCAGCTGGAAAGAAAGGTATGCACGTTCTTGCTACATGTGAACAAAATTATGATCTTTTTATTGTGCTTAGGCTGTTTCTCACACTTCTGAAATGGAAAAAATGATGCAGTGTTAGAGGAAAAATGGAGAGCAGTTTTGCAGTCATTTAGATTTAGATTAAGAATCAAACTATGTAAGCAAAACTAATTAATGTTAAGGAATGCAAGCAAAATGGTACATAAGTATGATTCGTTTTAAAACATGGGTCATGAAAGAATTAAAGCAATATCTGTCTGCATTACACTGGAAAAAGCTGATGAGGTACAGGGAAAACAACAAGCCACGACTAACACTATTTTCCAAATGGCATATGTGCAAGCTGCTATTTAATAAAACTATGCTTCCTATGGTTTGTATGTTTCTAAAGGTGCATCCTGTGCACCCTGTAATAATAAACCATATCAGGAGCACAGTGTGTCATTAAGTACTGCTTTTGTTTATCTTATTCAGGCCGACCCATGGACATCAGGCCGCTTCTCATAATACTGTCTGTGTGTGGGCAAATGCAGGCCATAACTATAGACACTGATTATGGTGGCTTGCCTCTGCAGATCGACCGATTTCTAGGGGAGCCTACAGTTTTCACCCTCAGGAATCGAGTAGACTCCAGCTGGTCGCGGATGGTGAACAACCAGGACTGTTCTGTGAAGTGTGACTGTGCAATTCAGTGGCTCACCGCTTTGTTTTGTGACCACAAAGGCCTGGAGCAGTTTCCTGAAAGTCTTCCCTCCAGAACACAATACCTTTTCCTTCAGGGTAACATGATCACTGGCTTTAACTCCAAAGCCTTTGCCAATACCACCAATTTATGCTGGCTCATTTTGGACCAAAACCAGCTTCTCAGTGAGAGACTTGATGGTAGGTCGCTGTTCAATCTGACCCAATTAGTGAACCTCTTCATGAACCATAACAACTTGACCGAGTTGCCAGCAGGGCTGCCTGCTGGACTCAACCAGCTAAGACTGGCTTATAATCAAATTGAGAAAATTGGCCCTGGAGCTTTTGAGAATTTACAGAACCTAACATTGCTTCTGCTCCAAGGCAATCGTCTGAAAACTATTGGAGAAACTGACTTCAAAGGTATGGCCTTAAATTGAGAAAGAGTTTTCATTGCACTGATTTGTAGTTTGTCCTTTCCCTTTTATTATCTAGGTCAAATCTCTAATAGTTACTGCATCCTTAAAAAATCCATTTCTACCTCCAAAACTGAAATCCCCTGGAAAAAGTGAATTATAACTGTCATAATTATAATACGTAAACATAGGAATCACAGTGTTTTGTCTGATTGTCATGTTCATCACCAGGCCTTTCAATCCTAAACCTTTTGGACCTCAGTCAGAATGTCCTGGACACTTTCCCCAAGCATCTGCCTCCATCTGTTCAGCAGCTATACCTCTCACACAACGCTATTACGGGCATGGCGGAGGACAGCCTCCAAGGCTTTAACAGACTCTGTTATTTGCGTCTACGCAACAACCAGCTGAAAAACGATGGCCTGACCCCTGGTGTCTTCAACGTGACTTCTCTAGTGGAACTGGACCTCTCCTTCAACCAGTTAACTGAAATCCCATTTGTTCCCACCACCCTGCAGTACCTTTACCTAGAGGTTAACCATATCAGAGGTGAGATAATAAAATGCAGGTTGACAATTCATGAAGTATTTTTTGCGTTGAATGTCATCTTGGGTTGACATAATTTTTTTGGCAAAATTACATCTGTTCTTAAGAAAGGAACTAGCGGAAAATGTGATTCATTATATCATAGGTAATTTGGGCCCTGATTTCTTAATATCCCAAATAAAGAGGCAATTTAATATTCATACACACAGTTAGTGGGTGTGTTGCGAATGATTTGCAGGGGACGTTTGTGCATATATTTTTTAAATTTAACTTTATTTGATAGCAGTGGTGAGTTCAGATCGCATATCATCGACTAAAAGCAGTAACGTGCTTCAAAAATATGCAAAGAAAACCTTATCACAGTCTTCTTTGAATGCTGTGGCAAATATTTAATATAAACCCACAGTAATATTTTAAGAAACTTTCTTGTTATTTTAAAATACTGAAACATATTGTAGTTTCAAGAAACTTTTAAAGAACTTTTTGCAACCCAGTATCACAGAAAAAACATTCGCAGCCTATCTGCAGCACCCTCTATATATTTAATATAAACGTTCTGGCACAAACATACATTGATAGACATTTAATAACACTGAAGTTATTAAACTTTCACTGGAATGCTCTGTATGAGCAACATATGCTCTGTATGAGCAACATATGCTCTGTATGAGCAACATATGCTCTGTATGAGCAACGTTTTGCAGCAACATATTTTAACCTCTACCACTACACTACTTGAACAATATTCATACGTCATTAATCATTTCTATTTCTATCTCTATTTTTAACACATTGCCCACTTCATGCATCAAGTTTGTTTTGACATTTCAGTTTTCATGACATATGGTTAGATTTACCAGATTCATGAATCTTCTTCTCATTTCTACAAACACAATCAGGCTTGTAAGTCATGTGGTAACACGGCACAGTAATGCAGCTCTTTTAAAAATGACAACACTTTTTCGTCTGTAAATTCTTTAGGATACTGACTACACAGAGACTTTCCATGGTTTGAAAATACCTGTGTTACTGTACCATGTTACTGCATGACTTACAAGCCTGACTGTGTCTGCAAAATAACTCGAAATCTGGTTCGTTTTCAGGGGAACCGTACTGCACTTTCGGCATGCTCAAAAGAAAACACTAATCCAGTTTATCATAGTTAGCTACGGGAAGAGACCACTGCACCACTGAGAACAAGAACAGCTGCCATAGACAATCCTCGACTCTTTCAATCTGTCAACTGCAGCAATAATAATAAACACTTTTAGAGAGTGGACTTAATACATTAAAGAAGTCTCTTTTCCTATCTAAGCAGTCCACTTAACACTTAACTCTAAATTAGCTTAGTTGATTTATTAATCTAAATATGCACTATACACTATACAAGGCCATCTCTTTTCTGAAGAAGTGTCTCTGATATCATTATTTTACACTGGCCAGAACCTGCATTGCCTTCCAGTCTGGTGCTGTTTGATGTCTAAAACTACTCGTAGTGTTTGCAGGCTGGAAATCAGTAATGGGAAAAATCATGCTGTCACATGCATGATGTAATCTCTGGCGACGTGACATCAACATTTAGACACGATGGGACCATGAAAATATTATGGAAAATGTGATATTTATGAAGGAAAAGACAGATTTTTTTCTTGCTGTGAGACACATGAGGTGGGGGTGGGTGGTATGGGGGGGGGGGGGGGGTCTAGCTAATGAAATGGGAAGGATGGGGGAGGAGGGAGAAACATCTGGAATCATCTGTGAACAATCCAGAATGACTCTAACAGTGCCAAAAGCACTTTCTGTTCTCACCCTCACTCGTCTTTTCTCAGGAGCATACTGAATTTGATTAGAAGAATCACTACTACATAACATTTTTTAAACAGTGGGTAGTTATGATTCAATGCTTTGAACAAGGAAAAGAAACATCCATTTAACCATAGTTCACCAGTGTAATTAAAGCATCAATACTTCTGTTCATATAGGACAGTTATTATGGAGGACCATCTATCCTGGTTTTGTACGGGACAGCTGTTTTAATATTAGAATAAAAAAAAACAGACATTAGCCTAAAAACAGGAAAAAGACAGAGAACATTTTTAACATTTTGTCCAAACGGGAAACATTTGGTTCCACATATTCTTACTGGCAGGAGGAAAGAATGAGGGTTTATATTCAGCAGAGATGACATAGGATACAATCATCAACAAGACCAAACATAGATACTGTAACTCTTTGGACATACTTATTGAATGACGTCTCAGACAGTCTCCTCACTTTAACAGACATCATCTTTTGGTGTCCAAAATAAGCCTTTGCTCCAGGAATATGACTCTTTCTATTCTCTTTAATACAGCTTTCATACTGAGTAGTAATACCGATACACCTGTAACCCATTTAATTTACACTGGAGAATATATATATGGTGTTTTAACTGCAGGGAATGGTCATACCTATGAAAACAACATTAGGAACTTCTGAATAAATTTTATAGCAGAGCCTTCCAATACCATTTTCAATACTGGAGCTCCAGTGGTCTTCACAGTTTATTGTATTTCCCCACATATTACTAAGTTTGTAACTTCAACATGTCTATTGCTAAATTGCAACCCTGCAAACTCTACAAACCATACTATTATATATGAAAATGTTGCTAACAGTGTGATTTATTTGATTGTTTCTTTCCAGAATTTAACATCAGCAGTCTCTGCAGGACAGTGGGTCTAACATCATATTCACATATAAAGATATTGCGGCTGGATGGCAATAAGATAAAGTATCATGAGCTACCTCCTGACTGGGTATACTGTCTCCGAATCCTTCAAAATATGTATATCTGACCTGTTCCAACTACTTTCATATCGCCAGTTTCATCTATGTGCAGACTAAGTCTGTACTATAAATGCTGCAAGACAGTATACCAAAATTTTGAAAATATGATATACAAGATGCTTTTAGACTAGGAATGAAAGTAATTAGCATAAATGATTTCTAATACGTTTAGCTTTCACCTAAATAATAAACATGTTGATCTTTCTTTGACTTTTTTTCTGTTCAGCAGTTTTAATTCTAACAGAAGTGCTGTATTGCTATATTTTGTCAGAAAGGTGAAGAGCACTGCTAGGTTTCAGACCTAATTAAATCACATATAGGAAAAGCCAAAAGAAGCTGTCATGTCATGCTTTCTCCCTCAAGCCTTAGCATGGCAAAACAAAAATAGATCCAAATTATACATACTTAGTTTGTGCAAGTTGTCAAGTTGTCAAACTCTAAGAGCCAAGATATTATGGTGGTGCACAGGATTGCCTGAAGACCTATTATCCTGAAGACCAATGGCCATTCAGTACTAGCTCAAAAACTAGCACAGGGGTCAGTAAAAGCAGTCCAGTTCCAAAACTCAAAATGTGACCCTCCCATACCTTGTACTAAACTCCAAAATCATGACTACTGTTGCCAAATATATTTCCAGAGTAATGCTTTTCCCCAAGTCTTTGCATGTAAAATCGAAAATAGGTCCAAATTACACACACTTAGGTTGTGTAATAAGTTATCAAACTTGATACTCCATAGGCCAAGATATTACAGTGGCTCTCAGGGTTGCCTTTAGGGTAACACCAACGCATTGGCCATTCAAAACTAGCTAAAGAAATTAGGGCAAGGTTCAATTAATTCAATTAAAATCGGACCCTTCCAAACCATGTATTATACTCAAAAAATCATGACATCTTCAAATATATATTTACAGAGTAATGCTTTTTGCCTCAAGCCTTGGCATTTAAAGTTTGAAACAGGTCAAAAATTATACAAACTTAATTTGTGCAATAATTTATCAAGCTGTCATACTCTAAGATATTATGACAGTGCTCAGGGTTGCCAGGTCTTCAGGGCAAAACCAGCCAAAAGGCTATTCACAAATAGCTTTAAAAAGGGCCAGTAAAAGCAGTCAGATTACAAAACTCAATATCTGACCCTCCCAAACCCTATGTTCCGCTCTAAATTCATGACTAACATCGCCAAATATATTGCAACATTTACAGAGTAACATCACGCTAGTACTAAGAGAATGAGTAAACTAATCCACTGATGCACAGCAAACATAGTCACATGTAAAATGTTTCAATATAATTATTGAAATATTTAATCTAATCTAATCTAATCTAACCACAGACATCTATTGATAGATTGCTGATAAAATGTGACTCATTGAAAGACATTTGAGCTCTGTTTTGCTGGTGAGTTTGAAGCACTATAAAATGAATATAGATGTATCTCAGTGTCCTAAACAAATTGTTAGGACACATGAATCAATGCCAGTGCAGTCTCATGTCAATGCTGAAATCTGGCCCTTCCCTTCAATCCCATGCCATTGTTATAATCTACTGGCATTACCAGTATTCTTTAAAACTTTCTAATAAGTCATGGATTCAATAACATTCCATGGCACTGAGACAAGCCCTTTTCTCTTGGTTAGTGCCATAGAGACATTGTTTTTGTCTCTAAAGCACAATTCCAGAAACTGAGAGCATGTCCCTGGACTCACTTTCACCAGAGGAGCATAAACAGAACAGCTGAGAAACCACTAAAAGAATCCAATGCTTCTTTTACCTTTTTTTTTTTTTTTTTTTTTAAATAAATGAACGTAAAAACATTGGTATAAATCATGAGAAGGATTGAGACTTCACACAACCAGTTTTACTTTGATGAGTTTAATTAGAAGTTATATACAGCAGCATATCTAAGCCCTTTCTTACATAATAAGATCATGTAGGTTGTTCTGGACATCAGTGCCTCCATTTTCCCATGGAACTGTGCTGACCTGCTGCTGCGGGTTCATTTTTAATGTTGGGTTGAACTTCTTTTGCTTACATTAGATTAAATATATCATTATTTTAAAGGCAGATAAAGGAGAAAAGGCCAAGGCATTCACTGGTGTCTGAAACAAAGTTGTGTGTAGAAAGTTTGTAAAAAACTATAAAAGTTAAACTACAATATTGATCGTGAGGATTTATATTTTCGGAAAAACAGCAATAAATTGACTATCCATAAGTGTGGACTCTGTATGAATGGGTTATAAGTGGCTTATACAGATATATCTGGCAATGGTAGTGATGAGTTTGGAATTTAATATTAAAATTCATATTTGGCAGGTTTTGTCATGCATACCTGGCAACCCTGACTCTGTGGTACCTAAGCCACCTACTGAAATAAACCTCAGAATAAGGCACAATTGATACCAAGGTCAAGTGTGTGATAAGTGTGTATGAAGAATTAACAGAGTGATGCATAGATTGGTTTTCAGCCATTGACGACATTTCTTGAGGTCATATGCCTCCGTTGCATGATAATATGTGAAAGACAGCCAGAACTGGAACATTTGGGATCTTTTTCCTGTTAAACCCCAACCTGAGTGCATCATCCTGACAGGAGAACATGCACAGACTCTTTGGGAAGCAACTTCATTCTTTCCAGTCCTGGTCTCATGGATTACACAACAAGGAGTTAGTTCATAAAAACAGGCACTGACACACCTTTTAAAGGGACATGTAGGTATAAAAACATTAATATATTATTACAATTATTAACATTTGCATGTTAAAACATTAAAATAACACTGATCCCACTATAACACTGTTTTTGTCAAGTCATGTAGTATTCCATAGCACAGCAAGCAATCTTTAGTGATACAGCATTTGCAAGTGAGAACTACTAACCCATAAGAGTGCAGGATATTCTCCTTTTTTTTTTTCTTTAAAAAAAAAAAGGTTCAACTAAAGAGTGCACCATTCTCAGTATGGTAAGTATGAAATTCAAAAGATATAGCCGAGATGTTGATTTTTTTTTTTTTTCTCATAAAAAAGATGAATAGTGGTTTGAGATAATCATTGTCGCACTTCTTGGAATGTGCAAGTCACTAGGGCATGCAGCATTTAGGGCATTTATTCACTCGCTAGTTTCTAGGGTGTCCAGGTGAGATGATTGACTGCAGAAGGGAGATAAATCATAACTGAAAATAGCTCCTGACAAAGAAGCAGGAGGAACCAAAGCATAACCAGAATCATGCTATAGTGTCGTTCATGAGACAATACCATGTTTACCATGTTTACTGGAAACATATTAGGGAAAAGAAATAGTACAGAATGTTCTAGAGTGTTGTGAAATATCAAACATTTCTTTTGTATGTACAATGATGTCACTATTAACCATTATAAACCGCTAGTCATTCAATGGTGTAACCAGGAATTAATTACCAGGGGATGAGGAAATATAATAAATAAAATCAGGCTGTGATCTGTAAAATTAAATTGAGAAGTGTGACGCAGTCATGCGTTTTGGGTGGATGTCAGACAAGCATGATGTCATGAATTTGCTGCTTAACCATTTAAGGCATCTAATGTAAACCAGTCTTGATATTACAAATAACATGGCCATAAAATTCCATAAAGTAAATGCTAGTAACAGGGGGAAAATGACATTTGACCTAATAAAACCTGATCTACCCTTCTTTTTCTCCTCTTACAGTAAATCCTCCAGTACTTCATCGACAGTAACTTCGATATCCCTAAGCTCAGATTGTAACTAGCTAGCTAGTAACTTTCAAGTAGAAATGGGGAAAATCCATGATTCTGATTGGTTAAATCTGTTTCTTACCATAGCCGCTAGTAGCCAATAAAAGCTGATTAATCAGACACGTTCATTTGATGTCTGAGGAAGTCAACTGTGGGGGAATCATAATTATAACATAATTATATAGTAATAACAGTAATTCAGCACATACAGTGTACATAATCAGTTGCGCTTTATGTGTTTGTTATGTTAACCACCTACAGATAAGCATTTGAAACTGTCATAAAATATTTCAGGGGAGGTTTAAACCTGAAATCGGTGCCTCTGTTTGCATTATCAGTCTCATGGTTTTAGCCATAGAACCTGTGTGTTAAGGTAGTTATTGTTTGTAATGTACAAAACCTTGACCATTATGGTTTGGCTACTGTTTAAAAAAATCCTGACACTATAACAATGCATCAAATCTAGCCATGGGGGTCTCAGTACAGTGACTTCTGTGCCGGTCCCAAGCCCGGATAAATAGAGAGGGTTGCATCAGGAAGGGCATCCGGCGTAAAACATTGCCAAATTTAATCATGCGAATCGTCAGTACTTAAGATTACAGGGTGAAGAGGTGAAGAAGGTACAGGAGTTTAAGTACTTGGGGTCAACAGTCCAGAGTAATGGTGAGTGTGGGAAAGAGGTAAAGAAGCGAGTGCAGGCAGGTTGGAATGGGTGGAGAAAGGTGTCGGGAGTTCTGTGTGATAGAAAAATATCAGCGAGAATCAAGGGGAAGGTGTACAAGACG
>CM040994.1:6423185-6474210 GCA_022985145.1 Pangasius djambal
ATGTTGAGGTTCTCTTTGGGAGTGACGAGGTTGGACAGGATTAGGAACGAGTACATCAGAGGGACAGCTCATGTTGGACGTTTGGGGGACAAAGTTAGGGAGGCCAGATTAAGATGGTTTGGACATGTTCAGAGGAGGGAGAGGGAGTATATTGGTAGGAGAATGTTGGACATGGAGCTGCCAGGCAGGAGGCGGAGAGAAAGGCCAAAGAGGAGGTATATGGAGGTAATAAATGAGGATATGAAGCTAGTGGGTGCAAGTGTTGAGGATGCAGAAGATAGGGATAGGTGGAGAGTGATGATTCGCTGTGGCGACCCCTGAAGGGAAAAGCCGAAAGAAGAAGAAGAAGAAGAAGAAGAAGAAGAAGATAACAATGCATCAACTCATAGCTTCAGGGTCAGCAGTTTGGTCATGAACTGTGTTCAGACTTTTCCATGTTCTCTCCGTGTCCATATGGGTTTCCTCAGGGTTCCACCCCATTAAAAAACATGCTGGTAAGTGGGTTGGCTATGCCAAAATTTCCACTAGGTGTGAATGTGCGTGAACATGGTGCCCTGTAATGGACTACAGTCCCATCCAGGGTGTGTTCCCAACCCGTGGCTCCGGTGTTCTCAGGATAATCCACCGATCCTCACCAGGATAAAGGAGTTGAAGGTGAATGAATGAATGAATTGATTAATTAATTAATTAATGGATGAAAATGACTTCAATACTGAAATCCCATTTATGTTGACCTGTGACAAGTGTGAGCTTGTTTGCTATCAGTTAGCTAATGTTAGGTACACTGTCTTGTAGTTCTGAAGAAAGTTAGCAAACTACATAGAATTTCCAGGATAGATGGATATTCAGCTTCCTAGCAGTACCTGGGAAACTGGCTATACTGGCTGATTACACAGCTAGCGGAAATACAGTCAATAAAGGTCCCCTCCAAAGTTGTCGTAGTATTTTTTTCTGCTTCCAAGATGCACCATCATAAGCCAAGTTTTCGAACCAGGAAATCTTGCTCTAGAGACAATAGCATCATTGATATAACAGACAAGTAAGCATGTTTATGATGGATGTAGCAGTGGTTACATGTATTATTTTAGCTCAAGGGTCCCTTTAAAATGTAAAACTTTAGTCAAAGAAATTTATGAGTTCTCAGCACAGAAGTTGTGTTTGTTCTTATTAATGTTAGTGCTTTTTTTTTTTTTTAATTTCTAGTAAATTACTGCTGAGTCACTCTCTCAGTGCCAGAAGTACATACACCATTTGGCTCGTTTGACTACTAAGCATTAATTCTTATTAATGATTTATGGGATAATAATAAGTTATTTTTCTTTGTCTGTTTTTTTTTCAGTAAATACATTAGTCTGGAGGGAGCCTAACTCCCTGTTGACTGGATTGATATACAGCCTTGTTGTGGTAAAGTCATTACTAAGGCACGAGACAGATTCATATCCCAGATGTAATAGAAAGCTTGGGAAGTGTTTCTGACAGGAGATTGCAGTATTCTCCAAAGGAGCCATGATAGCATAAAAATCTCTCTGCCATCATATATATCAGTCAACATTTTCTTAACTGGTACTCCTGGTATTTCATTAGTATTACAGGCAAATGCTAGTCTTGCTATAATGCTGTAAGATGATACAAATGCTACTTATAAAACCGACCTGCCGCACAGTGTAATCTAATCTTGATTTAATTGATTCCGATTTGTAACACTGTTGGCTTTCTCCCCAGCAGGAGATGACTTGTTTTTTTGTTGACTTAGACACATTCAACACCCAGAGGAGGTTGTAAAATTTGTGTGGCTAATTCTGTCATATCTCCAGGGCGGAGAAGGTGCTTAGTTAGCAGAACTTAATGAAACTCAGCCTGGATGCATGTAACAGACCTCCATGACAGACATAAGTCTTTACAGTGTTTATTATGCTATATACTTGGACGCCCAGAATGGACTTACAGTATTTTTTTTTTTCATTTAGACAATGCTGATCAACACCCTGTTGACTTCAGGTCTTGTGAAGTAAGCAAAAACTATAATTTATGATACTTCTTTATTCTTTTTTTTTTTTTTTTTATTATGGGTGGTACAAAGAACCAAGATTAGCTGTCTGGTCAAGCCTAAATTTGCTGTTAGGAGAGAAAATAAAGCAGCTGTGGGAGACAGATCTTCACACTGCTTTTGGAAATGATAATGTGCAAGGGCATAATTGTTATAAGGATGAGGAAACTTTCAAATTAGAAGTCCTGAACAGGGACTGACAAATCTGACAAATGTGAAATGACCCACGACTACCTATATATAGCAGTATCAGAGCACATCCTAGTTTAGGAAACACACTTTATTGGGAAGCACTGTCCATGTATATAGACATACTGTATGTGTGACTGTTTGGGAAAACCCATTGGATGTCTCTGTGGCTGAATTGGCAAATCCGGCTTTAGGATTTAGGATTGTTCTGCCAATGACATACTTTGACACATCAACTTTAAGATAAAGATATGTCACCACAACAACATGGACATGTTTTTTAATCTTCCTGCAAAAACCATGTTGGATAAGTAGCCAGTTTAACAAAAGCAGTAGGTAAAAGCAGTCTGCTAAAGATGTCTGAAGCATTGCTAGTTGTCATGCTTTGATCAAGTTGTTGGGCCGTTATGTGTTGTAGCATAATGGACACAAGCCTAATCAATTCATTTTGTTACCAGGTACTGCAAAAATGTCAGAATGGAGTCTTTAAATGTAGATTTCCTCATTTTTCCCCTTTACATCCTGTTGTTTTGTAAAAAAAAAAATTAATCATATTTCAGCTCAGGACAGCCTGTAGTTTTCAGAGCTGTATATACTAGAAAATGTCAAAATGTCAAAAGAAAGGTTGGTCCATATTATCTTATGTTGCATGTTACTTCAGTCTATAATTGTCTGTTAACTTTTTATCTATTGCTGAATTTGAAAAAATACTAAAATTCATTCACTTTTTTTTTTTTTTTTGCTTGACCCATTTTCTGATTGAACATTTGCACCAACTAAGTGCTGCGGTTAATGGAATCATTCCCGGGTGAAGAACAAGCTCGGTTGGTGGTTTCATAATATTCGTTAACAAGAAAGTTACTTCATTGTTTGCTTCCTGTTATCACAGTGGAAGATGGCCATATCTCAGCATCTGTAAAGCAGACAGATGAATGTGTTTGTGTGTGGGTATACTGTACATGGTGTGCACATGTGCAGCATGTGTATATGCATGCATGTGTTTGCTCACTTTCTACCTCTGTTTCGCAGTCTGTACAAAGTGTTATGCTTTGTAGAATTAGTTAATGCAAGCCACATGCCACTGGGGACACACCCTTGCACATTTGTAACAATTTGCACAGTCAGGTTTGTTCAATACAAACTTATCTAAAAAGAGTGAGGAAGGTTAAATTTCGGAGCAGTGTTACCTTACAGTTCATGTGATGAAATCCAACAACAAAGTTTTGGCAAGGTTAGTTTTGCACATATACATGTGATTATTTGTGCTCTTAAGCCTGTGTTTCATTATTATTATCTGTCAAAGACAGATTCAATCCATTAGACATTATTAATTACAAGAGAACAACAAAGTCAAACTGACTGTTCTAAAAATATATTCACACTGATTCTGATTTATGGTTAATATCACTGTGTCACTGAGTTTTTCATTCTTTATTTATTTCCTGCATGTCAGTAAAGAGTTTTAAAATGTAAATTAAGCCCATAAAGGTCTTTGCTTATTAATCTGTTATTCATTTTAAAGCATATTTTAAGTAACTATTATTGATTTTTCAGTTACTAAAGTGAGACTAATAATTACATTACATAATAATTACATAATGACATTATGAGTGTAGAGGAGTGTATGAGTGCAAGTCCTGGGAGTATGAGTGTATGAATGCAGGTCCTGGGAGTTTAAGAGGTTAATAATGAAATAAAATAGGCTCACATGTTAGTCATTGTTATTAGAAAAAGGATGTGCAAGGACTGCTTAGTGTCTTGACAGAGTTGCCAGACCAGATTTACAGGACGTGCACTTGTTTTAATGCATGGGCTACAGCTTGAAGGTACTCTCTGTGCTCTGTACTTGATTACTTGATTAGTGCAAAATACAGAATTAAAATGTAATGCACACTTGGCTGTATTTTTGCTCGTAAACATTCACTGCTTTCCAGAATTGGTGCTTCATAAACTTGACTCTTGGCAGAAATGCCCTCTCCATGCTGCACATTGGGTGGATGGTTTGACCTAATTAACCCCACTGAGTAATAATTGTCAAAGGAGTCTTACAATCTTTCTAAAATTGTCACACTCAATGCACAAATGTAGAGCTGAACTTAGTGTAAAACTCCACCTTTGTGATATAATGTGGTTAGTGGTGAGACCCTAACAAAGTTACACTCAACTTCCTGTTATTTTAAGAGGCTCAGCCTCATTTCAGCTAGGCAGTGGTTAGTTACATCCCAAGGGAACATGTTGAACTGCCATCAAGAGACAGAATCAGGTCCACCCTTGCCACATGAAAAAGATCAGTTCTAGACTTTATAACAATGTCTCTTTTGTTTTGGCCATTACAGTGTTTTGAGTTTAGCAACATTAAGCAAAAATGGGTGGCTCCCAGCAAGCTGGAAATTATGACTGGATCAACAGCAGATAGATAATTGCAACCACTAAAACTGAACAATGGTTGAGAATGGCTTGGGATTTTACTCTAGGAATTCCTCAAGCACAGGCACATATAAAAATATAAGATACATTTTTGCATGATATATGGAGTATATTTCCATATTTCCAGATAAATGTGCATCACTTTAATAATAACATCATACGCTTAATTACTTACTAATCATGTATTGAAACAATGGTGAGAAGTTCGCAAACGACAGTGTAGTTTGATGTAGTGGAAGGATTTAGTTACTGTTTTGAATGCAATGCAATTAAAACACAGTAATTTAATATATTTCTATTGCCCATATACATAAACACCTCCCACCTCCCAGTAGGGGGATTGGCTAAGACGCCCCTAGGTGTGAAGGAGTGTATGAATGTGTATGTGCATGGTGCCCTGCAAACAACTGGTGTCCCACCCAGGGTGTATTCCTGCTTTACACCCAATGATCCTGGGATAGGCTCTGCATCCAAGTGCTTAATGAAAGTGAGTGCATATATACTCACCATCCACTTTAATGGGAACACCTATACACCCGCACATTTATGCAGTTATCCAAACAGTCAAACATGTGGCAGCAGCACAATGCATAAAATCATGCAGATACAGGTAAAGAGCTTCAGTTAATATTCACACCAAACACCAGAATGGGGAAAAATTGTGTTCTCTGGGACTTTAACCATGGCATGGATGTTGGTACCAAATGGGATGGTCTGAGTATTTCATAAACTGCTGATCTCCTGGGATTGTAACACAACAGTCTCTAGAGCTTACACAAAATGGTGCGAAAAACAAACAAACAAAAAAAAAATCCTGGGTGTGGAGGGTTTGCAGGCTGAAACACTTTGTCAAGTGTATCGGTGAGTGTATCTTTTCCATATGGGACCGCAGCTGGGCAACTTGGAAATCAAATTAGGAAAAATAAATGCATAAAGTTAACAAAAACTGCATCATTGTTTACTAGAAAGCAGATGGTAGAGCTCATCATGCTTACATTTATTCCCCATTCCTAAAACAACTCTGTGGAGTACATGAGTGCGTGTGTTCTCCAAATCAGCTGCACTGAAAACTGCATGAGAATGTTCAGCGTTTGGAAATCAACCCCAAACTTTCAGCTGCTGGCTGAAGTGAGAATGAGGCTATGCACACAGAAAAGCGCTCATGCAGTAAGCACCCTTATTAAGGTCAGGCACAATCATGCCATCTTTCAGAGTTTGTGGATCCCAAAGCAAGCCAGCCTTCCAAGACTCTGTGGTATCACTGGCCAGCTTAAATAAAAGACACATGAAGCTTACTGAAAAATTGGCAAAGTAAAAAAAAGTATCCATGTGACACAGCAAAACAGAACACATAATGAATGTCTGAACATGAGAAATCCAACCCTTGCATTTTTCAGCTTTACACACACACACACACACACACACACACACACACACACACACACACACACAAACACATTCATTAACCCCCAACACACCCGGGGGAAGCAGATGAGAACATATCCTCTTTGTGAGGGATGGGCATTTAGACTTGGGCACTTTCTTCAAGGGTGGGAGAGCAAGAGAGAGAGAGAGAGAGAGAGAGAGAGAGAGAGAGAGAGAGAAAGCGAGGGATAGGGAGAGGCAGCCCAGCTGACCTTCAGAGGGAAAAGCTCTGGGAAGCATAGACCCAACAGGCAGCCTGCTTAACAGAGGAGAGCAAAGTGTGGCAGAACAAGGTAGAAGAGAGAGAAAGAAACAAGTCAAAAAGAAGCCTTCAGTGAGAAAGAAAGGACTTCAGAGGGCAGTACCAACAACAGGTAAGATGTATTCTGTTTTATTCAGAAACTGATAGTAGAGGGTAAAACATCAGGTAAACATGCTGCCTGGGAAAAGGTAGGCACTTGGCATGTGATAGTGCATGCACAGTGCTGCTCTGTTTCTATAGAAACCCTCCAAATGGTACCCTCTTCCATGTTATTTCCATTTTGCATGTTCAGTAAGAATTTTTATGGACACCAGTCCTCCTTAATCTAATAATTATTTATAAATATAAGTGCATGTATTGTTGTGTTTATGCTTTATATTCTATGCTATTTATTCATGCATTCGTGGAGGTTCAGGAAAACAAGTCCTAATCTGCCTAACATGGGGGTGTACATACACCCAACTCTTTCTGCACTTTTCAAAAGCAGCTCTTCCGAAAATGGAATGAAAAGTTCTTGGTTTTTTTATAGAGTAGCCTACAGATCTTCTACAAGCTTCCTTACATCATTTACATAGATGTTCTCAAGCTGTTAGGAAGTTCAGCATATTCATTCTTTGTTCATAGCATCACAGTTTTCAGTGTGTTTCATATCCTTTTTTGGGCAAGTCAGGAAAGTGAACAACAGAAACTATATTTCATTTCATTTCAGACGCATTGCCGTAGTACTTAACAGGAGCTGCTGAAGCTGGTTCTCATCTGTAGAGCTTATTTTCACCTGTCAAACCTTTCCTTGCCAAGGTTTGGTCTTTGATCTATGGAAAAATATCTATAAGGGGCCCAACATTCAATATCACAGCGACAAACAGGAGTGCACATAACATTGTTTGAATATCAGAAGTGCCACATGTGTTATGAATAATCTGACCTAGAATGAGTTGAATGCAAACCTTCATTCTGTGGTACAGATGGTATTTCTTGCTTATGTAACATTCTTAAGAAGAACAAAGTCTCCTGGCAGTGATTTGGATTATAAAACAGGACCTGAAAGCCTGTAATGACCCTTGAATAGTCCAGTCTGTAGAGGAAAATCTGTTGAGTCTCTCATCTGTTGTAAGCCTCTAATTTCTGACAACAATATTATTGTAGCCTTCTGAAGTAAGGACAACTGCAAAAGCACAAACACTAGTGAGAATTGGACATGAGTTCATATTTATTTATAGTGTCTAACAAACATTTTTCCTCCTTAAATAATATATTTGTTGCATATAGTCAAATACAGGTTTACTTAAGCTAATTTCATATACATACAAAAACCTTCTCAGTGCCCTATGAAGTTTCTAAATCATTTTTCAGCCAGTCATGATGATAGGCTGCAAATATTCACAGGACATGAGGTTGTTTAATGCGAGATTTGTAGCATCAGACAGTTTGCATAGTTATTTTGTCTTTATATTGTTCTAATGAAGAATTATGACTGCACTGAGAACTTACAGTATTTCACTAACTTAGCTCTTGCATGACAGCTACTTTTTGTTGGGACCCACCCAAAGCAAGCATGCAGCTGACTTAATAAACAAACCCACATTTTCCCAGGATTCCTTGCTACCCAGACTCCTCCTCTACTTTCTGAAGTCCTTGATTAGACAGCTGTCACTCAGCCAGATGGCTGCGATCCAACATCTGTTTGTGATCATGGCTCGTGCTAAATGTCTCAGTCTCTATGGGCTTTCTTATGTAATTAATAATAATTCATAAATATATGAAAGACAAATTTGAGCTCAAGTTAGCCTGAAATTGGAGACCTAAGATGTCAGATTTTTGTGGCTGGGTCAGAATTTCCATCTTTTCTCCAACAGCATGACTTTGGGACTCTAACATGCAATACAATGTCTCATTCTATCCTGAATCCACTCACTAGTGAAATATTATCAAGAGATATTACACTGTAACATGTAACTTGTGTGTATGTGTTTGCATGTCGTCAGCTGTCGTGTGCTTAACCACATCCACGGGGAAGTAAATTAATAAGGATAAACTTGACATATGTTTTGTAAAACCATTCCATATGGAATTATGTTTAACAATTGCCTATTGTGGTGATTCCTGTGGTTGCTCTGGTTAAAAGCTAATCTATTAATGATGTAATGACGTACCATATGATATTAGTATATCTCCTTACTGCAAGCTATTATGGTGAAGAGAACATACTCCAGTTAAGGGTTATCCAGTGTTTAAGCGGAACAACAGAAGCATATTGTACATAGTTTATACATAGTTTAATCCAGAGCAAGGAAATTGGCCTCCATATTTTTGCTTTACTAAATGTCTCCACTACGAATAAACGTAAAAGTGTCAGTTCATGATGACTAATCAGTGACAATTTACTGCTTGAGAACTTTATTAACTAAGTCGGGATGTGTAAGAACACTATAGAATATCAGTTGCACACAGTTCTTCTGTGCAGAAAAGGTAAATGATGATGGATGGCTCACTTCTTGGCATGATTATACATACCTCCACTGATACAGGGGTAACTCATTTCCACATGTTGCCCACGGGAGGCATCAACCTTTGAAGTTGTGCTCCCTTCGGCAGTCTGTGTATCAGATGTTCGGTGAATGCAGAAGCAGACTCCCGTAGCAATTTTATGACCACTGGTCGCAGGTTTCCTGCAGCATCTCCAGGGGCTTTGTTATTCTCTGTTTCTCTCATTTAGTGTCAGCCTGTCTCTGTCACTGGTTATGGCTTACACAAATGGGTCTTTATTTGAAGCTATGCACCCAGAGACGAGAGCGAGCAACCTGGAAAATCTAGTGCAGGGCTGTTTATTTAAGAGCGTGTAAAAGTCTGAGTGTGGTGATGCATGTCTGCAATGCTTTAACTACCTTAACAGCATCAAGGGAACACTTACACTTGTCTCTTTGCCTGGTATGTGCATATGACTGGGTTTTGTTTGTCATGACTAATAAATGGTAGTCTATATCAATTACATAACCATAGCCTAGTGAGTGCCAAAAAATCTATAACAAACCCTAATGTTATTATAACAAAATATTTGGGTGAATTGGCCTGGCTTTGTGGGGTGAATATTTGTAATGGCATGTTATGTTTACCTGCAACCTCCATCACCTTTTGAGATATCAAATATCACAGATTCAATTGTTAGTTATTTTTCTCCAGGTTAGGAAGGATGTGTAACATAATGCTGATACTGTGCAATCTTTCCTTCCCTCTTTTAACTTAGGACGATGAAGGCTGAGCTAGGATACTGCTCTCTACTTCTTCTTATCCTTACCATAGATGTTTGGGGACAGCAGTCCAGACCCCGACCTCGACCAAAACCACCCACCACCAGGAGGCCTCCCAAGAAAGAACCAGAACCCAAGGAGCCCACTGACTTTCCTCCTGTTATCATTGGTCCACCTTCTTCTTACCCAGACTGCCCAAGGGAATGCCTGTGTCCCCCTTCCTATCCAAATGCCTTGTACTGTGAGAACCGAAACCTCCGCAAGGTCCCGGTCATCCCACCTCGCACCCACTATCTCTACTTGCAGAACAACTACATTGATTCAGTGACTGCAGACTCCTTTAACAATGCCACAGAACTCAAGTGGATAAACCTAGGGAATAACCGCATTCGGTCTGTAGAGAAACTAGTGTTTGAGAAGCTCCCAAACCTGCTGCATCTATATATGCAGAGGAACCTTTTAAAGGAAGTCCCAAGCAATCTGCCTGCTGGCTTGGAGCAACTACGACTCAGTCGTAATCAGATCTCAAAGATTGCTCCTGGAGCTTTCAACAAGATGAAGGACCTTGCTCTCCTGGACTTGCACCATAACAGGATCAGCGACAGCAACCTGGCCAAGAATATCTTTAAAGATCTTAAGAATCTGGTACAGCTTAACCTGGCTCACAACATCCTGAGGAAGATGCCTGCAAATATACCCAACAGCATTTCCCAGTTGTTCTTGGACAAGAACAAAATTGAGGAAATTCCCCAGAACTATTTTAAGGAATTCTCGAACCTGGCCTTTGTTAGACTTAACTACAACCAACTGACTGACAAGGGCCTCCCAAAGATGGTATTCAATATTAGCACACTGCTGGATTTACACTTGGCACACAACAATCTGACTACTGTTCCATTGTTCAACTCTCACCTGGAGCATCTACACCTTAACAACAACAATATCGAGAGTAAGTTTCATTTGCACGTCCTTGAATTTTGCAATACCATCAGTCATCCTGCTTTTTCAATTTCAATGAAACAATTTCAATGAAACTATTATTAAACACCATTGTATTCTTCTTCTAGGTATCAATGGAACAGAGATCTGTCCCTTTACACTGAATGAGGACGTGCATGATCTAGACACCGTGCCCAGGCTGAGGTACTTGCGGCTGGATGGTAACCATTTGACCCCGCCCATCCCATTGGACATCATCATGTGCTTTAGACATCTCCACTCAATAGTGATATAGAGGATGTCTGAAATTTTCTCTATGCACAGTGCTCCTGTTCACTTGACAGTACTGACTGAATTAACAGTACTATGGGAAAAACAAAGAAATAGCTATAGACGGTTGCTTGATAGCTTCAGGAATGTTTGTCTGAGCTTTGAAAAGCATATTTATTAAACTTCAAATAGGAACAACTGCTTTGAGCATGTCTGCATTAAAGATACACATTTGATGTTATGTTCTTGTGATGCAACAGTATTAACTACAATTAAATATCTATGAAATGAAGGTGGATTAACGGACATGCAGTTTTTAATCTACATTGTAGTTACGAATAATGTACTGAAACAGATAAAGAGCTAGTTAGATCACTAACCACTTAGGAACACCTGTACACCTGCTTATTCATGCAGTTATCCAATCGGTCAATCATGTGGTAGCAGCACAATGCGTAAAGTCGTGCAGATACAGATCAAGCTTCTGTTAGTGTTCATCGAACATCAGAATGGGGGAAAATGTGATCACAGTGACTTTGTGGCATGTTTAGTTGGTTTGAGAATGTCTAGAGTTTACACAGATTGGTGCAAAAAAAAAAAATCTCCAGTGTTATATATTCTGAGATGCTTTTCTGCTCACCACGGTTGTAAAGAGTGGTTATGAGAGTTACTGTAGACTTACTGTCAACTCAAACCAGTCTGGCCATTCTCCAATTGATTGGCTGATTGGACAATTACATGAATGAGCAGGGGTGCAGGTGTTCCTATTACAGTCACCAGTAGGACTTACAAAAGGAATATAGTGACATTAAAAGATGAAGAAATGAAACTGGGAACAACGTGACTACCATGTAATTTGAACTGTGCTTAATGTGCCTGTGATTAAAGTAATGTAAAAATAACAATAATAATAATAATTTCTTGTTGTCACTTGCTTTTTTGCATCTTCTGAGCATAAATAAAAGCTGTTCTTAACTATGAGGTTCTCCCTCAACAATTACTTGTATATGTTAATTCTGTGGTTCTATAAAGAGAATGGCGAGTGGGGAAAAAAATTCAAAGGTGCTGAATACATAAAGGACCCAAGAGGACCTTAGGGAACAAAAAGTTGTCCTAGACACAACCTACATATTACCTGTCATGGAGTCTGTACTTTTTACTGGCACCCTGTGTTTATTTAGATACTTGAGTTCACGTTCCTTTTTGAAAAGCGCATAAAACTTATAAATTAGTGAGTTAATGGTTCAAATGTATGTAATTGTAGATTAAGTAATTATAGATTATTAGACTCTTTCTTATTTCTTTACATATAGAAGTGTTAATATTAATTCATATTAATGAAAAGAGAGATAATGTCTATACAAGATGATTTTAAATAAGACGCATAAATAAGACAATTGGTATCTTTATGTAGAGACTTATGTAGGGCCATACAGAGGCTGCGTACAGATGTTTACCATTGCCATCTGGTGGCTAGTACTTCCAAAAACAATGAGATATGTGTTTATAACAATGAGCGATCATTACAAACACATGCTAACGTGCACACAGTTATTGCCCGGATTGTGTATGTGTGTATTTAAAGTGCATAGGACATGATGTCACATTATGGGCCTGGTCCAAGTTCCTGTAGTTTACAAAGATTTCTAAACATGCTTAGAGCCAGATTAGCAAGGGGAAATTATGTAATCAAGACAAACTTAATGTTTAGATGGTAGTATGAAGAAAACTTAAATTTTCAACATTTAAAATCTGTGGTGATTATAAAGACGGACTTTGCAGTGCACCTAGGCAGAAAAAAAATCATGTGGGATCAAAATCAAAAGAGAACATTAAAGTGCAAAAGTCAATATCTTTTACATTCTCACTTTAAAAATCAGAAAAAATCTGAAATCTGACTGATTTCAATCACGTTTGAATCAATGTGACGTGACTCCTACCACATCTTGTTATCTAGGAATAAGATATATTTCTTTATTAGTAGTGTTTAAAATAACAACCTGCGTCTGGACAGGAATGTTTGAATGAGGAAACCCTAAAAATAGGGCATTTTGGTTGCACTGAGACACATTTAGCAATGCAAAATCAAGTCACTTTGGAGAAAAATATGCCAAATGCATTCATGCAGATGGAAATTGGGTTACAGATGTGTTGCTCAGACACAAATTAGACCTAAATTGAGAATCATCACTAAAGCCGCTAATTTGTCCATAACTACATTTGATCTGTGACAAGCCTATGATCGTATATTTTGCCCTTAGGAGTTTAACGAGCACAGCTCCAATTTGCATCGTATGTGTCATGGTCCATACGTACTCTACATTATATTCTATACACACAAATCATTCACACATCAAGTACATGGAATCTTTTAAAACTGTACATTATAAATTAAAATTGAAATATGAATGCATGTACATCTGTAACACTTCACCACTGTAATAAAAAGAGATATTCGTCTTCCTGCCAAATGCTTACCACACCTCATTACGAGCATTAAACAGACAGGTTTGATGAGAAAAGTTAATCAGTGTCATGATGCTTACGTCATTTAACGTCACGAAGGAAAACCTCTGAAGTAAAATCAATGTGGACTTTCACAGCAAGCAATCTAGAAAAAGGGGGAAATATATTTCAATATATTACACTTTACTGAAATGCAGTGTGAAAAATATTATGAAAGGACATATTTTAATTCTCCTTGCATGTTTAATATTAGAAATTGTGTCAGTGATGCAACTACAGTAACAGTGATGAAAATATAGTGCCTGGACTCATGCCCATGAGGAACAGACATGCAAAATATTCACAAGTCCTATAACATAAATGGGTGTTGTGACGGTTATGCAAGAGTTATGTAAGAGGAAATAATAAATGCAGGAAACAGAAGTGACGTGCACAAGCTGTGTATTTGCATTAGGAGAAAGAGTGACAAACGGTTGAGGAAACCAGTTTTGGAGAAAAAAACTCCAGTTACATTTAAAAGCTTTGACAAGCAGGAATACGGAATGAATGTGTGCAATCATGACAAAACAAAGTGGATGAATTTCCTTCCTTGTACCTGTGCTTTGACTGCTAACCACTGTTATCTTTATTTGCATTAAAAAAGATGCTTGGTTCACATATTTTAAATTCTGATTTTCGTTTTCATGCTGACAACATGAAAGGGTCACAGGGTCCAGTTGAGTGGCAGGTCTGTAAGATGCAAGTTATTTAAACAATTACTTGTATATGTTCGTTCTGTGGTTCTATAAAGGGAATGGCGGGTGGGAAAAAAAATCAAAGGACATGAATACATAAAGGACCCAAGAGGACCTTAGGGAACAAAAAGTTGTCCTAGAGATAACTTCCATATTACCTGTCATGGAGGCTGTGTTTATTTAGATACTTAAGTTCATGTTCCTTTTTAAAAGCATGTAAAACTTATAAATTAGTGAGTTAATGGTTGAAATGTATGTAATTATAGATTAGGTAATTATAGATCATTAGACTCTTTCTTATTTCTTTACATATAGAAGTGTTAATATTAATTCATATTAATGAAAAGAGAGATAATATACAAGGTGATTTAATAAAAATTTTAAAAAAAACTCCACTCTTACATTTAAGAGGTTTGACAAGCTGGAATATGGAATGAATGTGTGCAGTCATGACAAAATTAAGTGGAAGCCTTTCCTTTGCTAACCAGTGTTGATTGTTAACCACTGTTTTTTTTTATTTGCATTCAAAAGATGTGAAAAAGATGAGTGGCAGGTCTGTACGACGTAAACTGGGATTTCAGTACAGCTCCAAAGACCCTTCAATTTAAAAGAATTAGAAAAGAGTTTCTAACAGGCCTTATAAAATGTGTCAATATATATATATATATATATATATATATATATATATATATATATATATATATATATTTTTTTTTTTTTAATGTAAAAAATATGGTGAGCCATTTCACTGTCCTTTCTAACAGACCTTATAATAAGTGTCAAAATAATAAAAAAAAAACATTAAAAAAGAAAATAAGTAAGGAAAAAAGTATGCAAATTCTTCACTTCCAGAAAAGCAGCCATGGTGAACATTAATATTAATATTACTGTATATATATTTAACAAGCATTTAACAATCAAAAATCCACCTTAATTAGTAACTGTGCATCATGCAGTAAGTTTCTTTCCTCATATTTATGTTTCGTCATACTTAACGGTGACTTTACATTTTATGTGCAGAAAATCTGAATATATTTTTTTTTACCCCATTTGGATAAACAAACAAACAAACAAATTAATTAACTGATTAATTAATACAAATTTATATATACTATGTATATATATATATATATATATATATATATATATATATATATATATATATATACACAGACACACACACACATATAACTGTGCATCATGTGGTATGTTTCTTTCCTCATATGTGTTTCCTTGTCGGTGATTTAACATTTTACATACAGCATAAAATCTGAATCGAATTTTTTTTTTTTACCACCATTTAGATAAACAAACAAACAATCAAATGAATATATAAATTAATTTATTGATAATTATATATATTTATAATGTACTATTAGATATATCATAAATAAAAGTTAATAGTAGGCTAAAAATCAAATCTATTACAAATATTTAAAAAATGTACTACAGTGTATTACAGCGCATCAATTGGCTGGTGCTGGGATTGCCATCCACTTCCTTTTACAGTAAGTAAAGGTGAATTAAAGCTGTGGAACACCTGATGAATTTCCTCTTCCATCCTAATATAAGAGCACTCAGGGCCAGCATGGAGAGACACACAGACACATCCATCCTAAGGAGAAACACTCATCAGACACCTCAAGGTAAGAAGAAATCATGCAGTTCATTTATCTTTGAGATTCTAAGTTTATAACCTTTGCATGTTGATACTAATAATGCACATTTGTATTTTGTTTGTGTATGGTATATTAGTGAGAATAATACCTTCTATTTACACTGAAATAGCACTATTTCTGGTCACACATGCTGTGGGGACATTATTTAAACAGCAACATAAGCACAAAATTAATTCCAGTACTATTTTCCAGGTCAGACTATCAAATCTAAAGATGAAAACTTCCCTGACGTGCATCATTGCCATTTGCGCCTTGCTAGCCGGCATCTGGAGCTCAGCCATGGGACGCAGGCTCCATCTGGGTTCCTGTACACTGACGGTTCACACTCATGAGCTCAGGCATCACTTCCAGCAGATCCGCCACAATATGGTAAGCCATTTCACTGTCCTAACACGCATCTTACGAAGAGCAACATGGGCTGACTTGTAATCTTGGCTGTGTAATGAACAAGATGCAAATGCGGAAGTTCTAGCAGGTAACCTAGAAATAAGAGCGCACCTACAGAATAATTAGGTCAGTGAGTCATTAGTGGCAAACCAGGGCATGATATTCATGTTTCTGGAGCAAGAATGTTGCATAACCCACATTAGCTCAAGTAATTACAGCAGTTCTAAACATGTTACCATCTAATTAAGATTCATTCAATATGAAGTACTGCACAGGTTTCTCAAAGGTACAAACTATGTACCTATGTAACCTTAAGTCCAATTATGTAACCTAATTATGCACCTATAGATAGATAGACAGATAGATAGACAGACAGACAGACAGACAGACAGACAGATAGATAGATAGATAGATAGATAGATAGATAGATAGATAGATAGATAGAGGGTTTATTTACATAGTTTGTACCTTCGAGATACCTGTGCAATACCTTTTTATCTGACAGTATAGCTTAGGCTTGAAGCTTCAGTGCTGATTTGTGCAGCCATATGTGTACTGTAATTCACTTAACACAATCTGTTCATATGATCCACAGGTTACACAAGACAACCACAAGGGTGTGCGTTTGCTGAGGGGGGACATGATGAAGAGCTTGCAGGTGAGACAGATTATCAAACTTACCAACAGTTTACCACAACTGAGCAGTTGCCCAAGTGCATTTGTTACACTTGTTTTCTGCCAATTCTGGGATTAAAACATAAAACCTTCCAATCATTAGAACACAGCCAACTGTTATGTAATCGTCATTATGTAATCATCATATTTGAGTGGCAGAATGGAGCTGAGAAACTGACTTGGTCTCTTTTCCAGGCTACAGATAGCTGCTGCTTTCTTAGGCAACTCCTGCGCTTCTACATCGAGAAGGTCTTCAGCGGCTACACGAGCAGCCAGTCACTCCACCAGAGAACCACCAGCGTTCTGGCCAACTCTTTTCTCAGCATGACCAAGGACTTGCGAGCATGTGTATGTAGAGTCACTTAATAATTTTATTTAAATAGCACAAACAGACTACCTTACTATATGTAGTATTACGTTTTATTCCACAGCAGTGATGAATTCGAGATTCTGATAATAAAGTACTTCTCTATAACAGCAGCTTTGAGAGTAGCTCTGGCTGTATTTCATCTAGTCATAAGTCTATATTAATGCGCTCGTTCAAATACATTATTGTTTCTATAGCAACAACCTACACAGGGACCATGTAAATAAGTTTCCTGTGAGATTTTTATTTAGGATTTTTTGGAAGGAGTCTCCGGTGTTAGCGCTTTAGATAATGTCAATATATCAGATGTGATACAGTTGATGATTTCCATTTGTCCTGTTATCACTGCTTGATAATAACGATCCCTTACTTTCTAATAGCAAGCTCAGATGCTCTGCCAGTGCAGCCAGGAAGCCAACCTGAAATTTGATGCCATTCAGGAAACCTATGACAAGGTAAACAACCCTGTCACTATAAATTAATACCTCTGAATCTCTGAATACTCGGGGAAGATCAGTGTCTTGTTTTTTGACTTACTTAGTACACCTTAATGAATGCTCTTAGAATGAATGGTTCCTTAATGGTCCTATTGATTGTTAAAGGTACTTAAGTTCCTAGGGAAACTGTTAAGGTTCTTAAGAGATATCACCCTAAATACCTTGGCAGTACCAGGCGATGTTTCCTCATACTTCTCGTGTTTTCACACAGCTGGAGGTGGGCGCTGCGTCGGTAAAGGCCATAGGAGAGCTGGACTCTCTGCTGGAGTGGCTTGAGAGCTTCCACGGCAAAGACCACAAGCTCCACCATCACGATGATGACTCAAAATAGGATCCCCATGGCATCCACTTCATTATTCAGTGCTGATTCATTTATAAGAGCTACGTGAAACTTTAATTTAATCTCATAATTATCATATTTATAGGATTGATAGGATTTTCATTTTTGGTGAAAAGGAATGTCATAGTGTGATTATCAGACTGGAATTAACCAGGTAGCGTTTTTGTTACTGACAGTACAGACCACATATCTGCAACTTGTTTAACGTTAACAGTAGACCGCTTTAAAGGCATCTTCTGAGGATGTATAAGCTTTGTCTTAATAGTGTACATGTTAAATATTTAATGGTTGCTTTATGCTGTTGTTGTGACAGCGTTATTTCTGACTACAATAATGCCTGTGGCCTTTTAATTTATGTTTATCTGCACGCATGACTCGAAAGAGTTGTGCTGGAATGTAGACCTTTGGGGTCAGTTTGTTTGAATCGTGTTTAAATTCAACTGTAACTTAAAAGAAAATAAATGTTTAGCATCCTCAGTCCTTGTGTGTGGTGTTTCCTAGTCTACGTGTAAGCTTACTGCACAAAATTTAGTTACTTTAAATCTAGAGATCCTGCTTCATGAGCCCTTTCTAGGAGCGAGAGAAAGAAAAAGACACACAACCAGAGGGACCAACTGAAACATAGACTCTACTGGCCTCTGGTGGCTAAAGATGGCAGGAGCCTTACTAAAGGTCAAAAAAGGGCTAATTGCATTTAAGTACATTTAGAAGGGTTTTTTTAAAACGGAAAACACCAGTAAAAATGTTACCAAGGAAATAAATAATGATACACTCACTGCCCACTTTATTAGGAGCACCTGTACACTTGGTCATTCGTGCATTCATCCAATCAGCCAATCAGGTGGCAGCAGCACAATGCATAAACTCATGCAGATACAAATCAAGAATTTTGAGTCATGTTCACATCAAATATCAGTCGTCAAGTTCAGATCGAACATCAGTGACTTTAATGGTGGCATGTTTGCTGGTGCCAGATGGGCTGGTTTGAGTATTTTAGAAACTGCTGATCTCCTGGGATTTTCACGCACAACAGTCTCTAGAGTTTCCACAGAATGGTGCAAAAAGCAAAAATCCATCGAGCAGCAGTTCTGCAGGCGGAAATGCCTTGTTGGGCCACCTTTAGCCAGACTGATTTGAGCCAGAAGGCTATGGTAACTCAAATAACCACTCTTTACAGCCATCTCAGAACACAAAACATAGTGAATCTTGAGGCAGATATGCTACAGCAGCAGAAGACCACATCAGGTTCCACTTCTGTCAGCCAAAAACAATAATCTGAGCTATAGGCGGCACAGGTTCACCTAAATTGGACGGTTGATGATTGGGGGAAAAAAATTGTGTTTTTCCAATCTTCAACTACAGTTTTGGTGAGCCTACACTCAGTTTCTGCCCACAGAACTGCCGCTTACTGGCTTTTTTATTTTTCGCACCATTCTATGCAAAATCTAGGCACTACATTTTCACACCATTCTGTTCAAAGTGCTGAAATCCACAGAGCACAGCAGTTTCTGAAATAGTCAGATCAGCCTTTCTGGTTGAGAAGCCCTTCTCTTCAACCACTATGCCACAGTTCAAGTCACTGAGATCACATGTTTGATGTTTATATTAACTGAAGCTTTAGACCTGTAGCTGCATGAATTTATGCATTGCACTGCTGCCACATGATTGGCTGATTGGATAATTGCATAAATGAGCAGGGCTGCAGGTGTTCCTATTAATGTAGCAGGTATGTATAAAATTGAACTGGATGACTATATGTAAGATGGTCAGGGTATTTTAGTTCTGTTGCACAAATGTTTTTCTAAAGCTCTTCACTGTCACTGAATAGCTGGTAATATGCGAACAATACCAGTAACCTGCAATTAATTTGCCAGAATAAATGACATGTTTAGATGGTGATGTTCACAGCACAAGGTATTACACACAGTAGTACAGCTTTGAAAGCTTTGAAATCTCTGATGACATGGTCAGTAAATCTCACACCAGACTTTGAATGGTGTATGCTCATTGCCTTGGGTATGATGTGCACTAATAAATGGCACTGGTCCTATTTTGCTGAAGGTGTGAAAACCCTGAGTGAAATGTTTTTTTTTTTCTTTCCAAATCATTTCCTGAAGTGAAAGTACTGAATGTTCTTTGAAAGACAATCAAAAGCAGGCTCAAATGAACAACTACATCATCAGTTCATTAATAAAATACAGATCAGGCCTCTCCATGACTCCTAGACTCAAATCCTATACTCAATACTTTTAAAGACTACATTTTGTCTGTTTGTATAGAATCGGACCTGCATTAATTTGACTTGAAGTGGATATTTTAACACTCATTTTCTGCTCACTACATATAAATGAATGTGACACTGACCCTCTTTTTTATTTAAGGAATAAATCATAATGGGGCATGCTATTATAGGAAAATAAGCAACAACAGAGTAATGTGAAGAACACAATTTGCTAGAATGCCTTTGTATGCTTTAACATTGAGATTTCCCTTAACTGTAACTAAGAGGTACAAACCTGTTCCAGCATGACAATGCCCCTGTGCACAAAGTGAGGTCCATGAAGACATGGATTGCCAAGGTTGGTGAGGAAGAACTCGAGTGGCCTGCACAGAGCCCTGATGAACTGGAACGCCAACTGTGTGTCATGCCTTCTCGTCCTACATCAGTGCCTGAGCTCTTATGACTGAATGGGAACAAATTCCCAAGAGACATGCTCCAAAATCTAGTGGAAAGCCTTAGCAGAAGTGTGGAGGCTATTACAACTGCAAAGAGGGAGCCAACTCCATATTAATGCCCAGTAGGCTCTGGAATGGGATATTCAGGAAGCATATAGGGGTGTGATTATCAGGTATCCACATACTATTGGCCATATAGTGTACTTTCGGTTTAGAGTATGCCGCTTCTCGCTGTCTCTTTCTTTCTTTTGAATGTTTGATGTTTGTTTTATTCCTTTAATGGTTCTGGTCATTGGTCAAATTTGCCTGCTCAGAAAACCCCATCCTAAAGGCATGCATGTACATAACCAGGGAGGGTAAAGGCTAGAACATGCTTCCTCAAAGACATAAAGCCCGCCACCGAATCTTTTCTAGTGGCTACTACATCACAGGAAAGCGCTATCTACCCTCTTTCACATACATCAGCTCACAGACATCAATGATTTCCTAGTTTTTCTTTGATTAACAAGTGCGAGAGTAATGCCACCCTTCCTACCAGGACTATTTTTGCTCTCTTGGACTCCCAGCCATGGATAGCTTTGTTGGGATTCAAATTCATGATCTCCTGATGATAGAGCGATTGCTTTTCTGTTGGAGTCATTTGTACTTTTACTTTCTTACTCTCAGGCAAACACGACCAGGACATAACCACTGAAAGAATTTTTTTTTTTTTTTTTTTTTTTTTAAAGTGTTGCTAAGGAACTTATTTAAGGTCTAACGATCACAATATCCTTCACATATTACAATGAATGAATGAATATGATCCTACACTGCATTTTACATCTATGTTCAGTCGCCCCAGAGTTTTTCAACTTTAAAAAGTTTCATAAGAACTGCCAGAGTGAAAGTAGAGTCCTGATTAATAGACAGTATGTGAAACAGAGTTTGAGTCATTGCTTTAAAAAAAAAAAGCTTAAAAGTCATTCTTTCACACTTTCAGACAGTTATTCCGATGAAGTAGGCAAAAAATAATCACAAGTGATAAAAGCAGCAAAGAAAAAAATGAACCTTGCTGGCCTTGCAAGGATTTTATGATTCACTCTATCAACTTTAACTTTGCCGCAAGTGAATTTGCATTTGGCAAATGGAAATTTGACATGTCATGGAGTGGACTACATTTCAATTATGTGTGGTTAACACAATCATCAATGGAATCAAACTGAAAGATAAGTTTTGATTGGGGCTAAAATGTGTGCGATGCTAATACTATTTCAATATTATGTTGGTTTTTTATAGCAATAATAGTTTTTTTTTTATAGTTCTATAGTTTTATATAACTGCACATAGAGCAAAATAACAAACGTTGTAATTTTGGTGATGAGAATAAAGAGCAAAGAGTAGCCGAATAAAAAAATAATGAGCTTAGGTCCAATTTTTGGTCTGATATTTTTGAAGCAAGAGCTATTGGTCAAAAAAAAATCTTTCATGAGTTCATAACTAAAGGAAATGGGGAAAAAACATAGATTTACAATTTTTATGGTGTCTATCATAGTATTTATCCAACTTCCTCCCAAAAAATTGTTGACCGGAAGCGGAAGGACAAACAAAGCAGCTGATGTTGCTTAAGATCAAAATGTAGTAACAGCTACTGTACTTTTCAACTAAATTGTACAGTAGGGTCACTCTACTTGAGTGTATTAGAGTGCATTAAACCCAAGTGTCCATCTCCATGTTGCCACATACAACATGACTCTTTAGTGGCCTCGTACTCTCGGAGTTCCCCACCTCCTTGTTTTGAAACATGCAACAGTCAGAGGCTAAAGGGAGTCCAGCAAGAGGTTTGAGAGATTTGTGAGTGTCTGACACACAAATCCCTCCTTCAAACCACATTGAATCGTTCTCCTGTTCAACACTGTCAGCTGATGCAACTGGAATTTACATTTAAAACTATGAAAATGGGGTTTGCCTGATGTCAGTCCCACAGACATAGGTGGGGGCAAGCTTTTATTGGCCACTGCAGTTTTAAACCCATGAATTCTGTACACTCCAGAATGGCACAAAATATGCTTTTGAGGCTCACCGCATCATGACAACAATCATGCTAGCAAACCGCCGTGCACCAGCTTTCACAGACAGGAAACGAAGATTCATGCAAAAACATCACAGAAACATATATGCATGGTTTCCATACTGCAAAACCTATGTTATTTTTTCCCTTTTTTTCTTTTTTTTTTTTTCGGCCGTGTCATGTGCTTCTGCGCAGTTTTGTATGTAAGCTGACACATCCGTTAGTGAATGTGCTCCCATCTGCGTCACTGGCGACAGCAGCTTTTGACACTCACCAAGCGTTCGCGAAGAAACAGAGAGAGAAAAAGACTTGTGAAACTAAAAGATACCACAGAGAATGATGCGGTATCTGTTACTGTTTGACAAGATTATTTCCTTTAAAGAGGGGCCATGGGGCCTTAGCTGAACCAATAAATACTTCATAATCTGAGGCCTACAGAAAAACCTGGGAGTTCCTCTTTGCATCATGGTGCCTGTAATTTCATTCACTCATTTGGCAAACAGATAAACCAAAGTGACCTGCTCCATAACTCAAGAAAGGCTGGTGCTCCTGGGATTCTGACCTTCCGGTCACTAGCAAATGCTTTTGCTTAAGTGGCCATCAATTCAATTTCAGCACCTCAACAGCAATTGCCAGGTGAATTAAGTCAGCTAATAAAACAAATAGCTAGCTATTTATAGTTGGTTAGTTAGAGTCTGGCTAATAGGAAGAGAGTCATGACTAATAGTTCAAGACTGATGCCTGGCAAATAAGTGTGTGTGAAGGAGTGAGTGCATGGTGTCATGTGATGGACTGATGACTCTTCCAGGGTGCATTCCCTGCCCTGCTGTGCTCCCATGACAGATTCCAGATACACCATGACCCTGATCAGGATAAAGTAGTTGCTGAAGATGAATGAATGAATAAATGATGGATGGATGGAAGGATGGATGGCAGAAGTAACTAAAATCAAGACATACCAATATCAGTCAACATACTGTATATACAGGGTGTCCCAAAAGTCTCCATACATAGGGGACTATGTAAGCCAACACCATGTAGGTTGTGCCTTCGTCAGTGGATGTTCGTGGATGTCCACTTCTCGGTTGGTCCACAACACTTTCAATCTTTTTGAATTTGTTAATAAGTTAGCCAAAAGATTCGTGTGTGATGTGCTTGCCTGTGATGTTTCCTGTTAAAGTCCATCGCAAACTTGCAGCAGCTTCCCGATTCAGCCGTGAGAATAATTTCAATACGTTCTTCTTTCGTCAAAGGCATTCTTAAAGGCTATCTGAACAAAATATATATAATATAAACTAAGTATGAAAAATTTTGGAAGTCATTTTGCTAAAATGCATTAGTGTATGCATGCACACTTTTGGGACACCCTAAATACCATGTTACCTGTAATGTAGAAGCTATTATACCAAATAATGTAATTTTACATTATTTCCATTTGCTATAGATCACTAACTTGCTGTGCTATAATATTCTCAATTTCGTATGTCAGTACTGTACATGAATCAGCCTTTGCTTGAACAATTACATAGCAGTCATTATGTGTCTTTAACTTTTCACACTTTCCCATCACAGCTTAACAGACGTTTCTTACATTTCTGACTATGATGCACCTGACTCAAAGCTGAACTTACGACGGTCTTCAAAATAACCTGAAATGTTGTATTACAACATGTTAAATGGCCAATTCTGGCAATCACTGCTTGGTTATTCTAAAATATCTGAGAAAAGCTGACACAAAAGGATGTGACTTTCCAATATTACAAAGCTAAACATGGGATGCTGAGTTGATCAGCAGCTGAAAGGAACAAGTTGGGTTCTGATCTAAACTGGTCATCTCAGCCGAAACTCACTGTTGCTTAACAGAAACTAGGCTCCCCTCAACTGGAAATTTGGGACTTCACTCAACAACCTGAGCCAGTAATAATCAATAATTTTATGCAAAACCTGTGGTGAGCAAGAAAAAATGAAAGTGCAAAAAGCAATTTGAGAGCCAAGCTGAGTGTGATTACAGATAATTAAATCAGAGATAATTAGATGGGTTGCTGTAAACTTATTAAAATTATCAATTTTATGCTTACAATGAAATTTTCTGAAATTGAATTGGCTTCTGAGAAGCTACTAGCTACTGTCACCTGTTTTAGGAAGACAGGCACGCATTAAATTTTTTTAAATAATATGTATTTCTTTTTTTTTTAAAGTAATATGTAATCAAATAGCTACCATTAATTTTAACACATGAATAAATGTATACCTGCTACAAACCATGAACAAATATTTACATGAATAATTATACGCACTGTGTTGTGAGTGACCTTGGAGAGGAAGTGACAGGCATTTCCTTATGCCAGCAGCATATTTTACAGCCAGGCAAAAAGCACTTTTCTTAAACACAACATTTAATGGCATTCATGGATACCTCAAAGGACATTTGGCATTAAACACACACACACACACACACACACACACACACACACACACACACACACACAAGATAAGCCTCCATACAGGGGACACTGCATCCACCATCAACTAACATCTTTAGGTAAAAATAGATTTCCAGGTTTAATTTAGTAGAATTCTATGTAGGAAATACAGATTTCCACTGTGAAAACACACATTTTCATTTGCCATGCAAAAAAAAAAAAAGAAAGAAAGATAACACCAGTTGACGCATATGTGAATTTGCTGATGCGGTTTGTAAGAAATTCATTATGCTTCAACACTTAAGATTCTTATCAAAGTGGGGACTTGGAGCTAATAAATGGTGTAGACCCTATTAATACACATCCCTGTGACACATCAAAAAAAAAAAAAAGTATAAAGCCACAATGTTCGTCACAACAAAATTATTCTATGATGACTGTCTAGGTGTTAAAAAGGAATATCTCTGTCACCATCTTGCTGCCCCTAATACCATCTGTCACATCAAGCAAGTTCATTTTCATATCGCAACCACCTTGCAGCATTCTTTCAAGTCTCAGGTTTGATCAGGAGTGCAAAAAGCTGACTCATAAGTTATTACTCCAGGTAATCCAGTGAATGATTAGATTCTTGTAAAGTGCTTTGTGGTGTTTGTACTTGAAAAACACAACCTGGCCAGAACAAAATATCTGAGATCTTTTCAGTGATAGGAATGAAAGAATGACTGATACGAATGCCACATCCTCCAAAATCCAATACTTAAGAGACTGACAAAGGTGTACATGGTATGCATAGTTTTACAAAGAGTAGAATGTGTATTAACAGTTGCCGTATTAGATGAATCATGACACAACTCCAGGGTCCCTGATTCGATCCTCACCTTGGGTTACTGTGTGTGTGTAATTTTTGTGCATGTTCTCCCAGTGTGGGCTCCCTCCAGTTTCCTCCCACCTCCCACCTGAACCGGTGTTCCATCTAGGATGTATTCCTTACTCTGCTATCCAACGCAACTCCTTACCAGGATAAAAACGGTTACTGAAGGCAAATGAATGAATGAATGAATGAATGAATGAATGAATGAATCAATCAATCAATCAATCAATCAATCAATCAATCAACGAATCAGTGAAGGAAAGAAGGAAGAAGTGTTATCCCATTATCTCAGTTTTGGTCATGATAAAGATGTTATCCAGGCATAGTGTGGGTGCTGAAAGAAAATGCCATCCAGTTAAGAGTCCAGCTTCACTCCAGAGGTATTAGTGCTAGGACCTGGATTAAAATCCCAGATGTTCCTGTGGCCTGGTCTTCAAAGATGCAGGAACAGGCATCATGGGTGTGTAACCTTTTTGCCCCACCAAGTGGCACACCAATGTGAGAGAGAGCTAAACGATGACAAAGGGCTGTAACTAATAATAAGAGTGACTGGGGGGAAAAAACACCAAAATTTAAAGCATCAAAATAGTGGACACTCAACTCAACAACTTCGAAAAATGGTTCCTCGAAGGTTCTTTGGTTGGTTAATGGTTCTAGCCTTCTACTTATTATCAGGTAACCTTCTGTTGTAGGGTGATACATGAAATCATTAAGGTTTCCCCCTAGAGAGATAAACGAAAGAGCCAGAAACAAAATGCATCAGGAAGCATGGGTTTTAAATTCTCAAACATACACACGTGAGCTCTCCTATACTCAGTAGTGGCTTACAGTAATCAAAACCAAAGTCTTCAAGGTAAATTCGATTGCTCACCTCAGCACATTTGAGACAGCGGGAAGAAGCGTTTACATCATGGGTTGGGTTCACCACATCATTCAGCTTACATCTCACAGGCACAGCTAGATTTAGGGGTTAACCTTAACACGGCCCGATTTATCATTAAGATCATGGAACTGCAAGTCATTCACACTCATTCTGTTTATACCTAGTTATACAACTCCACCCTAAACCTCTTTTCTGTAAACTGTCTGCATTTAAGAGAAACAATCAAATTGTGCAGATGTGTGAAATAAACAGATGTGTAAAATGCACACCTATGAGAAATTTGCAGAATGCTGTTACATGTAATAATAATTCAAAATCTAATCATAGCACTCTTTATGAATTTGCTTAGCCATCATCCCATAACACCATACAAGCTACATTTACTGTTAATTAAATACACCCTAGTTTCTATCCAAATCCAAGCAGTGTATTAGATAACCTGATGCTCTTAAATACATAAAGGTGTGGTTCATTATAAAACATGAGCTCACTCATTTAAAGGCTGTATCCATAATCTAGGAATTACTCATTATATTATGAATATTATTATTATGCCTCCTAATTATCGGCACCAGGATTATCGCCTGATCGCCTGATTAATAAAATTAATTATTCATTGTCAAAAAATTTATAACCTACTACATACTTTGAGTAGTTGCCCATTCTGCCATTAGGACGAATAAATATAATGTAACACCAGCAATTAGGCTGGACAAAACTGTCTTTTAAAAATAATAACTTAAAATAGACAAAAGAGAAAATAAAGGAATATCTAAATATAGATTAAAATTACATAACATCCGGAAAAGTCACTGTAGGTTTATAAAGAACAAGATGAGCTTGCAATTCATTAATGAAAATATTTCCAATGATGCAATACAAAAAATATCAATGTGCCTCATCAATGAATGATGACATCAGCTAAAAAAAAGGATAAGTAATAAATTTTTTCCAGTAAATGCTCACACCTCCAAACGGGAAGGATTTTTTTTTTTTGGGTTGTTATAAAAAAGGCACCTCTGAGCTTTTCTGCACTTCTCCTCCCCCCGAGGATTCAGCTGCAGCCTTACGAAAGGGTTAACACTGGTGTGACGAGATCTTCGAGAATGCTCCTGTGTAGGTTCCTCCTGTTTTCTTTGCTGACGGCTTTGCTGCTTCAGGCTGCTCACTGCAAAAAGATCAACTGCAAAGACAGCTGCTGCTCCTTCGTTGAGAAATTTCCAGTCAGACTGAAAGCACTTCGTTCTTCATACGCCAAGATCCGAGATCACTACGTGAGTAGCTTTCAGTTGCTTTCTTTTTAACGGGTTTCTCCTAGTGACAAAAAGAAGCAACGTCCTTCACGGTGGCATGGGAGCAAAATGACTCTTATAATAATAATGTAAATTAGGATGAGAGGGAAAAAGTAAGAACCTTACCTTACTTTACATAGTGTCTGTTAGAGTCCGTCACTGAGAGCTCGGTGATTCAGCTTTTCTCGTAAGAGGATTTCAATCAGGTGACTCCAGATGATGGCACATGTCATTTTTGAATGGAAATCTGAAAAGTTTCTTCCACTGTCTGTTTAGGAATCCATGGATGAGCTGGACACCTCACTATTCAACAGAACAGTTCTTGAACACTTCAAAGTGAGTATCAGGCATCTGTGCACATACTCAGCACTACTGCTGTTACAGTATTATTAAGGCTGATTAATAAAGTGAGGGTTTTTTTTTTATCCCTGCATAAAAGCATCATATCGAAACTCAGGCGCGCAGCAAGTGCAGAAAAAAAAAACGTGCTACTTGAACTCGTTAAGCTTTTTCACACCCAACATCTGGAAAAACAGACACATGAAAAGAGAGAGTTGAAAACAGGAACCTCACTAATAGGTTTTGTTTCACGTGCAGAGCCCTTACGGATGCAGTGTCATGAACGACATTCTGCATTTCTACTTGGAGACCGTGTTGCCCAGTGCCATCACAGGACACACAGACAAAACGCCCATCGACAACATCGGAAACTTATTCCAAGAGCTCAAGAGGGAGCTGGTCCAGTGTGTGAGTATCTCCACTGCTCGATTTGTTTACCTTTTGCTCTAATCGACTCAGAGCTCGCGTGGAAGAGTCATGCGCACGCAAAAAAAAAAAAAAAAAGGAAACAAAACAAAACAAAACAAACAAACGCGTTCAGCTGAGCACGTCTTCCGACGTCGTCAGCTGCACGTTACAAAATACGTTTTTTTCCCTGTAAAAACACCATGCCTAATGATTAAGTGGGTTAAGATTTCAGCAGTTAGTCACTACCACGGTTCCTCGACAGCCACTTGCTTTGTCAACAACAGCAACTAATACATGTGACAAAATGAATAACTGTTTAACAACATTGGGAAAGATGGGCTAAATGTCAGACTGGCTTGCACACTACTAGATTCAGTGAGTGTAGAGGTCATAGGCATTTATAGACATGCTCATTCAGCCGCCGTGCACTTTACTAAAACAGAGCTGTTTTTGTTTATTTGTTTGTTGGACTTGCGCATGCGCTGTAAGGACTTTCGCTTGCAGGTTATTCATTAAGCTACCACACTCCTACAGTCCAACAGTGACTGTGGTATAATGTTAAAAGGCTGTTATTTACCATAAAATGACTATCAAAATTCATAAGTTCTCAAAATCCTATAGTACTTTTACTATTGAGACTTTGGCGTAATGTTAACTTACTTTATCTATCTAAATTCACAATTACGCTACTAAGGATCATTAATACTTGACCTAACAAAATTCAGTTACTGGCTTTGGTGTAATGACAACTTACCTGATAATTGGTAATTAGGTTATTGGATTCCTTCATTATTCTATTAAGGTTCATAAGTAATAATTAAACTATCAAACTTCATAGTTAACCATCAACATATTAAGATACTAAATCCTATATTTCCTTATTATTGTGACTTGGTGCAATGTCAATGGATGTTACTTAGAAAATGATTCATAATTAAGCTACAAGAAGCCTATAGTACATTAAAGTGCCCATAATATCCAGTTAACACAGATGTTCTTGCTTGCAGAGGAGTTACTTCACATGCCGGAAACCTTTTGAAATCTCCAGCGTCAAGAACTCATACAGTCAAGTAAGTGTTCATACTAAGTGATACATACTGGTGCATGTAATGTGCATGATCATCATAGATATGCATGTCAAAAGGAGGTGATTGCTTAATGTGTGCTTTGTGTTTAGATGGGAAGCAAAGGCCTGTACAAAGCCATGGGAGAGCTGGACATGTTGTTCAACTACATTGAAGATTATGTGGCATCACAGAGACGTAAACGCTGAATGAATGGGGATAAGGACACACTTGATAAGCCAACGGGAGCCCTATTTGAATAGTGTGGAAACAAGACTGGAACATAATATTTACACTGGATGTATAAATGTCTGAATGCACAACTATTTATTTATTACTACTTTAAAAACTCTGTTTCTGCTGTGCTACCACACTAAAACATTTGCCTTTTTTTGTACTTGGCTGTTTTTTGTACAGCCCTAGAATAGTTCCCGATGTGTTTATCTTCCTAGAAGAATTAAGCTCATACTGTTTAAGTCATATTGACCACAGCTTTTCAGTAATGTAGTTGCTTTTTGCAATGAAGTGTAATAACTGTTTAAAAATGTCGACAATTTTTTAATATTTATTAACAGTGTAATTGCTACTTCAGAGCTTTTAATTTATTGTTTTGTATGTTGTGTTAAATGCTGGTACTTTGGTTAACCGAAGTATTAATTGTTTGATGTATCATATTTCAAATTTAATCATTAAAGTATAGAAAATAAATGCAGACAAAGTCTATATTGTCTTATTGTTAACTATGTTTGTACTTCAGTGAGACTAAAGTAATTTCTCAAGTCTGGGGTAAAAAGCCCAGACTAAATACTAAACTAGCTTTTCATACAAGAAACCAAAACGCAGATATCGTATAAAATAAAAACGTACATCTTTATCATGGATCTGGGGGTGTGACAGTAGTGCATTAAAACTGTGAAGAATGAATCTAACCTCAGGAGTGACCTAAATAGGTCGATTTCCAGCAACGACATTGTCACCTCTTTACAGTAAATTCACACAGCATGCTTCACCTCGCACACAGTATCAGAGAGCAAAACACGAACTGCCATGCAACTCGCGGTTGTCAGCAAGACCGAAAAAGAGGTTTCGGTTATGACCGTGCTGAGTAAAGCTAAGCGTTGTTGAATAATGGATGTGCTTATAGCAGTGGAAATCGAAAGCTCTCAGCACAAAACTGTTATTTGCACAAACTAAACCACACTAACAGCGAAACAATTGTGTGCACTCCTTTAGGCTCCACAAATCTTTGGAACGTCTAAGAGCCATCATGTGTGTGTGGGGGGTCTTAACTAGAACTGAGATGGATGATTCTTCACAGCCCCTTTTTTTAGGATGAAAGCAAAGGCATTGACAGAGATTGCGTCAGCACATTGCTAGTTTCCTCTATGGCAAACATCCAAGACAAGGTAGATGAACAGTGGCTTGCATGAGTATACCACTTGGGAGAATCTGTTCAGAAGAAGAAGAAGAAGACAACAACCATAGCCCAGACACCGCACAAAGCTGGGCTTTATGAAAGAGTGATGAGAAGAAAGCCAATAGTTGGGGGAAAAATTCCATATGAAATCCCATTTGGAGACTCAATTATCTCTGGAACTTCCGGCCTTGGCACAAAGTACAAGTTTCGTGGACACCCAGCACTACCCATCACCCTGAGAACACTATTCCTACAGAGTAGCACAGTGATGGTAGCAACATGTTGTAGGGCTACTTTTTAATCAACAGGGACTGAGTAACTGGTCAGGGTCAAGGGCATGACAGATGGAGCAAAATGCTAGGGTCTAGGGCAATCCTAGAAGCAAAAATGTTCCAGATGGAATAAGTTACTGATGGTGTTGATGGGCGTTTTGAAGCATGTATGTTCGAACAGGACAATGACCCTAAACATGCTGCTAAAGCTATACTGGAGTGGTTCAAAACCAAGACCTTAATCCAATTTGAAAAATCCTTGACAATTGCTGTTTATCAATGGTGTCCATGCAGTCCAACAGAGCTTGAACAATTTTGCCTAGAAGAATGTGCAAAAACATTAGGAATCAGCTAAGCCGATAAGAGACGTCTTTCAGCTGTAATTGCAGGTGTTACTGAGCCCTTTATTGTACCTTGTGTCTAAATCCATCCATCTTTGGCTACACACAATTTGTCAGACCCCCTCTATTAGATTAGATTCAACTTTATTGTCATTGTGCACAGTATGAGTACCGAGACAATGAAATGCAGTTTTTCCACATATCCCAGCTTGCGTCAGCCATGATACGACGCCCCTGGAGCAGATGTGGTTAAGGGCCTTGCTCAAGTACCCAACAGCAGCAGCTTGACAGTGCTGGGGCTTGAACCCCCAACCTTCTGAACAGTTCAGCCACCACTACCCATTCCACTACATTCCACTTATTAGTGGAAAGGGACCACCACAGGACCACCACAGGACCACCACAGGACAACATTTAACCATAAATCTTTCTCCTGGTGAACTATTTCCCACACAGCAGTGTGGAAGCATCTCAGCATGTGCAGTGCTGCATCAGGTACAGCACAAGCAGTGTTAATGACTGTAGCTCATTTTTTCCCATGAACAGTAGATATTAAGTTCTCTGGTGCTTCATCATCTTCGGCTTCTCAAAACAGCACAGACACAAAACAGCAAATTGCTGTATCCTTGTGTAGGTGTTACAATAGAAACTAATTGGCCTAGAGTAACATGTCTGCAGTTCTCACTGAAACTGAAAAACGGCACTTTCATGGAAAATGATAAGTCGTCAAAGAAAAACTGCACACAAAGTTCTTAGAATCTCAGATGGTAGTCTTTCTGAGTATATGGATATTGAAGACTGAATAAAGAATCAGATTTACAGCTTTACCTCTGACTATTAAAAAGTGCTGATACTGGAGACTCCTTCCAAAAACATCTCCTAACACTTCACCATATCAAAGATTACACATTTTTGTTTAATCCCATGTCGAGCGTATGTCTTACAAGTCCCTGTGTAACCTGTTACTATAGAAATGATAATTTACTAATAATGCATTAATAATAAACATTGCAGGCAGAAATCATCAACACCTACTAAGCAATCAGAATCGAGCATTAAACAACGCTGTGGGGAAAAGAAATATTAAAAATGCCATGAATTGCACCGGATCAACTGTTGCATCAGCAGAAGATGCAAAAGGCATGAGTGCACAATTTTAGACATTTTGCTTTAATACACTGAGCAAATCCCAGCCAATCAGACTACTCCAACACACACAATATGCACAGGTCAGAATAGTGATCTAGGATAGCAATGTAGGTGCAAGTTTCCATTTCACAGGTTCTCTATCCTCACTTCCTTTGAAACCCAGTGGTTGGTACTGACGTACAAGTACCTGGCTCTGTTTACCAACAATGAAAGTACTTTTGTCCTATTATGGAAAGAAACCAGTTGCAGAGGTTGTTTGTTTCCAGTCAAACCATCAAAACGAAAGATGACAAACACTCAGTGACATCATTTAAATTTGGCCATCAGCAATGCTACTGACTGATTACACACACAAATGTTATATATGTTATATATATATATATATATATAACAATAACACACACACACACACACACACACACACACAGTACTGTGCAAAAGTCTTAGGCACATGCGAAGAAATGCTGTAGAGCAAAGATGCCTTCAAAAAATAATGACACTAAATGTTTCTACATTTTAAAAAATACTATAAAGAGCAGTAAACAGTAATGAATGAAACGAAGTCAATATTTGGTGTGTTTAAAAAAAATAAATAAATAAAATTTAAAAAAAAGTAGTCTCAGGTACAGTGTGTGCAGTTTTATAGGGAAATGAGCTGTAAGTGTTACTGAGCATCTTGCAGAAGCAGCCGCAGTTCTTCTGGACACTTTAACTGTCGACTCGCTTCTTATTTTTGCAGCAAACCCCAGCAGCCTTCATTACGTTTTTTTGTCTGAAAGGTCTCTCTTATGTAATCTGCTGCTTTCTTTACTAGCATACAAACATTTTTCTGTAACGTTTAATTCTGTGCTGGAAAACTAATGTTTGGAAATCCAAAATGTTTTTGTACTGAATCAATAATGCAGAAGTCCTAAAATAAAAATCTATAAAGTTTGTACTAAAAAAAAAAAAAAAAAAAAAAAATAGGGTGCCTAAGACTTGCCATATATATATATATATATATATATATATATATATATAAAATAAACATTATAGGCCAGTATAACTATAAAGGTAATTTCATTTCCTCATTTACCAAGTACACACTTGATCAGCATGTACAGTAAGTCACTGGAGCTAATGAGCTTCCCATCACAAATACCTTAAATAGTATTTAAGAGAGTAAAATGTCAGCACGGGAATCCCTGAAACAAATAATTCAGCAAAATCTGGTGCATTTGTATAAGACACTTGATGCACTTTATCAGCTAAAGTGCAGCTGTGTGGCCAAATCTAAAGATGGTGTTGGTGATGAGGAACCCCTCACAGGAAAGAGCTGCCTTGTTTGAGAAATGATGGGAGTCTTTGCGGCTTTAGTACAGATATAAAAAAAAAACCAACAACAATGTGTATATATATCTTCCAAAAAAAAAAAAAAAAAAAAAAAAAAAAAAAAAAAAAAAAAAAAAAAAAAAAAAAAAAAAAAAAAAAAAAAAAAAAAAAAAAAAAAAAAAAAAAAAGTCAAAGACTGCATTAGGTGAAATAACAAGCAGCCCTTTTCCTCTCAAAGAAATCTCTAATATTAGTGTTCTGCAGAGGTCACGTGATGAAATATAACTGCTTTGTCTATTTTTTGGGGAGTGGTTATATTTCCCATGTCAGAGTTGCCAAGAAAGTGACCATAGTGGTCAGTATTACAAGATGGATGTCTTCCTGAAAATTCACAGAGTTGCTTTCAGATGTATTTACTTCCTCTGTTTCAGAACAAAAGCATGACGCACCTTGACACACTGCCAATATTTCAGGATGAGTTGCAAAAATGCCAAACCCATAAAACCTCACCTCAGCAGTGTAACCTAAAGCTACCTCAGGTTACCCTCGTCTTTGCCCGACAACCAAGAATAACTATATTTATATGGAGTTATTAATTGGAGTGTACAGAAATACTTATTGCTATAAAAAATTAAATGAACAGGATAATATACATTCCAAGCTTTGAAACATGACAAAGAGAGGTTTGTTTTCATGTATTTTAATCCAAAGTTGAAGCAGACCAAGACTGGAGTACAGCAGCTGAACACTGAAAATACATTTTTGGTTCTGTGCTGAAAAAGTTAGCCAGGGATTCATAAACCTCTACATCATTTTTGTCAGATTTTTACCAAAGAAAAAAAAAAACTGCTGAGGAAATAAAGAGAGAGTGAGAATGGCTTACAAATGAATAGCAAGGATATGCAAGAAAAAAAAAAAAACAACAACAACAACAACAACATGTCTTCCAATTTCCACACGGGAGGGGAAACAGGAGCACAGAAATCCTTTGAATTAGCTAAAGTTAGCAGTCCATTGCTTCCACTCAGTACTTTCAATACATTAACCTGTCTCCATATGTTTATATATAAAATTTGGATTAAAAAAAATGAACACAGGATAAATCGCCATCCTGCCCATCAGTGCTACAGAAAACAGCAATGCCAGTTCGCTGGGATGATTTCCTGTACATATAAAGATACTTTCTACCACCACACTACTTGAGATGCTGCACTGGGTGGTTTAAACCTGATCCCTACCACAAAAGGGCACATAAAAGAAAGAAAGGAAGAAAAAAAAAAAAAAAAGCATAACACTTTGTGACTGAAGTCAGAGGATATGGTTCTCTGATTATTATACAAATGTTTTCACATAGCAAGTTCATTCTTATGTGGCTTAGCATGGACAAAAAAAAAAAAAAAACGAATGCACAGCCACCGGAAAGAACAAAACTTTTCGTCCATCAGTGTCCATTCACAACAAGACATTCCCTTGACATACTGATCAATTCCTAAAAGGGTTGTGCATTTTACTGATGAGGGCCAAAACAGTGTAAAACTAACAGTATAACCTTAGATCATTTTCAGCATAAACACTGACCAAAGTATAAAAAAGCTGGTGGAGAATATGCATAGCATCGACGAGGCAAACTGCAGAACACCCAAACAGGGTGCTTAAAGCATAAAAATGAGCGTGAATTGGGTAAAAGACGTATAAAACGTGCTGGAGAGGTGTCTCCTTGTGTAAACGGAGTCTTTTTAATTAGGTGTCAAAAGACGTCCCACTGTCAAACCAGCAGAATAACCTCAGCAACACAGGCCACTAAAAACGAAATGTGAAGCTCTGAAGCAATCCGAACCCTTTGAATGACTGGACCTCTACAGGCAGTGTGAGAGAGGCGTTCCAAGAGCTTCACAGTCAGGAAGAGAGTTCGTCTACATTCGACAAGTCATTTCAAGAACAAGTTTGCTCTGTCTGCACGTCAGTGATGATAGCATTACCCTTTTTTCAGATTAGCCTTTTAAACACATGCAAGTGCAGGGGTGTTTCTGAGAAAGGGGAGTGTGGGGGGGGGGGGGGGGGGGGGGGGGGGGGGGGGGGGGGGTTGGGGGTGGACGCACTTTGTGAGAAAGCTTGCATAAGGCATGAGTTCCTCTGGTAGTTTTATCACAAGCACCTGAGAAATGCACATGCAAACTGAAGAACCCATCAAAACAGAGTGAAACCTGGTTTGCACATCCAAAACAAATTAATAGGAAATTAAATATCAGTGACGAGTGTGCGTGTGATAAATGTACCAATGGCTTTGATTTGAGGGGGTGGAAAGGGAAACAGAAAAAGCTGTAGTCTTCTGTAGTCTCTCCACCAATAAACCAAAATACCAAGGGAGAAAACTCTAACAGTAATATGATCGAACGACTACAGAGATCAGCTCTTTTGGGAATACATAACCCTTTGGCTTTCCAAATTTCTGAATGCCTTTTCATGACGCAGAGTGGTTAAAGAGTTACAAAGACTGAGTAATAAAAAGAATTCTTTAGAAAACAGGAAGGAAAAAAAAAAAAAAAAAAAAATCAGTAAAAGAGATAAGATTAGAATCTGTTTTAATTTCCATTCCCTCTAACGTTGCCATTTTTTAATGAATTATTGCTTCCTTATTATAACCTTTAGAACCAACAGATATATGGATGCATTTGAGACCAACACTGTCCTCAGCTGTTGGGGGTCTGATTTTCAGCAGCCATGTTCGCTTTCTTTCTCCTCTTCATCAGCAGTGGATTGGAGGAGTCCTCAATGGTCTTGATTTTGATCTGCTCATAGTCCACTCTCATGGTGGCCAAGGCACTAGTCATTTCCTCCTGTGGTGAATGGCAATGCATTGACATTTCAGAGTCAGTGAGCCGAAATGATAAGAGGCATGCAGTCATGGCAATGTCACAAAAGTGAAGGGGAAAAGGGAAAAGGAAAACTGTGCATTTAAGTGCTCTGATCATTCTCAAAAACAATACAATAAATCTATGATAATATGTAAACGCTAAGCCTTTTCTCACAACTGAGCTCAGAGCCCTTCAGTACACCAGCGCTAATTTAAATACCTCTGAAGCCACTCCATCAAGCTCCACAACTGTTCTGTACTGGCTGTATAAGACAAGAACAAAAAAAAATAATAATAATAAAAATCACCTTGACTTCCTCCCAGACATCCTTCTCTTCTTTCAGTACACGGCTGGTGTGCAAGGGGGTCTGTGGCACTTCCATCGACTGCTACATGACCACAGGCACATATCCACACAAGTTAATTCATTTAGTTCACCCATTATACAGCACACATTTGCAAGTTTGCACACAAATGTCCTTACATTGATCCAGGGATGGTACATAAACTCCGATATGGTCATCCTCATCGAGGGCTCTGTCTTTAGCAACCTCTTGATGAGTTGTTTGGCTTAAATAAAAACAGTGAAAAAATTTATTATAAAATAAAATTATTATAAAAATTCGACAAATTAAAAGGGTAAGAATATCCAAAACAGAAAAGGCACCATGACTTTTAACAGCAAACATTTGAGAATAACATGAGAAAGCATACCTTCTTCTGAGACTTCGGACCATTCAGGATTGGGAAACTCGTACTGTCCCATGCGGATCCTCCTCTTCATCCCAGGAGATATGGCCAGACCATGATTGGAATAGAAAGGTGGGTAGCCACAGAGCCTGAGAAATTCAAAAGGTGCAAAAACATTAAAATGGACAACATAGAACCTGACTAGTCAATTCATGGGTCCTCAAATCAAGATCCAACTGAAAATCACATTAAATGTTTGAAAGACAGGGCTTGGAGCAGATTCACTTACAGAATATACATGATGACACCCAAAGACCACATATCACAGGATTTGTCATACTTTTCTGGACCAAGAACTTCAGGGGCTATAACATGAAAACATAGCAGTTACATTTATAAATGAGAGGGTACAAATACCACACACAAACTAGAATGGAAAGAATGGGGGGGGGAAAAAAAACACACACACTGTACTTTAATGTGGGATCTTGGAGATCATGACCCTTACCAACATAATAGGGAGTGTAGCATGGGGTGGCCAGCGAATTGAGTGTGGTCGTCTCTTTTGCAAATCCAAAGTCTGTGAGTTTGAGGACGGCATTGGGTCGTTTTGAGGTATACAAGAGGTTTTCTGGCTGAAAAACCAAAGAAAAATATAAACGGATATCCAACCAAACTGGTAAGGAAAGACCAGCTTACTGTTCAGCTGAACTGCTGGTTAGAGGGATTAAAGTGCATACCTTGACGTCCCTGTGTGCTATATTGATAGAGTGAAGAAACAGAATGGCTTCTCCAATACTCTTCATGATATCTGAAGCTTCTGTAATGAATTAAGCGAAAAATATCAGTAACCATGTTACAGGGCTAGCAGTAGGGACGGATTTTTAAAAAAACAAAAACACCAACAAAAAAAAAAAAAAAAAAAAAAAAAAAAAAAAAAAAAAAAAAAAAAAAAAAAAAAAAAAAAAAAAAAAAAAAAAAAAAAAAAAAAGGTGGAGGGGACAATGCTGTACCTCTCTCAGTGAATGCCTGGTCCCCTCGGTCCTGAATCCGACTGAAAAGCTCCCCACCATCCATACTGCAATAAACCAGCAACATGCAAGAATCAACCACATAACATATACTGCACATTATACAACAGTTCGAACTGTTAAAAAAGGAAAACGTGAAGGAAATCTTTCATGTTTACACAGAAAATGACCGTTTCCACGGCAGTTGGAACAATCTCAGTTGGTCTTTTTCTAACAAACATAACTATATTAGTTGACATACTGGAGCCAGCTAATGAGGCTTCACAGCTACTTTACAGGCAAAATGTAAAATACAAAATGTCTGCCCTTCTACAACTACTGTACATTGTTACTTTGTTGCATACCAACAAAAAATGACTGATTTTATTATATTATTATTATATTTCGAAACAATTTTTGTAGTTTCTTCGCTTTCTTTTTTTTTCTTTTACCTTGTATACAGGCGTATAAAAGCATATGTAATAGAACAGGAGAGGGAGAATGTCACTGTGAATGTCCTGGCTGTGATTAACCACAACGCTTGTGTGCAACAGCAGTGCTGTTATTCGCAGTAACATTCCCTCTCATTTTCAATGTCTTAATTATAGCATATATAGCTGTCAAATAGGGCCATCTGGTCAATTCCTGCTAGAGCTGTATTAGGCATGTCCCAATGATCAGACGCCCCAGGGCAGGCCCAGGACCCTCTGGAGAGATTATAACCACACAGCTGGCTTGACAACATGTTGGGATCTCCTGTGGAGGAGACAGAATATATGGCCATGGATAGAGAAGTCTGAACTGACCTTCCCAGCCTGCTGCCACTGCAACACCACCAGGAAAAGAAGGCTTCTATGACGAGGGCTATACGATTTCTGTAGGCCGTGTAACATGTGTTTGCATTTGTCAGTATTTTATCCACAGGGTGATAAAACTCAAGAGAATTTTTTTTTTTAATTATTATTATTATTTATTTATTTGTTTTTTAATAAGAACCTGGCTACATGCTACTAAGACCAGTAATTAAGTTGTCACCAATCTGGTACACTAGTAAAGTCCAAACATTCATAGACCTGCCTTTTACTGTTAAAGGGGGAAATAGTATAGTTGAACAATGCCCTAGCCCTCACTTTCAAAGAACTGTTCAAAGCAGACAAGAAAACCTCAGTCTCAGGTAAGCACTGCAAATAAAATCCGACACACACCAATGGGGGTGTCTTCCTGTGCAACACATCCCCATCTTTATTCATTGTGGTTTTCAGATGCATAAACCACTCAACAGTGTGAGCCCAGGGATGGTTGGGTGGGCTGCCCTTCTTGGAAGCCTGCCAGTTAAGAAGAAATGAATGAGGTCATCAAATTTACAAAGTTCATTGAGAGACAGGAACAGAAATAGATGACACAACATGCCTGTAAATGACTACTGCAAGTTACTTGGATTGATGTTCAAGTTACAACACTAAAAATAAAAAAAAAATGCAAAAAATAAAATAAAATTGTAGTTTGCCTATAAAATCATATTTTATTTTACAAAGAAAGATGATTCATTGTGGTTTTGCAACTCCTATCTCTATTGCAATAAAGCAAAAGATAGCTCTGAATAGATCCTTAAACACCTCAGGAGTACTACAGTGAACATTCTTCTTTGATAACCTTTGTAAGGTTAAGTCTCGTTTTCTCCACCAGTATGTTTAAAAAAAAAAACATACAGTTTCAGATGAAATCATCATTTAGCCAACACAACGGAAGGAATGTTTAGTATGTGGATACTGATACACTTTTCTAAAACCTCACATAAAAACCCCTGAACAAACCACATTTTACTACTTTCAGTAGTAACTTAAATCTTTTTAGTCAGCTAGCATATTTTGAAACAGAAAAAGAAAAAGCTCTTGTGGGTAACATTAAAGTGATAGTGTTAAAACTGCAGTCCGCAAGTACCATATACTTTTGTAGCCAGGGACCCTTTTGAAACTGTAAAAAACAAACAAACAAACAAACAAACTAATTAATTAAAATTAAAAAAAAATTTCCATGGACCACTTCAGTATGGATTTATTTCATGAACATTATTTAAAATTTTCAAATATTTTTTTGAGCCATAGAGCGTTCTACTAACACAGCTGGTCTGAGCTGACTTGGACCCCTAAATAGAATATCACATGTATTAATCACATGTATGTAATAATCACACGTGGGTTGTGATTTCCACCTCGGTGACAAAATCATGGAAAGAGTCATGGAACCCCTGGCTATGCTTCATGGACCCCTGGACCCCACGTTGAGAACCACCGCCTTATACCGCAAGGTCTATGGTGGCACATGATAGAAATAAAGATGGAGGCGAGAAGTGGACGCATAGCACCTTATCAGCCTATCTATCAAAATTTAAAAGCCACAGTAATATCAAGCAATGTCACGGAGCTCCTGATTACAGATCTCAAAGACTGATACTAACACTAAGAACCAAAACGCATCTTATTTACCAGGAAAACCAGCATCAGTCTCAAAACTAGTGGGATCCTTCACCTTTCATCAGGACACATCAGGAGAGAGGGCCCTAACACAGGATCCAAATTTCATTTTAATGATTTTTAACGATTAAAAAGGAAAATATCTCCAAGGGGCCTAGTATTCACCCTGACCTATTACATATTACAGGCATATTACTTTCAGTATTAGTCACAATGTATGAGACAGCTGAAAGCTTTGATGCACTCTGAACTATCAGGGCTGAAGCTGGGCACCCACAGGTTACACTACAGTCTCCTGGGCATGTGCCTATATTTTGCCTGTATCAAAGAGAGAGAATAAATCTAAAGTGGCACACACAAAGGTTTCTGACCACATTTGTAAGCAATTTTCCACATCAAAGGTGTTATGATGGTATTATAGCAAACTCATAGAGGAAATCTGTGTAAGCACTAAAAAGAGAATGTTTGCAGTTTCCATTTCTACCTGTTCAGTGCTTAGTTCCTTTGACCTACACATTCTGTTCCTGTCATACCTCATGAGTTTGATTTCTTGTAATCTTTTTGAAGCTGTAATAGATGGCCTCATGGAAGCCTGTGAAAAACTGACTGTTAACCACTGAGGGGTAATAAGCCATGTTCTCTTTTTTTTTTTATTTTTATTTATTTATTTACATTTTTGCCCTGTCGTACAAACAGTTAAATGATGCATCACATGGCTTTTGACCACATGTGCCACATCCGTCAATTTCACATGAAGAAAAAAAATCTCAGTAAATTTCACATGCAATTGTATCACTCTGTCTACAGTGATATTACTATGAGACGGACAGACTACCCCAAATATATGAAACATAAGCAAAAATCCTGAAAGGGAAGCTAAAGATTCACGCAAGCAACTTGTGCAGTGGGATTTCCAGTTCTGCTTGATCCCATTGAGCTGGGTTTGCATTTATCAGTAAATTTCTGATGACTCAGACATATAGTGAGCATTTAATGTGAGAAATGCCCTTGCAGTGGGGTAACCACAGAACTCCCACACAGGGGGGGACCTGTCAGCCTGACGGTCAGTCCCCCATCTCGCAAGGACGCCTGGTGATGACGCATCATCGCTCTGCTGGAGAATATCCTTCATATATGCTTTAAGTTGTGAAACACTTGACATTAAGTAACTCCCGTTATTCTAAGAAAAAAAAACACTCAACACTGCTTCAGAAATGATGTGGGAAGGCTGAAGGGGCACAAATGCATAAAAACCCTCATTGAACGGATTACTGCAGTTACTGAATGTGTTATCAAGGACAGTGTGTTAAAGCAGGTTCTCAAAATAAATTTGTATCCACACAAAAACTGTTCAGATTTTCAGATTAATAAACAATAACAGACTAAAACTATGAAAGCATAGCAACTTTGAAACTTGGTAAATCTCCCAAAAAATAATTAAGGAAGTTGGCAACAAACTAAAGGTCAACTGGATGCATTTACTTCCTCACATTAACCACTGAATAGTATGACACAGCACTAGCACAAACGCTTATTCTGAATTGATTTTTTGGCCAGAAATGCTCACATTTTCATGTAACAGCTATCAGAAAGAGCAAACAACTTAAGTTTTTTAATCTGCAGACTAAATGACACGAGCAGACTATGAAGAAAACACCTGTCATGAGAGCTGTATAGAAAATAAACTGAAGACATTGTAACAAGTGCAATGCTTGTTTTTCACTTCCCTTCGCTGGTGGGAAAAGAAAGAAAAAGTGTCAACACATTTGAGGAAAGTAAGACAATACTGAAAGAACCTACAACATGTACAAGGGTGTACAAGGGTGAAACACTTAAAAGTCAACTGGGATGCCTTCGAGCAATTTCTTTTCTCTTTTTTTTTTATTTTAAGAAAAGAAAGTGTGAGACAGCTTGTGAGAGGCTTGTGAGAATTTCGTGTTCAGAGCACTTAAAAGCTCATTAGGTGTGCATGTTATAAAGTCTGCACTTCATAGGCCTTAGGGAAAAGATCAGTACATCACTGCAGAAGAGACACCGATAAAATGGGGAAGGGGACAAAAACACAGTGTGCATGAAAGATAATCCCCTTTTATTGGTCAAATCAGTAATAGGATGTTCTACAAGTTTCAGAATAACATGCCGGAATTTAAAGCTACGCACAGTTTAAAGAAAATAGCGCTTCTCGTCTTGTGTACTGCCCTATTCAAAAGTTTGCAGCCTAACACAGAGCGTGTCACAAAACTTCTGAGAATGTGAAACAAGCGTACGTGACAAACTAATCTTCTTTATTGTGTGCACTACATGGAGAAGAGATCACAGTCTCATGAAGCGTGCGTTTCTATATGCTAAACCTGAGGGGCCCCTTCCTCCCCCCCCAGCTCACTTATGCAAACAGCAGTGCCAGATCATAATGCATTTACTATAAATTGGTGTTTGAGACATCTGCTAGTACTAGTTTTACACAGACAGCACAGTGAAACCTTCTGACAGCAACATGGCACCAGATATGAGTTGGTTCGGGATTGATAAGCAGGTACCTAAATGATTCAATAATTAAAAAAAATTACTTCGCTGCCTGCTATAAGAGATGGGAGTAGCTTGCAAGCATTAGGTATTGTACAGTGGAAGTACAGGACACTGAGCAGAAAGGCCATGCTGATTCAATATTAGCATTGTGCCAGCCAAGAATGTACTCTAATATCAAATGTCATTATTGCAGACTCTCACAAAAGCACGTTTTGGGTTGGGGGATGCACGTCTTGAGAGCATTCACTCATTGCGATAGAGGCACAGGCATGACTGTGGCAGACATATGACTCACCACTCCATGACGATGAGTAAGCACTTGCGGCCCTGGTGCAGGTTTTCATATACATCAATGATACGCACGATGTGAGCACAGGGTGATGCTCGCCAGTGCAACTCTACCTCGCGCCTGGCTTTGGGACAGTCCTGCAGCATCTAGAGAAGAAAGGAGTTAATCATTTAACAAGTGTGTTTACATTAACTACAAAAGAAAACTGCAAAAACAATAATGAATGTGTCAACTGGTAGACATTTTACTCATAAAGCGTTGCTGGATAATAAACAAGTGCATTCAGTTCCCAGATGGTGGAAGTGACAGGCCATATGATACATCAGTTATGTGATTAGAAAAGAGAGCAAGAAACTGGCTAGCTATGTTTGCTAGCTTACAGTAGGAAGTGTTAGAAGAAGAGTTAATATAAAGTACCAGCATTATTTAAAGTGAAAATTAAATGTAATTAATTCAGCAAGATTCAGTACATGTGTAAGGCACAAGGCATTTTGCACTTGGACAGTGGTAATGCTTAGAATCTCTAACAAAGTCTGTGGCTGATCAGTTAATTTTAGTAAAATGCAATGCCTGACAGAAAATCAGCCAGTGATCACAGAATCAGAAAAATGATCCGAGTAAGACTAATAAATGTGTGAAATGTGCAGCTCCTGGGTAGCAAATCCCAGACACAAAGCTCCCAACATCTGGCAAACCGCATCCAAATAAATAAAACTAAAATAGGTTTGGAGCAGTTAGAACCTTTAAGTAAACCTTATTATAAAATAGCAAGCATTATGAAGCAAGTTTCGGTTACAGTGTTGACATGAAAAACTGATCTCTTGAACTTTCAACATCATTCAGGTTGTGTGTAGTTTTGGCTCCCCCTTTTGGACACATCTCCTCATTACACCATGCATTTCCACATAGTGTTGGTCACTGTGACCTGTCTTTCAAAAGCCCACCCCTGCTACAGTGACACGTTTCTTTTATTTGTGCCCTTTAGTAATTAAATCAGGAAAGGCAGGGGAGCCAACACGGAGAAGCAAAGGAGAAGCTGTGTACAAGAATGAGCTAACAAGCATTTCAAAAGGTTTCCATGGCAAAATACAATTACGAGATGTACTTTTTTTCCCCCTCATGCCCCAGTCTGTTTTCACTTAAAGATTGGTCATGTCTGGTAACGCTTCAAAACTGTTCGAGTCTGTGTGTGGTTCGAGGAACTGATTTCTGGTCTGGTCACCTGGGTGGGTGTGTGTGTGTGGGTGTGTGTGTGTGGGTGTGTGTGTGTGTGTGTGTGTGTGTGTTAAATGGCAGGATTCTGTGAAGTAAAAGAATGAAACTAAGAAAAATCATGTCAGATCTTTTCCCACTTTTAATGTAAAATTGCAAAGTATACAAATAAAGTAAAAATCAATCAGAAATTTTTTGGAGAAAAAAGTAAGTAGGGTATTGTAAACTAAGTGTGCACACCCCTAAACTGATGCTTTCTTGAAGCACCTTTTGGTTTTATTACACCACTCAGGCTTTTTGTGTAAGAGTCTATTAGCACGGCACATCTTGACTTGGCTAAATTTTCTCACTCTTTCTTGAAAAAACATTCAAGATCCATCAAATTGTGAGGGCATCTTCTGTGCACAGCTCGCTTTAGGTCACCCAACAGATTTATAGTTGGATTCATGGATTCAGGTCTGGGCTCTGGCTAGGCCATTCAAAAATGTATCTTCTTGGTTAAGCCATTCCTTTGTTGATGTGGATGTATGCTTTGGGTAACTGTCGTGCTGAAAGGTCAAAGTCCTTTTCATCTTCAGCTTACTAGCAGACACCTTAAGGTTTTTGCACTAAAATCGACTGGTATTTGTAGCTATTCATGATTCCCTCCACCTTGAGAAAAGCCCCGGTTCTGGCTGAAGAAAAGCAGCAATAATGCATGATATGCTGCATTGGGGATATGTTTTTTTTTTTTTTGAACCAAACGTACTTTGCGGAATTGGTCTGAACACAGCCACATCCCCAATTTAACAGGGTGTGCACACTTAAGCAACCAGGTTGTTCCAACTTTATTTTTCCTTAAAAATTTTCTGATTATGCTTCACTTAATGTTCTATATGTTGTAATATTGAAGGTGGAATGTTTTTTTTTTTTTTTTTTTTTTTTTTTTTTTTTTTTTTTTTTTTTTTTTTTTTTTTTTTTTTTTTTTTTTTTTTTTTTTTTTTTTTTTTTAAATCTTGATTTCATTTTTAACATCACAAAAACCTGCCATTTTAACAGGAGTGTGCAGACTTTTAAAATCCATTGTATAAAGCAACAAATCTGTCTAGCTGATCCACCGTTTGGAAAGAATTGCATCTGTGTGACATTAATCCTGCCTTTCCAAAAAAGGGCAAGAATCAATCCTAGGTATGGACACAAGCTGCATTTGGGGCAAGGGTGAAAACACCCTAAAAGTAAACAGAGGCCTCAGACACTCTTCTTAATGCCACAACAATGGATGGAATTCAAAGCTCTGAATAAAGCCTTCTGCCAAATGCTGTAAATGTAAACTGGGTAATTGTGCTCTGAAACCTAATTTAACTATGATTCATATAGTAATCGTGATTAAAATGCAAAGTCATTCATCCACTGTAAAGCCTAGGAAGGTCAAACATACTCGAGCTCACTTCAGCACTGAGACAAAATGTCTAGAAGACAGTGTTTCTATAGCTTCACTGTTCTTTTAATTTATTCTTATTCTAAAAATATTACAGTTTTGAAAAAACTGTAAGTGTGTTAGATAAGTAGACTTGCTAGTGCTTTCTTATTGAGATTTAGTGTAGCCTTCTCTAAACCTAGTGTTCACCTTTGAGACATGCTCCTTTCCTTTATTTTTTTCCTTTTTTAAGAGGACTGATACTGTATTAGGGGTATGCCGCAAACGACATGCATGTAATCAAAACCCCTGACCTACATCAAGGGAGGAGGGGCTGTGTTTCAACACACCTGCCTGATTAGGTAACTAAAAGAAGATAATGTGTTCCAAATACCATAAAAAACAGCAGCTGGTATAACTGTCCACTGCACATAAAGGTCCTCTAAAAAAAATTATTCAAATACTGGACAAGAGGTACGAGACACCGTCACGAAGCCACTGTTTCCAAGCAGTTTTCCCCTCAGAGTATCATGAACGCAAAAACATTTCCAAAACGATGAGACACATGAAGAAGTTTCTGATGATGCAACAAACATACAGTCACGTGAAAAAATTAGGACACCCCATGAAATCCTGTGGTTTTTTTTTTTTAAACATAGTTAAACATATGGCCAATATTGAGAGATTCAAGTAATACAAATAAACAAATAAAACCAAAGAAAAGACTTTTTAAAACGATCTGTAAAATGTAATTTTAAAAAAAATCCAATTTCTTGTGAGGGAAAAAGTAAGGACATGCCCACATTTACTAGAACATCGTTACAGAGCATTCTGAAGGAGGCTTGCCTTATTTGTACCTCAGACATTTAGTTTGGTTTGCTCTTAATTGCAAATTCACACCAAGAGCAGAATGTAAGATGCTTAAAGAAGTCTTAAAAAAAAAAAAAACCTGAATATCATCACGGGACCTACAGCAATCTCTTGCTACAGTTGATGTGCATGTGCAAAGTGCATGAATCTACAATCAGAGAGAGACTGCACAACTTTAATTATCATGGGAGGTGTGCAAGGAGGAAACCTGCTGTCTAAGAAAAACATGAGGGCAAGACTGAAGTTTGCCAAAGAACACAGTCAAAGGCCAAGGCTTCTGGAATAAATGTGCTTTGGACAGATGAGCCAAAAATTGAATTATTTGGACACCATAACAGAGGGCATGTTTGGCGTAAACCAAATACAGCGTTTCAGCAAAAGAACCTCAGACCAGCTGTGAAACATGGAGGTAGAGGTGTTATGGTTTGGGGCTTTGCTGCAGCAGGACCTGGCCAGCTCACCATCACAGAATCCACTATGAATTCTACATTGTATCAGAAGGTTCTTGAGGAACATGTGAGACCATCTGTCAAAAAAATTTAAGCTGAAGCATAACTGGACCTTGCAACATGACAATGACCCCAAACATACCAGTAAATCCACCAAGGACTGGCTGAAAAGTAAAAAAAAATGGAGAGTTCTGGAAGTCAAAGCCCAGATCTAAATCCTACTGCGATCCTGTGGGGTGATTTGAAACAGACTGTGCATGCAAGAAACCCCTCAAACATCACACAGCTGAAAGAATTGTGCATTGAGGAGTGGGGGAAACTTTCTTCCAGTCGATGTCAGAATCTGGTAGATGGCTACAAGAAACATCTCATTGAGGTTATTTCAGCCAAAAGGGGAAACACTAGCTATTAGGGCATAGGGTGTCCTAACTTTTTCCTCAGTTGAAATACTCATTTTTACTGATTTCTTTTGTTTAGTAAGTGAAAACAAAGTGATTTTTTTTGTTTACATGCAATTACATCACTTTCATCTACAGGTTAAAAATTAAAACAAGATCCGAAATTGACATGTTGACATTTCTTGATAAAGAACTGGATGTGTGATGGGGTGTCCTAATTTTTTCACGAGACTGTAATAAAAGCTGCTGCAAAACTTTTTCAAGCCAAACACTGGTAGCAAAGCTGCAAAGAAGAGGTATTCACTGCCTTTTTAAATTCTGTGTTAATCAGAAGAACAGCGTTCAGATCACTGAATGTTTTTAAATGGCAAAAATGAGAGTAAAGAGGTCAGTACATGTAGCAGTACATGCGTTCAGCCCGGAGTCTTTCAGCATCACTGCACTATTCCATTGTTTATATCTCAATGAAGAGAATGTGGCTATAAACTATAGCAATAAACCTGTAGGTAATTCTTGCCAACTTCATCTTCTCCATTCACAACTTCTCAGCTTGATATGCTTTATTTGGATTATTATTTTTTGGTCACAAATGCATGCAGAAGCAGTCACTACACTGTAAAGTCAAAGCCAAGATACTCAGAGAGTAAATTCTACCTTTTATGAGTTCTTTATTTAGAAAGGTCTAATACAAAATACTTCATCCAAGGGAGGCTTTCGGAAGGGTTTGTCATGCTGAAGGACCACTCAGAGGGCAGCCAAAATCCAAAGCGGAAAAGTAGAGATGTGACAAATAGTAACGCACCAAAATTAATATTCTTGGCTTGAACTGAATTCAATATTCATGACGGCATCGGTTACTGATATGCTACACTATACTGATATGCACTATTGGTTCTTCATAGGCCTGTCTGTGGACAGAAATCAATTTTAAAGTGAAACATTTTTGAGTATTTTGAGCACGCAAAAGTTCTCCCCCCTCACCATCTTCAACACTGGCATGAGCCTGACCGTCTCTGACTGGCTAATGCATCGCCACATCACGGCGCTTTTCCTCAAAAGTTCAACTCCAAACGTTTAAGCACCGGCACGCAGTGACGCATATTCAACATATCGTTCTAATTAAGATCAATGCCGCAAAGGCTCGTATTTGGTGGATACAAAAAAGTCCCTGTAAACATCGCCTCAGATGTAGTGTATGCATGAATAAAAGTGGTACACAGACATGGTGCTAATCAGGAAGGGAAGACTGATCTGGCAATAATTTGCCCACATGAAGCTCAAGGTTGCCAGATCGGATGCAGCCTGAGTTTACTGTAAGTAAACTAAGTTTGCTCAATTTTGTGATCATATATATTCATTACATTTCAGATTTTAAATCTGTTTTTTCCATGGTGATCTGCAAAAGCGCAAAACACACACCGACAAACACCAACAAATATTTCAACATTTATGAAACACAGCCACCTAAAGGGCTGACCTGAACACCATTTTACAGGCTTCGAATATTCGTTGTACCAGAATACTTGTTCCCTTCTCTAAAATAAACTCTAAAAATAATATTTATGTTCCGTAATTAACCATGATTCTAAGCATGTTTGTTGCTGCAATTCAAAATATAACCAGTAGGTGTCAACTACGTATTAATATCAGCCATAGATATTAAAATACTACGACTATTCATTCATTATGACACTGACTCAAGGCCAATAACTTATGAGTTTAAACAAATATGTCCCTCCAACATAATTTAAGCTATCTGTTTCACATATAAACAGTTTTTTTAAAGCAATAGTACATCTGATTTAGTGTCAAATATACCTTCTACAAAATACAGTACATTTTGTATTAGATTCAGGGATACCGTTTGAAAGATTCATGCCTGATGCTGTCTTCAATTAAAGGTTTAGAAAGTAGCACATGCTTTAGGTCAGATGACAGTCTATTTGGCAGTGATGTGTGTTTGGGTGAACCTGAAAGCTCCTAAGTGGAACATATAGTGCACTATATAAAGTGGAGAACCCATTACTTCATTACCTATGTGGTGCATTTATATAGAGAGTAGGAAGTTAAAGATGAAGAATGTGAATACTAAACAGAGAAATGAACACCACTTTAAAGAATGAGTACCAGGACCCAAGTTTAATCTACACTATATAATGCAATAAAGGTATCTGTGGCAGCGAGGGCGTGGTTGAGTGTCAGCTATGGACGTAGAGGAGGCGTATGTGGCAGCGAGGGCGTGGTTGAGTGTCAGCTATGGACGTAGAGGAGGCGTATGTGGCAGCGAGGGCGTGGTTGAGTGTCAGCTATGGACGTAGAGGAGGCGTATGTGGCAGCGAGGGCGTGGTTGAGTGTCAGCTATGGACGTAGAGGAGGCGTATGTGGCAGCGAGGGCGTGGTTGAGTGTCAGCT
>CM040994.1:6474310-6500141 GCA_022985145.1 Pangasius djambal
TCCATGCCCACCACTGTGGAAGCTCTGCCAGGACGTCCACCCTGTCCAGTAGGGGGTGCTAATCGACACTTCATTAAACAAAGCATCCATTCACTGCTAATAAAATGTTTACATTACATGACTCATTCATTCTTTTGATTAAAAGAGCAAGCTCATATGTGTATTATCATCAACTACTCTTACAGGTACTTTTCATCCTTGCAGTTTTTTTGGCTTCCCTGTTTACTTCTCAAGCCACAACTTGAGATTATTTGCTAACTGGAACTTCAGTAACTTCAATGTGTTATCAGCCGACTTGTGAAATGTGGGAACCACAGAGTAGTTCTGCACTACCCACAGGAGACACAGTGAATCCTTACGTAGAAGTGCTCTAGCTGATTTATGCCACTGATGGAGTACAAAACAAGTTACACAACTCGGTTACAGTAATGACGCACGGCATTGTAAGATAAATAAACTCGAGTGGCATGGAAACTTCTTGATTAAGTCTGTCTGGGGCACACTGGTTGAAGAGGACTTTCAACGTATTTTCTGATGATGGACAGCAATAATTTTATACTTGTGCTTTTAACATGCCCGATGTTTACGAACTGATTCACCTCTTATCTTCATCTTGTCAAAACCTTTGTAGAATTTTTAATGATAAAAAAAAGTCAGGGGAAAAACTAAGAGAACATATAAAGCAAAATCTGACTTAAAAATGTTTTATAAAAAATAAATAAAATAAAAAATAATAATAATAACAACAACAACATGATCACGCTGTTCCTATTACACCTTTATTTATGCATAAATAAAAGAAACCCAGCATCAGCAGTGTGTTGGGATGTGTGTTTGTAAAATTGTGGCTGATGTCATCCACCCACTGCTTGACAGGCACTACCAGTCTTTGTGACAGTCTTTGTGCCTTCCTCTCTCACTCTTCCATCATCATACACTGAAAGGCTGCAGTCATTTTTCACAAAAGGTATCACTTCACTAATGCTAATGTTGTGCACTAGCTGCATACGGATCGGGCTGACGGGATAACAAAAACTTGTGTGCGTTTTGCTGCGACAAAGCATCCGTCCTCGCTACTGAATCAGTTCCTGAGCCAAACCCTTTGTTCGTGGCAGATTCACACTGCTCCTTTAAGATTATTTACCCTTTAGGTTAAATAGCGGAGTATTGTAATCTACTAACAGTCAGAGACTGAATTATATATTACAAGAACTCCGTGTCTAACAAGTCACGACATGCTTCTTCCTTCAGCAAGGAGAAAACTCATACAAGAAAGCAACAAGTCGTCCCTCTGCAACCTCGAGAAAAACAAAAACACCTTCTGTGTGGTACTATATCGAAATGAGGTGAAGTATCGAAATGAAAAGCGGGTTGTTAAGCCAACTACACTGGACGAGACGCTTATGTCGACTCGGTTTCTCCAAACAGTTCCACTTGCACGTCGGCTACGGAGACACAGAATACAGTCTCATTTAGGGCTGGGTGATATGACGATATAATGATCAATTATGTCACAGTACAGTTTTCCGAGATATTATGTCTTTTTATTAAAAGTTTTTTTTTTAAATAGCAAACTGAACGGAAACAGCTGAAACTTTGTACTTATATTTAAAAATTGTAAAACTTTATCTTTTAAATAAAAGATAAAACAGTTATTTCTGTAAACTTTAAAGTATCAAACAGTTTTTTTTTGCTCGGAAATTGTTAGCAAACATATATATGCACATCTTGACACACACTGTGTACTGCAGAAATGTCTTACAATATATCTGTTGTCTTTTACCACAGTGGGTTGAATTCTCGAATCTGATTGGGCAGATTGATTATTTTTGTATAACAGCACGGCTCTGAAAGTACTTCTAGTGGGACGATACAAACGATAGGCTGATATTAATGCAATCTTTCTAATACAATGATGCGACAGTTACCTCAGTTACCTCACTGCTGATTTGTTCAAAATACCCTCCACATAGATTTCCATCCTTTTTTCTAGCTTAGCATGCCACACTTCCTCACAACCACTCTCTCGTTCAGCTTATAGCAACATGATTTTATGGAAAACGCGTTCTCAAATATACCTTTGTAAATTCCTATTTGGATTAGACTACTTTTACATTGATTGGTGGGGTAACAAAATCGTTACCAGAGCAGCTCGGGGAATCCATCATGTCAGGGATATTTCACGTATTGTGTGTGCATGTGTCTGGAAAGATTACGCTCTATTTTTCCTCTCAAAAATGACAATTAGACATTACTCCATGTAAAATATATCCCGAACTGACATGATGGGAAAGCTTCCATTATGTACTGCTTTCCTTTGGATTAAAAACACTCCAGAAAGTGCTCTTTTTTACTGTCTCCCATCAAAACAAAAGCAAAATTGTGTTCCTTTCAAAACAAGGAACAATAAACTATAGACAACCATTAAAAGGACTCATCAGAGGAGCAATGCTTGCAGAGTATTAGGCTAATTATTGAGTTCCTAGCACATGTGGCTGTAATTCCTAAATGGTAAACGCCATATTTTTGTGGAATCTCTTAAAATGAAGCTGAAAGTCTACACTTCGATCACATCTTGATTGTTTTATTTCAAATCCATTGTGGTGGTGTATAAAGGCAAAATCACAAAAACTCTGTCATTGTCCAAATACTTCCGGACCTGACTGTATGTATGCATGTATATACATACATACATACATACATACATACATACATGTACACACACACGAGTTTTGTACAATAATTTCAGAATAAATTTTCATCTTGTATTTAAATAGTCGATTAATACCGTGATACTCATATGTTTAGACTAGGCAACCATACAGTGAAAACTAACACCGCTGATCTGGCCTAGGACTAGGCTAATAATAATGGATTATAAGTAGGTCTGTGGGTTTTACTAGCAGAGGAAGACAGCTCTTCTGTTATCTGCTGCATGTTTGTTGTTCAGCTGCTCAGCGGTTAAACACTGCAATGGCTGGGCGCATGCCTTCTGAACAACTGCGTCATAGGAAGGTCACAGTGTTCGAGTGCACACGTGCTCGTATCAGACTAATGCAGCTTTGAAGCACAACCACAGAGGCCCGGTCTATAGCAAGCGATATGATAATGAAATGGAAATGGACTGCTGAAATTTGACTTGACTGAAGCGTTAAGAGATCAGATATCTAATAAAGCCGGCACGGCTTTTTACTGATGGCAGTGAGAGAGAGTAAGGCACGTGGCATGACTCGGGTTGGAATTTGAAGCGAGTGTCACGTGTGATGTGGTGAGAGAGGGGGCGGAACTGGCAGAAAGCCATCACCTATGAATCGTCTAAGCACCCTCCTCTTTCCCAGAGGAAACTAAAACTCTCTGAAACGCTGCCAAATGACAAATAACAAAACAACACACCCTCCCTGTCACCAGTATTTACAAAGGCAAATATTCTGGGAAAAAGACCAATAACGCATTCGCACATAGAGCTACAAACATTAGCTACAAACATTAGACAGAGCTTTATAAATACAGACAACTTGGGATGCTTTTACTGGATCTGAATCAGAGCGAAATTTATACTTTTGGTTCATTTGCTACTTGGTTTTGTTTCACACAAACAAACAAACAAACAATGACTACAAGCGTACTAAAACTATTACTCATAGGTCAGAAATACAGCAATAAAAAACGTAAACAAACCTTTGCCAAGCACGGAGAAAGAGCTGGCACTCATTATCTTATTAGATAATTAAATAAAGAACCAGTTTAAGACATTTTTTGTATCACCATCTTTTCACTTGTTTATTTTTGTTCGCTGGTCCAAGGTCCAGGTTGCAGTACAGTTTAGGATAGGGGTGTCAAACTCAAATTCTGCCCAGGCCACATTAAAATATTCCTTTTCTTTTTTTTAAATGTATCTATTTTATCAATTAACACAATTAACCTAGGCTCTGAAATTAGAATATGATGTTTCTACAAAAAAGAAGGGCTAACAGAAGGGATTCAATTTTACGCACTATTAGACCTATGTGATTTATTAATCCGATTCAATTTTTTTTTTCCTTTTTTTTTTAAAAAAAATATATATCTGTTTTACAAAATATACAGTATAACAAATTAAGAAGTAAGAACAGTAAGAAAGACAATAAGAACTCACAGTCTTATCTCTGCTAAGAACATACATGCCCTTAGTCTACCAACTCTCGTCTTCATGCTCCAACTTTTATTTTTTAAACATATCTGTAGCTTAGGTCTCTACTCTGGGTGATACATTTCAGGATTTGGATTCAATCGGTCAATCAGTCTAAAGGCAAACAGCTGACATGTTACTGAATCATTTTAAATGCAAGGCTGACTTGCATCAAATGGAGCATACAGGTGTTCATCAAGTGTGAGACATGAGCCCTATAATACAGCTCTACTTTGAATTCTAGTTTAGTAGTTTTAGGTACTACAGGCTGTTATTAACAGGCCAGTATTGATATTTGGAACTTAGCATGGACTGAATGAAATGAGGCAGCAGGCTGTGTTTGGCATGTGGCTCATGAGGTTGACACGTGGTTTACAGGCACACTTCTTTTTGGGGCGGGGAATACATTTTTGGCTCACTTCCTGCAGTTGGGTCGATTAAGGATTGAATTGTTTGCAGTGAGATGGTTCACTGCAGGAGGTTGGAACCAGACCTAGACAACCATGCACAGATGGTTCGTACCATAGCGTTACTGCCATGTTCTCACCTCCTCAAACGAGAAAATGCACCAGGGTTCCAATCAGACAGACTAAACACTGCATATGTGAAAGGACCCTTAGTACCTAGCATAGCATTGGCACTTTGATAAGGAGGTGATTTAGAAAATGTAACTGAAGTCTGTGGTGAGGTTGTGTCCATACCTATGTCGGCCATGGTACACTCTATGGCCAAAAGTATGTGGACACCTGACCTTTACACCCATATGTGGTTCTTCCCCAAATTGTTGCCACAACACTGGAAGCACACAACTGTATAGAATGCCTTTGTATGCTGTAGCATTACAATTTCCCTTCACTGGAACTAAGGGGCCCAAACCTGTTCCAGCATGACAATGCCCCTGTGCACAAAGCAAGCTCAATGAAGTCATGGTTGGAGTGGAAAAACCTGAGTGGCTTGCACAGAGCCCTGGCCTCACTGAACACCTTTGGGACGAACCGGAGCGCTGAACGTGCACCAGGCCTGCTCGCCTGACATCAGAGCCTGACCTCACTAATGCTGAACATGCAAATCCCCAAAGTCACATTACAAAATCTGGTGGAAAACCTTCCCAGAAGAGTCAACGTTATTAGAATAGTAAAGGGGGACTAAATCTGGACATTCGAGGATGGTCAGGTGTTGGCCATACAGTGTATCTGATGTTGGCTAGAATCAGTAGCAATAAACCATTTCTTTGTTGTCAATGTTAGTTCGATAAGCCAACATATTGGCACATCGTCCACATGCAGCTATGGCATTATTTCATTTTGTTTCAAAATAAAACTAAATTTACGCCATATGAAGTGCAACACTTAAATCCAAACTGTCCACTATAACACTATGGCAAGAACTGACAAAAACTGGGCAATTTAGTCTTTATGAAGTGGGTTATTACTGTAGGTCAATTAGATGCCCTCATCACACATGATCATACCGGATGCAGTATTGTCCTACACCTGTAGGTCAATCCAAAAAATAAAAAGGAGCTCTTTTGGCCTGAGAAGCCAGCAGATCCGCAGACAACCTCGGCCCATCTGCTGCTCGAGCCCTTTCACGCAGCCCGTCATGAGCTCAGTGGGAGGATGGCAGATGTGGCCCATTCACCTTCCAGAGGCTCGGCACAAAGGAGCCCTTCGATGGCTTCACAAAAGAAACAGGGTGAGAGGCTTCAGGAGAACGGGGGGTGGGGGGCATGCTGCATATTCCACCTGCTTCTGTTTAGAGAGGTTGGAGACAACAGGCTGGGGTGAGCGTGCCAAACTTCTTGTTCTGGTTCTATACCACTGGGTGTTAAAATCCTCCCTATAGCTGATCAATGTGTACACAAGTGTGTACTCCACTGATAAAGCTGTTGGTCAGAACACTGTGTATGTTAAAGCAAATGTTTAAGCTAGTGTCTTGATTAAATTAAAGACCTCTGTCAGCCAAACCAAGACTGAACCACTGGTAACAAAAGAAGCCCATAACCCAGGGAATCTTATCACTATTAGAGATTAATATTCATTTACTCCCCTTCCTCTGTTTGAAAATTGACAGTGTAGTGACTAAAGGGTTTTTTTGCCCATTACAATAACTGTAAAATAATTGTGAATCCAACCATCAGTAGGACTCAAGCAGGGAGTCTTTAGCTGTGCAACTTATCCAGAGGCATTATGAGTAGGCTTATTTACTGGGATGACGCAGCATTTTTCATCCCACACAAACACAGGGAACACACTGTGAAAACGCCAGCGTAGTGCTCAACTGCTCTGGACTGAGAGGACTCCTGTGATGTGAGGGCAGTTTCTGGTCAAGCATTTTAGCAGGGTTTCAGAATGTCTTACGCTACAGAAATACAATCCCTCTTCATAGCGTTTCACCGAGCATGTGTGCAGCACTAGGCCATAGCTGGTCAACCTTCACCTCAGCAGATGACAAGAGACACAAATTAAGTAATGTCAGTCGAGTTAGCTTTGCAAGCTGACAGTATTTACTTTACAACAGAATCCATAGTTTCATAATCCATACAGCATACTCCAAGTTTCATTATCACTCGAGCATCTGAATTAAATAAATCCTCTGAAAGTGGATTGTCCTTCATACAAAATCATACAAAAATATCAGCAATAAATTCCTACAGCAGGAGTAATAGAGAAGCTTAGGGAGGGATGGACAGAGGAAAGGGGAGGAAAAAAAAAAAACCATCACAAAGAAGGACAGAAAAAACGCAACTGAATTCTCGAATCTGATTGGTCAGGTGGTGTGCATTAATTCTATATAACCGCACGGCTCTTACAGTGGTTTTGGCTATAACAAACAACAGATTTATATTAACACGTTCGTTCTAATACATTATTATTTTTATCATAACCACTCGTATATAAGGGCTTGTATGGCAGATGCTGCACATAATCTAATCAATTATTTTTTTAATCGTGTTTAACAAAAACAAACAAACAAACAAACAAATAAATAGATAAATAAATACATTTTTTAAAAAAGCAGCTTTCTACTAAGAAACATGCATGCAGCATTTAAGGATGGAATCTTGGGTCTCCTTGTAACAGTCAGCAAGTTTCTCAGGAGTGATTTCAGGACAGAGGAGTTCACGCTTTCCTGTTTCTAAGTCACCTTACATGCTGCGGTTTCTTTTTTTTGTCTCATCAGCTTCGAGAGAGAATACAGGAAAGGGTGGTGAAAGAACAACTACTTATAACGTAAGCAATAACAGGAACTAACTTGTCTCACAGATGTCCTATAACAATAAATGTAACTATAAACAGCAAAAAAAAAGTGGAGATGTGTCACTCATTAATAAATTAAAAATTATGATCGCTGGCAAATTCATAACATGCTGTTATATGAAAAGAATACAGGAAATGTTTCCAGGAACCCATGGTCTGTGGCCAGGGAGAACCTTTCATCTCCAGAGCTCAGAGCTAAAAGCACATATGGCATAGCTGATTATATTTCATCATAACAGCCATACTGATCCTAACGACTGAAACAGTCTGTGCCCAACAACTTTAAAATTCAGTTCAATTACAAAATTCAATTATAATATTTGCAAGTTAATAAGAGTTTCTGTTGCAGGCAAGAAACACTCTGGTCTTGACTTGAATGCAGATGATTAGAAACTCAATTAGAAAGCAGCCAACAGGATTGTTGAGGGAAATTAAAGTTTGAAACAACAGATTTCTCTCACACACATGATACTCATATTTGTAAAAAAAAAGTAATTGAAAGAAATGAAATGGAGTGTACTGTTACGCATCACTATATAAAAGTACTAAAGTAAGTCTGTTGCCTGATAAACAATAAATATCAGCCATATCAGCTAAACCGACATTTGGCTTATACTTGTAGTAACAGCGCTTAAATAGATGTTTATTTGAATAGACAAATGGCTGCTGGTTTATGGAAGCTTATTGAATGCGGGCCTTGAGACAATATGAATCCATCCAGCAGATGTCCTTCGACACAAACAGAACGCAGGCAAGATGAAGACGAAGTCTGTCAAACGGTTTCACTGTGACTACGCTGCAGTCCACACAGTGTGACTGAACTACCCACACTTACTTACTGTTTTTCCACAACTGATTACACTTCGCTTTACAAACGCTGAGGCATGACAGGTGGATTCCCTTCCCTCCCCCAGTCAAGTCATCAGATGACACTCAACTGTCAAATGGAACTAAGCCAAAGATAGTGACCATTATTAAGAACGTTCTTCCTCGTTGACAGGGTCATTTGAATCCCCGTGGGGTTTTTCCACCTGTCATGTTGGCCAAAGATAGGAAAGTCCTCAAAGGATGTTAGCTAATCACCTGATCTGAAAAAGCGGCGTGTCGACACTGTAAATGATTTAACAGATCTGATATCAACATTCATTTTACCAAGTACAAATAAGTCATAAATTGTGCTGCCATATTTTCCAGGACAGGTAAAGCTGAACAAACAACTGTTCATATTAACCAAAATGGAAAAATTGTAGAGTGGTGGAGTAAGAGAGGTATCTTCTGTCCCATTCCAGAAATCTCAACTGAGTTGTCAGGATGGCCAAGAGAGATGAGATCACAGGTTAGGAATATTTTCATTTTTAGAGCATTCAAATAAAATGCTAAAAGCTGCACTCACAAAGATCATGAAAGACTGTCTGATGTGTTGTTCTAAATGTTGTAAAATTAAACTATAACTCCTGCTTCCTCATAGAAACTAGTCCACTTAGAGTAGCTCTGGCCAGTTCCCGTTTCTCATAAAGCATTCGTTCGCTAATTTTATGGCGTTTTTCTATTCCTAAAAGAGGATTTTTCGATTTATGGGCAATCAGCATGTGAAAAGTCAGCAGAACCTGAGTATACAATGGGTAGGTTTGTTTAAAAAAAAAAGTTACAGGTCACCCTTTTTGAATTCACTCATTAATTTAAGATTTTAACAATCTTTATTTACATAGCACCTGATTGTTCCACATCTCACTGCCTGTTACAGAATGGCTGATACTGACTGATCTGATTTTGATCATTATCTTTATCCCGATTTATCCCAGCTTGTTCTGCTGCTGTTGGTCAGTGGTCAGATAAATAAAGCTCTTCTGATTGAGAGTGCAACTCATTCCTTCTATACCTGCATCATCATTAGTTAGGCTTAACTTAGACCTTTAAGTAAGGTCATTTAAAAAAATAAAATAATAATAATAATAAAAAAAGACATTACCTTGCAAATTAGACATTAATTAAAAAATATTATTACAAACACAAAATGAAAAAAAAAAAAAAAAAAAAAAAAAAAAAAAAAAAAAAAAAAAAAAAAAAAAAAAAAAAAAAAAAAAAAAAAAAAAAAAAAAAAAAAAAAAAAAAAAAAAAAAAAAAAAAAAAAAAAAGGAGACATGAAACATTTGCTCACCCTACGAGTTAAAATGCAATCCTAAAACAAGAAAAAAAATAAAAAAGGGAAGTTCCTCTCTTGCCTGTTTGTTTCTCTTTCCACTTAATAAAAAAAAAAAAGAGCACGATTGGGAGAAAAGCACCCTCATTACATTTTAACCTCATTACACACAGCTGTATGTTGAACTTGAGTTGGCATCCTTTACTCTTTAATTATATTTAAAGAGTGACAGGTGTCTGAACACTCGTTCAGACTAGCTATAAACTAGACCAGACTAAATTAGCAATAAATAGAAAACCTACAAGACTGACTCTATCATGTGAAAACCTTTCCCTGTACTTTCAGTCATTTTCTGTAAATTGTGAAATTACTAGTATTTCCAGTTTTATTCCTAAAGTTACTGCCACTGATGCCAAAATGACAGGAAACAAAAAGCAATTTAATCTGTGTGATCAAATCCATCTGGACATTACACATCAGCATATTGGTATGGACGTTATTCACACTATTTTGCCCTAATTAATTATTCAATAGCACAGGTTTGGTTTCTAATCCTCACCCACAACATCCTCTGACCAAAATGGGGACCTCTCATTTCTTCCGCAGGAGCAGTAGTGCATTCCCACGACCGAGAGCAACCGTACTACATCCCTGTGTACTTATAAATGGCAAGGAGGAAAAATAAACATCCTTCAGGCAAACTTTAGGTTTGAAGGTGGGTTTCAAGGCTGTTTTGGTTCCCCACCCCCCCAGAGATTCCTTTCCCCCTTTAGATTCAATTTTGTTCAGGTCAACCATAATTCTGCAACATCCCACATCATGAAAATATATCACATCCACCACACACTTCTCAGCATATCCAGGACAGCCTCGACCCAATCTTACGCCCACTTTTCTGGCCCCAGCCATCAGAATGTTGAATCTAACTGGCTCCGTGTACTTCCGTGCACTAGTTTCCAGGAGAAAAACAAACTTTTGAACACCACAATGCAATGAGCTTTTCGAAGAAAGATCTAGTCACTGGACTGAAAATAGTTCTCAGAACCATGTTAAGTTAATAAGCAGACAGCAGTGTGTAATCGTGATCTGGGGGCAGGATATTGGAAAAGTGGTTGGTCATCTGCCATGGATGTCAAAGTGCCTCTTTCTGTTGGCAGTTCCTGGCAACATTCACTGACGAAACGCATCAGACTCTCTAGCTAAGCTTCAGGTGGAATGTGAGCCTATATAGAAGATAACATACTAAACATTCCATGATAATACTCACTGATATCTGTGAGGTGCCGAAAACGAGCTGAAAAGACATCTTCATATTGGCAAGTAAACACTTGTTGGCCGTGTCCCGTTAGCCATCCCGTTTATAATTTCAAAAGAATTCTGAGAGGCCGAACATTGGTATAGCCAAAATAACCTCTGACATCAATTAAAGATCTATAATATACTTATAATACACTTACATATGTATATTTGCTATATGGCCAAAAGTTTGTGGACACCTGACCATCAAACCCATATGAGCTTACTGAACATCCCATTCCAGATTTAGTCCCCCTTTGCTGTTATAATAATCTCCACTCTTCTGGGAAGGCTAAGACACGTCTGGTTCCACTGTAAACGCTATTCCTCGATTTTCCATTGTAAAACATCACGATAAAGGATGAAATCTTCCATTAGCCTAAAAAGGACCAAAAAAAGGGGGACATTTCCAACATTTCCATTTTAAAGAGGGTATCTGTGAAGTTGGAAACTGAGGCAATAAATAAATAAATAAATAAATAAATAAATAACAAAACACTGCTAAATAACATCACATTGCAATATAATCCTTTTACAGTACAGCATTTTCTCTGTTCACTGCCCACAGTTTTGATCAGTGAACAGAATAGTGTATTCAATCACCTTATAATTATCATCAAAACTAACATTATTTGTAAAATTATAATTTGTAGAATAAAAACCTACTTTGTGGTAGATATATTTAACATTTTTTGGGTCAAACCTCCCCCCCCCCCCCCCCCTTTCAGCCAAAAACTGAAACAGATCTCTTGGCCAAAATATTTCTGCGGCATCCCTTACAAATACAATAAGCTGATGTTAAATACATATAAAAAAATAATAATTAAATAAATGTATTATTATGAATAACAATTTAAAGCCATAGCGTTCAGTGGAGAAGTGCTACAGTCAGGGCTACCATCATCAAGCACTACAATCTGGGCTCTTCAGTGAAAGTCAGACTCTCTGCAATGCATCAGGGAACAAATGAACACGTCCTTAACACGCAGTGTATATAATATTTACTTCTTAGGTTCTGCCGCCTTGTCAGCATAGCGGGGTGCACCACACATGAGCGAAAGCAGATGAGATGAGAATACACAATCTTTCAGCGTAGAGGAATCACAAACCTAATCACACCACTGTCTAACAAAAATAAATGTGAAACCTGTATGCATGACTGACGAAACTGAATAACGTGCCATGTGTGTGTGTGTGCATTCATTTGTGCTGGAAAGAAAATGATTTTTAAAGAATATGGGGTGGCTGAGGACATGCAGAGAGCAAGGATTGTCTGCTGTGTAATGAGAGCTGCAGGTACTTCATTTTCAATGCCAAGTGTTTCTGGGAAGCACGTGTTTGTTTTTACTCTATGAAATGCCTCATCAATCAATCAATCATCAATGTACAGTATGCAACCTATTTCTTCTTGGACAAGAGATACAGAAAAATGTGCAATATGTGCAATATTTATCATCAGTGCGACGCCGGTTTCACAAAAACCGACATCTACACTTGAATCAAATTACTTTAGCATACCCATGCTATAAATCACTGCTGCAAGTGCAACCTTGGGGAGCTAACTAAAAACCATCGAGAGCAATACCATATTATCAGTACAACCAAATTAGGAAGAATGTTTCCCAGCTGTTTTCAGGCTGAAGAACCAGAATTATATTGACCAGCCCCTTTGTCAGAGAATAACCATACACACTAGAAAACACTTCCTCAGAATAAAGTCAAAAAGACTTGCCTAAATGTGTCGCATTTTCAGCCAAACAGTTCTGGAGAAACGTTTAAAACAGGTGACATTCAAAAGAATTTTTTATTCTATAAATGCGGAAATGATGAGCCAGGAGATAAGCTACTCCACACAAGAATGTTTTCCAAGTCAGAGGTTTTCTGACTGTCCTCATTCTGTAAAGATGTGGTTAAACAGGAAGTAACAACAGCCTGACGGGGGTAGGTGGGGGCATGCAACAAAAGTGTTACACCATACTGAAAGTGCATGTGTGTGCAGTGTATAATGTATCAATGTGCATTCTGTAAATAATACAGCCACCAGAAGTTCAGTTGTAGCTAAAGAGGGAATGTTACGTTTTTACATGACAAAAGTGGACGGATTCGCCGCCTCAGACGCTCCGTCCACATGCTTCAGGATTTTAAAGGTTGCATTCTGACTGGCTTGCTGCAATGTCTGTTAGTCTCCAATGGAACACACACTTTTGCTCTGACAACATTAGAGCATAACAGTCCCTGGAATGGGGAAAAAATAAAAATAAAAAACCATGCATTCTTGAGGTTAAAAAGGTTAGTAGAAAGGCTTGTTGGCTTTTGGGTGGGCTACAGAAAAAGGTCTTTGGTTGATTGTTTGCGAAATGGTTTCTTCTGTGAAAGCAGGAGGTTCTTTGCCACACCCTTACTGCATGCTATATGAAATCCTACTTTTTTTTTTCTTTTTTTTTTTTGCTATTTATTCAGGTTTATCCAACCAAAGATAATGATAAAGCCAATATTCCCCCTCCTCAAATAAAAGGACCACTTTGCAAGTGGCAAAAAGAAATATGTTAAAGAAAATGTTATGCGTCATCACCATTTTACAGACAAAATAATGGAAATAAAACAAAAAACAGAAGGTGGTTACAAGTCAGCTGTAGCTGCTAGTCTCAGGTATTTGCATATAGTTTGTTTATTAATTATAAAAATATTACTGCATTACAGTGGATATAAAACATCTACACACTGCTGTTAAGATGGCAGGTTTTGTGATGTAAAAAATGAAAGCAAGATAAATCACGTCGGAACATTTTCTACCTTTATTATCAACCTGTAAATCAGAGTGAAAAACAATAAGAATTAAAGTAAAAAAAAAGTATTTAAAAAAAAAAAAAGTACAATAACCTGGTTGCATAAGTGTGCACACCCCTAAACTAATACTTAGTTGAAGCACCTTTAGAGTTTATCACGGCATTCAATCTTTTTGGCTAAGAGTCAGTCGGATTGGCACATCTTGACTTAGCAATAAATTACTATTCTTCTTTGCAAAAGCATTCTAACTCTGTCAAACTGTGGCAGCATCTCCCGTGTACAACATTCTTCAGGTCACCCCACAGATTTTTGATTGGATTTAGTTCTGGGCTCTGTCTGAGCCATTCCAAAACCTTGATTTGATTTAGAGGTGTGCTTCAAGTCGTTGTCATGCTGAAAGGTGAAATTCCTCTTCAATCTAAGGGTTTTAACAGAAGCCTTAAGATTTTGTTGCAAAATTTACTGGCATTTGCAGCCTTTCGTTATTCCCGCCGCCCTGATTAAAAGGTCTAATTCCAGCTGAAGAAAAGCAGCCCCAAAACGTGGTGCTGCCACCACCATGCTTCACCTAGGGGATGTGATGTGTGATTTCTTTTTTCTTCGCCAAACATATCCTCTGGTATTATGGCCAAAAAGCTCAACTTTGGTCTCATCAGATCATAATGCATTATTCTACATGGATTTGGGAGATTGGATGTTTTTTTTTTGTAGGCTTTAGCCAGTTCTTGGACGTTTTTTTCTTTTGGTTAAAAAAAAGGCTTCTGTCTTGGCACCCTACCCCAAAGCCCGGACAGATGAAGAATTTGAGAGATCACCACCACATGTAGAAAGCAACCACGACCTGCCAGAAATTTCTGCAATTCTTTTAATGTTGCTGGAGGCCTCCTGACAGCCTCCCTGACCAGTTGTCCTCTGGTCTTCTCATCAATTTTAGAGGGACGTCCTGTTCTTAGTAACGTCACTGTTGTGCCATATTTCTTTACAGTGTTCCATGGTATATATACAGTATATACAGTGTTCTATTGTATCTCATGGCTTCTCTGGGATATTACCAAGAAGATATAAAGAAAATACCCCCGCCCCCCTAAAACATTTCTGGTTGTTTGTCACTTGATTTTTATATGTTGCAACTTCGTAATAAAGGTGAAAATAGTTCCGACATGGATCAACATAACTTTGAGATCAAAGCATCACTATAGTAACCTGACTTTCTAATAATCTGCATGTTTATAATTGATAAAACTGCTATTTGCTATAATTGTGGCAGATGAAAATGCAAAATAAATAAATAAATAAATGCACCACACAGAAAATAACAACACAATTTCAACAAAAATTCGATTAATCATGCAACACTAGATCTGTGTATATCACAAAGCTGAGGCTAGACACCTGCTGTCACTGGTTAGTAAGCTGAGAGGCACTGATAAAGGTCATTATTATGAGATTAACCACAATGTGACGGATGATTCAGCAAGGTAAACCAGTGTTTTTGAATGGAAACAATGTACCACTTCCTAAATAAGGAATTTAAAAAAAAAAAAAAAAAAAAAAAAAAAAAAAAAAAAAAAAAAAAAAAAAAAAAAAAAAAAAAAAAAAAAAAAAAAAAAAAAAAAAAAAAAAAAAAAAAAAAAAAAAAAAAAAAAAAAAAAAAAAAAACACTACCAAAAACAGCAAGAAGCATAACATGATAACATGAGTTGCTTTGATAACATAGCTGTTACATGCACAGAGAGCAAGGGGGAAATAAAAAAAAAATAAAATAAATTGTGGCGGAAGGACTGGTTGCGGGAATGCGGGCAGTGATGAGTGACTGGAGGGGGAAAAAATAGCTATTTTCATATGCTGTGTGTGTAATTGGTCATTTGCAGGTTGGAATGATGCCATTTTCCACCTTGGCACATTCACCTTGGCACGAAGCAGGGGAGGAGAGGAAAAAGGGGAAGAAAAAAGAAGTTCATCCGTTGTTAACAGCAAGCTAGCCAGCTAACTGTGATGTATATGTTCCTCCTCAAGCAACAGTCTGTATAGTCAATGTTTTAGATTTGTAAATGAATATTTCTGTATGTTCACTAGTCACCACAACTCATGTAAAAGTATGCTGAGTTGACATCACTCCGAAAATGGGGAAGAAGCTGGTAGTTGAGAAGACTAGCCCAAGTTGGAATTTCAAGGTGGTTGACGGGGCAGTTTCTTGGGCTTTTACTGGTTGGCGGTTCGGAATTACAAGCTGCAACCAAGAATCGAATGCAGCAATACTGTGCACTGCCAGGAATCATGGCATATTGTATTTTTGCTATTCCTAACAACCATTTGGGTATAACATGCCAAATAATTTCTCACAGAAGCTTTATTTTTGTGCTTCCATTTTGCCTTTGCCCTCCCACACAAATATATGTATGATAGACAGGATTCAGTGATCTGCTGCGCATGACAGCACGTGATCTCAAAAATGATTCAGGAAAATCAGAAATAAAACTGAGCAGTATGCACTCTAGGCTTGGGACGATTGACAATAGTATCAGAAATCGTCGATAGATTCCAACAACTTAAATGTCTGCTGGAAAAAGTGGTGTCTGCAGCTTTAAGTCTGACAAAAATAATGTGTGTTGTGTGTCTTAATATATGTTTTTTCACCTATTTTGTATCCTACACAAACCTAAAGAACTTGCTGTGGGACTTCTCTGACACTGCTGTTCAACACAGAGCACATGGAGCCTATACATTTTATTTAAAACTTATCATGATCTTAGTTACTGCTAATAACTCACTGTGTTTATTTACAGTGCCGACTTTTGCTTTTGCGAGTTTTGCTTGTTAATGGGTAATTAAGGGAGAGAAGGAAAAAAACAACAAACACGTCTAGCGATTGCAAACAACAAACAGCTAGCGATTGCAGCTACAGTCAACTGGTAACCAGCTTCCTCTGTCTGTCCAGATGTAATGAGGTAACTTGTACACAACACTCGTTATGCGTGTCTTACCGCAACTCCTTCCATCCCCACCTCAAAGTCACAGGCGATACTATTGTTAATCAGTGATAGTTAGGAGGCACGATAGGACGATTACAGCCAATCTTACAAGCCTCATGCCCTCAGCTACAGGACTCACAACTTCATTTTGGCAACCTCGATACTAAATGCCGCTCCACATATACACAAAGAGATGACAGCACAATGCTCTTCACTGAAAATGGAGCATGAAATTGTAGCAAGTAAATTTCCTAAAAATCTACATTTAATTTTTACAACCTTTAAAAGTACAGCACCTGGGGCTAACTGGACACTAACTAGTTGATATGGACCACCAATGTGTGCTGATGTAAAACAGCAGCCTGTTGACCTCCCGAAGAACAGTTTGGACCCCAGGCAAGGACAAATAAACAAGCATGATCACAAGATCCCACCAGAAATAACCTCATATCTCAGTGGAGAGGCGCATCTTAGAGCAATAAGAGTGATACTGCATTTTCAGAGGTGGCAGTTAGAGTCAGTGTTTTTGTAACAGGTAGAAAAACGTTCTGCGGCATTAATCATGCAATCCCACTATCACCAACATACTGAAAACTAAGAACATATTTGAGCTGGTTAAAGAAAACATGAAAAAGCGTTGAGGAGCATATGACTAAGCACTGATTTGTAAAAAAAAAAAAAAAAAAATGGCTTGCTTTAATGTGGCACTGCAGCATTAATCTATAGGTCATAAGCATAACCATGAGTCTATTCTGATCTTCAACTCTCCCTCAATTTTTTTTCTGACAGTGCTCTTTTAAAGTGTTTGGGTGGATAGTTAAGAAATTCTATAAAAGCAGGTGTGACTTGTAGTGACCTCAGGTGTGATAATGTGCCATGTTTGTTATTCGTTTACTCACTTCCTTCATTATTAAAATGATTCAGTGTAGTGGATGTGAAACTACTTGGTTACTAGAGGGGTTTTAATCATCTTACAGTTGAAAACACACATCTCTTTGTCTGCAGCATCAATGAGAGTTTGCATATCATGTCACAGACAATTCAGACTAACAAATATCTACCAACAATCCAGATAACCATTTTCAACTATGCAAATAAATATCATTCTTCTTTTTTTGTCACCATTTATATACTACGTTGCTCTTTCAGGAGACAAAAACTAACTGTGGAAACTCCTGACTGGTAAAGACTGTGTCAAATAATCCATATTTAACCATAAATAAATAATCTAAGAAACATAAGAAATTACAATCCTTTACCTGTCAATCAAGTTTTTTTTTTTAAATCATACATTACCATAAAATTAATCCATGTAGCATCAAAACTGAGATGTCACTCATGGTGTGACATAGGTGAAGATTGAACAGCGTCATCCGCTATAGATAAATAACGCAGACACACTGCTGCACAGACACACACGCACACACTGCTGAAAACCAGGCGCCACATGGCTGCTTAAGCCCCTGCCTAATCAGGTGAATAGATCAGATGTACACGGGATAAAATGATGCCAACCTTACCAAAAAAAAACAGCTTCTCTAATAATGTACAATGTTTACCTATAATTCCTTAGCATACACTCTTAAAACTAAAATTCTGTAGAAAAACAGAACAGATGTAACCTGCATTCTTCTGAATAAGGTGCAGCATTGCACATACCTACTGTACTGATTAATCAAAACGAGAAATGGATGGGCGTACATAAAACCTGTCACTTTAACGCTGCACGCCTGCACCAATGATGTCCAAGTTCAGCAAATGAAGGTATTTTTCCTGTTCTATGACGACGGCTTCAGTTCACACAAGAACTATTTTTCCCCAGAAGGCTTTAGTTTCAGACTTTAAAACCGCATCCACTAGTTTAAACGAGGTGCCACATGCACGCACACGATTAGTTATTTGATTTGATGAGGTCTGTCTAGGAAGAGCAGAAATGATCCATAGAAATCTGAAATCTGCCCCACTGAAAACGCGTACAGCAACTGAAACTGTGATAATGAAAGTAGAACACTTTACATTTAAACCATTTACCAAAAAAAAATACTTCTGCTCTTTACTCCTAATAAAGTCATCACCAATAGATCGGCACCAAGTTTATAAAAAAAAAAAATAATAAAAAAAATAAAAATAAAAAAAACACACCCAGTTGAGCAGGCTCCAGCAGAAACAAACTCACAGACACTTAACCATAACAAATCTTGAATAGTCCTCCTCACAGCACTGGGTGAGATAGCACTGAAATTTAAATGTGCCGCTTATCTGTACACAATACGGCTAAAGGTAGGTGGACACCTGACCTTCACAGCCATACGTGGTTCTTCCCCAAACCGTGGCCACAAAGTTAGAAGCACACAATTGTATATGACGTCTTTGTATGCTGTAGTATTACAATTTCCCTTCACTGGAACTAAGAGGTCCAAACCTGGTGCATGCATGATAATGCCCCTGTGCACAAAGCGAAGTTCAGGAAGAAATGCTTTGCCAAGGGTGCTGTGAAAGAAATGAGTGGCTTACACAGAGCCCTGACCTCAACCCCACTGAACACCTTTGGGATGAACTGGAACACCAACTCCACCCCAGGCCTCCTCACCCAACATCGGTGTCTGACATCACTAATGCTCTTGTGGCTGAATGAACACAAATCCCCACAGCCACGCTTCAACATCTAGTGGAAAGCCTTCCCAGAAGAGTTGTTACTGTAACAGCAAAAGGGTGGAATAAATCTGGAATAGGATGTTCAAAATGTTTAAATGCCATATTGAATACACTAAGCTCTGAAAAAGTACTCTGCAAACTTATGTAACTAGTTTAATTCAAACTTAGAGAATAGATCAGAACAGATTTCCTTAACGGACAATGTAGTTTCAGTTCAAGTGTAATTCACTTTTCTCCTAATATATTGATTGAAGATGCACTGCTGATGCTGATGCTGGAATGGACAGGGGAAATCTTCCTTCCTCCTCTCAGTGATCATTCATGTTCTCTCCAAGAGGCTCCACTGTCCACATTTCCCCATTACCCATCTAACCTTTCTGTCTCTCTCACACACACACTCACACACACACTCACACACACACTCACACACACACTCACACACACACTCACACACACACTCACACACACACTCACACACAAAAAAAAGCACCAGGCCAAAAGAAGGAGATGAATGCTGCCTGTTGCCAGATCTGACATCGGAGAGGAGACGCTTTAATACGGCGAAACAAACTGACGCAGGACACTGACATCATCAAAGTCCCTGTTAAAACAATGTTCAGGGCATCCCTTTCACACCACCTCACATGCCATGCCAAATGATTTGCTGGAAGCTGGCATAACGGTTTGCCTCTTCGGCTGACAGCGAGGAAATCTGACTAGGAGCTCAGATTTTACCCACGCCTCGTAAGCGAGACACCAGACATCACTTGGCTGCCGACACACCATTTCATTCAGCAGTGCGGGAGTGAATGAACGCCTCTGCCTTTTTCACTCTACGTCTCACGGATAGTGGGAGGAGGCAGGCCGCAGGAGTGCAAGTGCTCTGACCTTTGAGACAAACAAAATGATGTTGTCTGTCCTACTGTCTAACCTTTTCTTGTGCAAGAACACCCACAGATAGAAGCGCCCGAGTCATATTGTAATATAGTATTATTTTACGAGTGAGCCGGATTAAAGTGGCTCTGCTCCATGAAAAACTACAGACACTCTCCAAAGCCACAAAAAAAAACCCCAGCAAAAATATATAAACAATGTTTGCCACAGCATAATAGTTTTTTACTAATCATCTTAATAACATAAAACGTGTCTGTAGGGCTATGTAGTAAGCGTATACATGGACATTCATGGGCTGAATAGTCAAGGGTCAGGGTTCCAGTACACAGATTTATTTCCCACTTGTGTAACTGAGTGAACCAAACAAATAAATGCCTTTCGGGCGGCTCTAACCAATCACAGCCTCTACTTTCTAAGACAACATCAAAGATCAAATGAGCAACTGAAGGTTTTAAGGTGGATTAGACAATAATAAACTCTCATCCTTAAAAGGGATCGCTTAAGTGTGTCCAAATCGGATTTCATTCCCTGTAAGTCAAGTGACAAGGAGACACGGTGTGTGTGTGTTTGTAAGTAAACAAATAAATAATAATAATTTTAAAAAAAACTTTCCCCAATGAGATATTAAACTGAGATCTGAAAAATAATACCAGACAGATGTTTCCTCTACATCCTTCCCCTTTTCAATACCCTGTTTTCCTAACCTGGTTTCGAGACAAGAGAGTTGGAGCTGTTTAGCTGCTTAGCTCTCACCTTCAGCGCGTACTTCTCCCCGTTCTTCTTCTGAACGATTTCCAACACCTTCCCATTGATACCCAAACCCAGGACCTGGCTAGTGACTTTGTAGTCGTCTGTTATGGCGTTTTTCTTGATCTGAAGCGCGGGTTTGGGGTGGAACTGGAGGTGTTGTAAAGCTTGCTGTTGCTGCTGCTGCTGTTGCTGGTTGGGGAACACCACCTGGTTCTGGGAGTTGGGAAACATCGCGCCGGGACACAGGCGAGGAGACCGCGGCTCCTTTTCCGCCTTCTCCACTTTCACAGCCCTAATTTCTCTGGTGGGTTTTTCCTAAACTTTAGGAACGGCCACTCAGTGACCTACTTGTAAACTATATTTTTTTTAAAAATAAATAAAACTTCCAATTAAAAAAAAAGCGGCTTCGGCTAGTTTCGACAACTTTGATGCTAGCTCGAAGGTGGCTTGTCAGCTAGCTGGCCAGCTAATATCCATTCCGCCAGTTCGAAAGTACGACCGAGGAAAACACTCTGTGTAGTATGTTTTTAATGAGTTAATGGTATAACGCTCCCAACGAGTGTTCAAAATACTGAGTAACTACCATAAAATACTTAAACTGTTTAAAAAAAAAAAAAAAAAAAAAGACGACAATGGCCAACGCTAGCTAGCCGGCTAGCTCTTCAGCTCGCGCGCAGCCCCTCCGCTACTTTCAGCCAGTGTCTCGCGGCTCTCCCTCGACACTTTTTTTCGTGACGTCACGCCTAAAGCCGGAACGCTCCGGTTCTTAAAGGAAACGCCACAAGAAAAAAAAAAACATCTGTGTCTAACTTTCACCAGGCATTACGCAATAGACTAATATTTCTTTCATGGACAATAAATAACTTATTATAGAGAGCTGCTTAAACAGATTAGGAAACGTGATGTCTCTTTGTTAAATGACTTAATGTTAGCCACACCCTAAAATGCTTATTTTCCTCCATATCCATCCATCCATTTTCTGTAGCTACCACTTATCCTACAGGGTTGCGGGGAACCTGGAGCCTATCCCAGGGTACTGGAGACACCCTGGACGGGGTACCAACCCATCGCAGGGCACAATCTCAGACACACTCACACACCACAGACAATTTGGAAATGCCAGTCAGCCTACAGCTAATGTCTCTGGACTGGGGGAGGAAACCAGAGTACCCTGAGGAAACCCCCGAAGCATGGGGAGAACATACAAACTCCACACACATAGGGCAGAGGCGTGAATCGAAACCCCAACCCCAGAGGTGCGAGGTGCCACCATGAACACACGCTTTCACACACTCATTCACACTATAGCATCGGAGTAGCTAAGGGTTGCCGGGGGTAGATAAGGGGTCACCAGTGCCACCCTAAAATGAAGCATGGCCACCCCTATGACCACCCCAATAATAATAATAATAATAATAATAGTCAGCCCAGTTACCAATGTCATGATGGAAAACTAGTAACTTCTCGATTTGGTAAATTCTCAATGTGATATGCTAGTTTGTATAATAACAGAAGACCCATTACAACAGAGGTGTCCAAAGGGCCGGGGTGGGTGCAGGTTTTCATTCCAGTCAAGCAGGAGCCACACCTGATTCCACCTGATTAATCAGTTGACCTTGGCTTTCAATAGACTCAGGTGAGGTTCTACTTGGTTGGAATGAAAACCTGCATCCACACCGGCCCTTTCTGGATAAGAATGGACACCAACATCTACAACATCTAACAACATCTCTGAGAAATTTGAAAGTTCATCACTGTCCAGTGAGAAACAAGCAGGATTAGCTAGCTAACACAGAAAGAACCACAATGAACAATAACAGTATATATGTATACAGTTAGATACGGAAGTATTTGGACATTGACAGAGTTTTTGTGATTTTGCCTTTATACACCACCACAATGGATTTGAAATAAAACAGTCAAGATGTGATCGAAGTGTAGACTTTCAGCTTTATTTTAAGAGATTCCACAAAAATATGGCATTTACCATTTAGGAATTACAGCCATTTTCAACAAAGTATCTCCATTTTCAGAGGCTCAAAGGTATTTGGACAAAGTGACATAATTGTGAAGTGAAGTCTGGAGTCCATGTTCTCAAAACTCAAATTCTGAGTTTCCTCCCTGGAGATGCTTTGCCAGGCCTTCACTGCAGCCACCTTCAGTTGCTGCTTGTTTGTGGGTCTTTCTGTCTTCAGTCTTGTCTTCAGTAAGTGAAAAGCAGCTCTATTGGGTTGAGATCAGGTGACTGACTTGGCCATTGAAGAATATTCCATTTCTTTGCCTTCAAAAAGTCTTGAGTTGCTTTTGCAGTATGTTTAGAGTCATTATCCACCTGCAATGTGAAGCAGCGTCCTATCAGTTTTGTAGCATTTGGCTGAATGTGAACAGAGAGTATAGCCCTATACACCTCAGAATTCATCTGGCTACTTCTGTCAACAGTCACATCATCAATAAACACCAGTGAGCCCGTTCCATTGGCAGCCATACATGCCCATGCCATAACACTGCCTCCACCATGTTTGACACATGATGTGGTATACTTTGAATCATGAGCTGTTCCTTTCTTTCACCATACTTTTCTCTTCCCATCATTCTGGTACAAGTTAATCTTGGTTTCATCAGTCCAAACAATCTTATTCCAGAACAAGGCTTTTTTAGATGTTTTCTGGCAAAGTCTAATCTGGCTTTCCTGTTCTTGAATGTTAGCAGTGGTTTGCACCTTGCTGTAAACCCTCTGTATTTACATTCACGAAGGTGTCTCTTGATTGTAGATTTTGACAATGATACTCCTACCTTCTCCAGAGTATTCTTGACTTCTGTTGATGTTGTGAAGGGGTTTTTCTGTGATCATCCACTTTAGTTGTCTTCTGTGGTCTTCCAGGCCTTTCGATGTTGTTGAGCTCACCAGTGCTTTCTTTCTTTTTAAGAATGTACCCAACTGTTGATTTGGCCACACCTAAGGTTTTTGCTATCTCTCTTATAGATTTATGTTGTTTCTTCAGCCTAATGATGGCCTCCTTCACTTGCATTGAGATCTCCTTGGACTTCATATTGGTAGCTCCAGTCAAACAGCTGCCAAATGCTAACTCATTACCTGATATCAACTCCAGACCTTTTATCTGCTTCATTTGTCTTGAAGTAACGAGGGAATGGACAGCAAATGTTCAATTAACTGCTTGTCAGTCAATTGTCCAAATACCTCTGAGCCCCTGAAAATGGAAGTACTTTGCTGAAAATGGCTGTAATTCCTAAATGGCAAATGCCATATTTTTGTGGAACCTCTTAAAATGAAGCTGAAAGTCTACACTTTGATCACATCTTGATTGTTTTATTTCAAATCCATTGTGGTGGTGTATAAAGGCAAAATCAAAAAACTATATGAAATGAAATATGTTGATAAACGTAACAGCAGTGGGTTCTCAGGAAACATTAGGCCTATGTGTTAGGAAATCGTCTTTCCATGCTTTCCTGTTGAATTTCTTCCTGGGGGAAAAAGGGGGGGGGGGAGTGGGGGATGAAGAATACGTTTATGCTTAGTGTGTTTATTGGAGATGACATAAAAGTATGAAAATAATTTTCATGGTTTGCATTTTTGTACATATTGTGATAAGATATTGATGGAAAATATCCAACCATCACAATTTTTCTCCACAGTGCCTGGCCTTAAGGAATTTTGTTCTGTTATTTGTGTGCCTAACAAATCCACAAACCATCCCACAGCTCTTTCCTCCTGATGCAGACAAGTGACAATGTAGTTTTGTCCGCAGTCAACTAGTTTTAGTCTTTTCTAAACACATCCTCCACACCAACAGAGGTCACTGCAATGATGACTAGGACTTTCCATGAATATTGAAATATAAAGCACCAAAAATATCATTGTAGCAATCAGTTCAAACCTATTGATATAACCAGATATTCTGTGCTTTGTGTCAGGATGGTCCATATACTAGAGATATAGTCTAATTTAGTGCATAGGAAAATGCTTTACAGTGTTGAAGTAAAAACAGCAATAAAGAAAGAAATGGTAGTCAAAAATAAAATAATAAAATAAGCATATAAATGCAACAAAAAATGCAACAAATAATAGCAGTACCAGAAAGAAGAAAATAATAATATAAAATGTGAAAATGTGTCATAAAAAGTGTGTAAAAATAGAATAAATGTACAAGTAATGTAAAATAAAGTAACATGCCAGTAAAATAAAATGATAAAAGATAGTTAAATGCTATAATGTGCTAGTGTTTTGTTGTTGTTGTTGTTGTTTTGTTTTTTTGAATCAGTGATAGATGCATGAAGCCTGAGCTTGTTTTTGTGTCCCATCTTAAACTGTACTTAATAGTAAATTATTTGACCTTTTGGTGAGAGAACCTCAGTTATTGCTACAGTTATGGACGATATAAAATTTTTAGATTTATCTTTTAACTGGCTCCTGATACATAGTATGAACCCTTTTTTTTTTTTTTTTTTTTTTTTTTTTTTTTTTTTTTTTTTTTTTTTTTTTTTTTTTTTTTTTTTTTTTTTTTTTTTTTTTTTTTTTTTTGCAGTATACATTTCACCTCACGATGGCACCATCTGCAAATATAACCTTCCCATACTCTCCTCTGAGTTTCAGTTAGTAAGTAAACAACCATATTACACAACAGAAAATACTACATGTGCCTGATTTCATAGCTATACATTAATAAATAATGGATAAATATAATAAATTGAATATATATATATATATATACACTATATTACCAAAAGTATTCGGTCACCCATCCAAATGATCAGAATCAGGTGTCCTAATCACTTGGCCTGGCCACAGGTGTATAAAATCAAGCACTTAGGCATGCAGACTGTTTTTACAAACATTTGTGAAAGAATGGGCCGCTCTCAGGAGCTCAGTGAATTCCAGCGTGGAACTGTC
>CM040994.1:6500241-6566406 GCA_022985145.1 Pangasius djambal
CCAGAAGAGTTGAAGCTGTAATAGCTGCAAAAGGTGGACCGACATCATATTGAACCCTATGGGTTAGGAATGGGATGGCACTTAAGTTCATATGTGAGTCAAGGCAGGTGACCGAATACTTTTGGTAATATAGTGTATATATATATATATATATATATATATATATATATATATATATATATATATATATATATATATACATATATACATACATATACAGTATCTATGAAGTAGTTAGAGTGAACAATAATATTAGTGGCCTGTATTCCTCATGTGGAATTCCTGTATGTGGCCTTATAGCAGGTAAAGAGAGAGAGAGAGAGAATATGTTCTCAGTATTAGGTATCCTTTACAGCCACCGAGACATACAGCAGTATTAACTTATCTCATCTTTAATGTACTTGAGCATTTTAGTTCTGAGGCATATAGCAGTAGTAACATATCCCATGCTAAGATCAATTATGATTGGCTGCACACTTCTGCTAAGGGCCAGAAACCCTGTTATGCTTTACAGATCGACTGTGCATGCATCTGCAACATCGTGTCTTGAATCCACTAGTAGACCTACCCCAGACCGTTTATACACTCTTGATGTACATTCATACAGTCTGTGGTTGCTACAAACTAACGGCTGATTGGTTTCGTTTGAGAATTTCCCGTGCTTGAACAGTTAGGTTAATATAAGAATTAGATTAGGGCTGATGCTAAACTCATGACACATACAGGTAGATGCACTGTGGGCTTGAGTCAGGCTGTTGCACCGCACAGATGCTTTGCAAGGCAATTTCAGAATTAGTGACACGTATCAGTACATTTGTGTATTTATTCATTGAGTAAAGACTTTATCCTGGGCAGGGTCACAGCGGATCTGGAGCCAATCCCGTGAACACCGGATGCAAGACAGGACATACCCGAACACTTCTTCACACCTGGTGACAATTTAGAGACATCATTTCTGTTTTACCTGGAGGAAGACCACAGAGACTCAGCGAAACCAGTAACCTGGGCTCAGGATTGAACCCAGGCTGGACATACAATCACATTTTTGTTAGCAGGAAACAATAACACTAAATGTCTCATTACTATAAATTACCATACATTTCTGTCTTCTTTATTCTATCCGATGGGTATACAAACATTTGCACTTAACTGTGTTAGTCTTATTATCTCAGTCACACCACCTGACACAAGTCAGTACCTCAGACGTGTCCTTTGCTACTAGATCCGAGGCCCTATTACAAGGCCAGGTTTTAAACTATAGCGGTGTTTTTGTGCTTGTATTATTACACAGCATTGCCAATCAAAACTAATCCTTTCCTGGAGTTTGGTCTGTGTAATCTGACCACTTCTATTGTTTCCTGACATGTCTCTGTGTTGTGCTTGAACCGCGTCCAACTCCACCTTGAGCTCAGTTCAAAGGCAATTCATGGCTGTGTGTGCTGCAGAAATGTGTAAAGGGCATCAAGTAAAAGGGAGCCTTTTTAGAAATTTCAGCAAACCCTGAGTACTCTACACAGGGCACCAGATCAAATTTAGTTATTAGTTCATTCTGGATCAAATAAGTCACTGGGAACTCTAACATCCAAAACAACACATGAATTAAATTGTGTACAGATGTTACTGTCTGTTTAAGTAAACTAAATCAAATAAAAAAAAAAAGAAAAAAAAAAGCAGATGTACATTTTAGAAAGCAGAACACACTGAGTAAAATTATTTTGACATATTTTAATTAAAAAAAAACAGACATAAAATCTTCAGTAATGCTTGATTATCAAATAATTTATTTTTGAAAATGGATCTATGCACTGTCCATATTTTCCTTTATTTACTGTACTTGTTAACCAATTTCATTTAAAGTAAACAATTTTATTTCTCGAATTAAAACAGCTTTTCCTTATGCTATCTAAGCTCTCTAGAGGGTTAAATATACCAGATTTTTTAGTATTTTCTGAGATCCAGCTCTCAAAACACAGATATTAGCTGAATATACTTATCACCCAGCAAGGTGCCGCTGAATCCCAAACAGATACACTGTTGTTATAAAGTACTTTCCACTGTGTACCCCCTGTTGACAAGATGCGATTGTTATTCTGGCAATTACGTAACCCAACCTCTCAGGCACACAGCATGCTCTTATACACAAACACTTTTTCTTTCCTTTTCCTCCTATTACACTCTTAGATATTACTCTTCAACCCCAACATACTGCTACACAATGTAGTACACAAAGTTTCCCTGCCTATGTTTAATATTTACACTTGAATACCTGTTTCGTTCAGGAGCTAACACAGTGAGCACACAGTGTACCGACCAGACAGACAATGTCCCTGTCCGAGGCCCCACATGTGTCTGGACAGGAATGCTTTTGGAGGGGAAGGGGAAAAGGATGGAAAGCTTTACATGAAGTTATTCTTCTTTATTTAAGTGGGATAGTTTCCATATGTAACAAAATTATTGACAAATAGTCAATTCACTGTAAAGAGGTTAGGGACATTGATTATTAGGACATCAAATGATATGACTGGCTAATGCAGCTGCTGCATTAAACCATGGGATAATGTGTTAAATTATTATTTTTAGCATCCTTGATGGATTGTGTTATTTTCCAATAAAAGCACATCTCAAACATACTCATATCACAGCAATTTACCAATGATTACATTTTTTTAATTAAAGAACAATACACTGTATTTGTTTTATCCGTTTATAGTTATAGTTAATGTTGGGGTCCGCAAACATCCACAAAACAAGTCAATTCTTTCTATCACTTATGCTTCAGCAGCTATAAACAGCTACAAGCTATAAATTCACTAGCCTCTCATTTTTTCTCTCTCTTAAAGTTAATAAGACATGTCATGTCACCCAGAAAGTACAAAGCCCTCCATCCTGAAGAGGGAACTCTGACTGTTACAAAGCACTGACACTGGAGACTCAATCCAAATGTGCCGAATAAACATTTCTGCACAGAAAACATTGCTATATCAACAATTACACACGTTTTATATGCAAAAGTTTTTGCCATAGAAATGATAACATGTGAGAATGATATATATATTTGAGACTGTGATCCTGTGGGCTGTCTGTGATCCACTTTTTTACTCTCAAGCAGGCACTAGTAAGAGATCAGATATGAAGTTCGCAGGACAAACAAAGACTACGTTCAACATGAACGTCTCACACTCTGCAATGCATTTACATCATCCTTAGTAACTGCCTGTTCAGGGTAGCAGTGGCTTAAATTAGGCTACTTGTTTCTTTATATTTTGGGGAAAATAATCAAAATCTAAATATCATGGGCAAAATAATAACTGCCTGAAACATGTTTTGAAACATGGTTTTAAAAATAGTCCCACGCACATCTGTAATTGAGACCAATTATGAACTTGAGTGAAGTTGTGAAAATGTCTGAGCAAGAATTCAAAGACCATGCTGGTGCTGCTGGCATTTCTATCTCTGGGATTTTCCCATTGTTTTCAAATGTTTCTGGGGGCATAGTGGTAGGGTTCATATTTAAATCTGGATTCAGGTTTAGGTCACGCCCACTTTGGGTTTAAATCCGAATACAAATACAGATACGGGTATTTGAAGAACAACACAGAAACAGATACAGGTACTGTCATTGCGTTACACCCCTAGTGTAAACAAAGCACTTGTTCCAAGTCAGCATCTCTGGTCTTAGTCCGTCGTACATTGCTTGGTACCTACTTTGTCTGACAATTTGTCAAAGTATAAAACTAACAAACTTGCTTATTTAATATTTGCAACCAGGAGAGGAAGCCCTTGGAAAGAGGTAGACAGTGTTGTGTCTTGACCTTCCCCATGTTAGCTGTCTGCACACTCAGATTACAGTATAATTAATGAACACAGTAAGTGGATTATGTTACCTTTGGCACTGGTGGAATTTTTTTTGTTTTTTTAGGTTTTTTGATCAGGCAAAGATGACTCACAAAACACTTCACATGCATTTTTATTTTATTTTTATCAGATGATGTTTTTTTGGGGCAGTCTAAGACTACGCCAGCGCTTTATTTTGAACTTGGTATATGTGTAGGAGACTACCATGATCATAAAAATAGGCACAAGATCCTGTAAAATGTCTCCCCAAAATAAATTATGACGATACAGCATTCAGAATTTTACCCAATGCATTTCACATGTAAAGTAACAACACTAGAGTTTTCCTAAAATGTGCTTACTCCTTTACTCCTTATACACACTTTGTAACAGAGTTTACAATTTTAATACCATTTACTGCCATGTACCTGGCTGTTAAGCTGCATGTCTTTTAGCACCCACATCACCCAGCAACATCCTCTATATATATTGTTGTATATAAACCATTTGGTAAAATATGAAGAAGCCCACCCAGGTGTTTTGTTTTTATCTTTCTTTCTTTTTTTTTTCAGTTATAATTTTCAGATGTGATCACTTCGGCATGTGCGAGGAATCCTTCACTGCCACTTTGAGCTCTTCTAGCCAAGTTCACATTATCTATTTACAGCAAAGTCCATCAAGGCTCGCTTGCTACCCAACATTCACGTCTGGCAAAGGTTTCTATATCGAGCCAGGATCTGATTTCATGTGTTGTCTAAGTGGGGAGCTGACTTGGTTGTGTGGACAGATCATTGTGAACCCATTGCACCCTATCTAGAGGCCCAATCAGTGCTAAATGATATTGACAGTGATGGAAAGACTACAAAACACATTGATGTGAGTAAAAGTACTGCTACTATAGTAATAATTCACTTGTCTGTAGCTTCTATAATTGACTTACCGTTTTCTTTTTACAGAAAAAACTAAGTTAGTTTTAATTCTAAATTAGCTATCACACGACAGCTACCAATTGGAGAATTTAAAGGCTAAAACATGCTTGGAGGAGAGTGCTAACTGTATTTTTCCCTATACATGAGCTCATAAACAGGGGAGAGAAGAGATTCTAAATTTTCTTTCCTCCATTTGAAAGTAGGTCAGGTCGTGTAACCCTATATACAAATCGAGATTAGCGTTATGCTTACCTCAGTTTCCCCATTACACAGCCACAGAAATTCCATAGGGAATTAGCAAAGCAGCTAAACTATAATGCAGTAATCATAATTGGCTACACCTATTGCAGAAGGTAGGTCTCTGGTTAATCTGCCTGTGCCTTAGGAGTAGGTCAAATGTAAGAACATCACATTTTAAACCAATAAAATGAACCACATCACTTCTGCAATACTATCTATGCTAATCTATATTAGTATTAGCTTTTTAAACCTGCAGTAATCAAGCACACATGAAGTTCTGAAATATGTACAAAAAACAAATGACTCAGTGTGTTGCAGAAACATTATGTTTTACCATTCTGATCCTCTTTTCCATTGCCAAGAAGATATCACTGCCAGTAATTTTACTGTCAGAGACACACAGGTCTTATCAGGTGGAAAAAGGTGGGGAGTGTTTGTAGTGTTTAAATATTAATAATTAAGCTGCAGTTATAGATGTTGTTATTTATTCAGCTGCTCCCCAGTGGACCATTGGTCTGCATTTTTGATTTGTCACAGTTTTTAATGCTGAATGCATTAATTAATGGATTAATGCATTAAGGTAATTAATTTTATCCAGGCTTGGGACCGGCACTGGGAGTGCACTGTCATGTGCAACCCCAGTGGCTAGGGTTGGTTTCCCTGGCTGGGAATTGAACCCGGGCCGCGGCAGTGAGAGTGCTGTGGTCTAAACACTAGTCCTCCAGGGACCCAAACTGCAGCTGTCTATCTGTCTATCTATCTATCTATCTATCTATATATATATATATATATGTGTGTGTGTGTGTATGTGTGTGTGTGTGTGTGTGTATACACATATATACAATATACATACACATACACACACATTTTTTTGGAATCTAACCTGCAGCAGATGTTCAGTATTACAAATATTTTGGCATATTATAGACAGTCTATAAGTTTGGTTTTGTTGGTGCAGCAGTTTTGTCATGGTCTCTAGGTATTTCCTGTCTGAATGCCACAGCCACCCTGGTTCAACCAATCAGAGTCTGAAATGAGTTATTACAGCCCTCTGAGCACAGACGCAGGTTCAACATGTTCCAATTTCTTTGGAGACTGAGGAATTTGAGGGCAGTGACATTACGCACAAATAGACAGAGAAAGCTGATTCAAAGGACAGAGGCAGAAGCATTACAGCAAAACTTTACACTTTAATCTGCAATAAATATTCAAAAGGGCCATCTGGAATGTGCATGATACAGTATAAAAGAAAGCAGATATGGTCTGACTTCAAGCCTGTATTAGATGCCCTGTTCTGTTTATTGTGTAGTGTTCCCTCAGTGATGTGTTGGTTCTGTGAATCAGCCAACCAGCTCATTGTAGTCAGTTCATTAATCTCACTTATGTGTTTGCCAAAGGCTTTGAGGACAGTATGGTGTTAAGGAAAGTATATCACTCAACAGTGGACCATTTTATTTTAATGTGAATCAGAGAAGATCCCTTAAAAGCACTCGTGCTTACTTCAGGAGAACGCAAATGTACACACTACTGCAAAAATAGCCTCATTATATCATCACACTCAAGAGAGAGAATGAATTCTTATCCACACAGCAACAAGTTATTTAACCACAAGCAGATGTTATAAACATATAAATAAGGAAATAAAAAAAAAAACAGTGCATAAAAAGTGATTCGTCATCCCTAAAACCACTGAGCTCTTCTGCATTTGATCATGTGATTATAGATGGAAAAGAGACAATCAATGTCCTGTGACTGTAATGATCCCCTGGTTGGGAAGAAGGCATTGTGAGTGCTCTGTACTGGCAATTTTATGACAGCCTTAGGCCAAAGAAGGACAAGAAGAAGAAATGAGGTGGTGAGGGAGGGCAGAAAAGCCCAAGAAGAGGACACAACCTTCTCAGAACTAACAAATAAAGAACATCTCAGCAAACAGAGCCTTATACAGTGTGTTCACTCATATGAAGAAATTCATGGGCCTTCTCAGTGTCCTTTAGTCATACCATTAGAAATCATTAAATGATGAGGCAATTATTATACAGTAAATGTGTACACATAAGCCAGTTCTTCCAGTGATTCATAATCATGAGACAGTTGGATTATAAGACTTTTAACAAGTAAGGAAGTATACTCTTTTAAGGCTGTTAATCACAATTCTGACCTTGAACCTAAGCCATCTGTTCTTGCATGATATCATGTTGAACAAGGAGCAGTATTAAGGCCATAGCCACTGGCTGATATGTAACCACAACACCAAAAATTACAGAATTTTTATGGATAAAATTATGAACAACACTTACTTAAATTAACCTGTAAGCATAACAGATGAGTGCTTGGTCAGCTTTTCTTTCAAACAGTGGGCATGTTTTCTCTACAGCAGAGTGCATAGAATTAACAAAAACATTGGCGTTATTTTATTGTTTCAACTCAAAATAGTGAATTAAAAGCATGATAAAATAACCTACATTCTGTACACATTACAAATTTGTGACCATGATTTAGTATCTCGTGGCTACATTAAGTTACGTGCAAAAAAATCTAAACTAATAGGATGGCTGGATCAAGTGCTATTTTATAAGCTGCTGAATAACGATAATGGAAGCCATATTACTGAATTAAACCAAATTTGTAGTAATTAATGTCCTAATTACAAATATGACAATTCATGCAAATAATATATTGTCAATATAGTAGACTCCTATTACTTGTTTATTTCAATGCTTGCAATCTTCTCATTCATAAATCATCATATTAGTCCTCTTTTATTATTCGTTTTTAAAATCTGAATGGGGAGCCCAGAAAATTGACAGAGAAGCTGCGTAACCTGAGTCTGAATACAGGTAACTTTCCCCACGTAAATATTTATGTTACCAAAGTCAGCTAAATACTCTCAATACAACCGTTAGTGTGTAGAATAAAATCTTTCCCAGAAGATATCATCTGGATTGATATTAATATAATACAGAATATAATGTGTTAATATGAAAATTGTAAAAAAAAAAAAAAAAATGTAGTTCATTCAGTTAGTTCACTCTAGTTCATGCCTGAACTAGAGGATAAAACACTGATTTCTGCTGTGTTTATGGTGGGCATGTCTGTCCCACAATAGTTTTCTCCAGAGCAGGGAGGTTAGTAGGAGACTGTTAGGTCTGGGCTTCCATGTTTGAGTCACATTGAAATTCCGGTCATCCTCCACCTCAGTTGTTCCGATAAACAATGAGGATCTTCATGATGGACATTTGTATAGCCTATTTTTTTTTCATGCCAAGTCTCTTTAGATCCCACTCGAGTGGAAGAACTGCCCTACTTTAACCCCCAGCAGGTCATGACAGAACCAAGATGGCATACCTAAAATGCCCCACTTGCTATATACAACTGATTTTTGGGAATCAAGTGGTCTTTGGGAGTTGTTCCAAGTATTAGGCACAATATCCACCCATCTCCATTCCCCTCATAGTAACCCAATACTCTGGACAGACACCAACCAGCCGAGGCAAAACATGGCTTCACATAAACAAGATCAGGCTTGTGTCTGGTCACTTAGCAATTACAGACGGCCTTCTATCATCGAGTTCAAATCAAAACACATTGACCTTGATGAGGTGATGCATGAGTGCTTTCATGTATCCCTAGCAAGGCAGGATAGGATTGGCGACTTATTTAAAATGACATTTAAGTACAATAATATTCACAGACAAATGCATCACTGTATGTCTGACATTTTACTAACAAAAGAAACTCTGTAAATAGTGAGCAAACCTGCTGGCACCGTGTCCTGTCTGCGTTGTGAGTGATCTCTCGACACTGACACATTGCATACTCAAACACCTGCTGTCGTCTCTCCCTTCCCCCTACTCGCACACCCCCATGTCTGGCCAGGTGCGGAAAAAAAGAAACACAATCCACTCACTCCTTGTCAGACCCCTGGGTGTATAGGCACATGCGCTAAATCCATCTAGAGCACCAGGTTTGAAAGAGCCACTGTGTGAGCAAGATTAACCCATGAAACATAAGACACTCTCATGTGGGGCAGTGGGGTAGGCTGCAATAGATTTGTCCCAGGCTGGGTGATGGAAGAAGTTGGAAGAACAATGTTGATCTAAAATAATCTTTGTCTTGTGTTGAATAATGGGTTACTCTGGTTGGTTAAGGTTAGGACAGTCTTAGATTAGGATAAATCTGCAATATTACTGAAGCCCACAGCTAAACTGAGGCCCTCTCATACTGTTGTCTGATATATCAAGGGATTACACTGTAGCTTGCCAAATCCTTTGGCAGAATACCACCTCTTTAAACTGATGACACCATTACTGTGACTTTGATCAAACCCAACAAATGCATGTTAACTGTAATCTTTCTATCTGTTAAACCAAAAAAGCTCCAAGGACAGGCTTATCATAAGGCTAAAACTATTTTTAGCCCGTACAGCTAGTAAGGATTCCCTCCCTCCACAAGAGTGAAAGGAAAGGCCTCAGACTTATGATCATGCCTGGTTCATGACCATGTTGGGACATCTGACCCAAAGGCCAACTGGCCCATTCCCCTTTCATTCCCCTGACTGGGATGAGTGAGGACACTGAGAATGAAGGCTAATCCCTCTTCATATCTTCCCAGAGGATAGAAAGTATAAATAAACGTCCAAGCCTACAATATCCGCATCAACAACAGTTCTTGTAATTGCTCACGTTTCCAGTGCAAGTTTCATTGGTTAATAGGATTAACCAAATAACCTCTCTTAAGGTCTCTTGGCAAATTAGATTTCAACACAAATAACGTGGGCAGATGTCACCCAGGCTTTCCACAGCAAGGATCGAGGTAAGGACATATAGACATCGCCCTTTAGTTTAACCTTGAACCAAAATGCAGTTAGTTGCTTCCTGAAATCAAATAATTACCCAAAGCTGTAATATGAGCATGTTTGCGAGCTACTGAAGTGGCTTGAGAGCTGTTACTTAATTCCATATGTTGACATATTTCCTTTTGAAACAGGAAGTCAGAGTGACATTGAAGTTTTTGACTGATTAACACAAAATCCACTAGTGCTCGAGATGTGCCACAATCCCCGGCAGAATCTGAATAAACTTGACAGTAGCTTAGTGACCTAGTTAATTATGGAGCGCAGCAAAGAGTTTAACGGAAGCCTTTTTTTTTTCAACTGTGGAGAATTTCTTCATCCAAAGCTGGCGACTTTAACAAGGACAATATCCCAAACAATGAGATGCCATGATGTTTATGCTGTAAATCTTTGAGCTGAGGTTGACCATGAGTGGCACAAATTCCAACAAGGCATTTTGATATTGACAGCCCCAATTTGGTAAAACACACAAAAAAAGTTCCTGTCACACAGCTACCAACTTATTCCACCCTTTTCCAAATGAGTAAACTCTAACTGTTTTTTCCTCAAACAAGGGATGGTTGGAAAAGGAAATAATGTGCAGATGATGCACACCAGAGGTGGGACATAAACGTTCTGGAGAGCATTTAATTGGACGAACTGAAGTCTAGTACAGGCTGAATCATCAAAAAAAATGATCGTTTTTCCCAAGAAATGACGAACTATAAAATTAAGACACAATATCTCCATATTTTTGTTTGTTTGTTTTTTTTCCCAGAGAGACCTTATGATCTTATTAGGAAATTAAAAAGCCCTGAAACATCTGTATTTTTATTTCAGGGGCACATTAAAGCATCAGACAATTGAGGGCTAGAGCATATTAGAGTCCAGTTAAAAAATAGAGTGATATTATCTAATCAGGTTTGGAAAAGTTTTACTTTACTGCATCATTTGATACCAGGCTTGGTTATTTGAATTGAATTATTAAAGGATTATTGTCACAAAAGTTTTCTGTTCATGTTTTGAGTCAGGGTCTTCACTGATTGTCATGTCATCCACAGCTACAGCTAAATTAGAAGTAACTAGAAGTTTAAACTAGAAGTTTAAACAGTTTATAAATACTGTCTGAATTCTCAAAGCTACACTGAAATCTATTAAAGGTATACATCCCTCTCATCGTCTTTATCCTGAGCAAGTTCATCGTGCAATTCAGGCCATAGATGGATATCCTTATGTGCCAAACAAAATTGCCTATGGGAAGGTTTATGCACTCTGTCAAAAGAAATCCAAAAGTTTGTAAATGTGTTCATTCCTCTATAATTTTTAGCATTGCAGTAATTTTGCTGTAATACACCATAATTAGATTTGAAGCCTTATTTTGAGTCTGAGCTTCCCATCTGGACTGTCACATTACGAACCAACATGGCTGCCTGACATTTGATTTCCTGCTAATCCTCTTCCAACGGGTGTTTAATCTTTGATCTGGTGTCTGCGGGTGCCACGCCATTCACACAGTGGAGTTTAGTAGGGCACACACAATCACACTATCCTAGTGCCCATTTGCACTTACCTAGGACTTGCTTCCTACTGCGATTTTCAAAATAACCCTTTTGTACGGCAACTGTCAAACTAGTTCCAGATTAGCGCATAGGGGAAACCTCTCCCAGCTCCTGTCATGTGCAGATGGATTTTGGACTCTTCAGGGCCTTGCAGTGACATGGAAAAGCACTCAGTGGTCAGTGAGGGAGAAGAACAAAGCTTGGCTAGGGCCCTATGAAGGCCATCAGCTGCTGGCGAGGAGATCTGGATCTCTCTCTGGCCCACCTGTCCCCCTGCGTAATACACACACACATACTATTGCACACGGCAGCAAACATGAACATATGCACAACACATGCTCACAAACGCTCATTCTTCTAATAGTCTTATAGGTTTGGCTTCAGTGTATGTGTTAACCTCAATATAACCAGCTTCTTTCACCCAACTCCCCTTTTTTTTTTTAAACGTCATTTCAATTTATAGCTTATTGTCACACTGCAATTCTAATTACAGCTAACACCTAGTTAGAATCTGATAGAGGGTCATTTGTTGTCAAGCTTTTCTGAAAACATGAGAATTGATTGGCTACATTGATCTCAAACCTTTATCTACCTACCAAATCATGGCAATTTTGGCATATAACACCAAGCTGGAATTGTGTTTGAATTGCAAAATGGTCATAACATCACATGTAAGGAATAAAACACAACAGGACATGCTGTTATAAGAAAATAATGACCAATGGGGCATGCTATTATATGAAAACATAATACTAAGACTGTCCTATAAGACTGGTGTGATTCAGTCTGATGTTAAGCAGTTGCCACCCAGACCTTTATTATTTTTCTAAAACAGCATGTCCTTTCACAGCCCTCTTACATGAAAGAGAAATTTGCAAATGATTACAATTTATTATTTATTAAAGAAGGACACTTGTATATATTTTTTTTAAAATCTATTTATAATGTTGTGGAACATCTATGAAACAAGTTGGTTTTTGTTATCACTTATGTCATAGCATGTATATAACAGTCGTTCCCTAACTTTCTGTTTAAATTAGTAAAACAGCAAAAATGCACTTTGTTATGTAGAAACCAAAAACTATGAATCCCTCCATCTTTGGTTTTTCCATGGTGGGAAACTTAAAGGAACCTGACGCTGGAGACTCCTTCATGTATCAAAAGTTAAATGTTATACTTAATAACATCATGTTTTTAAAATCCCTGTATCGAATCAGATTCAAGAATTCAACAGCACTGTAATATAAAAATATTTTAGTCAATTACATCTGTTACTTTACTAAAGTAGTGCTAGTTAGCATGGACAGTTCTGACTAATCTACAAACCTGGCTAGCTCTTACCTAGCTAGTCAGTGCTAATTTAGTCAACAGTAGGCTATTATCTACGTATCTCCCAAAATGAATGCCTTGATTTTTTACAACCCTCACAAACCTCACAGCAACATGCTTCCAAAATGTATGAATTTAGCTAGCTACATTTTCCAGTGAAAGCTAGTACCAGCAGAGACTTTGGTAGTTCTAGTTACAAATTCATGACATAGACTATTAGGCTAGCTAAACAATAGCAAATGAATCAGAAAGTGTGTAATGATGTCATCTGATGTTACCAGCTGTAAATTTATGAACAGAAGAGAAGTAGACCAGTAGTATTTTTAATTCTATAGTTTGCGGCCATTTGGTAGTACTAACTCGCAATATCATAGCTGCCATACTGATGCTAGTCAGTCACATCAGTAAAATCAAAGGCTTTATTTAGTATGCCAAACATGTTAATTGCTTCGTCACGTAAAAATAATGTCATTCTGTAGGTAATTAGGTCACTCAGATTGTACATACCCTGCCTTATTTAGAACATAAGGTGCGGTTCCTTCAAGTAGGAGCATGCTAGTGCATAATAAAAGTTCAATCAGGCACTGTCAAGAGGTGTCTCCACATATTTTACCCACATTTTTAAAAAAGTCTCAGTGTCAGATGACTAAAAAATGCCTAGCTAGAATGCGTTACTTGGGAAAATTCCCTCGAAAAGCTAGACTTTTTTCCCCAATGCTGTCAGCAACTAAAAGACAAAAGTCAGTGTTTATGTTTCCACTATGCTCATGGTGGTGCCTCTTTCCTCCCCAAGGTGTTCTCACAAGAGGTCACACCTGTGTGTATTTGTGAGAGTGTGTGTATGTGTGAGAAAAAGAGATTCTCCTTGGCTGTCACCTGCAAGCTTGCCCAAGATGTCTTCTGCTTGCCCCACCCACACACAAACCACAGACCCCTCACCCCATCTCTACCCCCAGCAAATTCTGATCCTTTCCAAGAATAAACTGTTTACCTAGCAACAGCGATGCCCTGGTAACAAGCATCTGATGCTGTAAAATCCCAGAGATAGGGTCCACAGAGACAGGCGGCCAAAACCCTCACCTGTAGCTTTCGTTTTAATGATTATTCAAACACAATAGACATTACAGCCAAGCTGAGGGAGTTATAACTTGACTGAAAAACACCATAGAAACCATAGATCTTTGCAATCTGCAGTGTGTGACAAAGCAACCCCAGTTACTTACGCTTTCCCAGAGGTTTTGCAGTTTTCCTGTGCAGTCTTTCCTCTGAAAAAAGTACTCCCATCTCTAAAACTGAATAAAGAAATGTTTATTGACTAACCCAAGAGCTGCCCTTACATTTCCATTACAAGTTAGTTTTCAGTAAAATGCTTTTTTTCCCTTCATTATTTCATTGAAATCATTGTCTGAAATAATCACACATGTGGTAGATACAGATTAAGTTGGGGAATTAAAATAAATAACTACAACATTCATTGAAAGTGGCTTTCATGCATCTATTTTTGCATGCCTCAAATCTACTACAATACCTCTTAACGATTGAGCAAGTTTTTCGTATTGGTTGGGTGACATGTCTGAAATGGATAAAATATCATTGCATGCTGAAAAAATGTAAACACTGCAGTAAGTATGCCATGTACAATCATTTGCCCTAGTAGCGCTTCTGTTAGCAGAATAAAGCTGTTGACCCACTCACACTCTGTGTACTGCTCTTTTCAGGTGGACCTTTTTCCTGATTTTCTGCCCAATTTGGTCACCTGTCAGTTCATACCCACCACCCAGGACCGATATGTGCTTCCTCTGAGACACATGAACCCAGCCAACCACATCTTTTCAAACTGCGTCTCAGGAGGAGGAAAGTGCTATCTGCCCTCTTCTGCATACAAGGTCACAGATGTCCACGAATGGCTAGTGTCACTGTGATTGACAGGGGAGAGAGAGTATTCCATCCCTTCCACCCAGAGAACATGGCCAATTTAGCTTCATTTGCTTCCAGCCATGGATGGCTGTGGCAGTGTCGGGATCTGAATTTGTAATGTCCCAATGGTAGGGTGAACGCTCTTCTGTTGCCCCACTCAGGAGCTCCCATTCAGGTGGATTGTGCAGTAAGACAAAAACCGCCGTACTGCATTTACAACTTGAGTAAAATCTCCTGATGGGCACAGTTATGAACAACGGCTTCAGTCCAGCATGCACTACTTGCAGATTTCACTGCACAAGGAGGCCAGGCGTAACTCACTCGCTGACTTTTTGCAGTGAGAATCTACTGCAATCTGTTCTCTGTTACTGAGGTATGTGACTTGAAACTCATCTGCAAAAAATTATTTTGTCATATGATGATCATTACTTTGTCAGTCAATGAAAAGCTCACTTCTGCCTCACCTCACATGGATTCACTGACAAAGTTTTAAAAATAGATGTAATGCAAATAGGTCATGGGAAAACTCTTGGTCATAGTTTGACATTTTCTACTACAGTCCCCTCCAAAAGTATTGGATCGGCAAGGCCAGTTCTATTGTTTTTGCTATGCACCGAAGACATTTGGGTTTGAGATCAAAAGTTGAAGATGAGATGATAGATCAGCTTTCATTTCCTGATATTTACATCTAGATGTGTTAAACAACTAAGAACAGGGCACCTTTTGTTTGAACCCACCCATTTGTTCAAGTGATCAAAAATACTGGAACATGTGACTGACAGGTGTTTCTTGTTGCCCAGGTGTGCCCTGTTAGATTGATTGTTTAAACAATTAATAGCTCTGAATGTATACTCTTGGTTTGAGCCCTGGGTTTCACCTGTGAAGACTGCATTTGTTGTTAAAAGGATAAACCAACATGAAGACCAGAGAGCTCTGTATGGGAGAAAAGCAAGCCATTTTGAAGCTGAGAAAAGAGAGAAAATCTATCAGAGCCATTGCACAAGCAATGGCCATACAACAATTTGGAATGGCCTTAAAAAAGTAAGAAACCACTGGTGTACCAATAACCAGACATCAAACAGGTAAAGAAAAACCCCAAAACAACAGTCAGTGGCATCACCAACAACCTCCACAGGGCAGGGATGAAAGTATCACAATCCACCATTTGAAGAAAACTTTGAGAACAGAAATATAGCCATACCACAAGGTGCAAACCTCATGCAGAAATTCTCATCCATCATCTCATATTCATCTTTTGATTTCAAACCCAAATGTCTTCAGTGTATAGCAAAAACAAAAGAATTGGCCTTGCTGTTCCAATACGTTCAGAAGGGACTGTATATATACAGTAGTTCTGAATGCTACATTTTCCTTAAGTGAACTATTTTTTTTTTCTATCTCAAACATAAGCTGGAACACTTTGATCTCTGATTAACCCCAAAAGTGAAAAAGGGAGAAAATCACATTTAAAGATTCCATTCCAGTGAAAGGTGCCCCGCCTACCTCTATATTTATATAACCTCATCTAATGAAAAAACAACTTTACTGCCAAATTTTAAAGAATTATAAGTTGACAATGGGAAATGACTTCTCACTTGGGTTATCAGCATCATCTACTTCACTCTCTGCATTTACCCACATCTCACGGTATTTAAACACGAGCCTCATTTCAGAACACTGGTGATGAAATAATCGTTGATTCGTTCAGTCACTTCTGTCCTGTCGGCTACATTTAATTTTCATTAGAGGTGTTTTACTATGTAAAGTAAACAATTCAAAACTTCGTCCGCTGTCACCTGTATAGAGTGTGTAAGCGCTCTTCTCTGTTTTGATGATGATGGTGACGGTGTAGTAGCAAAAACATGATTAAAGTTGACATTCAGTGCACCAGCTAGTAAGGTTTTAGAAGTCTTTATGAAGACTGACAGCATTTACCGCTGTATTTGTTAAACTGGCTCCTTACCCAACATGACCTTTGCAGGAAAAATACCAAGGCAAGTTTAGAAGTAGCCTAAATAAACAGTTCTACCTTGTTTTTGTAGAGATGTAGAGTAGAGATGTCTATCATTGGCAGAAAAATTCAATTTTGGTCAAAATTCAAAATTATTCATCTGTTTTCCAGAATTCACCCACAGTGACATCTGATGGGTTTTCCCAGACTCCCACACAAATTACGTTATAGAAGTGGCAAAGAGCTAGTAGTCATATCAAGCATTGGCAAAACATTATGGAAAGTGCAGGTAGAGGACTCTGGGAAAGATTATAGGAGGAAAGTGGGTTATCGCATCAAATATCACTATATTACAAAAAATCACAGCTTCTGATGCCATATGCAGTCTTGGTTTTCTATCATAACAAAATATCAAAAAGTGTTCATAAGTTCATAAGTAAAATAGTGATCAAGACTGGAACAAAATAAAATAAAAAAAAAAGAGAGGAAACTTTTCATAGCTTAACCAGACTGATGGTTTTCCCAGTCTTGGGAGCCAAAGAATAAGGATTTTTCCATGTTCACTGCGTCTTCTTTGGAGCGTACACTTTCACTGTGGTCAGGTTTTGGACTGACAACAGCTAGAGTGGAACTTTGAGGGAGAAGAGGAGAGTAAGAAACCAAGGAAGGGTGGAAATGGGTTTTCATTTATGGAAAAAATGAAATCACACCATCTGATTTATGTGTGATGATCTTTGAAAGCCTAAACGAAAGATCCCCCTTCTAGGAATGAGATACATTTGTCAACAACATGAAAACACATGCCCAAGATACTGTCATCTGGAGTTTTCCCAAACAAACATGATGTGCTCATGCTCATGCACTGTGATGAAACATGGAAGTCATGTGCTATGTCAGAGTTGCTCAAGGCACGTGGAACTCAAGAGTCAACAAAACGTTAAGAGAGAAAAAACGAAGAGGAGTAACTACATGTATTGTTTATAAAACTCGAGTTTGAATTTAGGACTCTTGATCTGAGTGTGAGGTTTCACAGTGTTTACATTTTATTGCTGTGGTGTTCAAAGTAGTGTTTATCTCTACCCTGCCTGCCTTTGTCTTGTTCCCAGCCCTCTCCTCAGAACTCTGGAGGTTGTACAAGAATGTGGAATGTAAGGATTGGTGGGACAACTGCTGTAGAAAATGCAGCCCCACCTACGAAGACGCTTGGCACCACAGCTGTACGTATCTCCGGGTGCAACACCAGTCACGAAGCCTCGCGTGCTTATGTCCTTGGGGGCGATTGGTAAAAGGGTGGAGTGGGGTTTTGGGTTGGAAAAGAATGCCCTCACCCTTTGGAAAGCCCTAAAGCATTACAAAAATGAAGACAAAGACTGTGTGACTATGGTAGATTTGGTTTTTCGCTTTCTAACACTCAGCTCAGAGCTCACAACGAGTCAGATCCTTGAGTCTGAACATTAATAGCTGGTCAGGTTATTAAAAAAAATTCCAACTTCATGTTACTATTATGAAACCATTATAGTTGAGCCTTATAAACGCATCTCATCATAGGCAACTAAAACTAACATACATACAAGAAGACACTCACTGAAAGACAGCAACATCATTTGTAACATCATTTAAGTCCATAATCATGCCATGTGTCTTCCAAACAGCAAGCACGGTAAGGGAAAATCTGTGCTTGCTGTTAGCCAGTTCTGTCGGCCATTTGTGTAATTCGTACTTTGATTTGATGGTATTTCCTTTTTTTCAAGGCATTTTTCAGTGATTTAGAAAGCAATCTACCTCATTCACGTTTATAACATCCGCAACTGTATTTCACGTGCGGTATCTCTATCACTGCTTATGACGTCTTAGCAAAGTGGGCTTAAAAAATTAGCCCTGTTGCACATGAAATCTAAGGGTCATTTCTCAATTACATGACCTGCCAGTGAAGGACCGTATACAATCTACAGTCTGGGCTAGAAAGAATTCAGCCCCAGGCTCTACTTTATACGATTCTGTGTACTTTTTACTTATGACCATTGGTGGTGCTGTTGTTCTTGTTTCCAATTGTATTTAAATTTTTCGTTGAAAGAGAGGCAGGGTTTATACTTGCTAACAATTTATACCAACCAACTGTGAGCCTGAATGTGAGATAACGAAGAAAGTAAGCTAACCTACAAGGCAAATGTACATCTTCTAGCTGTAACGCATGGAACTCTTAGCTCTCGGTCTTTAGAACCAGTCCTTTCATACTGTATACATACTATAAGCCTGAACATTAGCATGGTATGAGGAAATTTATCAAGCAGTGGCATTAAAGTGATGGCAGGGACATCAACGGCACAATTACTCATTTCCTGTTGAGAGGAGTTGTCAACCACACTGACGCATTTCAAGTGACATTACATCAACCTGATCCACGTGATTAAAACTCCAGTCCCGGTGTGCAACCTAAAAGAGAGGTTTGTTTTCCTGGTTGAGAGGACCACAGCCAGATATTTCTGATCTTTATACTGTACAATATCCTTTTATAACATTTAAAAATGTATAGTGTGTTAATTATATACATAGTCTAATAAATAATAATAGACCATAATAATTTACATAATAATTATATGAACTGAATGCACAAAATTGAATAAATAAATAAATAAATAAATGTCCTTTGTGTTAAATGTGTAAATAATTAAAGAATTTATTTTGTACACATTAAATAAAAGGTATCACTCAGTATTTTCTGAGTACTAACATTACTACATACTAACACAGTAATGTGACGCACCCTATTGAAATGTTATTTAAAAAAAAAAAAAAAAAAAAAAAAAAAACATTAAGGTCTTTTAAAAGGCAACACTGTGTTGCTGGTACTTTGCTAGCTCACTTATAAATCATATTAAATACCATGCACTGTAGAAATGTCTTCAAATACTGTATCGTGCTACATAGTCACTTTGCCCACCACCACGACCAGCTGCGCTACCACCACCACGTTCATAGCCCTCTTACCTAGTCATGAATCAGGATCAACATATTCTAGCACAGAATACCACACTTCAAAAGACTCAAAGACTTTGCCAGGGAGCTTTACCTCCTCATCAAGTATTTGATGCACACTAACAAGCAGTCACTCACACCACACACACCCACGGATCCCGACTGGTGGCCTAGAATTCTAGCTGATGACTCCATATGGCCACCGAGAGTAAATCTTTGTGAATCTCGTCACTGATGGTTGAGGGAGGTGGGGGTATTTGGGTTAGTTGGAGGGGGTTGTATAGGTCATCTCCAAGTCGATACCATATGGACCATGCGTCAGTTTGTTGGACCTGTAATGGGATTGCCTTAATCTCCTCTGCTCTAGGATGAGCTTCCATTTCATTGAGAGAGAGAGAGAGACAGAGAGAGAGAGAGAGAGAGAATCTTAACAGACTGCCTTCCTAAGCCTGCTTTGGAACCAGTGGTGGCTAAAGTGTGTCTCTGCCGGGCTGACGTACCTCACAAATTATAATTTTAATCACAGTTCTGAAACTTGACACGGGGAATTCCAAAGTACCTGCAGGAGAAAGGACATCAGATATGGAGCTTAGTTGCTGAAATTAAACTGACATAAGCATAATGTGACTTGTGGCTCTACCTCAAACACTGATAATGATATGTCGTGTCAGCAGTAGGCTAGAATTACAGTAAAAGTTCATCACAATAATTGGCTAAGCTTTTATCACAGCTTATAGTACTGCGGTTTAGTATGCCTCTTCATACATCACATTTTTAACCATGGAAATGACTTGTAACAATGTAAATGTAACAAAATAAATAGTAGCTTTGCTACACACATTTCTAATCAGATTTCTCTGTTGGAGTGGCAGATCTAGTCTGCTAGGTTTTTTTTTGCTAAATTAAATGGAACTCGTATCTTGTGTCCAGAGAAAACAATAATGAGTTTGACTTCACTAAACAAAATATGGATGTGTCCGAATTGTTTAAAAAAAAAAAAAAAAAAAAAAAAAAAAAAAAAAAAAAAAAAAAAAAAATAAAAAAAAAAAAAAAAAAAAAAAAAAAAAAAAAAAAAAAAAAAAAAAAAAAAAGGCCACCTACTGAGGCTGTATTCAGAGGCATGAAATTAATGTTTGCATAGAACCCTTATAAGGTACCTTCATTCAGCCAATTTCTTAAGACAACATAATGTCCCCTCCGAAAGTAGTGTTTTTGCTAGCCACTGAAGACATTTAGGCCTAAGACCAAAAGATGACAATGAGATGATAGATCAGAATTTCAGCTTTCGTTTCCTGGTATTTACATCTAGATGTGTTAAACAACTTAGAACATGGCACCTTTCGTTTGAACATTCATTTTTCAAGAGAAAAATATTGGAACATTTGACTGACAGGTGTTTCTTGTTGCCCAGGTGTGCCCTGTTAGATTGACTAGTTTAACAATTAATAGCTCTGAATGTCTACTCTTGGTTTGAACCCTGGGGTTCACCTTTAAAGAATACAGTTGTTGTTAAAAAGGATAAACCAACATGAAGACCAGAGAGCTGTCTATGGGAGAATATCAAGCCATTTTGAAGCTGAGAAAAGAGGGAAAATCAATCAGAGCCAATGAACAAGCATAGAGCATAGCCAATACAACAATTTGGAATGTCCTGAAAGAGAAAAAGAAAGAAACCACTGGTGTTCTAACAACCAGACATCAAACAGGTCAGCTAAGTAAAACCAAGAGCAGTTGATAAACATTGTGAGAGCTGTGAAGAAAACCCAAAAAACAACAGTCAGTGACATCACCGACAGCCTCCACAGGGTAGGGGTGAAAGTATCACAACCCACCATTCGAAGAAGACTTTGAGAACAGAAATATAGAGGCCATACCATAGGATGCAAACCATTCATCAGCAGTAAGAATCACAAGGCCAGATTGGAATTCACAGGAATACAGAAATGAGCCACAAAAGTTTTGGAAACAAGATTGACCTCTTCAGAGAAAGAAAAGATTTGCTCATGAACCAAAACGTACAAGCTCATCAGTCAAGCACAGGGGAGGTAGTGTCATGGCTTGGGCTTGCACGGCTGCTTCTGGAATGGGCTTACTAATCTTTATTGACGATGTAACTTATGATGGTAGCAGCAGAATGAATTCAGCAGTCAACAGAAACATTCTGCCTGCCAATTTACAGAGAAATGCATCCAATCTAAGTGGGAGGAACTTCATCACGGAGCAGGACAATGATCCAAAACACACTGCCAACACAACACAGCACTCAGCAGACCTTAACCCAATTGAGCATGCATGTCACATCCTGAAGAGGAGACTGAAGGGAGGAAAAACAAACAACAACTGAAAGAAGCTTTGCTAAAAGCCTGGAAAAGCACCACAAAAGAAGAGTGCAACAGTTTGGTGATGTCAGTGGGTCACTGGCTTGATGCAGTTATTGTAAGCAAGGGATATGCAACCAAATATTAAGTGTTACTTTAAGAAGATCTGTTCCAATACTTTTGCTCACCCAAAAATTGGGTGGTCTGCCACCAAAGGTTCCATGTTCTAAGTTGTTTAGGCCAGACATACAGTAAGTAACAGGAAACGAAAGCTGAAATTCTGCTCTATCGTCTCATATTCATCTTTTAAACTCAAACCCAAATGTCTTCAGTGTATAGCAGAAACAAAAGACAGCAAGTCCACAGGAATCCATTTTAAGACAAATAAAGCTAGATGTTTAAGATGAAATGCCGCAGTGTAAAAGGTCTGATCTGTGCAGATGGTACTTGTAAGCCGAGGCAGTGCAAATGGCAGAACTGATATTACTAGAAGAATTGGCACATGATGCCCTTGGAGGCAACGACTATTTAGAGATCTGTACGATTTTTTACATTTTTTTCTGGCTTATGTCAGTTTTGTTTGTCACGGCATTTGGTCAGTTATAAAAAAAACTTTGGTAGCAGAAAAAACTTAGAATGAATACTTTTTTTTTTGTCAGACCATGTTCTTTTGACCTTGCTTATATTGCCCTGAATGGTGAACACTGAATTCACTTCTGTGATTCGTCTCCACATTTTGTCCTTCTTAACATTTTTTTTTTTTGGCCATTTTGCGCCAGGTAATTTTTTACAGGTGATTGCTATTTATCGACACACACACGTGAATACAAAGAAAATCAGCATTTATTAAACTTCTATAAATCCAGCACAACTTTTGAGTTCAGGTTGGCTTACCCAAACTTTTACACAAAACTTTACTCAAAGATTGATGAATGAGGGCCACTGTGTGTAAAGTTAATTTCATACAATTATTTGTTTTTATATATTTATATTTTACCCAAGAGCCTCAGCAGATTGAAACTCATTTGCTGGGCTCCACCTCTTTCAGCAGGATACCTCAACTAACTGTTTTCCCTTTTACCTGTCAGTCTGAGGTTTTGTGTCACCTTATTTCACCTTTTAAGTGCAAGGAAATTGATTTTTGCAGCCTTTATAACCATCCCGACCTGCAGGAAAAGCAAAGGTCTTTAATTAGAGCCATTGAAAACAGTATAACCATATAGCACATGGAGTAGATTATGACCTGAGGTTCACCAAAGCACCTTCTTTCCTTTCTAATTTCACACACACACACAGTTTGTTGTGTAGGCGTGACCCAAACACTATTCGAAATAAGCTGCAGTACACAAAGCTATGACAGTTATGCATCTAGGAATTCCTGAAGGGTTTTTCAGGTTGACTACCTGCCCAATCAGTATTGCTGTCACAGGTGTCACAGAGTCTGAGATTTGTCTGTGAAGTCTGAGTAAAATAAACAAGGAGTTAAGCTCTAGCACACCAATAAATGAACGTTCACAGTAATACACTCCATTTAGGACAGACGGATATCAGGAAGAAACGAAGAACAAGGAAAATGGCAGCAAGAAATGAACTGCAGTTAATATTGATTTTATTCTTCTTTTTTCTTTAAAAAAAAAAAAAAAAAAAAAAAAAAAAAAAAAAAAAAAAAAAAAAAAAAAAAAAAAAAAAAAAAAAAAAAAAAAAAAAAAAAAAAAAAAAAAAAAAAAAAACTTGATCATAGGAGGTACAGAAGCTGGAAGAGAGGCAATATGTAGAGTCTAGGTGATTTAGTCAAGCACTCGACTAAAGGCAAAGGAGTGGAGTTCTCTCAACAGAGAGGACCATGCACCAAAAACGCGAAGGAAAATTAGATGCATATTGATGTTGAAGCTAATAGTCAGAAGCAGTGAAGTGAAAGATGCCACAACTTGACTTTATGATGATCGTTCTAGATCTTGCCGGAGCCTGAGATGAGTCATTTTGCAAAGAGGTAGACTAAGAAAGGCTGTATGTTATGCCTCAATAATTTTCCATACACTTTTTAACTGATATGATCTAGAAGCACTCATTATTCATAGAAATCGATTGGTCTTGATAGGCGACTTAACAGACAAAACAATGGGTATTAATCTGTGCTTGCTCCTACATTCTTAGAATAATGGGTTGCAAATGGTCATTGGTTACATTTTTCTAAAAGGGAAACCCTATGATGTAGAAACAGAAGAGGTATGAATGAAGAACTTTTTATGGGTGCTGTGAGAGAACCATTATAGGACCATTAAGCTGTTCACCTGCTTGGTTTGCATCCTGTCTTAATTCAGATGAAAGTCAGTCTGGGTAAAAGACTCTAGCAAATGAATGTAAATGTAATTGAGCTTGTAGCAGCTTACACTTCCTGTGTGTAATCATGCATACCTGGAGGAGGTGAAAACCCGAGAAAGAGGTGATTTCACTCTGGTCTACGAATACGCAACTCTATGGCAGCCTTTTTTTTTTTTTTTTTCCCCAGCACCTGTGGTTAAACTCATTGGTCCTAAGGACACAGATGCACATTATAGGCACAGCATGCAGGTGAGGGGGCCATAAGGTCAGCACCATTCAGTTTCTAAAATAGTCTTTGCCTCATAACAACTAGTCTTTAAGCATTCAGTTCATGGCCAGCAAGTGTGAAAAGTCATGGCAGTGTCCACAAACAGCTGTGCTTCTGTTGAATCAGTTGTTTGCGGTTATCGAAAGCCCTTCCCTATAGGTAAAAAAAATTTGCATGGCTACGTGCTCTGTGGTGCAGACAAGAGTGTGAGTGCAGGAAGAGGAAGCTATTAGTGTTATCATGGAAGAGAGTAGAAAAAAACAAGGGAAGAAAAACAGGTCACAGTGTAGAGCCTTGTCAGAAGACACAACAGCAGGCTTCCAAGCTGAACCAGTGAGGAATTCCCAGCTTCTGAGTTTTAAAAAGAAGGGAAGCTGAACCCGATGTGATATGATCTATGATGTACAGTGCTCCCTGATTGGTTTGGATCTGAATCCAGCAATAAATGGTTAAGAGATAACATGGCCAGGAACATAGATCCTTTTCTAGGTCACGCCACTGCTTGAAAGTGCAAACTTCCTGAATGTATACATACAGGCCCACTTGTCATCTTGCTTATTTCTTTCAAGTACAACCTGACTGACAGCTTTCAAAAACCAACCAACTGAATTTTCTATGCACTAAAAAACAAACAAAAAAAAAAAAAAACATAACCCTGGTGCACTATGCTGCTCCCAACACAAACTAACTTCCTTATTATCTCACTGTAGGACATCTACGTTCTCTTTTGCAACAGCTTCTTGTAAGATGAGGAAAGAAGGAAATTAAAATGTCCCTGCTACAGACAGACTAGAGTCTGGTTCATTCTGGCAATGCACAGTGTTTTGGCTTAAAGGAGCACATGAGGACAGAACTTCCACATGACTCGTGCTCTAGCGTCCCGATTCTGAGCAGAGAGAGAAGAAAATCCAAAATCATTGTAATAATTGATAAATTAAAATCATATATATATATATATATATATATATATATATATATAAAATTTGTTTGCCAAATCAAAGGACTACTTGAACCGCGGGCAATCGGATGAGGCTCTTTGCTGTAGATACACCTCAGAAGTCTTGATTAGATTTTAAGATCATTCAAAACACCTAGTATTTTTCTAAGCCCTTAACAGCACAGATTTAAAAGGCAGCCCTTAGAAAAACAGCTTGCATTAGCAGAAATAGTGTAAAACCCTTAAGGGGACAGTATAATATTTTCACCCACTTGTGCACTTGAGTAGCATTCCATTCCTGAAAAAAGTGTAAAAACAAAACTAAATTTGTAAATTTCAAAATGCCCTTTCAAAGGCCATTTGAAGAAAACAAACACTACTTTTTAACTGCCATATAAAAATTTATCTTTTTGTGCTTCGTTATTTTAAAAACCGAAGTCAAAACACTGAGTATTGCCACTCATTATTTTAAAAAGCAAACAAAAACAAATTAAATCCACCACTAAAAACTTTGCTACAATTTTGTCTTTATCCCTGAACAGGTGATCAGCTCTATGAAACGAGCTTTGGTAGCACTGTACGCAACGGTATATTCCCACCAGAGTCCCCAATCATATTGGTCCTCAGTTTGTTGTTGGCTGGGCCCATTACAGGTGGAACCTTAGGGACGATGCTGGGGAAGGAAGTGCTATGCTCGGTAATCCGCTTGGGTACCAAGGTCTTCTCTCCACCAGGCACAGGCTTGGGTAGCCTCTTGTAGAGCCAGGGGTGTCGCAAGGCCAAAACTGGCGTCATGCGAGTACTGGGTTCCCAGTCCAGACACTTCTTCAGAAAGTCAATGAATGTGGGGTCATCACAGCCCTTGAGTGCTGTCCCCCACTCCTTGCTGCCTGGGGGACCCCGCATCTTGCCTCGCCGAGAGCGACTCCCGTTTAGCACCAAGGTGCCGTTGCTGAGTGTGGTGACCGTGCAGTAACGTGGGTGGCCTTTGGAGTTAATGAAGTTCTTGGCACGCTTGGCCTGCTCCAAAAGCTTCTGAGGGGGCATGCCCAATAGCTCCATCATGCAAGCCAACTGATCACCCTCATCCTCACCTGGAAAGAGAGGGTACCCAGTCAGAAGCTCAGCAAGAATGCAGCCAAAGCTCCACATGTCTATGGGCATGCCGTAGCGTGAGCCTAGGATGACCTCAGGTGCTCTGTAAAATCTGGACTGAATATAGGTATAGACACGTTGGTGGTCAAAGCAGCTGGAGCCAAAGTCAATGACCTTGATACCACTCCGACCCTGCTGCTTGAGAAGAATGTTCTCTGGTTTTAGATCACAGTGGATGATCTTATGGCGGTGCAAAGATTCCAGACACTGCAAAATAGAGTGGGCGAACTTGCGTACCAAAGGCAGGCTGAAGCCCTGGAATTTGTTGCGCTTGATGAGTTCGTAGAGATTCATGCTAAGCAGCTCGAAGGTCATGCAGATATGATTGCGGAAAGTGAAGTTTTCTTGCATATGGACTACGTTCATGCTGCCTGTCTTGTCCTGCTTTTTCAGGTGCTCCAGGATTCGGATCTCCTCTGCTGCTTGCCGGTGGAAGCGTTTCTCGTTGCGCACCATCTTTAGAGCAAGATGCTGGTGTAACTTATGGTCGTAGACCTTCGCCACTTGACCGAAACTTCCTTTACCGATTACCTTTAGGAACTCATAACGATAGCCAACGTGGTCGTGCGGCACATGGATATATCCTCCCTGGTCATCATCATATCCAGAGTTGTTAGAGCCTCCTGCAACTGCTGGTCTCTTCTTGGCATTTGGTCCCACAAAGTAGATCTCAGGATAATTGACGATCTCCTGCTGTTCTAGTGCACTCAACTGTTGCCTATACTGCTTCAGTGCCTGGTCTGGGGTTAGGGGCACCCCCAGCTTAGTTGGCTTCGCTGAGCTTTCAGAGGACTTGGCTGAACTGTTGCTGTCCATGCTCCGCTCTTTGGAGAGAACAGACTGGGGCTTGGCAGGTGTTTGGCTGGTACCGTTGTGCTGGCTCACGCCATTGGGCTTGCGGTTGTAAGAATCCTCATATAGGTACTTCACCTTCATCTGACCTCCTCGGACCCCAAGGTGATCCTTCATCGTTGGCTTGTTCACAGCCTTCAGAAAAACAAGAGAAGGAGGCAGACAAAAGGTAAAGACACGTCCTTTAAAATACAATCTCCTTATACTTAATCCAAAATGGAAAAAAGGAGCATTAAATGAAAACGGCCTGTCTAATCAAGTGGGCTAAAGATCTATATATGGTGGGATACTGAGAGAATCCCTCACAATATCATGTCTTCCCCACACAGTTTTACTACTTGGGAATGCTCATAAGGGAAGACTCACGTATTTTATTTATTTATTTATTTAAAAAAAAAAAAAAAAAAAAAAAAAAAAAAAAAAAAAAAAAAAAAAAAAAAAAAAAAAAAAAAAAAAAAAAAAAAAAAAAAAAAGAGTAGCAGCCCAAGTATATAATTAGATATGGTATTTCAATGCATGCCATTTAAAAAATATTTCATACTCTGCAGCTGCATATGGTAATAATGCAAAATTCAGAATGTATAATGCACCTTACAACTTTCAGCTCCAATTTCTATTCAAGGTAAGAAAAATTTAAAAGCACCACTACAGTGAGGGAAAAAAAAAACACATTCAAGAAATTCACACAAAAGACTGGCACACAAGAGCGGAAACTATCATGTAGATAAACCAGTTTTTTTTAAAAATCTTCGAAGTGAATGCCAAACATGGCTGCTGAGAGGGGGCTGGAATCAGTCCTGAGGAAAAGAGGGACTGAAATAGATTTGTATGCATTGAGTGCAGACAGATGGATATCACAGAGACCAGACAAATAAATCAGGTGTCCACTCCCAGACACTAGTGATCATAGCTAGCTATTTTTATTATTACAGTTTGACCAGGGGAACTCGTATCTACAAGTAAACTGGGAGGGGGGGGACAAAAAAAAAACTAAGTGGTGAGCATTGAGTGATTGGCATTGCAGTTAGTACGACAGCAGCACATGTTCTAATCCCACGTGCCAGAAAATCTCACGCACAGCACACATGGTCCAATTCACAATTGTTTAGTGAGGGGCAGCGTTTACTGATCAACTCATTCACTGTGGGTTTGCCAACTGTCAAGGCATCGGGCCAGCTAAAATCAAAAGGTTTACACAGCAATGGACTTATTGTGATTAAGTAGTTAATTATTAATTAATTAGTTAGTATATAAATGCATGGATTACTGGACTCCTACTATCCCAGATGATATGTATTATCACGTAATCAAGAAGGTCTAAAAGGGGCTTACACAATTCTTGAATCTGATTGGTCAGAACGTGGTGAATAATTTTCTATAACAGCAGTTTCAGCAGTATTTACAGCTGACTATAAATAGAAATGATTCATATAAATACATTATTTTAAAATGCTACTGTTTCTATAGTAACAGCTTGTCCACAGGGAAGCCATAAGCTAAACAAAAATAAAATTGTTTTTCTTTATTCGACAAAGAAAAACATATAATCGGTGATATGGTAAAGGTTTCTGTAAGAAACATTTATTTAACATTTATGGAAAGTGTCTTCTGTGTCAGCACTTTGTAACAGTCAGGAGGTTTTCCACCAGAGGAAAGTCTTCAGGACATGACAAGTTGGATCTTTTTTGCCTTGTTAACTTCAAGAGGAAGGAGAAAAGAGAGGCTGGTGGGGGGGAACGACTGCTTATAATTGCTACAACAGAAGTTACAACAGGAACTCTCTTGTCTCATGGACGTTCCACAAACAATAAATGTAACTATAGACGGATAAAAAGCACAATTAATAACGTGGTAATAGTTTCAATAATAACGATGGTTATTATATAATAGTAATGATTAATGATGGTCGTTCATTAATAAATAGGAATTTGTAACCGTTGACATAAGAAGAATAAAACACTTCAGGATACGCTGTTATAGGAAAATAATCCACTTTGGAGTGGTAATACACCAAACCACTGTGGCACGGATTATTTTTCTGTAACATCACATCCTGAAGTGTTTTATTCCTTACTTACTCAACTCAGGCTAGCTTACCTGTGCAACTGAAAGTACATTTCTGTGCACTGAAGTAAACATGTGTTTACTCACTTACGGACGTCAATTTCTTACGTCAGAATCTGACACAGTTTCCTGCTTAAATGACAAAAGAGGAAACTGAACATCCACGTCCCCGCTGGCTGGATGACCAAAAGGATGTGCATGGTAGTCTAATCACTGAAAAAGAGGAAGTTCACACTTACTGTGTGTTTGTGCAAAGGGGGCAGGGCGCCGGGGCTCTGTCCGTTCAGGTCAGCTTCTCCATTCACCATGTGGTCCGTGCGCATGTAGGAGTCGTACAGTCCGTCCCCGTGTCGAGCTGTGGGGCACACACAAACACACACCATGACATTAGGTTACAACATAAACAATTCATACACAAACGTGTTTTGCTGCTACATCAAACAAATCAATGGCTGTGTAACTGATGTAGGGGGAATGAGCAACACAATAGTGGTGAGTAGAAGAAAAAAAACCTCCTGGGAACAATGTAACCAAGTTGCAGGTGCTCAGAAAACAGGCTTCCCTCACAACCTAGTCAACATCCGTCTCTTGAGATCACAATGTAGCAGCCGACGACTTATTAGGACTCACTGGGAGTTCATCGGACTCTACACCTTGGTCCCATTACGCTGCTTAAAGCCCATTAAAGGCCTAAACCAGCTTGTTTAGGAAGCAGAGTGGATAATGTGAACTGCATATGCTCCTAGACCAGGTGTGACAAAGTTAAGTCTTGGAAGGTGGCAAGGATTTGTCTTCGCTTGTCTGACACAAAAACATTCAGCCCATAAAGGCCTTGAGAAATAACTGCTGATTATCTGTATGTGCTGTGACCCTCCCGGACTAGAGTATGACATCTCTGTTCTAGACAGATTTACAGATGAAATTAGTGTATTAAAATGCCCTATGAGAGTTGTGATTTGATTCCGGATGCTGACGTGTTTCCTTCAGAAACAGGAAGTCAATGTGCGAGCGTATCAAAGGGTTTGACTGACTTGCTAAAAGTGGTTTCGCAAACCGGCTAAATAAGAGGCCATAAGTTTAAGCAGAGCTAGTTGTCAACTGTGTAGGATTTCTCCCTGCTAGTTTTGCCCACTGAGGGTTTATCATTTTCATTATCTCAGAGCATAGACTCCACCACCACACCACCACTCCTTGGATTGGTATATTAAACTGTTCGTTGCACCACTTAGACCATCACAGTTAGTGTGGCCCACAACAGCTGTACATGTTTGAGACAACAGCAAGTTTTTGGAGGGGGGGGGATGAGTGCAGACATACACACAAGTGACTGTTTGAAAGGGGAATAACATGCGGGAAGCTGAATAACCACTTCTGTAAATGGCTTGCAGACAACGCGCAAACTCCTGTAATGAATCCCGTAGTTTATTTACAAGCGTGGGACATATTTCTTCAGGAAAGTATCTGTATCTGTGCAGCACTAAGTGGCCTGTCCAAAAAGCTTTAAAGCAACAATTCTGATTTCGTGGGGACATTGAAAACAATTAGCAGAGAATCTTTAAACCTCATGTAGGATGAATCCATCACATATTTAAGGCAACAGCCTCTCAGTGGCTTCCTCAAAAAAATGAGAAATAAGCCTGTGCAAGTAGGAAGGATCATTTTAGAAAAAAGCTAGATCAGATCTTGCTAAGGAAATCACCTCATTTAGCTTAATGGTGGCATGCACTAAAAAGAAAGCAGGATGTGATATAACAGTGGTGCTACAGACAGTGGTGTTGACATGCACCAGCAGAGCAAAACATTAGATCATTAGATACCGTTTATTATGGGAATGGCGGGGTCACGTGACCGATACAGAAAGTTCTGCACAGTCCAGAAGAAACAGAAGCAGTTTGTTCACTTTAAACACCAGAAAGAAATGGTTTCGACTTGGCTTCAAGTAACAGACGAGGCTGAAACTGGTCCAAGATCAACCTAACACCACATGGGATTAAATTTCGCATCGTAATACATGAGGCATAAATGTCCAATTACCTGCTGTGACTGGACCATCTGGTTTCCTGCTCAGGATCATCATGCTTGTGGAGAATTATTGCAGTCAACATGAAATGTTTCTTGTTTTTTTTTTTTTTGTCCTTGCAAGAGCTCCTCTTCTTCTAGATTAACTGGATTAATGTCACTACAGCTTTAGGTCATGTCTAGAAATCTTGTCCTGCTGAATCTTTCAGTTAGATGTGAACCCAGCTCTATGCAATGCACAACAGAGCCATGATCTGATCATTCACAATTTCTTTTTAATCCCCCTGTTCTGTGGACCTGGATTGCACAGTTCACAGTGTCAGGAGTATTTACAGGCCAGATCCTCTCAGCTAAGCCAGTGTAGTAGTGCTGGCTCTAAGCCAATGAGCTGTGGGAAATGCTAAATCTAACTCAGCAAGCTTTATACCAAAAAAATAATAATAATCGACTCAAATCAAACCAGGCGATTCGTTCTTCTGTAAAATGGCGTGCTTTTTCTTTCCTCCAGAGACTGGAAATTGCAGGGGTTGAAAAGAAAACGCGTTTCCGTCAGCTTGCAGCAGAACAAAAACACACATCCACATCCACATCCACATGAGCGCCGCTCCCTGAACGAGTCCAAATCCAGCAGAGATGTCCACCCTGCTCTCTCTTCAACCCTTTCACAGTATGGATACTTCCGTCGATCAAAAGCACCATCCCAATCGTCGGGAAAAGTCGAAAGTGTGATTACTAGCCAGACACTTCGTACTTTTCAACACATGCTAGCTCCAGGCTAGCGAACGTCTCGCTAAAACATTCGCTTCTCTTTCAGAGAAACCACTTTGTCTCTTTTTTTTTTTTTTTTTTTTTTTTTTTAGGACAGCGACCTGAACTCACGACATTGTCAACACGTTTATTCCAGAAATGTCGACTCCGTCTTTGAAAGTGGGTTTCTCCAGAAGACGGAAGCTCTCAGCGTGTGTACGCGGTCGACTTTAAGCAGAGTTCACAGATGTGCTTTCTTAGCTTGTTGCTAAGCGCGTCTTCTGCTTGCTTTAGAAACGCGTCATCAACAGACAAAGTAAGGGGAAGTCCCGGGGGCGGGGAATGAGTCAGGGGGCGTGGTTTACACAGCACAGTGCTCGCTCGAGCGCGTTTGAAAGTTGCACTTCCTGATTGGTCAAAAAGACAACATGTCTCCTGTAAATACAGTATATAATAAGGAAGTAATATGTATTTTATATGGCACATTTCGAGATCAGACGTCACAAAGTGCTTCACAGTGAAATAGAAGTACAATATAAAAAAGTACAACCAAAAAAAAAAAAAAAGAAAAAAAAGTTTAAACAAATGGGACTTTAGCTGCTTTTTCAATAGTGTCCATGGTGTCCACAGATATTAAATACAAGGGGAGAGATTTCCAAAGTTTAGGAGCTACAACCTCAAAAGCACAATCTCCTTTTGTCTTGAGCCTAGAGCGAGGAACAACCAGCAATCCCTGACCAGAGGACCTCAGATTCCTAATGTTACTGTATGGCCGCAATAGCTCTGTAATATACGCAGGTGCCTGACCATGCAGGGCTCTAAATGTAATCACAAGAATCTTAAACTAGATTCAAAATTTTCTAAACTGTATGTGTATGTAAAAGTATGTGGACACCTGACCATCATGACCGCATATGCTTTTTGAGCATCCCATTCCAGATTTAGTCCCTCTTTGCTGTTATAATAACCTCCACTCTTCTGGGAAGGCTTTCCACTAGATTTTGGAGCATGGCTGTGGGGATTGTTGTCCATTCAGCCACAAGAGCATTAGTGAGATCAGGCACTGATGTTGGGTGAGGAGGTCTGGAGTGCATTCAGCATTCCAGGTCATCACAAAAGTGTTCGGTGGGGTTGAGGTCAGGGATCTCAAATTCTTCCACACCAACCTTGGCAAAACATGTCTTCATGGACCTCGCTTTGTGAACAGGGGTATTATCATGCAAGAACAGGTTTGGCCCTTGGCCCCGTAATTCCAGTGAAGGGAAATCTTAAAGGTACAGCATACAAAGACATCCTATACAGTGCTTCCAACTTTGTTGCAGCAGTTCAGGGAAGGCCCATATATTGCTGTGATGCTCAGGTGTTCACATACTTTTGGGCATATAGTGTAAACAAAAGACTGCCTGTATGTCTAAAAGCACAGTGTATTCCATTTGCATTTTATTTTTAAGATGGTCTCTAATGGTTAGGTGGGTTTGACATTTGAATGATTTCTGCCCATGTTCATGAAGCTCTGTCCCCAGGATCTTTGGTGGCCCTTAGAATATAATGTCTATCAAATGACTTATAGGAGGTGCATCCAAACACAAATACTTTTTCTGAGGCCAAGACTTAATCCAGTGATTTTTTTGATCATGTTCTACATATCTTCCTGGTTATTTGTACAAAAGGAATTTTAAAAAATGGGTATTCCCCCTTAAATCTCTCTTCCTTATTTCATTCTTTGAGTAGGCTCTTTTAGGTGAACTTTAGGCGAGAGCAGAATCTTATATATGACTTGTGTGTTTGACCCAGAGTTATGTTAATAAGGCAGCTAACAGGAGAGATCTGGCTGCACTGTTGCTTTTTGAAGACATAGCCCTACTGTATGTAAAGTATCTTAAAGTTTCTTAATGAAACACAGACACAGCAGGCACAATAGCACTGATGCAGGGATGCTTACTGTATTTATCAGTGAACATTTTGTGCCTTGCTGATTTGATGATTATGTAAATATTTCTTAGAAAATGCATTGCAAAGTAACATTGTTAATAAGAATGTAGAGTACAATGTCCTGAAACAATATCAATCACAGTTTGGCAAAGAAGAACAGTCACTGGTCATAATACCTTTAAATGTGTCCAGGTTGGAAAGAGTCGACTCATCATTGAGGTGAGTCAAATAATCTGATTCACTGAAAAATTACCATCACAGTGCAGAGGTTGTCAAACTCCACACATTTCATGTTACCATGTTTGTCCTGTGCTGAGACAATTAGGGTATCTGCTTTATTTCCATAAGAGGACATTTTAAAATAGTAGCACAGAAACAGATTTATTTAAGCTTTAATTTATTATATTACACTTTTAATGGGTCAAACGTTTTCATGCACTTTTTTAGTTATTGGTTTCGTTGCCTTTTAATTGCTTAACTTGAATCAATCTCTTGAGGTAGCCCTCCACAAGCTTCTCACAATACTCCGCCAGAAGTTCTGCCCATTTCTCCTGACAGAACTGGTGTAACTCAGTCAGGTTTGTAGGCCTACTTGTTCCTCCTTGCTCATTCCATGTATCTCAGGAATCTTCTAGACAGTTTAAAGAGACAAATCAGTGTATGTACATTTTGACCCACTGGAATTCTGACATGAGCTGAAATAAATCAGTGTCTAATCATTTGATTTAAAATGACCTCTAATGTGAACAAAGTAAACACCCTAACTGACTTGCCAGAAGAAATGCATAGTAACATGAAATGTCTGGAGTCATGAAAAACTAAGATTGAATATCTTTATCCTTAGCCTGGCTTCAACTGTATAACACACTTTAGCACAGCTTTTTCTTTATATAGTGCACTATTTGGGGAGTTTTGCAATTCTGTAGCCAGGTCCAAAATATCTATTATGCACAGGAAATCCCACAATGCAATGCAACAGACTCCAAATCTTGTGGGAACCCTTAAAAATTCAACACAGAATCAGAAAACAGAGATTTTCCCCTTTCAGTAAGGTTTCCAAGTAGAACTTCTTTGGAAAGATATCGAAATTCACCCAAAAAAAATCCTTCAGAAACAAGATAGGACAAAGGGTGAGTTTTATCCAGAGCGTCCCCTTTTCTTTTTTGTCATTAATAGATGATTTGCCATGAGTAGCTCATGTCATGACTAGTCTGAGCTACAATTATTAAAATGTTTCCACTCCTGCAAAGGATTTGCCCAATTCAACTTCATGCAAGGATACAGGACACAGCATCCTGTCCTGGGTCATGTAAGCTAACATTCTCTTTCATATAACATAAACGTGTCTTAGCAAGCATGGTTAGACTATTAACAGCAGTGGAGTAAGAGGAGATGATGTGGTGTAGCATGTTGTGCTAAATTGGGCAAGCCTGTAACAGCATGCCTGTAGTAGATGCTATTCTCAGCAAGCTAAGGAAGAAGAAGCTCATCTATATTTACTGCTGGGAAAACTTACTGACACCATTTTTAGGTTGACCCCTTGGCAGCTGACTCTCTGAACCCCCCAGAGTAAATGCTGTATTTAGACTTGGGCATTATGATGGACATTTACAACCGGTGGGTATTGAGGGTGCTTGAAAAGTCTGTGTCCTTGACTACCTGTATATTTTCTCCATATATGGGCATGCACTATGTGCTATGTAGATCTCTACCAGGGTTGGGATTTAAGGGTGAATCAAACTGGTGTAAATGACAGACTATAAAACTTGTAGCACAGTTACAGGTAAAGATGCACCAGAATGAGTGTGTGAATGTGTGTGCGTGTGTGTGCATAGTGCCCTGTGATATACTGGTATCTCATCCAGGGTGTATTCCAGCCTCATGCTGAGTGTTCCCAGGATAGGATAGGATCCAGCATGGCAATGACCAGGATAAAGCAGTTGCTGAAGATGAATGAATGAATGAATGAAGGTGCACCACCTGATGCATATGCTTGAAGCCTTTAAGTAAGGTCATATAGACAAGATAGAGTACATTGCTCCTTATAGCTAACAATAAGTGACTTAAAGGAATGTTCTCATGTTAGACTAAAGGTCACCATTAAACTGGTTATTTATTGGAAATTAATAAATACATTATAGGGTCAGCAAGCTATTTACATGTGTTTGTGTGGGAGTGGCTCCCTCTGCTGGTCATACCTGGTACCTGCCTCAGTGAGCTACAATATTGCTGTGAATCAGGGTCTGTAACAGCATATTTCTGTAGTAGCAAGTTACACAGGGACTTGGTAGACGCTCCATGGATTTAATGCTAAACAGATAACAAAAAACATGGAATTGTTGGTATGGTGAAGTTTTCTGTGAGAAGGTTTATTTAATATTTATGGAAGGGGTCACCAGTGTGAACGCTTTGTAACAGCCAGAGGTAAAGCTGTAACCTTAACTTTTCCAACATGGGAAAGTATTCAGGAAGAATGGCATTGTTGTTTCTCGGTGACACGACAAGCTGCATTTCTGTGGCTTATTCACTACTTGTATGTGCTATTACATGTGATATAACAGGGACTAACTTGCTTCGTGGACGTTCAAGTTATGAGAAATATCATGGACATGATGTGATGGGCTTTAAAGCAGTTTGTGTCCTGTGTTTATGCACAAGATCTGTGTCATGTCAATTAACACCACCTGCATTCACTGCATAGAATCTGTCATTGTGTTGGGTTTAGCCTATTGCCAGGAGATTGCAAATTTGAATGCTGCAGCCGTCTGGAACCAGGAGCCAAGGGAGAAGAATTGCATAATCTCTCCCGTCAATCACTGAGACACTAGCCAATCATGGACATCTGTAAGCTCATGTATGTGGAAGAGGGCAGATACTGCTCCTCAGAATGTGCTACGCTGCCCTTTGATATAGCATAAGTAGCAGTTTGGAAGGATGTGGTAGTTGAATTCACGTGTCACATGATTGGGAGAACTGGTGACCAAATTATGGAGAAAAGCAGGGGGGATTCTGATTTGATACTGATCTGGTTATGCAGATCCGTACCCACCCCAATACTATTACTAGTATCAGATTGGTGCATGCATATTCTGTACTTTTTTCCATCCATATTCCATATTTTTTGTCTAAGTGATAAAACATCCAATATAATTCTCTTTCAATTAACCTTCATTTTCTGAATCAATACAAATCATGAAAAGACGGAGAGATAAAATGATGACATTTTATTTCATTTTGTTATTATCTTTACCATTTTAGAGATGATACAGTTCTGAATCCTCGAAAACAAAGGATTTGCCAGATAGCACTGATTTGTCCACAACCCCAAATGTACACACAGAAAATACGTCATAAAATAAGTTAAAAACAGACTTACACATATGCACACTGTTGTTCATTCTTTCACACTTACACATTTATCCTCACTTTTGAGGCAGATAAACACAGAAAACAGAGCATATGTACACACACACGCACACACACACATTCAGGTAAGGCTACACACAGACAAAAGGCACTGCCAGCGGGAACACAAGAGCGAGTGGGATAGGCCGAAAAGAAGCATTCAACCCATCCTACCCAGTTTGCTCATGGCTGTATGTTATACCTCCCATGCCCTAGGAGGCGCACTTGAAAATTAGCATCAGAGCCAGCAGGGCAGCACAGGGGCAAAAAGTGGTGGAGACAAGGCTCTAAACTGAAGCCCTCAAGTGACCTTTTCGGCCAGCATTTCCAATCAGTGTGTCGTTACAGTAAAACTAACCTGTGTTAAATTAATTCTAACAGTGATCATTTGAGTGCGGCTAACTCAACACAGGCATTTATACTGTAGAAGAAAGACTAACATTCTAATGTAACACAGTGAGTGTTAGTCTGGATTGTCCCCGGCTACTAATTTGCATTGCAGAGGTGGAACTGGCATAAAAAAAAAAAAACCCCGAAACCCAAAAAACCCACTCAGATGTTATTATCAGATTGTACAATTTATATCGTTGACCTTCTCTCATTACTCATCACCTTTCTGTGCTTTCTAGTAACATTGCTATGAGCTCCGTGATGATATTCAGTGTCAGACAGAATGAAATCTCACGGACACTTAAAAGCAAAACGAATCCCTTTGTTAAAACATTTTAGAATCAGAAGAAAAGTAGCAATCACACCATTCCCTCGTTATTATATACTGTACTATATATTCTGGCTCACCACTTGGTGGTCTGTTCTGCCTTGTGCACGTAACTTGTTTTTAATCTACAATGCACAAAATATGCTTTCTGTTAAGATCATTACAAAATACTAGGCCTATTTGTCCCTATCAACTTTGGTGTAAAATCCATTATGGTGTTTCTCAGCTTATGAGAAGACAACCCACAGCCTTGCTTTGCCCACTTAGCTGAAATGATGATCTAATATGATTATCTAGGCTACAGTACATTATATATCACATATCCTACATATTATATTCTCGGCACACTGAATTAGCAAAATGCAACGGTTTGTGGGAAAGCTCTGAGTCATGGGTGTGTATGTGTTGAGGCTGGGTGCTTCCATATGCTTTCATGTCACACCAGAACAGACAAAACACACTTCTTTACAAAACAGCCCACACACTATACACTCTACATGTACACTATAGCTGTTTCACATTTCCGTAGGGTTTGGTTTGAGACGCCTGCGTTAGAACATGCTTATAATTCGTAGTTGTCCAGCCTAATTTATAATGATTATAGATTATGCTGAAAAAGCCTCCATGTCATTCTGAATGTACACATGCATGTATATGGATGATAGAGTATGATCAGTGCTGATTGGATGAGTTGAATATGCAGTGTTGGCTACTCAGAGACATGTGGAGGTTATTGATTTGAACGGTGTGCGACTATAACAGAGGATGCTTTCAGCAAATGGCATATTGATTTGTACAGAAAGTCTGTCTGAATACAGTACATTGTTCATAATGGTATTAGTTAAGATACAAATTATGCTGTAAAATGCAAGTGAGTGTGAGCGGGTATTGATTTTTTTTTTTAAAGCACATGATCCAGGCCTTTAACCTAAACTTTTACATTTATTTACTTACGTTCACTTCCAGGGATACAGTCTCTTTACAGCTTTGATAGTTGCCAAATTTCTATTTCTTTTTCATATAAGCTCCTTTGTCTACTTAAAAAAAAAATCCCTGATGGAGGACATGCTAGCAAAAATAATGAAAAAGAAAGTCATGCTAAGTAACACTCGCAGTAGCAGTCATAGCAGCAGCATCATACAGAAATGTGGACAGACGAATAAAATCCTTTTGAAACATCAACCACGTCAGTCAGAAACACACTCTTCTGGATCTTCGTGTGCGTGCCGTTTGCGTCCTGAGTGACGTGATTCATGTGATCCATCACTCTCCCCTTGTTCTTTATGTCCTGACACCCCCTCACACACCTTCTCTGGTCACTAGGTTCCAGAGGTCATGAGGGAGGTCTGGGGGTTTTGGGGAATCCTAAGTGGAGAGTTTTTATAAGTCTGTACATAGGCTCAGTGCATTAGCCAGGTTTGTTCTGCACTTCCTTCAGAGCCTCTAAGAGTTTCTCACGGTAGGCCACGTAGCGCTGCTGTACCTGCTTCACCCTCTCCTTTTCCTCCTTCTCCAAGATGGCCAGGAAGTTATGCAGCTCAGGCACAGAGAATGCATGCCACTAAACCACACAAAAAAGAGAAAGATATAGTTACCGAAGACTCTGAATAAATGTGTTTTTGCAGTTGGATAACTGATATGTGAAAATTTTACATGGACATCTTTTGAATTGGAGAGAAAAAAAAATCAAACTAATGGCTATCCAAAGACTTTCAGATTGTAAAGGATAAATAAGCCAGGGTATATACTCCTGGCCAAAAAAAAAAAAATTGGCCAATCCCAAAATGGCAAAAATATTAAGCTTTTAATGGTCTTACCAACAAATCATTGGTATGAAATTAGCATGAATTAAACAAATGGATAAAGGAAGTTAGTATGGGATAGCTTTTCTATTTGATTTCTTTAAACGTTTAAGCCTTGTGGCCCTTGATGGGCTGCATCAGGTGTGGCAGATACCCAAATAATGACTAACCTTTCAAGAAAAAAAAAACATCCCAGAAGATATTTTTGGACAATTTTGTACACCTAGACATGTGTTTGAATTTTACATCAAACATTTTAAACATTATCATGATTATACCTTTGTGTACAAGAAGAGTATATAAGAAAATGGGCAAATGGTGGCTCAGGAGGTCCCAGGAGTGCATTTGTTTAATTCTTGTTAATTTTCTGGTCAATAATTTGTTGTTAAGACTATTAAAAGCTTCATATTTGCCATTTTGGGCTTGGCCCATTTTATTGCCCAGGAGTAAACTATATAATTATATTTTGCTATTACATATATTATTTATAACACAATAACACTTGAATAAAAGAAAAAAGCAACAAACATGTTACTAATATCCCTATCCTCTATGCCACAGCATACTGTAGGTCCATATGATATATCACAATATCATTGTTTTAGCAAATACCACTGAGGATTCTGGGCCAAATTTGGTTGAGTTTAATCACATAAGGGCCTGTTATGGCAAAACCCAACTGTAATTAAAGTTTCCAGTGGTATTTGGAAACTGGCGTAAAAATATCCTACATGCAGCCACTGCCTGTGTGGCATTTAAATTTCAGGCTAAAGTGACTCAGCTGTAAGCTCTGCTATAAAATGTGGCCTCACTAAGGCCGACTTGTGGCTGTGTTCTGGTTATCTGATTCCAAGTTCATCACTCATTCCACGGCTGTTTTAAATGAATTAAAACAGACTTTTTTGTTTAATTTATTTAATCATTCTGCGATCCTTTAAAAGTTTTGCTCTGAGATGCTATCTCGTCAAGGGAAGGCTGTATCTGTGTAAGCATGAAGGTGGTAACCATAAGCCGGCACTAAGCCATCACTCATTTACTACTTGGCTTCTGTAACACCAAAACTACAGACAACACGATAACAACTACAGTCGATTGTGTAGCACAGCTGAATAACTGACCTCTACTTCTCCAGTCTCGTTTTCTTTCAGTACGAATGAGAGTTTCTCTAGATCAGGACCTGCCAGCAGGCGAAGGAGCAGCGGGTGCTCAGAGTCCGGAAGCTTCTGGAAAAGATCTGGGATGCACAGGAAGCAGAAAGATTAGTACGTTTTAAGGGAGCTCAAGGTGACTGGATAAAGTGTGTTAAAGTCTAGACTTGACTTCTATGTTATAGATGGCTTCATTAGGTCTTACTGATGGAGACCTGCTCCCACAGTTATCTGCTTACCCTGTCCATGGCGGTGCATTTTCTTGTAGAGAGCAAACTTCAGTGGATTGTCCTGCACCATGAACTTCCGGAGCAGGCCCTCGATGACCTCTCTGACTGTGGTGGTGCTGCTGATATGGAGCTGCTTTACAGCTTCACCGGGCATATAGAAGGATGTGCGTTTGTCTGAAATATCAGCCGATGCTGAGCTGTTCTCCGAGTTCCCTGAGCTGTTCGCTTCCTTTGATAGCAGGGTGACCGGCCGCCGCAGCTTCAGGTGGACCTTAATGAACCCGTTGTATGTACCGTCAGTACCCTGAGCGAAGAAATAAACAGTGTTTTAGTGATGAACAAGTTTTCCCTCACTGTAATACAAAGTAAAATTGTAACTGTAACTGTAATATACATAAATATTCTGGTAAAAGCTGGAGTACAGCTTTGAACCTATTACACAAGTAAAAGTAGAAAAGTATAAACTCAAAAAATAAATTTACTGGAAGTATGAAATTAAAAGTGGAAGAAAGATTCACAAAAAAGGAGATCTTCATAAATTATGGCTCTTTCACTATGGAAATAAGGAGTATGGGAAAATATTAGCTGAGGCTAACTATCAACAGAACGAAAAGCTATCTGATGCTAAAAATTCATCATATGGCTTTAGAGATATATGATTATAGAGAAATGCACCGATGTCGTGTTTGAAAATGTACTGAGTAGAAAGCAGAGATTGTTCTTCAACATATTCTACAGTATTAGGCGAAGGAAATACTCAAGTGAAGTACAGATACTAAAAACAGACTTAAGTATAATAACAAACTAACTGTACTTTGAAATATTAATGCACCCTGGAAGGCAAACCAGTTCATAACAGAACACACATATCTACACCTAGGGGCAATCCAGAGTAGGCAGTCTACCTACCAGCATGTTTTTTGGGAGGTAGGAGGAAACCGAGAACCCGGAGGAAACCCACATAAACACAAGGAAATTATGAAAAACCTGATCGAATGGGGGATTTTGGAGCTGTGAGGTGGCAATGCTACCCACTGTTCCTCTACGCTTTCCACAGTGTTCAGTTAAAATTTCTTTAATTGCATTTATTTAAAGAAATATTAATTAGTCTTCAACAGTTTGTCAAAATAATGCACTATCATTATTTTGCACTATGATATCATGGCATTCCATCGTATCGTAAAAAAAAGCAAGTTGGACTAGCTTGCTAACTAGCTAGCATGATAATTACCTAGCTTGCTAACTAGGAGAGGAGGAGAACCAAGTAATAAAGTTACTTCATGTACAGATGGACTAGCTCACTACATCTTGACTACCTAATACCAAAGGTTTGTAAGAAAGGTAGAAACGAAGAATATACAATGCTAAAAAAAAGTTTTAATGTTATGTATGGGTTTGTTACATGCTGTTGACTTGGAGAAAAAAAGTATGTACTCACTAATTTCATTACATTTTCGGACAATTTAGAGTTATACTCCTCTATCTTTGCCATGACCTCTTCCTTGGTGAGGTACTGTTGGTTCTCCGCTTCATCCTCTTTAGTGGTGTTCTGAAATGAAGAAAGACACACACTTAAAACTTATTATTGCTGGATATCATGGTAATACCTTTATTATGGGTCTCCTTTTGAAAGCATGGGGGATTTTTTTTTTCTCTGAAAACTATAACCCTTGGCATTTTTTTGTTGTGTTGGGACAGGAATCTACACAAATCTATTTTGTGACATGTTTCAGAAAGCAATTTACAATCAAACCAAGGTATAAATTGAATGCGTTACCGCAACCTTGCTTTGCGACGTTACTGGAATTACTGTGAATAACATGACAGATGAAACTACACCATTTTGGCTCAGATTATGGGTTAACGCTGAACACAGACACTTGCCGTTTGTTTCAACAAATAACTGGTTACCAAAATATAGCAGTGAAGTTAATGTAGTACTTTAGCTCTTATACCAAGTTACTGATGGTCGTAAGCCTTTCGGAGTGCCAGAGTAACACCTGCACAAACCCCCTCATGCCATCCCCAAAGGAAAAAAAAAAAAAAACTCCTGGATGGAATTGGCAACACTACAAATGCTTTTGGCCCAAACATTAAGTTGAACATTAAGCTGTAATGACAGATTAGCCATTAAGTGTGCAATGCTTTTATCGACTGCTGGAGACTCTTCCTACTTAGGGTTTTAACAACGCTGCAATATTTGTGAGTGATGTTTGTGATGTTGACGGAAACCAGAAATGGTCTCTGCAAAGCACTTATTATTTGCTCGCTGCACTACTGAAACAATCTCAGTAAAATAGATCAAATGGCTGGCAGCTGCAATTCCCAATAAATGATCTGTTGTGTATTTAATTACTTTTATGAATTAATATGCATGTGCATAACAGTACACATTGTAAATATCATAATTCACAAATTAATATATAATTAAAGTTCTTGATGTTTAAAGCATTAAATAAAATAAAATAGCATTAAATGAAATGTGGTAACACTGAACTCAATTCAGTGTTTCAATCCACAGTACTTTTTTTTTTTTTAACCAGTATATTAAAATGTAATAAGGATAAAACCACAGTGCATAATGGCATGGGCATCTGTCTAGTTTATTAGAACAGTGTCAGGTTTTTATTTTCCATTAGTCCTAGCGTCGATTAAAAGCAGATCAGCTGAACATGTAAGTCATGCAGAAGAAGTCTGTTTTTACATATTGATCTGGAATATACGGGGCAATTTATGTGTACGTGTGTGTTTTTTGTCCCCACACGGATAGGAATATCTGACAGTTTTGACCTTTTGGGCGATATGTGGCTGGTCCCCAAGGAAAGGAAAACTGCTTTTTTTTAAAAACAAGAACTGTAGCTTTTACTTAAAAAAAAAAGAAAGAAAGCCATAAGGTTTCCTTTCGGTTACTGATGTTAAGGGTAGGGTATGCCAATGGTTAACATTCTGTGCTACATAAAAGCCGGTGGCTTGGAGCATAAAGCAAGGCCCTTAACCCTCAGCATGTCGGCAAAAATGTCGTCCTCCAATACAGCACCAACCTTTTAAGTAAGAAGTCTCACTCATACCAGTGCCATTCACTTTTCTATAGTTGCACTATAAAACATTCAACCTGTGATCTTTCTTCATCATTTCACTTGGTCGTCTCATTTATGTTCCCTCTATGACTCTATTCTTGAATTATTCAACCTGCTTGCTTAAAAGAAACAACATCCCCCTAAAAACATTATATAACACACACCTCCATTCTTCACTAAATGTGTCAGGCTCTAGAAAGAGGACATAACAACATGAGATGTTTTCTGTTTTAAAAATTCCCCTTGTGCAAAGAATGTATCATCTGTGGGTGTTACTGGTGTGTGTAGATCATAGCTGTTACCGAATGAACCTTAGCAACAAAGACTGAAGCTGGGATATTTTTAGTTGCTTGTAATGCACGCAATGCGTTTTTCTTTTTTTTCTGAAAGAAGGGAAAAAATGGGATCATTTATTCAATGAAGCTCCTCAAGGCACATTTTTTTGCTTTATGTCATTGAGCAGAGAGGAACACAACAGTACACACACACACACACACACAGACAGTTTGTAGTGTATTGTGGCTTTATGTGCTAGATTAGACTGATAGAGTCAAGATCAAGCGAGACAGCAAAACCCAGACAGAAGAGAAAAATATTTTATTTGGCTGCAAAATGGCAAGCTTACGCACCAGATTTCAGATTTCATGCTAATATAATACAGGGTTTCCCTCAGGGTATCCAGACACTGGCCTTTTTTATCCACAATCAGGACTTCCATGGGACAAATAAATAATAAAAAAAAATACAGCACTTCTTCGCATTGCAGATTAATTCAGCATTGAATAATTTTTTTCCCTCCTTGTATTTCTGTGTGAAGCAGAAAATTTTGATTATCTAAGGAATAAAACATGACTGGATGTGCTGTTACAGCAAAAGTGGAGTTCCTGTTCCCACCCTGAAGTCTCAAAGTGTTTTCTTATTCTTTTTGTATCACAGCAATTTGCCAATGAATATGATATTTTCTTAATTAAATGTTTATTTATTAATACGTCATACTTTTTTTTTTATCCATTTACAGTTATATTTAATGCTGTTGAACATCTGGAAAGTGAGTTAGTCCTTGATATCCCTAATGCTTTAACAGCTATTAACAGTCATTTCCTCACCAACCTCTCTTTTCTCTATTTATTTTACTAATATGGGGAAAAAAGGAGCTGAAGACTTTCAAGTGTCTGAAAACTTAAACGTACACACACACACACACAGTATATGGACATGTAGAATCAGTGAACCAGTGCGATACAATTTCTCCATCGTAATTTCAGGAGTAGCAGTGCCAGGAAGAGGGCAGAGGAAAATCGATTCCTTTCTCAAGCCACTCTGAGGCCATGGAGCGAAGCCAGAAAGCATCTCCAATAACACTGCAGCCTCAGCACTTATCTGCCAGGCTTATCGATTACAGCCGCGCTGAAGTGTAAAAAGTGCAATAAACTGCAAAATATTCGTTTAATTAAAAGCATCAACGATTGTGTTGGTCTGTGCTTATTGCGCCAGCCATAAAGTAGAGTATTTCATGTTTCAGGAGTTAAACGTTATGTTAAATCTGACATGGAACAGATGAAATAGGTTTAGACTGATATTGGTATTGTGTACGGTGGCCCTAAAGGGCTTATATTTGACACATCTTCAGATCCACTGACATAATTTGAGACATGCCATACAGTATGTGTGTGTGCCACTGACTGACAACTTTCTTCTTTTCAGGTCAAGAAGCTCAGCTCATTATTTCTCTTCCTAAGCTCAATAAGTGAATAATGGCACCATAATCATCTTCACATCAACACCTTTAAAACCTCAATGTTTATGTACTTATTATAGTGAAAAAAGTCAGTACTGCATATCGGTTATAAACAGAACTTTGATATATTGTATCAAATGCCAAAATGGAATCAGTGCATCCCATCATTATTATTAACTATATAGCATTACTTTAACTCTAAGTCAGATTTCTGTATAATTGTATATCATCATTCTTGGTCTTTCTGCTTTTGCTACATGGTCATACCTTGGGACATTATAGTGAAACTTCTACTACTTCAAGCAGGGACGGCTGGTCTAAATGGGCTAGCAGGGATAAATCCCGCTCGCCTTTCAAACATACATTTTGTGCCATCGACGTCAATTTATTTTCTGTTAACAACTGTCTTACGATGGATTATTTTGGACTTTTGTAGAACCAAGAGCAATGGCACCACCAATGGTCATAAGAAAATTACACAGAATGGTATGAAGAGGAGAGGCTGCGGCTGATTTCTTTCAAGCCCAGACTATAGATTCATGTATCAGTGACAGTTGTGTCAGGTGAAATGGCCCCGAGATTTCGTATGCATTTGGGCTGATGTTTTTCAACCTGCTTCACTGACACATCCCTAACACGTCATCAGCACGTGAAATACAGTTGGGCTGTAATGAATGTAAACAAGGTGGATTATACAAGGTGGAACTGCCCCTGCCTACTGTATCTGCCTTTAATGCATTACTCAACCCTCATAGATTTGTTGTCAGGACACTGACACGTTAGATTTTAGACTCCCATGTAATATCACAACCAGCCAACCAGAACATCCTGAGTCATCTATTGCTAAAAGACACATGAATTTGGATGTGTAGTGAATCTTCATGCTCCTTCCAGGGAGTTGGAACTGACACATTCCGACTATTCTCTCAGGAATTCCTGCATTTGTGAGTAGAGCTAAATATAGCTGCCTCCCACCCTTCCTCTAGCCTGCAATGAGAAAGTGCTGCTGATTAGAACAATGGAGTGGATGATGAGGTAAAGCTCTCAAGGTTTCTGGTTTTGCATATATAAAGTGGCTAAGAGCGACTTAGAGCAAGCATTGCAGAGAGAGAGAGAGAGAGAAAGAGAGAGAGTGAGAGAGAGGTATTTATGTGGTATGGATCAGTAGTGAGGGAAAAAATGGTGCAGGAAGCAAAAAACACAATGCTGCATGGAGGCATCAAGCTGTCACTTTACAGTAGCAGACCTGTAAATGGTTGCCTGGTTCACACACACACACACACACACACACACACACACACACACACACACACACACACAGTCATGTATGCGATGAGTGCAAATACGTGTGAGAACTGCCTTTATTTCATTTTCATTTCAAGTCTGCAGACTGTTCAGAGATCCAAGCATTCATACCACTGCCTTTAAATTGAAATATTCATGAAATTTAGTACGTGGTTGTGTATTATACTATATAAAAAAAACTGTACCTTTCCTTGTTGCTGGGGTGGTACCCTCAGGAGTACATCTTTTGTACCTTTAGTGTGTATCTATTACATGGTAATATGAATGCAGTGTACATTTAAAATGATTTAAGGTATCACTCTTGTACATTTATCTAGGCTTTAGAGTGATTCTTTCATGGTACACTACATGCACCTTTCCAGGTTTGACTGAGATAATAGACCATGAGGGATGCTGTGTGTGTGTGTGTGTGTGTGTGTGTGTGTGTGTGTGTGCATGTGATGGTGAATCAGCGGGTGTTGCATAGTATCTACTTGCCTCATGCATGCCTCCTTGTCTCCCCACTTACATTATTTTGTGCCACACTGAGAACTGACCCACATTTAATACACACAACATTTGAAGACGTTTCTATGATAAAACGATACAAATTTATTACTACTACTACAAAAATCTAATAATTAAGTTCTGAAAACAAGGGAAATTTTTAAACTGTTATAATTTTAAAGATTCAAAATTGTTAACAACAAATCCAGCTTCCAATATCTGTAAAGATATTAACATTTTGCAATCTGAAAGATTTAAAACAGTACAAAACTTAAACGCCAGTTCAGATACTTCTAGTGTTTTTAACTGTTACTAAAATACATAAAAAAATTTAAATAAAAAATCACTACCCATGATAGCCCAGAAAAGTGTATTTTGACATAATTTATTACTGTATCGATATCATATCGTCATATTGCTCAGCCCAATTTTTTTTTTATCATATTTAACTATGAGGTTGTCTCTGTAAATAGGTTACAACCTGCAGCACCTGCAGCACTGTTTATACAGCGGAACTAAAGGCCATCGAGGCCTCTATCACTTCCTCCACCTCCAACTGCCTACATCTTACTGTGTCTCACCCATAGGGGGAAAAAATCTAAACAGGGATCTTTTTAATTCTCTAGAATTTCTCCTGGACAGCAATGAAATTAAATGCAAATCTCATATACAGCTCCTCTTGAGTCACATAGAGAGCTCACACACTGCTCTCAGACATGCTAAATTAATGCGTCAAGTTCGTGCAAATACTACAAGCGTATAGTTGTATATTTGGAGAGATGTACAGTTTACTTTTCATATACTGTTTTGCCTAAGTCTATTTGAAGAGAAGTGCCCTAGCATATTTTTAATGTTAGTTTAAACACTTGCAGAAATGTACACTAGCATACTTTTTTACATACTATGCTAGCATTTGTAAGTATATTTATCCAAGTATTCTAATTCCAGTACACTATATTAATAGTATTAAGTATTAATACTATATTATTAATACTATTAAGTGTACTATTCCAACTGTTACTTTAGTTGTAGATGTAGTAATATAGGTATAAAAAGTATTTTGGTGTTTCAGTACTCAGGTCTACATATTTTTTGTCCACTTGAAATTATTTATGTGTTTATGTAAGCAAGCTTTAATCCAGCATTGTTATGCTAGTACGGTTACAGACTACTTTATTAGGAACATCATGCTCATCCATGCGATTATTAAACTTAAATAACCACTCTTTACAACCGTGGTGAGCAGAAAAGCATCTTAGAATGTACAAATCTTGAGCTGAATGGGCTACAACTGCAGAAGGCCAATTTGGGTTCCACTCCTGTCAGCAAAGACCAGGTATCTGAGGTTACCGGACAGTTGAAACAGGACAGTTGAAGACTGGAAAAAGACTAGGTGACATCTGTCTCTTTCACTCTTACTCATTTCGGCTCAGACATGACCTGATTTTTCTACCATTCACAGCTGGATCCCTGCAGCAGGTAAAAGCACGCTCTAGAAACTGCAAAAGCCGTTTGAAGTGCATCAGACTGTAAACTGGAACTATATATTTACACATCCAGACCAAACCTTAACTAAACTCGACTACATTTCCCTGTTCACAAATGCTGTTTATTATTTGACACCATTGCAGTTCCTCAAATTAAATGCCAAAGGTTTTATATATATAAATATATTTTTAAAAAAAAACATGAATCCTAAAGTCTTCATAATGACACCTGAGTGTGTAACGTACAAAGCACATCTGTGATGCGATCAGGACAAATATCACCTTACATAAGTTATAAGAGAAGTGTTTCCTCAGTGTGTCCTATCTTCCAACCTTGAGCTCAGCAAATGGTGTCTTGAGCTGATTAGGTAATATGATGCCCTCAAAGCCATCCTCAGGCCACGTAGAAGCTACTCAAGCATTCTGAAGCCAAATGTATCTAGTAGTTCCTACTGTAAGTTTTAAAAATTTCTTATGCTATTGGCATATTATTGTTCTTCTTTGTAGAAATAAATGCATAAAATGAGGAAAAGTATCTGCCAATAGAAAAAAAAAAGCCTTATCCAAGCTTAGTCAAAAAAGGTTTAATACTCTTATATTTGGGTTAATGCAGTCTTTTATAGGAAATCATATGGAAATTAGTGGAAAATAAAAACACACACAAACATACACACATACACAACTGATTCAAGGCTTGAAAATTTGCATGGGTAAAGTTTTACCTAGATGAATTTGGCCTGAAGTGATTTTAACCACTACAAAACCACATACCACTCAAGTGAGTTTCAAGACAAATATTATTTGCTATTGTTCTAGCCTTAAAAGAATATCCTAAGTCAGTCTGTATTTTGTCTTCGTTAGAAAGAAAATCTCTCTTAACAGCATTCAAATACTTTGTTTCGATTCTGGGGTATATGATCAGCTGTTCGAATCTGCACGCAAAGGATTAAAAAAAAAAGAGTCTCGTGCAGCTGTACAGGTCTGTCACTTCAGAAATCTTCTCATCTTGCACTAGCATTCAGGCATTCTATCTCGGGGATGTTTTGGGTTTTGGAAAGTGATACTAAAAAGAGAAGTTGTATTTGTTTGAATTCTTAGTTTTAAAATGGCTAGCTTAGGCTAACTTGCATCAAAATTGCTGACTAGCTTTAACTGAGGATGCCAAATTGACTTTCTATTTGACTTGAATGCACTGGTCTTGCTTATAGTGACAGTGCTGAGCATGATCAGTCAGGGTTACAGGAACTTGGTGCCTGAGCAGAAGCTTGTTGATCTTAGAGCGGAAGCTGTGAAACTGTGGTCCACTTCCTATTACTGAAGACCTGACATACTCACATACTTCATGCCATAATGTCTAGTTTTCTTACCCAATGTGTTGAACTAGAATTCAATACATTAGTATTGTAACAACTGCATGACATCTATGCTCTCTCGAGCTCACCTGACATACAAGCTCTTTTCTTTCTGTTTGTGCAGAGATACAAATGTACTGCAGTGTAGACATAATGCGAGTCTCTCCCTGTCCCCCTCCCACACACACACACACACACACACACACACAATCTCATTACTGGGTCAGGCATTGAGTGGGAGAAAGTATCACTTTCTACGTTTCACATCCCCTTAAACAAGCAAACCTTGATCATCTGCATGGCGGCTATGCCTCATCTAAAATGTTAAAATCAAAGCTACTCACAAACACACACTCCATACACACTAGTATAGAGCTAATTATGCCATGTGTTTATTGATGCATTGCCACTGCACCAAAGCAGCTTGGCCTCCACATGCTCCACAGAACAGGCAAGGGTGTGCTTTGGGGTACAAACTGCTAGTTTCATAAATCATTTTATGCTCAGCAAAGCCAGCAGCTACAGCAGTATGTGACAGTCGCCTGTAGTGGGTTTGAATGAGAGACTGACAAAAAAAAAAACAACGCCTGCAAGTCCAGGATCATTTGCATAACCCGCCATTAGAGTGTAAAATGCAGTTGAGGGGTGTAAGCCATGCTTTATAGCTTGCTATACCTGTAATTCTATAAGCATCCTCCAGTTTTACTGCTTTAAGTCATCAAGTAGCATCAAGTAAGTAATCTGAAATCAGTTCTTTTGTGTGTGCATGTACATCTTGTTCAGTTCCAAAGCTCTGCACATAGTGCTCCTTAATATTTGTGTACCTTTCCCTATTCAAATGTTAACAACTGGCTGTAACGACAAAGTTTCAGGGGGCGAGGCTTTTCTAGTTGTTTGTAGAAGTCTGTTTGCTCTGCACATTGCCTTCTGTTTGAGCATTGGGTTAGCATTAAAGTTTGGAGTGCAACATGAATTACACATGGGAGGAAATTCGGCGCTGCTGTTCAGTGCGTGCCACATTTGCACAAGCTTGGGTGAATGAATGGTGGGTACAATGCTACTGGAACTATTACACAGCATAGAAAGGGTTGTATGTTCCATATTTTTTCTCTAGTGATGCTGTTCCAATTCCAAATATTGCTCAAGCTATGATACTGTATTGATCTATAGTAGGTTTAAGGATATAAAATTACTGAAAAAATAAACTTTATACATACAAGAGCTTACTCCAACTACGGTCTAAAGATGAAATGTGATCTGGAGCTAAGGTTACACTACCAGTTCTGCAACAATAACCTCAACTCTAACCTGGCAACCAGAACTACATAGACAGCTCCATCCTAGCAACCAGAGTCACACAAAACCCACATCCTGGCAGCCCAAACAATGTCTGATCTTACTATTTTAGCTATTACAACAACAGACCTATTAGACCAATTAGACAACATGTAATCCTAAAAGCAACCCACATAATCAACAAAACCTTTTAACACATAACCCAGTCCTGGGTTACCCTAAATTGATCAGCCACACTGTTGCTATATACAGGATGAATAATTCATAGTATGAACAAGGATCTTTTCAAACCTGATGCTACTGAGGCTGAGATAAGCCTGGTGAAGGAGAATTCAAAGGTTTGGCCTGATAGTGCACACTTAACCTGAGAATATAATGCTTATAAATGTGTAATGCAGTTTTTCAGGTGGCAACATGACAGCAAATCCATAATTAAATTAATATTCCATTTTTAAGCTATTCACATCATTTATATATATTTCAGGATAGACAGTTAATAAGCTGGAAGTGCAACGCCGTTGTAAAGCGATATGCCAGCTGCCTGTGCGTGTTATTCATCTCACCGTGGCATCTTAAACAAATAAATTAGTCTCAACTTCAATTGAGTTTACATAACACAAGTGCTTGTTCATTTTGGGAAACTGGGTCCATTGGGAAAACACAACAGTTCAAAGAATGTAAGCTCACATTTAGGGTGTGTTACAAGACCAGGAGGTTATTTAAAATCAAATATATTCTTATATAGAAGCATCTTCATGCTAACTGATAATAAGTAAATGGAGGTGAGGTGTGTTATCACCTCTTCAGCCCACTACTTTTGCCTAAATTCCCCACCATTTCACAATTTCACATCATCTACATTTAAATCTTCCATATGAAGAATACACAATCCAAATGAGTCTCACACAAGGTTTGTAAAGGCTTGTACAAGGAGAAAAAATGATGTATAACATATGCTATTTACACAAGCAAGCTGTAAAGCTGCTGTTGTTACAATTAGCATATTTTACTGACACAAAGGAAACACTGAAGGGGGAAAAAACTTCCCCAATGCTGAGGTTTCATTTGGGTAAGACAGTCTTTTCTCATGTTAAACTTTCCACCAACAGAATTTCCATCATCAAAAGCAACAGACATGTTTTTCAGCATGTAAACGTTGGGAGGCTATGTAGAAAAATACACGAAAACCATCTTTTAAAAAACACACCCTAACTAAAGCCAACACACAAAATCCACTTTTTTTTTAAATATAAGGATGCAAACCAAAATGGAGCATTGAGTCATCATTGCTGCAACTTGAGAAACTTCAAGAACACAACCTCATTTCCGCACTACACGACTGTCATCTAATAAGAAGCACTTCTCCGTTTCAGTGATCTCCAAAAACATACACTCTTTGCTCTTCTTCCCCCTTCCCCAGCATTACCTTTTCCCTTTGCTTGGCCTGTGCTTGGCGGAAGAAGGTGGTCTTGGCGGTGAAGAAGGCGGAATCATCGTTCTCCTCATCCAGGCTGCAGTAGCCGCTGCTCATGCTATTGCTACCGGTCATTTGCGGGGCCTCCAGCGGCCCCCGGCACCATTCCAGGCTCCAGGCAGTGCAAGAAGTAGAGATATGACCAGGAGATGAGGAACTGCTTCACATAAATGGCCAGAACTCCTGGAGTCTGTTGAAGGGACAGATGGGAATCCAAGAGCAAGAGAGTCGAGGTATCAGAGTACTTCCGTGTATCACTGCTGGGGGTTGCGGAAGAGCGTGAAGGAGACCTCAGTTCCTCTTTCTGCCAGGTCAGCAAGACAACATCTCATTGGAAATGAGAAGAAGTAGCCTTTTCAGCTTGCTCCTGAAAAATTTTGAAATCCACAGCCACTCAGATCGTCGCTCGTTTATCAGCTGAGAAAAGGAAGGAAGAGGAAGATATGTTGCTGCGAAGTAAAGGGCTCATGCAGGCTTGCTGTCACACGTGAACATTGCTGCATAAGCTGGGGTTCATGACTGAATCCTCGGCGAGTCTGTAGATGATGCAGTTCTGTTAAATGTGCTTGTAGTGAGTAGAGTAGTCAAGGCTGGGAATCAACCTGCTTACTGCCTTCCTGCCTGCTTTACAGAGACCGTGAAACAGAGCAGTGCTGACGTATTACTCCCTCCCTCTCTCTCTCTCGCTCTCCCTCTCCCTCTCTCTCTACGTCTTGCTCTACCATCAGTGGTTGAGTCTGCTCTCTACCCTGTCTCTCTTCCTGCATACAACTGCTCAACCATAGCCACTTCCTCTTAATGAAGGAGACACACTCTCACAAACACAGACACAGACAGAGTGAGAGACAAAAAGAAATGATCCAGTCTGCATATGGTCCTATTTTACATAACATCCATTATTCAAAGTGCTGGTTCTCTGGAAGAAGAGCAAATAGTCTGAATTTCAAGTGTTGTTAAATGGAAGTGTAGTCATTTACACAAGCCGGCTGAATAGACGAAGCTTTGATGGCTGCGTAAATAGAGCACACTTCATTATAATGATCCTTTGAAAAAGCCACAGGTAGAATTTAATGGCCTTAATAACATATGCTCTATTGTTATGTTTTCCATTATTAATTAATTCCAATGCTCTTTGGGTTGAAGTGTAGCCATCACTTACAATAATACTGACACATACGTTCAGTATACCTGGTCCGTTGCTGGAAGTAACGCATACTGAAAGTCAGAATACACACATGTACACAGATGTAAAATCATAAAGGAGCTTGCACACAAGCTGCGTAAAGATGCCAACTTGCCCAAGAATGTTGTGATAGTGCATGATTTTTAAATCTGAAAAAAAAATTATATCTATATTTTTTAGAATTTGTTAAAAAAAACTGACTGAGCAATAAAAAATAATCACATGAGCATACAAGATCGCCTATCTTGCTGGATCGGTCAGAAGGTGTTGATGAAATTTTTATAACAGCAGCTAATGGGTTTATATTACTGCACATTCTAATACATTATCATTTCTATAGTAACAACTCATTCACAGGGACTTGTATGCTGGATAATCTACATAATTTATGATGAGAGCATTAAAAAAAAAACATGAAAAATGAATAAATATTGATAATGTGAAACTATGTGTACGGCAGCATTTATGAACATTTATGGAAAGAGTCCCCAGTGTCAGCGCTTTAAGTTTTCCACCATGGCAATATCTTAAGGACGGAGGAATTTACATTCCTTTTGAAATAATAGGAATAATACACTTCAGGACATGCTGTTATTGGAAAATAATCCACTTCAGGGTGGTATCTGTAACCCAACTTCAACACACCACTCAACTGTTGATTATTTTTCCTATAACAGCATGCGCTGTCATGTTTTCTTCCTTACTTATTTACAAGAAATGGTGATAATACATAAAAAAAAGGAAACACCAGTTGTTGTTTTGGGGTCTATACATTCATTACGGATGTGCAGTTGTTTTTTTTTTAATAGTGGGTGCTATCATTTCAGCAAATTAAACTGCTGTATTGACATACAGACTAATATCTTGAAGAGTTTACTTCCTAAACTAGTTGAATTCACCATCATTTCTCTGTGCTCCATAACTGGTTAGATCCAATAATGGCATTTTCCCATCCTTTGACTTTCTAACATCAAAACTGCAACTGTGTCTTCCAAACTACTCTTCATTTTTAAGGATCTGTAATTTAAATTTTTTTTTGCAAAAATATGTTCTTTGTTTCCCCAGATGATGGACACCCCTGCACACCAAACCGTTACATGAATGAAATGCATTCATTTTGGCATGCAAAGGCTTTAAACCTGACCGTTGCAAAGGCAACACAATAATAAAAGAAACACATCTGCAGGTCATAGATTACATGACTGTTGACCTCACTTAAGGCCCAGCAGGCACCCCTGGACTTAACCTTTAACCCTGACCTTGAGTAGTCAAGACCAGCTGAGTACAGCATAATGAGAGAGTAAATACTCATTCCGCATGGCTCATTATTTTCCTCATACCTTGGAGATATATCACTCCATACTGGAAAAGCATCAGCAATATCCTCTCTTTGCTTGGCCATATGCAGACTTGCTTTGTCCACTATCCACCCTATAAACTATATTTTACTGAGTGTGATGAAAAGCCCTGGCTCAAAAAAAGAGATAAAGTGATGACCTCTTTCAATAGAGGGTGGTTGAAAGCCAATTTCGATTTCCCATGCCACAGCTTTACTCAATTCTCATTGAGCGACAGTTAAAGCTTTGGAGACAGGCCAGTATTCTGTCAATGCAGCAAAAAATCTTGACTCCTTGTAGCCCAAAGCAAAGAATGACAAATGTGCCTATAAATGCTGCTGGATTATTTTATGGGCATGTGGCTGTAGATAAAAAAAAGGTTGTTTCAATAAATGCAGCCAAATTACCTGAAGCTAAAGACTACTGTTATATTATCATAATCAATGTGATGGTTGATGGGAAGAAGATGGAGGAGGCAAAGATTGCTCTCCTGGGGGTTTGGTTATTGACTGGCCCAACGATGAGGATCCCTGCTCTGCATGGCATCAATATACCGTAGTAGAGCTGGAGGAAATGTTGGAGGGTCTCTCTGCAAATTGCTGTGAAGGAAGATAATCAATCCCATGAAACACTGGGCAGAATTGCTCTTCCATAGAAAAAGCCCAAGAACTGCAAGGGTATGAGTTCATCAGCCAGAGGCCAGAGCAAATCTGCTGCCAAGTTTCATCGAGATGAATTCTTCGTGCCCAATTGTTATGACCAGATATGGCAATTGAATTGAAAAAATGTCACAGCAATAGCAGCGTCTTATTGCACAATGTCAACATTTTGCAGAACTTGACGAGTGTAACTTAGAATAAATCCAGATCCCCAGCTGTTGGCCAGACTATGCGTTTGCCTTTTTTTTTTTTAGCTTCATGACCAAACAGAACCTAACACTCTACGTTCCAGGATGACAACTGTAGGGTGTGTAGGACCAATATGTATGGGTGTGTAGGACTTATATGACATGCATGATGGACTGGAAAAATTCACTGGACCTCACTTCCATTGAAAACTTGTAGGAATATCTGGAACAGCAGGTGAAACACAGAAATAGGCCACAAAACTCTGGCTGAATTGCACACATAGTCAGCAGAAAAGGGTTAAAATTGCAGGAGATCTCAAGACATTGGTGTCCTGGCAGGACTAGCACTGTTATTAAGCTCTTTTGAAGTTATTATCATGTTATCCAGAAAGTCCCCTGTCCTGAAAACTGAAGATTCCTGTTGTTGGAAATTTACTGGCTGTTAAACACTGACACTAGTGACTCCTTCCATAAATGTCAAATACAGAAAGCTTCACCATATTAACTATTATATGCTGTTCTATGTTAAATAACAAGTTTTTAATCTGTTCCTTATTCATTTTATTAGTCTTATATAATTATATTGCTAGATTATGTAGCACATACAAGTTCTCCATTTATGTTTCTGTGAATGAGCTGTTATAATAGAAACTATAGCCTGTTAGACTGAGTGCATTAATATATACCTGTAATTTGCCTTGTAGCCAGCACTACTGTCAGAGCTACTGGGGGATTTCTGGTTTGGACAGGTTTTTGTCAGTATCCAGTCTCTAATGATAGACTCCTCTTACACGCTGGTGTTAAATGCAGCGTCAGATCCTTCACATGATCCTTGTTTCATCCCCCTCTTTGGTAGCCAGGACACCTCATGTTGCTCTCTCCCTTCGCGTTTAATAATGCACAGAGGCTCTAATTTCTTTCTCTGCCAATCATATGACAAGCTCCAAGCCACGCAAGAAGCTAGATGTAAAGCTGCTCTCCATGCTCCATCAAATCTTGCTAATATGCCCATAACCTCCAGTAGTGTGTACTGTCTATGCCCGCCTTACTGGGATTTGATAACATACAGCTAAAAATGATGGCAAGTCACAACCTGTACTCTGAGGTACAAAGTGTAGAGGTAACCATGGCATGCATTCATTAACTGCATTTCCTGTGAAATGAATCCTTTTTTGACAGGACACTAATACATGTTTGCTGCACAGAAAAACAGTTAGTATAGCAGTTAGTAAGTCAACAGCATGGAAAGGAGTGTTCCTTTCTCTATTATTCATTTTTCTCTCAGATCATTCTCTCACTCCCACGTGTTTTGTTAGCAGATTGTTAGTGTGTTCAGAATAAAACAGATCTCTCTCTGTAGTCTGGTGCACTGGGCAAGAGATTCGCACATTGGGACCAGCTCTCAAAGTATACGAGTTTGTTGCCTTGATTTTATTTGATTTGTTGCTGTGGTGATGTAAATATAAATGCTCCCACTGTATTACTTAGACTAGCCAATGGGACAGCTCCTGTGATTGGCAAGCTTTGCTGTGCTGTGTCTTAGCTAGCCATCAAAAATGTCCAAGTAGCTTCATTGCAAACCTTTTCTTCCCCCCACAAAACACTTCGCAATTACTAGACAAAGTGACCGAGACAAATATTAGAGATCTTATTCTGAATGTTTGTTGTGGAACACAATTTGCTAATCACCACTGAAAATCTGTAAAACCAACTATAATGGATTAACTAGAGTGCTATAGTGATTAAAACATGTTAATACATTAATGTATTTTTAGATAAATATACTGCATGTGTGCATAGAGCTTTGCCATCTTTAGTAGTTTTTATAAAATCATGTTGGAAATTTCTGGATTTTCTGAAGAGCTTTATCTTTGATCACTGTATTACAACGTCTTTCGCAATATCAAATACATCAGCGACCTGGATCAGACTATAAGATAAAACTAATCTGAAACCGATGCAGAATTTCAGGTACGTATTGGCTCCAAAACTAACTCTCAGAATTGTAATTTCACAGTAATTATTCTAATACTTACTGTATCGTGTATCGTAAAAATGTCTCAAAGTATCATGATATCGCTCACCCCTAGTGAACAGTAAAAAGAAGACTTTAGAAGCTCTAAAGAAGAAAGACAGAGAGAAAATGTTTGAAGTGTTTGAGAAAGAAAGTGTTTCAGGTTGTGCTGCATGACCAGGAAGCTTGCTACATCTCATGTGAATTAGAAATACAAACAGGAAGTAGAGACTCTACGAAGCTAAGAGCTTCGATAAGCATCGGCCTATATACACAGAAACACAGAGATAAAACCAGGACGCTGCTGAAGCTTCTGCATTGCTCGAAGACCTCTGAGGTTTACGCAATATACATGCATATGTGTACACACAAAGGTGTGCATGTTAGAGTGCACATTCATGTTTGTGGTTTCCATGCGTGAGACAGGAAAAAGGAAGTCGAAGGCGAAAAGGCGCGAATATTTTTGTGAAAATGCACACGGTTTAAAAGCAAATCAAGTGAAAAAGCTATTCAGTAAAAACAATCACGGCTGTAGTTTATCAGAGTAATACAGGTTCCTTAAATAAAAGGCACCAAACAGAGTTTGAAGTCAGAGGAATAATGTATTTTATAATGAACATAGTGGCTTGGAGTGCGTCAGAGGCTGGGATGCCAAAATTAAGTGCTAATAGGAACGGCTAAATCTTAGCTAGCGGAGTGAATGCAGGACTATGGGATGGAAGATTGGGCTTGTATGATAGCGTGATTAGGGTAAGGCACTTTCTGAGAACATAACGTACCCTTTTCAAAAGAAATATAAAACGACAGTGAAAGAGGGAAAGGGTGAGAGGAGATACTGAGGAGATGCACAGTGGGGGTAATATAGTGTGGATGATTTTTTTTTTTTAGATAATGATGTAGAGAAAAATAGGCCAGTCATTGTCCTACGCTGTCATATGTCCTACACTTATTCAATATACTCACATTAGTAAAATGGAGATAAAGAAGCTCCAATAATTAGCATTATAACTCAATCTCACTGCAATTTGTGACACCTCTATCTAATTATATCACACAATAGTAAGCGCTTTATTGTCCCATGGCATGTTTTGTCTCTGAAACAGCTTTACTCGGAGGCTGAGCGCTGACCTTAAGGTGCACATTGGACCACATGATTTAATTAAATCTTTATTGTAATTAAGTTGTAGTGGATCTTCATTTCCGTATCCTTTAGCTAGCTGGTCTCTTTTATGTAACATGCATTAGCTTTACAGCTGAAAGCTAGGACACAATGGATGTCAATCTAGAAAGCATGTGGAGAACACAAAGCCTCCATGTCTAGCACGAATTGAGTTACTCCTTTAGGTAATGTTTAGCATGCTTTGTACTGAAGGTCTACCATCCAAAATTAAGTATTTGCTTTTATAACACCATTGAAAAAAAAATATGAAGCAATTACAATTAGATCTGTCATTATACAGAGCATCTCCCTCTGGAAACAGACCCAGGCATGTTCTGATAATCAGCTGATGTGACACCTTGTGGTAGGGTTGTGCCATTTGAAGGCAAGATATTCTTTTTATTATCGGCACAGCAGACTTTTCTAAATATCTTGGATCACTGGAAGAAGTCGCTGATTGTTTCAAATCTACATTTGGAGCAACTGTTCATTTTTTCGTTCGTTTTATTTTACTTTTTGTGAAAGTTGGATGAAAAATAACTCTAAAATGATTCATTATAATTTTTTTTATGAATATGTTTGTCTCCACTGTTTATAAGAAATCTATTTTCAATTCAATTCAGTTTTATTTGCATAGCGCTTTTAACAACGGACATTGTCACAAAGCAGCTTTACAGAAATATATAAATTCCAGATATAACATTTTTAATTTATAAATTTATGCATAATGAGCAAACCAGAGGTGACCATGGCTCAGTAAAACTAAATACATGTCATTTATTATATTTTTGTAATTTGACATAAAGCATATATGTCATATAACATTGCCTACATTGTGGTATTTAACATGTATATGATTATTATTTTGTTCACCCATTTGTAAGGCAGGCAGTACATCAGCTAGTGTTAACTTGGAAAGAGTGGAAAGGTGGACTGAAAAAACCTACAAATACACCAATAACCTCCGATAAGACTGAAGACCACTGTTTACTCCAGTAAGTAAATAAAAGTGTGTATGGTCAGTGCTTCAGTCTGACAGAGCTTGAGCAATTTTGCCAAGATGAATGGTCAAAAACATCAGTATTTCGATGTGCAAAGCTGATAGAGATATATCCCAGAAGACTTGCAGCTGTAGTTGTAGCCAGAGGGAGATAGTCCTTGCTGTGAATTCAGAAGTCCAGGGGGTGGAGCTGGATCTGATCCAATTCCTACTATAAGCAAAAACCAAACCCTAACCCCTAAGGCTAACCCACTAAACACTTATCTAGCCTAAAACACAAGTGCTCTCAGTGCCGGTCCCAAGCCCGGATAAAATTGGGGAGGGTTGCGTCAGGAAGGGCATCTGGCGTAAAAACGGTGCCAAATCAAATATGCGAACCAATGATCTGCGGTGGCGACCCCTAACAGGAGCAAACGAAAGAGGAACAACAACAACATCTAGCCTGAAACACACTCCACCCTTTGGACATTTGGCTCAACTCTGCCCAGCTCCACCCAGGTAGGAGTAGCTGGCTCAGGTCCGACTCGACCCCATGGACTTTTTGTTCTGCAGTGAAGGGTACTTGGTTGGGGGGGAATACTTACACAAACCACTGTAGCTACATATTATCACTGAATCACTGAATCTTCCATAGTGAATATCTTTTCTTTCATTGTCCCATTAAGAGTTAATCAAGTCATTTCAGTAAAGCAAGTGAAGTGTATAAGTTTACCTTCGCTGGAGGTGCTGTAGAATATGTCCTGCAGGGGGAGTCGGTAGGCGTCTCCTCTTTTTGCCCGTTTCCATGGTTACAGTCAAGCTGAACATGGTTCTCGCACTCCAGGTGACAAGTATAACTGCAGTCTGGTGGATAGACACACACACATGACACATCAGTAACAGAACAGAAAAGACAGAAGAAAAACACACTGATCAGAGAACCAACAGATTTTAGATTGTAGAGTTCAGGACAGGAAAACACCTCAGATGGTAGAAAATATCTTCTCATGTATCCGTGTCAGTGTTATTTCACTGTTTAGGGTGATCCATGTTCACCATGGTCTTTCTTACATTGTTAAGACAGCATCATCATAAATATATCCCCAGAGTCTTGATTTAGTGAGTAAAAGCGCTTGTAGTACATGTAACTTTATAAATTGCCTTCTCTATTGCAAATGCTGGTGACATTAAGACTAAAATGTATAGTAATCACATAAAGTAACTACTCATGTAATTGCAAATATCATTTTAATCTTGTGTATAGCTCCCCCTTGTGGGTATACTGTATATATGGCAGCTGCTCCACATAAATGGGTTAAAAACTGTGTATAATTGTTGATATGGTGAAACTTTCTCTGAAGAGATTCTCATTTATTTTTGGACAGAGTCTCCAGCATTAGAGGTGAAGCTGTAACTACGCTTTCTGTCACAGGAAGATCTTCCAGACAGTTTGGCAGTTAAAATGATAAGCTGCAATTTTTGTCTTATTAACTTCAGGAGGGAGAAAGAAAGTGATGTTGCTGAGGATATAGCTGTTTATATTTGCCATAACCTAAGTAATAACATGAACTAACTTGGCTCACAAAAGTTCACGACTTAAATGCAACTATAAATGGATAGAAAGTATGACATGTAATTCTCTAATAAGTAAAAAAAAAAAAAAAAAAAGTCATTTTGTTCTATTCCCTACTTAAACTGTTTGAACTAGCTTTGTTGTAAAATGTCAAAACAGTACTTCTGTGGTTTAATGTCAATCCACTGCACTCGTTCGTCGGGTGTAGTTCGGTATAATGGTCAATAGATGGGGACAGATTCTCTCAGCCAGAACCCAGAGAGATCAGCAGTATGTGCTCATTAAAGTACTGGCATGTCCAACTGTTCCACAAAGCCTGCCAAGACACTTTTCTTTGACATGAAGGTTACCCTGGCAGTGGAACACATCTTCTTTTCCATTACTGGTCCTCAGGGTCCTTTTGGACTTTTTATGAAACAAAAGCACCCACATAATTAACCGTCGTCTTCTAGTAACCACAGTGTTGGTCGTAAACACTTAAGAAACTGCTTTTGGCCTGATTTAGGACCAGCTTCTGAATCCAAACCCCAGCTTTGACTGTTATGAGAGACATAACAACATTGCTATCAGATCAGCTGAACACAACAATGAGGTTAAGAATAGCCTGTTGGCTCCTCATGTAATCAGTATACATAAACAAGGCAATGTACCTCTGAAGCTCGAGAAAAAAAAAAACAAAAAAGGCCAATTAATGCACAGCCTTGCACTGAATCAGTCGGGTTTACTGCAATCCCTGGAACTAAAACACATCCTTTATTTATCAGCTCACAGCCTACTCTTTCAAGACACAAGTGTCATGGTGATGCTCATTTGCCTTGGTTTCCATTTTGTGGTCTTAACCTAAAGGGAGCCCTTGTTTGTACGTTCTACTCTATGGGAAAAAATATTGTCAAAGAGATAGCAGGGTATCCGATACAGCATCTGTAGTGCATTGTGAATTATCAGTATTGAACACATTGAGGCACATCTGTAAGAGGAGCAGGGTATATCAGCAAACTGAGAGGAGGGCCTGGGAGTGCCTTAAACACCCACACAACACTGATAACACCCACGGAAAAAAGAGGTCACCTCTTCTTTCACCAGTTACTGAGCATCGTGGGGTGGTAGTGGGTGTGAAATGGAGATTAAGAGAGTCTGTCCAAAGTAAACAGCATGATCCAGGATCAGGAAATGCGTATCTGGGAGGACTTCCATCCTGCTCTGCCTGTCACCTTCAACCTTAGCAGCAGTCCAATGCAACTGGGCTCCAGTACAACATTAGCTTGTTGCCAACTACTGGCTGCTCTTGAAATCACCTGGGATATAATACTAACACTGTGATTCAGTCGCAGGCTAAAATACAGCCTTAGCTGGATATCGATACTTTAATTTAAATACAGGCCAAAACTTATGCCTGGAGCCTATCCCAGGGGACTCGGGGCACAAGGCAGGGGACACCTTGGACGGGGTGCCAACCCATCACAGGGCACAATCACAAACACACTCACACCAGACAATTTAGAGATGCCAGTCAGCCTACAACACTTTGGACTGGGGGAGGAAACCCCAAAGCATGGGGAGAGCATGCAAACTCTACACACACAGAGTGGAGACAGGAATCAAACCCCAAACTCTGGAGGTGCAAGGCAACAGTGCTAACCACTAAGCCACATATGAAATCTTTTAACAACCACAGGTTTGTACAGAGATCTCTGAGGTCTCTAGCAGGCACAAGGGACTCTTCAGCTGGTATAGAACAAAGCTCTTAAACACCCCAAATAGGATTAAGTAGATTTCTAGTGCACTCTTTACAACCTTAAGCTATTTAGTCCCTTAACCCCAGACACCCTGGCTACATGGCGTTGCCCACATATGCTCCAAACCCTTTTGGGCTGTTGGTTGACCTCTTTAACCTGATAAATTTGGAAGAAGAAGCATAGCCTTAACCTGGGTTTCACCAACTGTAATGCAAAAGATCTGCAAGGACTAAGTTGCTCTTTTAAATGCCGCTAAAACACAGGAAACCTGGGAAAGATCCATGAATCTGTCTGTGAGACAGGGATGGACAGATTGCAAGCTGGGAGGTACATGGGCCTGTTGGTGATGTGGAAAAGCACTATATCAATCACTATTGATCTGTACGAACTTTGGCAGCGTAAACAAACAAACAAACAAACAAACAAAAACGACAAAAGATGGAACAGAGTTGCCCCATGTTCTTTATAGTTTTTGTTCCTTTTTGTTTCACTGAGAGTACCATGTGGAAAGACTTGTGTGGTTACAGCCAAATTTAGAAGAAAAGTGGCAAAGTTTTCCAGACCCACAAGAAAACAGGAGTCCTCTGAATTATCCAAGACAGACCAAGTCACTCTGGAGTGACACACGGCCACGCTCAGGGTTTGGGAGCAGTTACATCATTGTTATTAGACAAACTCACAGAATATAAATACAGTAAGTCCACAGAGAAATCCATGTATGTTCACACTACCATTTTAATGTTCAGGGGTTTAAATAGCAGCAATGGTGTTGTAATATACAGTAGTACAAATAGAGAGCTGATCAGGATTATTATATCAATATAATAACTTATCGATATAATAAATATGGAACAAGATGTTCATTCTCATTTTGATTTAATGATGTTATCAGATTGCTGCACCATCATATATTTTTAATCATTATTCTTCAATCTATTACTATTAACTATTTGTAAGCAAGCTTTGGCATGTTACACATATTGCACATGGCATGTTACACATATTTAGCGGTGTTAGCCTTTAACTCAGCTATACTCTAAAAAACAAGATTTAGTATATTAGTACAGAATAGTACATCATACTACATTTTATAGATTTCCTTATAGGACACTGTCATGTAGCTTATTTGGGTATTGCAGTAATAGGTTTTATATATTTATTATTTGTGATATTCCTATAGCAGCATGTCCTGAAGTATTTTATTCCTCTAATACCACAACAATTTGCGTTATAAAGTTATAAATTAAAGAATGACCTGCCATATGTTTCATCCATATATAGGTACATTTAATATTGTGGAACATAACAGTTATAAACAGTTTCTTCCTGTCACGCATGTTTTGCTTCCCTCTCTTGAAGTTAATGAGACAAAAAATAGCTTGTTATGTTACTGGAAAGAGAAAAATCCTCTGTCTTGAAAACTTTCCCATGGAGGGAAACTTACTGACTGTTACAAAGTACTGACACTAGAGACTCCTTCCAAGAAACTTCACCATATCAATAATTATATGTTTCTCTTTGTTAAAAAATAGTACGTTTTTAATCTGTTTATGTGGAGTGACCACCAAACAAGTCCCTATTGCTATTACAGACATTATATTGTATGAGAACGAGCATTTTCAACACCTTCTGACCAATC